>CM041781.1:184220297-184820297 GCA_023374045.1 Limonium bicolor
TTAAAATCGTGCAACATAATGAGGAAGAGGACAAGTCATTAACTTAGAAAAATCAAGAGAATATACCTTGCTTTTCTTACCTTGTCTTCTAGCCAAAATAATTGTCTTGCCAACTCTTGCCTTGTCACACCTCACATGCCCTATAACATGGCCGGTTTTTATTGCTGGAAAGGAGTCATTTATTGAGCCAATCAACCATGAATTAAACTAAGGAAAAGAATTGTCAAATGACATTAAAAATTTGACAAAAGAAAATCAAATTCCAATTGCCTCTTTCATTTACGTGAGCCAAGCCTCATTTGCTTCCTTGCCCTATTCTTGCACGGCTTGGTAAGCTTCTCCTCTCTCTCTTCTAGCTTCATCTTCTTCCTTTGAAGCTCTTAAGTCCATTAATGGAGTTTTAACTTCTATCTTCATCTTTAGGTAAATTCCTAGCATTTCTTGGCAAGTCTTGAAGCAAAACTCTTCCTAGCATAACAAGTGTGTTCAGCTTCATTTAGTTCTCCAAGGAGGTTGTCCAAACCAACATTAAACCAAGGAGCATCCCAAGGTAGGTTTTAAAGCTTGAAAATCCTTAAAGCACATTTTTATGTGTAACCAAGTTCTACCTCTTCTAAGTCTCTTTTCTTCTTCATCTTGATGAAGGAAAACTTGTTCTTCACCTACCTTAGGAGTGCCGAAATTATAAGGAGCAAAGTCTAAGGTAAAGTCTTGTAAAACTACTTCCAAATCTACTTAAGATCTTTATTCAAGATCTAACTCCTAAACACCTCACCTCTTGCATAAAACCGAAGAGGAGCATCAAGTTTACCTAGGAGAAAGCTTGGAGATTCAAGAAGAAGTTCAAGCACTTAACCACCTTTGTTAAGAAGTAAGTTTACTATATAAATCCTTATGTTATAAGCTTTGTCAAGCTTCTAAAAATTATACAAAAATTATGTACACCTCCTAGGTTATATGAAACCGAAACTACATAGTATTATATGCCAAAAATATAACCTATAACATATATAGAAATATTTACCTTAAGACACATATTTTTTGTGTCACAAAGTTTATATGTTACATATAAATTTAGGCCGAAAGTTCAAGAGCAAAGTACTTCATTTGAGCTAAGAATTTATATAAGACATTACAATAATTTATACATGAGTTATATGACTCCTATGAATTTATTTATAATTATTTAGGCATATAAATCCACTTTTATATAACATAAGGTCCATTTAAATTATGGCCGAATGTTCTACTTGATAAATAAGTTTTAATGAGCTACTTAGGTATATAAATTTATATCATAAAGTTTGGTGAGTTAAAAATATTCTATTAGTGTTTAAATGACTAATTAATTAAGTTATGTGGATTAAATGTATTTTTACAAAGTTTAGTGTGCTTATTATAAAAACCGTGAGCTAAGGGGCTGTTTGGTGTGTAATTAAAATAGTATAAGGTTAGGAATTAAGTTTATGAATTTTAGAGAATTTAAACAAGCTTTAAAATAACTTTTTATAAAGTTTTGGGCTATTATGTAATTTATAAAAGTTGTTATGAAAGTTTGGTATTTAATAGGTGGCGAATTCATAATTAAGAGAATCATTAAGTTCACTTTCGAAATTTTAGGAATTTAATATTTAAACTATAGTTTATAAGTTATTAAGTGACTATTATAAGTTTTGGGGTGAAAATGTAATTAATGGAAAGTTCTAGACCAAAACCGATTTAGTTGGGTTAGTTTGGTATTTAAGAATTTATATATATATATATATTCAGCATTTATGGAGAATTAAAATTAAAACTATAGCTTATAAGACATTATGTAAAGATTATAAGATTTTGTGGCTAAATTGCAAATATAGGAAGTATATATAATATGCCGAGATTTTGAGGGGCTAAGATGTAATTTCCGAAAGTTATAATATTTATAAGTTATGTCCAAAAATATTAGTGGTGGTTTTGTAATTTAATTGAATAAGGAATTAAAATTATGTTATATAAAGAGATTAGACTTTAAATGTAAAGTTTATGAATTAATGTGGTTGTTTTGTAAATAACCGAAATATAAGTTTAAGAATTTAGATTTAATAAATATAGGTCCTATATGGATATTTGGAGGATTTAGAAGAAGAATTTTGATTAAAGGAATTATGGAATTAAAGCTATGGCTTACATGGTTATTAGGAATTAAAAGATAAACAATAAATATTATTTATGGTTAAAGGGAGAATAATAAAACTATAAGAATTTTATGTCTATGTATGACATATAAATATAGTTAGAAATTATAAGTTGTTAATGTCATTTAGACAATTAAAATAAACAACAAATGCAATGAACACATATATGTGCATTAAAGGATTTATAAATAAATCAAAAGGAATAACAAATAAGTTATACATAAAATCATGAGGTAATTAAAAGAAATAAACCTCACATGAAATAACAATTACAAGGTTCGTTAAAAGATTCAATAGAATCATTATATAAGGGTAACATAAATTAACCCTCTCAGTTAATCCTATTCTAGGACCTTGTTTGACCAGACGTTGACCGGGAACTAAACAGTACAGTCTACGGTGAACGGTATGGGATTCTTGCAACCTGTTTTCTAACGGATTACACCGGCTTGTGTGCTATCTGTTGTTTGAAATAACGACCAAGATAATTAATGTAAAATGTTGTTTTACTCTTGTGCACTGTTGTATTATTTTATGTGCGTGATTATTGCTGACTACAACGTGTATGTCCCACGCATACAAACACTACTATACCAGTGGATTAAATACCTGCGTTTCAGTATACCGAGGACTTGTACTCAAGTCTCTCACTAACTTCACTTATAACAAACGTCATTATCCTAAACGTGATAATTGACAATACACATTGTGCTCTTGTTTAACGTCTTTATATGACACTTAACAATTTTATACTTCGAGATTGAGGAGCCCAGTTGGATCTGGCCATGCATGCTACGGGAGTTGTACCTGTCTCAGGTCGTCTCCTACTACGTCGCGACGACGGAACATTCAGTTGGGAGGAAGACTTTATTCCTTCGGGATTCAAATGCCCTTCAGTTCGAGGAAGACTTTATTCCTCTAGTGGGTTCTTATTTCCCACGCCATTCAGTTCAGGGTTTAACTACGTTATCTCCTGGGGTTTTTATACCCAACCTTCTCTATAACGAGGTCACTATACCTCCACTATTTCAGATATTCAGTTATAACTGTCAGTCCCATTGTGTGGACCGACTATCAGTAAAGAATTTCAGTTCAGCTAACTCGACCTTCTGTGTCTTGTTCTATGTGACATTATTGTCCTTGTACGGATACTTGTTATTATCAGACTATGCTTGTTTACAGCTTTATAAAAATGAACTGCATGTGTTCGACAAAGTAGTTGGTGTGGCCCGGTAGACGATGGGCTGCACGTTTTCCATACCAGCATTGTTTGCTGAGCCCCTTTGGGGGCACCCCCATTTTTCAGGTACCTGAAGATTGAGAAGTTCACTACACTGAGTGTAGGTGGGGTAGACCAAGCTTTGGGAGCCTACTATTAGTTATTTGTTTTATTTCAGTATTGTACCTTTGAGTTTGATTCCTAGTATCTCGGGTTGTATCTGTATTCCAGACCGTGACATTTGAGGACTGTATTTGGACTTAGCCTTGTTGGTCACAAGGGTGGCCAACGGCATTGTAATACCGCCCGGTTGTTTGTATTTATTTCCGCTGCAGTTGTATTTATTTGGGAGTGATCGCCGTTCAGTTTATTGGATTTCGGGTTGGGGTATTACACGGGGCGTACCCCTTTTAAGGGGGGTAGAGCCGTTTCAGTTATGTGTCTGTGCGACATGTATTTATATACATTGTCTATGTTATGTTGTTATCTTGTTATGTTACAGACCGTTGTGTCTGAATAATGTTATGATGTGAGGACCTTGTGTCCGATGTTATGTAAGTATGTTGTGATGTTGTTAATGTTGTTTTGGAAGTATTGTTTTATAAGTATTCCCCGTTTTCTAATATTAAAGATATGTGGGAAGTCTGAACTTTGGGGACAAAGTTCTTTTAAGGGGGGTAGGTGTGAAATTCCCAAACCTAGGTATGATGTTTAAATATTAAACTATGGTATATTAAGACTAAAAAGTGTCTTAGAAACATTAGTAAACAATTTAAACCATAGAAAACACAAATAAATACCTTAAGGTCAATATGAGCAAAAATGTGCTCTAAGCTTGGGATAAGTTTGGTTATGACCTAATGAGCTTACCAAGACTTTATTTATATGCTAATGAACATATTAAACCAATTACCAAAGAAAACCAAGCTTGAAAACAAGTTAAAACACAAAATGTGCTTTAAGGAGTCTTAAAGCACATTTTTGAAAAATTGTCTTGTAAATGAGTTTTGAGTGGCTAAATGTCCATCATTACTCTTTAATTAATATGTGTACTACTTAGAATCACATTTGGAAGTCTATATCAGTGGGAAATCAAAAATTTCACATCTATGTGCCTTGTTTTTATGAATAGTAACTAAATAAGCTAGTTTGTAACATATGTCAATATAAGTAAGTTAAATGGTCAACAAAGACTAAAATACCCTTAGTAACATAAAGGGGGCCGGTTTTTATGGTAATGAGTCACCACTTATGCTAGCTTATTAAGTAAAAGAATAATGATAAAGCAAATCACTATTTACTTTAAGCATAATATCTTACAAAGTAAACTTATCTTCATTCTCTTCTTCCCTCTTAATTTCCCACGCCTCCAACCTCTCTTCTACCTTTCTTCTTTCTCTCATTCACGGTTTTGCAATAGTACCACCACCATTCTTCATCTTCAACCTCTTGTAACTCCTAGCTCACTTTGCCAAATCAAAAACCAAGACCACCATTCTCTTTGCCTTGCCAAGCTCTTCAATTCTATCTTCTCAAAATTCCAAGAGCTCCATTTCGGTGCCAAGAGGAATCTCCATGGGAGGAGCTTGAGCTCACCTTTTCACATTTTATTGTTCTCCTTTGCTTCAAGGTAAGGAAACTCAAACAAAAACTCCATTTTTTTCATGTTTTGATGTTGACCGAAAATCACCATTGAAGGTGTTCTTTGTATTGCCTTGTTTTAGCTTCATTTCAACCTTTCAAGGACTAGGTGGAGTCCTCTCTTGATACATATCCAAACTCTCTTCAAGTTCCAAGGTAAAACAACTATCTTAATGTTTTTGAAACAATGTATAACCTAGGGTTTATAATGAGATTAAGCTTGGAGCTTGAATACTCATTACATTGCTTGTATAATATTTAGAAGTTGACAAGCAACCAATTTTAGTCAAGGAAACAAGAAAGAAGTTTGTGAGGAAAAAGGGGTAAATGTGCTAACCTAATGTAGTTTAATGCCTTAGGAGAAATGAGCTTATATTGCTTGTTAAAACTATCTAAGGAGCCAATGGTTAATGACCTAGAAAATACTCTCAAGGGTTTATTAAAGGACATTTGTTGTTGTATGTATTTGCAGGTCAAAGGCAAATATATTGTGGAAATTCAGTGTTTAAGGTTATGCATTTTAAGGGCCTAAGAGCCATGCATTTTAAGGTCCTAAGTGCCAAGCAATTTAAATTATGCACTATATTGTGATGTAGTGTAATTTGGGTGAAGTTTTGTGTGTGAGAGTGCTCTTGATGGTTTTAGGTGTTCTTGTGTGTTTAATGGTGAAAACAATGTGTTTTGGCTTAGTAATGTTCTAGGAGAATCCATGTCAAAATTTAGGTAAAGTACAAGAAGTTCTAGGTATTTATATTAGCTTTTGTGAACTAAGAAGTGTTAGAAATGACTAGGTATTTTACTAGAGAGGAAACAATGTCTTAAGGTGTTCTAGGAAACAAAAAGGACTTAGACATTAACTAGGAGTTTAGGTTGGTAAGAAAAGATGCTTGGGAGATGAGGTTATAGTGATGAGAAAGCATTTTGGGATAGTAGTTATCATAGGTGAGAAACACCATTTAAACCTAGCAAGAAACATTATAAGTGTTGGTGGATTTTATGAGAAGGTTGAGTAACAAGTTAGACAAGAAACTAGGTGTGTTTAAGATGATATTTTGGCATTAGAATTTACCTAAGATCATTTGGGAAGTTTATACATTTAATGGGTATGAAGAACTAATGCAACAAGACTTGAAAAATGCAATTTTGACAATTCTGTAGCTTTGGTCCGGGACTTAGGTCTTGGTTCATGTCCCAGACCAGGCATTAAAAAGGGCCGAGAGTCACCTAGTGTTTTGGTCCGGGACTTAGGTCTCGTATATAGTCCCGGACCACCCCATTAAAACAACCCGAGAGTCTTGTTAGGTATTGGTTCGGGACTTAAGATGAGGACCAAGTCCCGGACCACTTTAAAAACTTAGTTTTAGGTTAATTAATGATGTCTAATTATGGGGATTGGTTAGTAATGATGTCATAAAGTTATATAAGACATGTTAGGTGTGTTATAATGACATTTTAAAGATGGAAAGTTGAAAACAAAATGTGGGAAATAATATAACCAGTTATGTGAAGTAGTAAATTAAAAATGGACTAGTACGTTAATTAACCGACGTTACTAAATGTGTATAGGATTCTCTCAAGGTGGAAACCAGTCAAAGCAAGGACCGAGGTATGGTTTTCTTGCAGTCTGTTGTCTACCGGTTTACACCGGCTTGGTTGTTGCTTGTTTTTTGTGTGTGTTTATGACCTTGTAAGACTTAAGGCATGTAAAGAGTTTACAGTTGTTTATATTATGATGTTGTTTAATTGTGACTCCTTTCCCTTGGTTGTGTCTAACTAGACCTAAACACTTGCTTGTGAGTTAACTTAATAAGTTCATTGTGTGACCACTAACAAGTGTTAACCGGGGAAGTGAGGAGTCCGGTCTGTTCCGGCCACGCGTGTGAGTATGGGAATCGATGTCATATCCGGTTCGATTCTCTTTGTATGCTAGGGTTGTTTTCCAATTTGGTTTCAACCTTTCCTTTGGCTTATCCAAGGCTATTTTACTGACTCACATCGGGCCACAGGGGCATACTATGTTTGTTCGGTGTGCTTGGATTACTATATCCGACACACCTTGGGGTTAAGTTAACCGTTCAATCTAGCAGGACGGTAACGAGTTATGTAACAAGCTTAGCATGAGTTTGGCAACATCCTCTAGGCTCACCATGTATTCTAACTATGGTGGAAGGTTCCTAATGTGAACCGTTCTTGTGTTGTTATGTGTGTTGTTGTGCTATGTAGTATCCCTTGCTATGCCATATATATGTTGGTTGCTTAAAATGAATACCATGTTATCATGACAAGTAGTTACGCGTATCCCGGTAGCCGATGGGCTGCGCGTTAACCATACCAGCGAAGGTTGCTGACCCCTCTGGGGGCTCTGTTTATTTACAGGATGAGGATCGAAGAAGCGGAGTGGCTTTAGATCCTAGGATGTAGAAATACTTTTGGATATTTTGGATGTTGAGCCTGGGATGCGCCTGTGCTCCCGTGGCGTTATATTTTGGCACCGTTAGTTGACAGTGGCGGATGTTTACAGTTTACAGTGACGTTGTGATGTAAATACTTGGTATTGTTGGTTATGTATATATATGGATGTTAGTACCTAATGCTCGGGAGTCTGATCATCAGACCGATACACTTGTATTTATTCTGCCTAGTTAACCACGTGGGTGGTTAACGGCGTTGTAGCACCGAACCGTTTAGTTATTGTTAGATGTTTATTTCCGCTGCGATATCGGTTAGTTGTTAAGTGCGTAGTAGGGGTGTTACATCATGCTTGTTGATACTAGACCCGTTAGGTGTCGATGACCATCGAGAGATCGCTATAGAGCAATTCTTGAAGAAGTAAGTCTTTAAAATTTTCATGCATTTTCATTTGTTTTAAGCTTGTCCTGGATTATTGGCATCTAATTTTAATGCTACATTATGTAGTGGTCATAAGATTCGTTTAAATGACATGGGTAGACCATTCTTCATCATGAACTTCTATTACATAGTGGTAAGTAATCATTTTAAACATGTGTGTATTAAAATAATGTTTAATTTCTTGCTCTGTCTGCAATGTTGGTAATCCATGGATGTGTGATGACAGTGTCCTAAATAGTCCGATTCACGGAGCTGTGGCTATTTTGTGATGTGGTACATGTATGAAATTGTTAAAAATATTGACACTCTTGATAATGATGACAAAGTAATCGACACCAATCTAAGTTGTAGTTAAAGTTATTGTGTTAATAAATTGGTGTGTACTAATGATGATTAGTTTCTTTTTTATGGATAGATTGTTTCGTTTTTCACAAAAGCACGGGCCACTTATGCCAAAGCAGACCTGGACTTTGTAAGAGATCATGTATTGCAATTTTGTTGTAAAAATTACTTAAGCGTTTCTTAGATCTTCTCCTCTCCTATTGTAGTTAGACTTACATTTTGTTTAGGCTGAAGCAAAGTACACTTTCAGTTTCGTTTGTAAAGTGCAACTCTCTATTATTTTGAAATGTGTAAATGGGTTTGTTGCAATTCAAACTTGTAACTTGTTTTGCTAGTTGTGCATATAGTGTGTCGATTGCCAAAGGGCAATACCAGTTGGATGCTCTGTACAGGTATAAGTGATTGTATTGGGTTGTGTTTGAAAACACATGGTAGAGGCTAAAAATTAAAATAAAACTAAAAAAAACTAAGAACTAAAAAACCACGGTTCACACAATAACCGTGGTTTAAAATTTTGTGGCGTGAGACTATAAACCACGGTTATTGAAAAATCGTCAATTATGTATGACTTTATACCACGGTTTTACTGAAAACCATCGTATATAAGGAGCTTTATACCACGGTTAATACTCTCAACCGTCGTATAAAGTCAGTGAATATCGCGGGAGAAAAGGTCTTAAACGACAGGTTTAACCAACCGTGGTTTTTTCTCTTACTTTAATGACGGTTCATAACCGTCGTTTATAGCCATTTTTTAATAAGCGATGCGAGCATATACTGTGGTATTTAAGTAAAATAACCGTGGTATTAAACCTTTTCTGCACTAGTGGTTTAATGTATTCCGCTTAGTTGATTAGTGTTTTGTATGAATTAAATTGTGAAGAACTAAACCTTTTGGGATGGGAAATGCCACTAGTTTCTACTTTTTACTTTGGCTAAATGTCCAGTTTGGGACTGTTGTATGATAGGTGGTAATCCACCGCATGTGAGGGTTATCTTAGGTGGTTGTTATTAGGGCTGAAAAATCTTTTTGGTGAATGGGTTGTAAGTTTCAGATGTAATGTGGTAATATATTCAGTATTTTGGTACATGGTACTATCAGTACACTTGTCAATTTCACATATTTAATAGTTTTTGGCATTCGTGAGATCATTCATTTACAAATATTAAAAAGTACAACCATGATGCTCCCAAATGCAAATATAATCTACTATAGTCTTACCTCCAGCATTTGAATTTTGTTTGGCACCACCATCTTAAATATATATTTCAATTACTGCAATTCATTTCTGTTGGTTTTCCATCAAATCTACTAAATGTTTTCCAGCAACAGGGCCTTTAATAGGTAGTTGTGTATCACACTAATTAATTGCCACCAAACCCTTGGTTTAACATCATTATCTTCATCATCATCTATAAAGCTCAGCCTATTATGCACTGCTCGGTCATATCTTTGAATGTTCATCTTCAAGTTCTAAAACCCCACGTCTGTAGGTTTTCCCATAAGATGGCAAGTAATCCAAAGAAACCCTCTTCTTCTCCTTCATCGCCCATTATCCTCTTGTCATGTAATGATAGTGATTATGATAATAACAATATCATGGCTCGCACGGTGGTGTCCCCAAATCCAAATCAGATTTTGTTCAATCCAATGAAGAAGAAGAAGAAAAATCTTATTTCATTGTCTGATATTCCTTGTCTTGACTTAGACCCATATTGTGACAAATATTACTCTGCAGGGCCAAGTACGCATTCGATCACAACATTCCCACCTGCTACTAAACGTGGAGGAACAACAACGGTTGGTCAAAATGGATTTATTGCTGGAAGTAGGTTGTTGTTGTGAAGTGTAGGCCGGACAAGAAGAAGATGGTACAAACACCCTCACCCCCATCTTCCCCCATTTCTGGTTTTAAAGATTACTCCACCAGTTCAGATCATTCAATGAAGAAATTTATTTCTGACTGAATCTTACCATCATTTACAATTAATGGGCGCTTTTGTAGTAGTATCAATGCTGAAAAAATGCTCCACTTTAGGGTTTATCCTTTTAGTGTAAGTTCCAACGCACTAGTTAGTTATTAGCAGTACACATGTTGGAAATCTTCTTTGTTATATTATGGAAGTACTTAGTTCATATGTATTATTGTGTACGGGTGTTAGTATTTTAAGGTGTTTAGCACTTGAAGTAGTTAATTTAGCATTTAAGTAGCAGAATGAAGGACAATGCAAGTATTTTGATAGCATTATCAATCCCTGTGTTGATATACAAGTTTCCACAAAAGCGAGCAGCAATAACGAATACGGTGATATTACAACAACATTATTATATTACACTAGCATACCTAGAGCAAAATAGAATATCAACGGTGACTCACAAAAAGTTAACATCATTGTATAGTGAACAAAGAATGTAACATGCACCTTGAACCCTGTACAACCAGCACACCTACAAGGACTGGAGGCCAAAACAAATGGTTATGTCGATGAGTAGCAGGCTTTTCTGTAACATGTTGCAGCAGCAGCATAATTTCAAGTAGCAGTCACTTTCAAGATATATACACGTTCAATCATGGCATCCGACTAGTCTCTCATTTTGTAGTGTACCATCTTATTGAATGCTCAAATTTCCACAACAGACGGTTAAGATTTCAAGGACACCTCCTCAGGAGATGAAGCATTCATGGAATTTGCACCTCCTTCTATACTTTTTCAATGTGAGCTAATACAAACATCTGAAATAGATTATAATGTTGATAATTCAAACCAAGTACGTGTAATAGTGAAATACCCCAAACCTAGATATGGTAATTAAATGTTAAACTATGATATAATAAGGCTAAAAAGTGCCTTAGAGACATTAGTAAACAATTTAAACCATAGAAAACACAAGAAGACACCATAAAGATAATTTAAGCAAACACTTGCTCTAGACTTGGTGTAACCTTGATTAGGACCCAAAGAGAATTCTTAGACAATATTAACATGCTAATGGACATTTTAAATCAATTACCAAAGAAAACCAAGCTCAAAAACAAGTTAAAACACAAATTGTTCATTAAGGAGTCTTAAAACACATTTTTGAAAAATTGTCGTAGAAAGGGGTTTTGAGTGGCTAAATGACCAATATTATACCTTAATCAACATGTGTACTACTTAGTATCATATTAGGAAGCCTAAATCAATGAGAAACCAAAAATTTCACAAATTTGTGCACTAATTAAGAATAGTGATCAAATAGTGCTCAATTAAGACTTTAGTCAACTTTGATTTGCTAAATGGTAAAACTAGCCCATAAATATCCTAAGATAGGGAGGGGGCCGGTTTTTATAATGGAGAGTCATCACAAATGACCAGCTCAATTAGAAAAGAAGAGGGAATGTGAGGTAAAAATACTATTTACCTTTTATTTGATAAATATCTTACAAAAGCTACCTCTCTCCTCTCTTTCTTCATTTCCATCCTCCTCCACCGTCTTCTTCTTCATCCTCAAGAAGAAACCGTTCATGTTACAGCATATATACTACTCCATCTTCATTTGCTTGCTAAATCCAACTTCAAGCTCCAAATCCAAAACTAAGAGCATATTTATGCTAGTTAGACCAAGGCCTTCAATTCCTTCTTTTCAAAACTTCAAAAGCACAAGTTTGATTCCTTGAAGAAACTCCATTGAAGTGGGAAAAGCTCATATTCTAGAACCTTATTACTCTTCTTTGATTCAAGGTAAGAAAGGCTAAAGAAAAATCATGTTTTCTTCCATTTTTGTAGATAGCCGAAAATCACCATTTGAGACACCTTGTCTTGCTCATTGTACTAGCTTGATTCAATCTCCAAAGGACTAGAAGAAGTCTTGTCTTGCTTCCTTATCAAGTTCATTCCAAATTCCAAAGGTAATCATCAATTCTAGTGCATTAAGCACTTCTTGTAACCTAGGAATGATTCCATGAGTCTAGGTATATTACTTAGCACTCATTACCTTATTTGAATGTTGATTAGAAGATTAACAAGTGAACAAAAGTCCTTGCCGATTTCCAATCAAGAAAACCAAAGGAAGAGAAAGAGAGAAAAGCTTGAACAACACAAGGTAAATGACTTACCTTAAGGTCTTTAATGTCTTGAGGAATGGTGTTTAAATAGATACCAAATGTGGCCTAGGGCTTACATTATATAATGAACTATATAAACCTAGGGAAATAACATGATCATACTTGCGAACTTGTGACTAAAGAGCCAATGGAAATTGATTTAGTAAAACAACCATAAGGTGATTTACAAGAACATTTATATTGTTATGGGATTGTTGGTGATGTGTAATTGCAGGTTAAAAGATATATATTTGGGAAATTCAGTGTCTAGTTCATGTCATTTAAGGGCCTAAGAGCCATGTCATTTAAGGGCCTAAGTGCCAAGCAATTTAATTTTATGCACTATATTTGATTTGGTGTAGTTTGAGTGTAACTTGTATGTAGAGAACATTCATTGAGGATTTTAATGTCTTTGGTTGCTTAAGGAAGAAAACTATGCTTTTGGGCATAAGAATATACTAGGAGAACTATGTTAAAATTTGCTTGAGAAACTAAGTGTTTTAAGCGTTTTAATGAGATATTATGACCTAGGTTGTACTAGGAACCATTAATGGTTAAGTTGATGGAAATAAATAAATTAAGGTGTTCTTGAGGATTAAAATGACCTAGGTGTTGTCTTGGAGGATTTAGAGATTAAAAGGAGGAGTTAGACACACCAAAATCATGGTATGAGAAATGGCAAGACTAGTGCAAAAGTTTGTAGTAAATGAGGTATCATGTCTTGGAATGCCTTAGGGAAGAACTAGAGAAAGTAACCTTGAGAATTTTGAGTAAAGGAGAGAACATGGTGAATAATGCTTTAGGGTGGTTAAAATGGTTGTGAGGAAACACTTTGGTTAGTTAGTTAAGGTTGTAAGCAAAATTTACCACTTGGAATCCTAAGGAATTAAGTTACAAGTGTTAGGAATTTTGTAAGGAATTGAGTAAAAGATCAAGGAGTTAATTGATGAGTTGATCAATGAATTGGGAGGGTTTTTAAAGTGCCAAAATGATGTTAAAACATACTAGGACACTTAGGGAAAGGATTGGAGTAGATTAAACACCCTTTGAAAAATGGGTCTGCTTTCGACCGACCCAAGGGACCGACCTTGGCTGGGTCGGTCGAGCTGAAATTACCTAACCCGGATGTCTTCTGACTTAGACCGACAACCTTAGGACCGACCTTGGAAGGTCAGTCGGGTTGAAATTTTCAAACGCTGGAGTCTTCTGACTTCGACCGACCTTAGGATCGACCTTGGTAAGGTCGGTCGAGTTGAAATTTTTCGAACCCACAACTCACTGACTTAGACCGACCTTGGGACCGACCTTGGTAGGGTCGGTCGGGTCTTATATAAAAAAGGAGAAGAAAGTGTGGCATTAGTAGTAAACAATAGGAGGGTAATTATGGTGAGAAATAATATGCATATAAGAACCTAAGAAATAAAGAAAAGTAAAATGATTTATGTGATTAAGGTTAAACTACAAGGACTTAGTGGTTATTAGTCGGGAATCATTAGTGTCTAAGTAAGCTAGGTTAATTAAAAGTAATTAACAACCCAAATTGGATGAATGTTTTAGGATTTGAAAATTCGGACTCCGGAGGAGAATAGGCAACCGAACGACCTACGGTGAACGGTTTGATTTTCTTGTAGCTTGTTTGCTAACGAGGTGTCCCTCGGCTTGTGTGCTAATTGTTTATATGTTTCGACTAAACAAGATAAAGCATGCAACCGGTTTATTATATTGTTGTGTGTTTACATCAAAGTAACACAACTTACCTTTGAGCTTGCTTGCTAACTACGCTTAGTAATCGATTGTGTAAGAACATAACACTCCTTGATATTGGTTGGTTAATACCCGAAAGAGGTTTAACTGGCACCTCCGTCTTTGAGACTTCTACTAACTGGAACTTGGGGGGAGTGAGGAATCCGGGACTGACTCCGGTCATGCATGTTAAGGAAAGGGGGTTGGTATTTGTATCAGATCCGACTTCCATTTGAGACTCATCTTTGACTTGTCGCCTAGAGTGACATATAGACTCGACCACCTTGGATTACAGTTCAAGGTGGGAGGCCAGATTAAGATGGTGCGGTGGGATCTCCTAAATCCCAAATTTAAGAAATAATGTTTATTTAACCCAATGGAGTTGATAGCTCATTGGCTAGGGTTACTTTTGACCCAACAAAGATAAACATTGAGTTAAGGAACAACCAATTCTAATTTAAGAACGGTTGGTACACTGGGATAAGAATGGATATGAGAATAAGAGGATTCTTAACTTAAAGAGTTAAAAAGCTAACCCACTTACTTAAGGAACGCTTTTAAGTCGTTCATTTTGTTTGAACTATGAATTGTTCATATGTTGCGTTGTGTTTATTGTACTTCTTATTAATGTGGTATAAATAATCAACTGCATGTATACGATAAAGTAGTCGTGCGTAGCCCCGTTATCTTGGGGGCTACAGGTTAATCGTACCAGCGAAGGTGTTGAGCCCCTCGGGGCATCCATATTTATTTTGCAGGTAAGCGCTCACTGAAGACCCACCTTGAGAGTAGGAGCGGCTAGACTTAGTATGGGCTTTACATTTTGTCTACGGGTTGTGCATGTACACCCGTTAGTTGATAGTTGTAGTGGTTAGCAAACTATGTTAGACTTGAGATACTTGATACTCGATTGGTATTTTGGTAAGTAATGTAAATATTTAAGTTCGGTATATTCTGGTAGTCATACCGTAGCAAGGTACTGGTAGATGTAAGGAATTCCGCTACGATATTAATATATTTGTTAGATGGTTTATGCGATAATCACGACTATTAGAGACGGGGTGTTACAAAAAGTGTCAACCAAGCATGGATATTAAACAAACTCTTATACTAACAATAATCAATTACGAAAAAGTGTTTTGCTCCAACACAACTAGTAACAGCTAGTGGAGTAACTATGATAATAAAGAGCAAGAGCTTTAGCACTATCACTGTTATGAGCATGCTTCGACCATTGACACTTGAACCTTTGAAAACATCTTGCAGAACATAAAAAATCATTACTCCCTCCGTTCAACAATAACTGTCATTTTAGAAACTTGCACACTTATTAAGAAAAGTAGAATAATGACGTATGTGCCCCTACTTTTTACTTTTCCATTTAGATAATAATTACTTTTATATTGAATAGTAGGGGTAAAAGTGGAAAGAAGTGTGTCAAAAAACTAGAATGACAGATATTTTTGAACAAGAATCACATCCTAAAACGACAGATATTAATGAACGGAGGAAGTATATAATAGCAATATACTCAGTCAATAGAAAATAACAAGATTGACATCATTTTGTCCTTCAAGTTCCCATGACATCCAGTTGAACAAAATGAGAACATAATCAGATGGGACTAGATTGGATAAAGTAGAAACCACCTTACAAATTCAAAACTTCTATGCATGAGAAAAACTGCAGTAATGGCCTAGACTCCTTACAGTTACATTAGTTTTAACAAGCACTAGTACAAAAAACGTCTATTTCGACAGTTATTTTACAACCGTCGAAATGGAGACCGCCGAAATAGGTAGGTTCTCAGACCTATTTCGGCAGTTGTTAGCTAAAAACCGCCGAGATAGGCCCGTGTTAGAACAAACAAAACACACATATTTCGGCGGTTGTTAGCTAACAACCGCCGAAATAGGTCTTTTTTTTAAAAAAAAAATCGATTTTTGTGTCGTCTTCAACCTCACAGCAATAACTTATAAGCCGGTCAACCTTGGTCAAAGCTTTATAAAAGTGGCCCATAATGCCACGATTCCTTTATAAGCTCCACGGCGAACGGGTAGTTGATTCAAAGAGTGTAAAGGCTTCTTAGGGCATCTACAATAGTAAAGAGTTTCTTAACTCATTTTTAAATGCCATGTCAACAAAATGTATTATTTAATTATATATGAAACTCTCATCTCTACAATGGTAGAGTTCCTTAACGTATACCTCCTCCCCTCCGTAACTTTAGCATTCAATTAGGAGTTTTTATTTTTTTTTATTAATATTGTAGTGTTATAGCCAATAGCGATGCTTTGAGGAGCGTTGCATAATTAAACAACGAGGAGAAAGAATAAGAGTGGATTCCACTACAAAAGCATTTTTATTTTTTTAGGATGGAATCCACACCATTGTGGATGGCCTTAATGGAGCAGTAGCAGGAGCAATAATAGTTTGAATGTCAAAGTTTATTAAGTTCAGATTACATCATATTTGACATATACATTTAATACTAGAATACAAATTTATCTATAGTGTGAAAGTACTACAACAACAACAACGTATTACTCCATCCAATGAATGGAGCGAGCTACCATATGTGAGTATGTATGTATATCAGTATATACTCATAAGGCTTACGCATAACAACTTATTTTCAAAAGCCCTGATATATGGTACACCAACTATCATCAACAAATCGTCGGCTGAATCTTCGCTTCGAGGGTCTTCTCATACTCCTCTATGGATTTGAAGAGCTCAGAGAAGTTGCCCTTCCCGAAACCTCCACACCCACCTTTCTGATAAGTCTTCCCCTCATTGTCCGTGAGCATACACCCAACTCGCTGAATTATCTCAATGAATATGGTTGGCCTGCTCAAATCATTGACGGTCAGTTTCAGTATTTCACTAACCAGCCCCGCAAAAATAAGGTCAAAGTATGTTTGGAGCCGTCTGTCCAAAAGGATGTAAACCAATTACTTCTTCTAGCAGTAGATAGATTCATGATGCACGGAAGATAAGTGAATCAGTGTCGACTAGTTAGAGGGTTTAGTAATCTACTCTTTCCATCCAGTGGCCACAAACAAACGTTAGTGTCCAGAGTGATTACCTACTACTACTAGCAATAAACAGCAAGCTAATGATAAATGGGAAAAAAAACTTGGCCTATTTTTTTGGGCAGTAATAATTAGCAGCAGGCTTAAGCAAAAAAGCACTCCATTGTTAAATAACTACCCAGTTGGTTCCAGGGTAGGATAAGGCTACTGAAGTAACCTTTAGAGTTCTGTTATATAGTACTATTAGGGAAGAAAAACTAGCATAAAGGTGCCAACCTGAACGATGGCCCTCATATAACTAGCTAAGAAAAGATACTTTAATTTTCCCGAACTTTTTTTCATCAAATGGGACCAGCCTAGCCTACCAGTTAGGTCTTGGATTGATTCTGTATCTACCTGAAGCAGACGTCAATCAGATACATGTGTACAGCTATACGCAATTAACTTTTTACAATACACGATCATTGAAGAATCAGGTAAGATGTATGGCGCATTTCAATTAAAATTAACAACATACTTGCAAACCTATACTGCACAAACCAATCAAACAAGCAAGTTTCATTCAAAAAGCACATCCACCCTTTACATGCCAGAGCAAGAGAAAAACCAACTCTTCTTTGCACGAATATTTTATATAACATAAGGGCATCACTTCTTCATCATCCACACTAGGAGGCTAGAGCATCTTATCACGCATCATCATAATTCAATATCATATACGATATTTCAAGAGAAACAAAGCACATTATGTATTGTCGGACCATTCATTATCATTATCATCATAATATCACAGCCAATATCATAAGAGTTGAGTAGTACTACAACACCAAAATCACACCCATATAAAAGTATTTACCCAAAAGTCAAGAAGACAGAATTAATCAATCAATAATATTCATGGACTGCCAAAATTACCTATCACCAACAGGCTTGGTAAATATCTGAAGTAGCACACCCTGATCATCCCTATCAACCAGGATTCCCAACTCCTCACACTCCTTAATCTTCTCATCAGACAACACATCCCCTGCTCGATTCTTCAGATTCTTATAGTAAGTCGGGGGAGGTGACGGCATGAACTCAAACCCACCAACCCCACTTCTCTTCCTCATCTCCCTTAGAGTCCAGAATATGTCCTCACTCATCAGCGCCAGGTGCTGCACCCCAGCACCCTCATTATGTTCCAGGTAAGTCTGTATCTGGCTCTTCCTCTTAGTACCATGAACCGGCTCGTTCATTGGCAGTAAGACCATCTCATCGTTACTTGCGAGGACAACCGAGTTCAAACCACTCTCACTGGTCCCCACATCCTCCGCTGTAAATTCCGCAAACTCGTGGAAACCTGTAAACCCCTTGACGTAGCTCACGGCTGGAGCGAGCTCCGGAACGTTGCCCACGGCGTGGTCGAGTCTTCGGAGACCGAAATCAAGGTCCTGGAAAGAGGAGGAGGGTTCCATTGGGGCGAATTTGGGGATGAACCAGTCGGATGGGTGGTCGGATGAGTTGTGGGTTTTGTTGTTGTTGTAGCTGATGTATCGGAGGACGACGTCGCCATAGAGATGAACTTCAGCGAGGACGGCGCTGGTTGAGGAGTCGGAGGTGAGATCGACTGGGGCAGAGACGGGGATGGCGCCAGCGGAAACTGATGCGGAAAAGGCAAGACGAACATCGTCGACCTCGATGGAGATGGCACGGACGGCTAGACCGTGTTTGAGGGAGAAGGAAGTGAAGTCGGAGAAGGAGAAAGTAGGGATAGCGGCGGAGGAGTTGGATTGTGGAGAGATGGATGGGGAGTAAGGAGCGGTAAAAAGGAAGGAGAGCTGGCCGGATCGTAGAAGGTAAGAGGCGTGGATTTGGTTGCCGGTGGAAAGGTCGGATTTAGCGACTACAGGCATGCCTAGTCCCCAGGAGAAGCGGCGGCTGCAGTTAGTGGCGTCGGCGCACCAGAACTCGATGTGGTGGAAGCGGCGTACGGTAAAGCGGTCTGACATCGGGTTGTTGCGGACGAATTTTGAGAATCCAGTGAGCTTGTACTCGGCGGCGGAAACATCTTTTGTAGTTGCAAGCTCTTCTGTGGTGGTGTGGATTCCCATGGCTGCAGATGTGATTAGTGTGTAGAATGGCAGAGTGAGAGACGCGAGAGGGATGTGGATTTAAGCAAGAAGAGCAGAACAAAGTGAAGAGAAACAAGCGACGGATACGGGTAATATGTTAAAACATACTCCCTCCCTCCCAAATTGACCGTCCTATTTACTATTTGGACATGTCGTTTGACTTTAATTTTTAACATATAAGATAAATTAATTTTGAAAATTTAAATTTTGTATATGATTCCTTATATGATAAACTATATAATATAAAATTTAGTTTTATAAAATTATTTTACCTTATATGTTTAATATTGAGATGGAAAAACGTGTCAAAAAGCAAACAAGACACTTAGTATATTTTGAAATATCGTTGGTGATTTTGACAACACACTACGAATAAAATACAGATTAGTACACAAGTATTTTAATTTACCCTTATTTGGAAAAATTACCCCACCCATGATGTTTGGTGAAATAACACACCCCACCTACGAAGTTTTGAAAAATTACTTTGTCCACCTATGTGGTTTCCACAATTTTACATCCAGTAACTTTTCTAATATTGTATCAACTTAAAAGATGGTTAAATGTTATCCAAAATTGATGAAACTTTACATGGACGATGCTAAGGTGTTATATTTTGGTAAAACGTTAAATCTAAAGTTTTTTAAGGTCATATACGATCTGTGGGACCTGATGAATGTGTCTCATGTTTTATTGGGTCCCACAGGTCATATATGACCTTAAAAAACTTTAGATTTGGCATTGGACAAAAATATAACACCTTAGCATTGTTCACGTAAAGTTTCATCAATTTTGGACAACATTTAACCATCTTTTAAGTTGATCAAATATTAGAAAAGTTGTTGGATGTAAAATTGTGAAAATCACATGGGTGGACAAAGTAATTTTTAAAACCTTATGGGTGGATTGTGTAATTTCGCCAAACGTCATAGATGGGGATGTAATTTTCACTTATTTTTATCAACAAAATAAGTTGACCATACATGTGATTGTGATGGGACCAGCCAGGCTGTGTGTTTATAAATAGGGCGTGGATGAGGTGGGCATTAAGCGACTGACTGGCTTTTGACTTGCGAACGTGGAAGATTAATCAGGAAGAGCATCGAAGGTAGAAATCGTGATCCCAGTTCTTGACGTGCCGTTTACTCAGCTTTGATTCAATCTCATTGGCTTAAAAAAAAAAAGATTCACTCTCATTCTTGGGAACGTCTTTTTCTTTTTAAACTTGGGACCATAATATTTCTTTTTCCAGAACGAATTACTGTAATACTACTCTCTCCGTTAATTAATATCTGTCGTTTTAGAATGTGACTCTTGTTCAAAAATATCTGTCATTTTAGCATTTTGACCTACTTCCTTCCACTTTTACCCCTACTATTCAATATAAAAGTAATTATTATCTAAATGAAAAGTAAAAAGCAGAGACACATGCGTCATTGTCCTACTTTTCTTAATAAGTGTGCAAATTTCTAAAATGACAGATATTGTTCAACGGAGGAGTACATGATATTAATCATATCAGTCCTTTTAGGGGGACAATACCGTCTTTACGTCTAATACATTTAACTCGATTTGATCATTCTGTTTTGTTTTTTTAATCGGAATACCCCTTTACGTCTAAATATAACACACTTAGCGGGACTATTTTGTAATATATAGAAGGTTGAGTACAACCTCCGGTATATTTTCCGGAGTCCATGAACCCGATGTCTGCGTACGTCGGGCATGGTTAGCTAAAACATGCGCTGAAATATTAGCCTCCCTAGAAACATGAAACCAAGAAATATCACGAAAGGCTCCTAGTCGGGCTATAATGCGATCTAATATACTTGTTGTGGGTGGTAGTAGTGTAGAATTTCTGCCTGTTTGTAGATACTGGATGATCCCTTTTGAGTCCGACAAAAACCGCACCGTAGTTGCCCCAAAATCTATGGCCGCATGCACCGCAGTCTCAAGAGCCCTTGCCTTCGCATCTGCCACGCTCATGGGCCCTGAAAGGCATACACCGCCCGCTGCAATTAAGTCGGATTGTGAGCGCCCAATCCAGGTGAGCCCCACTCGGTTATTAGAGTCCATACTTGCATCAGTGCTAAATTCATGGCACATGGGATGGTCCAAACGATGTTGTTGAAGGGCTTGAGGACTGGCATGGTCAGTCGACGAAGCTTGATGAAGAAAATTGACCGCTTGACACCAGCCATGCTCAAAAAACTGGACCCGACCATGCACGACTTGACACCGCGCATACCAGAGTTGCCAAAGGAAACAGACGATTTTGGTCACCTCCAACCGTGACTTGCCCAAAATAAATTGAAAGAGCCAGAGTTGTAACTCATGGTCAGCTTGAATATGCGAGGGGAGGTGAAGACCAAACATAGTCCAGAGAGAATGCACAGCTGGGCATGCATAGAACGCATGAAACATTGTTTCATGAGAGGCGCACAGGGTGCATGCGGTGGGCATTTCAAGCCGTATTCGATCTTTAATCACCGTTTTGCATGCAATCTTCGACGTGATAAACTTCCATGCAAATAGCTTGATGTGTGCCGGAATTTGAAGACCCCAGAGCACACGATAGACCCGGTGCTTGGCCCCATGACAGGAAACGGAAGGAAGATTGGCATCCTTTAGGGATAAAGCCGCATAATATGCTGAAGAAACTGTGTACTCACCCGATTTTGTGAGACCCCAGTACCAGGAATCTTTGGCCAAGGACAGAGGGGTGGGCGCAACAATAGGGGTTGCCAAAACATGTGGAATATCCGCTGGATCACACCACTGATGTAATAATTCTGTATTCCACCGTCTGTCTGAGGTGATTAGAGTCGCCACCGAAGCATGCCTAAACACCAAAGGAGGGAGACGCCATGGGAAAAGCTTTCCCCCTTCTTTTGACTGCAGCCATCTGTCTGTTATTCTTGTATTAGTGCCTGTGACAATCGCACGTCTGCCCCCAAAGAGCAATAAATGACGGACACCAAGAAAAGCCCTCCAAATAGGACTTGAGGATGAATTCGGCTGTGCTTCCTGCCATGTAGTTATGTGCATATACTTTGCATGGAAAATTGAGACAAGAGGGTGGTTGGCTCTGTCACGATCCTCCATAATTGCTTGGCCAAGAGAGCTTGATTAAAACATCGGAGATCACGAAATCCCATGCCTCCATCTTGACGATGTTTACACATGGAAGACCATTTTGTCCAATGAATAACGTGAGAGTCCTTCATGCCTCCCCACCAAAAACGATTAATCATCGTCTGAATCTGCTTTAGAAGAGAGCATGGCAGCTGGATTATGGGCATGGCATAGGAAGGAATGGCTTGAAGAACAGCCTGTACCAGCAGAGTTCGTGCGGCTTGAGATGTCTTGTTCGACCAGCTTTGGATACGTTGCGCAACTCTGTCCTTGATATAACTAAAAACGGCACTCTTACTCTTACCGATTGTACTTGGAAACCCGAGATAAATGCCGAGATCCTGCTTATGATGAGCATGTAAAGTTGCAGCAACGGTTTCCTTTAAATTCCTATGAAGACTAAAAGAAAACATTACAGCAGACTTATTGGCATTAATACATTGGCCTGACGCTGCTTTGAAATCGTCCAAGATCCCAACTAAAGCTTCTGCATTAGTTGAAGTTGCCTCCCCAAAGATGAGTATATCATCAGCAAACAAAAGATTGGAAATTGGGGTATCCAAACCCGGAATGCAATAAGGCCGATAAAGACCCACATCTGTAGCAAAAGTAAGAGCTGAGGTTAGAGCCTCCATACAAAGGATGAATAAAATAGGAGAGAGTGGATCCCCTTGTCGAAGTCCTCATTGCGGTTGGAAAAACTGGCCAGGATACCCATTGATAACAACACCAGTACGGACTGTGGTAATGCACTGGCGAACAAGTGCAATCCAGTTGGAGTGAAAGCCCATAGCGGTTAAAACGTCCAAGATAAAACTCCATTCCAGGCGATCAAATGCTTTTGACATATCCACTTTGTAGGCAAAGTATCCCTTGGTCTTAGCCCTTGATCTGCGCATAGAATGCAAGATCTCATGGGACAACAAGATTTGATCATATATGAGTCTATTATGAACAAACACAGCTTGGTTATGAGAGACAACAGTTGGGAGAGCATCTGAGATTCAATTAACCAACACTTTAGATATAACCCGATAAGCTGTATTGCACAGGGAGATGGGTCTATAATTACTAATCTGAGTTGCGTCTGGAGATTTAGGAATGAGGACAATATGTGTGTCGTTCAGAGTTGGAGGCAAAATACTGGCATTTAGAAAGCTCAGACAAGTATGTAGGAAGTCCTCACTGACAGTAGGCCAGAAGGTGCGAAGGAAAGTACCATTAATCCCATCAGGCCCCGGAGCTTTCCCCGGATTCATCTGATTGTAGGCCTTGATTACTTCATCCCTGGTATAAGACTGACCCATTGCCTGATAATGAGCTGGTGAAACTCTGTTAGCAATACATGCCTGTATGTGGGGGTCTGGAGTTGGATGAGTCGAATTAAACAGACCCTGAAAATATTGCCGAGCAACTTGTTCAATTCCAGCCCAAGACGTTTGCGGTGGGTGTGAATCAGAGGACAATGAAGCAATATAATTTCGTCGACTGCGCATCTTGTATCTACCAAAGAAAAATGCTGAATTACGGTCTCCTGCAACCAACCACTGCTGACGAGATCGCTGCTGTAAGCGAATCTCCTCTTTCAACAAAAGTGTATCATGTATATGATTTAGATCATTCCATCGAGCTATGTTACCAGTGCCAAACCCAGCAGATGCAACCGTAGCAATTTCCTGTTCAGTCTGGTAAAGCAACCGTTTCTCCACCCATATTTGTCTCCGACCCCAGGATCTAAGCTTCTGTCCACATTTCTTCACCTTTTCACAGTAGCCCATTCCTGCTGAATTCCAGACCGATTGAACTAAGAGTTTGCAAGTTGGATCTGTGGCCCAGCAATTCTCGAAACGGAAAGGCCGTTTGCCACGATGCCGAGCTGGAGATAAAACTAGTTTAATAGGCTTATGATCTAAATGACCCCAAGAGTGGTGAAAATTTGTTGCTAAAGGGAAAATAGACAACCAGGCATCATTACAAATGAAACGGTTCAAACGGCTCTGGGAAGGACGATTATCCCTGCTTTTGTTTGTGAATGTGAATTTGGAACCTCTGTATCCTAGGTCCTGGAGGTCACAGTCCATTAAACAATGTCGAAAAGCAGTCATATTAGCATTTGTTCGTGTTCCTTTGCCACGATGCTCATGGGAGTATAAAACTTCATTAAAGTCACCACCGAATAACCATGGGCCGTGCCACTGCACACTCAGATACCGCATCAAGTCCCAAGTTTTCCATTTAAAATGACAATCGGACCATCCATACATTCCAGTAAACCTCCATTGAAACCCCCCCGGAGTTCCTATTACTACATCAACATGACGGCTAGTTACACTGAGAACTGAAACTACATGATTGAGAGACCAAAAAACGCAACACCAGCGCTCCTACCCACACTATCCCCACCCACCCAGTAGTAGTTTCTCAAAGTAGTAGCAAAGCTTCGAAGCTCAAAAGTAGACAACTTCGTCTCGGTTAAGAACACAAAATCAGGTGCTTGTCGGTGTATCACCTCCTTAATCCAGCGAATAGCAGCAGGTGCACCCAGACCTCTGCAATTCGCTACCAATACCGCCATTATTCTGGGCGACACTGGGTGCCCCCCAGCATCGCCTGTGAAGTAGACAGACCAGCTTCTCCCCTGCCGCGTTTGGTAACTTCCTCCATAGCATGAACTTCCCTGAGCTCCGATTCCGAAGAAGAGCAATGAACAATATCAAGTTTCCTCTTTCGTCCGTCAGACAAGGTGGGAGACTGAGGGACCTCCCCCTCCTCAAACACCGGCTCCTCATTGATATCCACCATAACATGCACAGTTTCATCCCCGTGAAACTCAGCTCCACCTTCTTCAGTATCAGCAGCTGCAACAAAAGGTAAATCTCCAGGGCCCGGTGGCGACACAGAACGACGAGGTTGGACTGGTGCTTCACCTCGGACTTCATAAGTCGGTCTAGCCCCTTCAGCAGCACCCGCCTTTAACCATACACCATAATTCAACTCCTCCTGTGTTGCCTCCGTGCGGCAAGGGCAATCTTTGAGGAGATGGGTAAACACACCGCAGAGAAAACATATATTTGGCAGCTTTTCATACGTCAAAGGGAGTGTATAAGTTTTGCCATCAGCAATGACAGAAGTGAAACGGAGCAACGGTGTAGTGGCATCCATCTTTACCTTGATTCGCATGTAAGACCCAGCCTTACGTCGATCAAACTCTGCGTACTTGATAAGTGTCCAAATGAGCATGATTTATAGGTGTATTTCATATATAATATTAGCACTTTTCTTCCTCATTTCTCCACTTCGGTTGATTTTCCTCTAGTTTATGTTTTATTATTTATCTCACAAAATTATTGGTTGAACATGAGGAAAACCAAGCTGAGAGTAAAGTAGACGAAGAGACGAACGCATAGGCGCAAACGGCTCAGAAAACGGAGTCCAAACGAAGAATCTAGAGCCGGTCGAAGTTCGTAGAAGGAAATAAGTCACGGTCAGCACTACAAACAGCATTACAACCGCCTGCACAACCGCCCCATTTTGAGGCGGACATAGAGGCGGACTCCCAGGCGGACATAGAGGCGGACAACACACAACCGCCTTGTTTCGAGGCGGACGTAGACGCGGACGCGTGTAAATTCCAGATCTGACACGCGAACAGTTTTCTTCTTCGCGCGCCGTCTGCAACTTACCTTCGCCGACTTCTGCAACTCGTCCACTGTCTCGACGCCTACCTTAATTCACGCCTGTCTTCAAGCTTTGTCCCCTCAATTAATGAGGAGCAATCAACGAGCAATCAATGAGCTGCACCGCCTCAATCAATTCACGCGTTCCTTATCTGCTGCCTTTGCTTTTTCCTTTCCCTATATAAACGCATGTAACTTCAACAATTAACCACCCATTCAATTCATCCACGACCCAACTTCTCCACTTCACACATTCATCCCATTTCTCTTCTCCCGTATTCTCCATTTTATTTATTTTACATTCCACAAATTCACCTCTAGCCCTACGTACACAAAATAGCAGAGTGAGACGGAGTGATTACGGATGATTTCTATTACTCTCGTCTCTATCTATCTATTTAATATGTTAGGCTTGTTTACGTTTACTCTGGGAATAGTTATTAAGTATCTGTATTAATTTTGCAATATATTTACTGGTTTTATTTATATGCAGTTGTTACGCTTAAAGTTTATCTCTCGCCTTTTTAATAAATCTCGCGAATTCATTAAATTGCTTGCTAAGTCTATTTTGATCAGACCAGGTGATAAATAGATAGGTTGATTAAGCCGTAAATCTGGAGAAAGCTTTATTATGATTTAATGAGTTAGTATTTTCAGATGCATATATAATTCCTGATATTTAAACCGTCCGTTACATGTGAGGTGCTTGAACCTTGATTAGACCAAGCATTTTCTGGTAACGAGTTCTTATGAGTCTAGATTTAGTCCTTAAGATAATAAGAGGAATTTTGCCAAACAATTATAATTAAACCAGTAGAGATAGCATAATTAATCAGATCATATTAACCTGACCCAGAGTTCCATTTTATTTATCTGTTAACTTAGTTTATTTTATCTTTTCTTTTTATTTATTTTACAAGTCAATTAATCCCCCCTCTTGTGACACGCTTAGGTACTATTATATGTATATTAGTCCCACGGTTCGACATCCGGTTGCTTACATTTTCACTATACTACTGCGACCGGGATTTATTTGCAGCCCGACGTTTATTTTTGGGTTTTAATTTCTTTCTTTTATGTTAATTATACCTGTTCTAACCACTCACAAATAACACAGTCTGCAAAATGGCGCCGTTGCCGGGGACTAGTTTATTCTAGTCCCTAAGCCCCGGATTATTCACTTGTTATATTAGAATATTTTGTCTATATTATTTTTGTTTGTTGTTTATATTAATTATCTTTTATATTTTGTTTTTATTGATAGTTTGTTAGTTTTCTAACGTTGTTTACGTGAAGAAGGAAAAAAAAAGCGAACAGAGGTTCGTCCGCCTCATTTCCATGCGGACGCCCAGGCGGTCTCGAATAGCCGCGTCCGCCTCATAACCGCGCGGTCACCACGCGGACGTCCCACATACAGAAAAAAAAAAAACTTCGCGTCTGTTCTTCCCGACTCATTCTATTCCCATATTATTATTATTATTATCATGTTGTTTATAATATTTTTGTTTCTAATCTGTTTATCTCTAATTAGTTTCGTTTAATCTACAAAAAAAAATATATCTGTACACGGCAAATGGAAGAAGCGTTTGAATTTTGGCAGGATTTATACTGCTCCGAATGTGGGGGAGCTCATGATTTTGAGAATTGTCTCATAGTCCAAGAGCAACTCTGGTTAGAAGATCAACCAGACTACCTGGAGAGAATCGCTCAACTACTAGAGCAATCAATGAGCGAAACAGTTCTTGAGGTAGAACACCCCACTACAGACGAGCCATTCATAGAGACCCCTCCCTCTAAAAATTACCGCTATTTTCCATCCTTCTCTATAATATACCCAGACAATGAGGATACTTTCATCCTCGAACATGAAGAGAAGGAATTGCCATCACCTCCCACCAAAATATCCAAACAAAACGCCACTATCACCTTCGAAGAATTTACTTTCTCTGAAGATGATATAGATCAGCGTTCTTTCTACGAGCCTCACCTACAAGAGGAGGATATTTACATCCTCCAATTTGAGGAAGAAAAATCATCACCGGGTCTTCTGTTAGAACTACGTTCCCGGCATTACCTCCTCAAACGCCAGATTTTGTGGAGTATTAATTTTCTTATTTTATATGCCGAGGTAACGTTTTGTTTTGATCCAGGATAACAGAGCAGGCGTCTAGCCAAAGACGTTAAAGAAGGGCAGCTTCCCGGGAGGCAACCCGGGTGTATTTTTATTTTATTTACTTTATTGTTCTTTTTAATTTTCAGGTTCTCTTTAAATTTTATTTTTGCTAACTTTTAACCCCGTTTATAGTGTGGTTGCTTCTAGTGTCTTATGCAGGTGCACCTCCATGTGGACACCGCAACCAAGCTACGCTACTTGAGGCTAAAGCTCAAGTGTGGGGGAACTCCTATAAACGCAAGCAAAAATAATATCAGGGGAGTACCAGTTTCTTTAATTTTGCTTTTATTTAAATAAAAACTGCAGAGGAGCGTTTATGTGCTTAAATGTTTAATTGTGACCTTTGTGTTATCTCTATTTTATGTACTTACCGAAAAGGTCTTCTGAAACCTTCCCTTGTTTTTCTGGTGAACAATGAGGACATTGTTCAATTTAAGTGTGGGGGAGTGTGTCCTTTTCGGTGACATTTTGTGCTTAAACATTTTGTGCTTAAATGCTTAATCTCTCTGCTTATCTTGCGTTTGTTCAAATTCAATATCATGGACCCTTTATATGTGGGTTGTTCTCTTTAAGAATAAATACTATTATGAATTGTAGGATAAATGGTACAAATTTTAAAATTTTGATTACTTTTGAGGAGCATTTTATATGCGGTGTGACCAAATATCTGCAAATGGTTGGATTTTATTGCTCAGGGTTTCTTTCTGTCTTCTCTCTTAGGGATTGCTAAGGGGTGCTTCTCTGTTAAAAAAAAAGAGAAAGAAAAATAAAATAAGGGACTTGTGAGACACCATTGGTAACCAACAAAGAGAGTTGAGTGTTCTTAAATACAAAAGGGCGTTATGCCTAAATTTTCTCATCTCTTATGCAAAAGTGAAATAAATGCATAAATCTATTTTTCCTTTTGTTTTCTCCTCAATGCCCATTCTTGAGAAAAGTTGGCCATGGTAAAAGTTCTCAGAGTCAACTAAAAGAAACATTGAAGTACCTTAGATCATACCCCAAAACTCTATATTTTATTTTTACCCTGAGCACACCTATGCCACCAGCAGTTAATTTTTCACACTCCTCAATTAAGTTAAAAGATCATGTTTATCCTACCCTTCATGATAATATTTGTTAGTATTGAGCATTCCCTACTTACTTGGTTACGTGATTTTGCTTGTGGACAAGCAAAAAGATAAGTGTGGGGGTGTGATAAGTGTCCAAAGAGCATGATTTATAGGTGTATTTCATATATAATATTAGCACTTTTCTTGCTCATTTCTCCACTTCGGTTGATTTTCCTCTAGTTTATGTTTTATTATTTATCTCACAAAATTATTGGTTGAACATGAGGAAACCAAGCTGAGAGTAAAGTAGACGAAGAGACGAACGCATAGGCGCAAACGGCTCAGAAAACGGAGTCCAAACGAAGAATCTAGAGCCGGTCGAAGTTCGTAGAAGGAAATAAGTCACGGTCAGCACTACAACAGCATTACAATTACAACCGCCTGCACAACCGCCCCATTTTGAGGCGGACATAGAGGCGGACTCCCAGGCGGACATAGAGGCGGACAACACACAACCGCCTTGTTTCGAGGCGGACGCAGACGCGGACGCGTGTAAATTCCAGATCTGACACGCGAACAGTTTTCTTCTTCGCGCGCCGTCTGCAACTTACCTTCGCCGACTTCTGCAACTCGTCCACTGTCTCGACGCCTACCTTAATTCACGCCTGTCTTCAAGCTTTGTCCCCTCAATTAATGAGGAGCAATCAACGAGCAATCAATGAGCTGCACCGCCTCAATCAATTCACGCGTTCCTTATCTGCTGCCTTTGCTTTTTCCTTTCCCTATATAACACATGTAACTTCAACAATTAACCACCCATTCAATTCATCCACGACCCAACTTCTCCACTTCACACATTCATCTCCTTTCTCTTCTCCCGTATTCTCCATTTTATTTATTTTACATTCCACAAATTCACCTCTAGCCCTACGTACACAAAATAGCAGAGTGAGACGGAGTGATTACGGATGATTTCTATTACTCTCGTCTCTATCTATCTATTTAATGTTAGGCTAGTTTACGTTTACTCTGGGAATAGTTATTAAGTATCTGTATTAATTTTGCAATATATTTACTGGTTTTATTTATATGCAGTTGTTACGCTTAAAGTTTATCTCTCGCATTTTTAATAAATCTCGCGAATTCATTAAATTGCTTGCTAAGTCTATTTTGATCAGACCAGGTGATAAATAGATAGGTTGATTAAGCCGTAAATCTGGAGAAAGCTTTATTATGATTTAATGAGTTAGTATTTTCAGATGCATATATAATTCCTGATATTTAAACCGTCCGTTACATGTGAGGTGCTTGAACCTTGATTAGACCAAGCATTTTCTGGTAACGAGTTCTTATGAGTCTATGATTTAGTCCTTAAGATAATAAGAGGAATTTTGCCAAACAATTATAATTAAACCAGTAGAGATAGCATAATTAATCAGATCATATTAACCTGACCCAGAGTTCCATTTTATTTATCTGTTAACTTAGTTTATTTTATCTTTTCTTTTTATTTTTTTACAAGTCAATTAATCCCCCCTCTTGTGACACGCTTAGGTACTATTATATGTATATTAGTCCCACGGTTCGACATCCGGTTGCTTACATTTTCACTATACTACTGCGACCGGGATTTATTTGCAGCCCGACGTTTATTTTTGGGTTTTAATTTCTTTCTTTTATGTTTTATACCTGTTCTAACCACTCACAAATAACACAGTCTGCAGTACTCCATAAAGATACCAATCTTATTCCCTAGCCTCCGTGCAAACAGGTGGTGCATAAACTGAAACGGCACAGCATGTACATGCACCCAGAATGGAGCCCACTGAAAGTCATGATCCCTGGGGGCGATGGACCTGTCGACCTCAGAGAGAACAAGAAGGCCACCATCATGAGTCCAAGGGCCTCTAGAGAGGATTGATGCAACAAACGCCGCGTCGGGCAACCGGAATAGAAGAATACCGTCCTCCAAGTGACAAACTCTTAGCGTGTACTCACATCGCCAAGCTTTGGTAAGTGTCCGCTCCAAGGTTTTGAGATCAACATGCCTGGGCATCATCAACTTCCCCAGAAAAGAGCATTGCATCAGTGTTTCATTAGGGGCACTGACTAAATCATCAACTGGAATAGTCTCTTCTTCCGCCGCAGTGAGAGTCAACTGGGCACAGTGGGTGGCCAACTCTTCAACCGGCGGTGATGGAGGTACAACAGCCATAGGTAAGAAGAGAGTGGAAATGGTGGTACTGATCTTAGAAAAGGAGCGTAAAAGTCGTGAAATCGGTGAGAGGAAACGGCGAAGAGATTGGCTGAGCAAGAGAAGAAGAGTGAGGAGTGTGGAAAAACTGGAAGCCAAACAGGTCTTAAGTAAGGGTAAAACTGTGAGGTAGGACAGCCATGCAATCCTAGAGCTAGGGTTAATGATGTTTTGCATGTTGGTATTAGATACTTGGTGCTAATTAAGGTGGGAAACGTGTATTTTGGAGAAGGATCCATTGACAGCTCAATGATAGATGTGATGGAAACTGAGGGTTTGCATGCAGGGGTAGAAAACGAGGGGTTGGGCAAAAGATCGCCTTTGGGAGAAAACCTCGATAGAGAGGAAACAGACACCGACTTCGACTACTATTGTGGCTACATGATATTAATCATATCCGTTCTTTTAAGATGACAATACCGCTTTCCATGACATATTACAAGTCCACCCACATCTTCTTTTAAAAAACAAAGACATAAGGTCCTCCTATAGTGGACCGAAGTTCCTTCCTTTCTCTCTTCCGCCTCTTCTCTTTCTCGTTTGCATGTTGGTGTTATGATAATGACAAGTGTGAAATATAGACATTTTAAAGGGTTTAATTTGCATATTATTTGTAGTAGTTTGATCAATATTTTTCATTTATCATGTGGTTTTTTCTATGATTTGTGTTTAGATAATAATTGATGCATTTTATGTGTCAAATGCATAAAAAATCATGGAATTACATTCTTCACTTCACAAGTTTCGCAACGCAACAAACGGGGAGCAAAACGAAGTCTAAGCGAAGAATCTAAACCCGAAACAAGTTTCTGTCGTTAGGATATAGACATGTTCGAACATACGTCCGAACTTGTGTGTCCAGACATAGGCAGAAACTTCCTGAAAATGTGTCCAGACATGTGTCCAAACTTTCAAGTCTGGACTGAAGTGGGTTTCCACCGGACGAGGCAATCCAACTGCTACCGAAGACAACGAGAAAACCTGCTACCGGTAGAAAAGCAAAACGTAACCGAAGAGGCGCTGCTACCGAAGAAGGCGCTACTACCAAAGAGCTATGCGACCATCCCTACCGAAGAGTTGTACGAAAATTCCTACCGGAGGTGGCAAAACAAGGTCCAATTGGTGGTCTTGAAAGTACCCAACACTTAGAAATGGAAAGTATAACGTAAAAGTAATTGCAGAAGGTTATTTTCTCAGTGGTTAAACTGGTGTAAAATTAAAAGAAAGGAAATTAAAAACTCAAATTATAAACGTCGGGCTGCAAACAAATCCCGGTCGTAGTTAGTAAAACAAGTGTCGTATCCACAGGAGATTGTTCAATTTATCCTAGTCTTGGTAGTTACTTAAAAACTGTAAAAAGGGGTTTAGCCGGAGGCAAGCTTGATTTGTTGTTTGATCAGTGCAAATATAATAAAACAGTAAAAAGGTGAATTAAGTGATGTGAATGGAAAAAGGTATCCTAGGATAGCGGGGGAATTTTCCTAAATTACTTAAACAGATTTATAACCCTGTCTCAATTATTTATTGCCTATTAGAGTTAATAATTGTCAGTTACGAACTCTTAATAAAAGCCTTAATATTTTCCTGCTCAGTCCGGAGTGTAAATACTAAGATTAATTCCTTTGTGGTACCTAGACTATCTCAAAATCATATGTTGATAGTTACCAAATAAGTGCAGTCGTTTGTCGCGCAAAGCATTTAGCAATTTAGTTGAAAGGAATTAAAACAAGTTAACAAGTGAGACAGGTGAAAAATATTGTTTACGTAATATTAGAAATCAAACCCCCATCCTAGGATACTAAAGAAAATTACTCAGACATTAACGGAGATAAGAAGATAGCACAAACAGATTTTGACATTATTTCGGAGGAAGAGCTGGTCTGCTCTCGCTCTCACTGCTGCTCTTCTATTTCTTTTGTTACTGCGTGAGTGTGGAATGTTGTGGTGTTACGGGAGGAAAATAAGTGGAAGGGGATGAATGAGTGTGGTGAGCGAATTCTTCAGACTCCCGTCGTGCGTGGTGTGTATATGGTGCTGTTGGAGTGAGTTTATATAGAGGTTTGGATCCGTACGTACTAATTGATGCAGTTGATTGCTATCTTCATTGATTGCAGAGGGGACAGAGAGCTGGAACGCGTCAGAGATTTAAGGTAGGCGGTGCGGGAGTAGATGGATAATGGAATCAAGTTGCAGACGGCGGAGAAGACGGGCGAAGAAAACTGGGTCGCGACTGATTTTTAGTCACGACCGCCTCACCGTCCGCCTCCAAACAGGCGGTTGCTGTTATCTTGTCCGCCTCCTTGACCGCTTGATAGTAGGCGGTTCCTTATGTTGCTGTCCGCCTCCTTGACCGCCCTATATTAGGCGGTTGCGCCTCCTTCACGTCCGCCTCCTTTAAAGGCGGTTGCCTCTGTGTGATGTCCGCCCAGTATGGGGCGGTAGCCTTGGTGGTGTCCGCCTGTTTTGATGATGTACACTTTGTCTCTTGTCCGCGTGATATCGCGATGTACAAGCTTGTCTCTTCTACGAGCTCTAGATTCTTCGTTTGGACTCCGTTTTCTGAGCCGTTTGCGCCTATGCGTTCGTATCTTCGTGTACTTTGCTCCTAGCTTGGTTTTCCCTCATTTAGACACTAGCACACCCCCACACTTACCTTTTGCTTGTCCTCAAGCAAAACCATGTACCCAAGCAAGTAGGGAATGCTCAATATTAACAAATACTATTATGAAGGGTAGGATAAAGAAGTCAATAGTACATGATCTTAAACTTTTTAGAGGAGTGTGATCCATCACCTACTGGTGGCATAGGTGTACTCAGGGCAAAAATAAAAATTAGAGTTTCGGGGTATGATCCGGAGTACTTCAATGCTTCTTAGTTTAAGGTGACTTTGAGAACTTTTACCATGGCCAACTTCTCTCAAGAATGGGCATTGAGGAGAAAACAAAAGGAAAAATAGAATTAAGCATTTGTTTCACTTTTGCATAAGAGATAAGAAGATAATATGTAGGCATTAAGCCTTTATATTTAAAGAACACTCAACTCTCTTTGTTGTTTACCAATGGTGTCTCGAAAGTCCCTTATTATCAGTATTTTTTTTTTCTTTTCTGACAGAGAAGCACCCCTTAGCAATCCCGAAGAAAGAAGACAGAAGAACCCCTGAAATAAAATTCATCCATTTCAGATCATTTGGCACAAACCCGCATAAAAAATGCTCCTCAAAAGTATCAAAATTTTAAAATTTTGTACATTTAATACCATTATCCCACAATTCATAACAAGTATTTATTCTTAAAAGAACAACCCACATAAAAAGGTCCCACGATATTGAATTTGAACAAACGCAAGATAAGCATAGAGATTAAAGCATTTTAGCATAAAATGTCACTGAAGAGGACACTCCCCCCACTTAAATTGAACAATGTCCTCATTGTTCACCAGAAAAACAAGGAAGGTTCAGGTAAGCCTTTCGGTAAGTAGATAAACAGAGAAATCCACGAAGCTTCACGAATATTCATTAAGCACATAAACCTCCTCTGCATGATTTATTTAAATAAAACGCATAATTTAAAGAAACTGGTACTCCCCTGAGATTATTTTTGCTATCGTGTTTGAACTTGAACTCCCCCACACTTGAGCTTCAGCCTCAAGTAGCGTAGCTTGGTTGCGGTGTAGTCATGAAATTGTACCTGCATAAGACACTAAAGCAACCATACTACAAACGGGGTTAAGAGTTAGCAAAAACAAAATTTAAAGGAACCTGAAAATTAAAAATAGCATAAAAGCATATAAAGATAAGTTTCGTCCGGGTTGCCTCCCGGAAAGCTGCCCTTCTTAACGTCTTTGGCTAGACGCTTTGTCGTTAGATCGATCATGGGGGTGGTTATGAGGTGTAGATCCAAAGCATGACTCGATGGTATTTTTAAGAGTCCACCCTGGATGCATGTTTTTCTTTTCTTTCCCGCTCTTCATCCGGGATTGGTGGTGGTAATCTCTGTAATAGACATGCCGTCTGAGGGTGATAAACAGAAGTGGGGATGATGATGATTGAGTATCCCTTACGAACTTGAGATCTTTGGATTTGTTATCTGGGGATCTTCCTGATGCAAACTCCATTTTCATTATAAGCTTGAAGGTGATTTTTCCCCTGGGCTACCCAAATGTGCACATCGTTGTGGCAAGGATGGTCGTCCAAGGATGAGAGGTGTATGGAGTTCTCTTCGATGTCTAGAATGACAAAATCGCATGGGAAGTAAAGTGCTCCACTTTAATGATAACATCCTCCACCACTCCGCTGGGTATGTTCACCGAACCATCCGCCAGCTGCAGGGTCATCTTGGTCTTTTCATCTCTCTCAATTCCCAGCTTTTTGAAAGTGGAGAGGGGCATCAAATTAATGGAGGCACCCAGATCGCATAGGGAGTATGGAAATGAGGTGCTACCAATTGTGACTGGAATAGTGAAGCTGCCCGATCATTGCATTTGGAAGGTGTGGTTGTTGCAGAATAGCTGAGCAAGCTACATTGAGAGGTACCGTACCGACTTCGGCCAATTTAGTTTTGTTGGATATGAGGTGTTTAAGGAATTTGGCGTAGTTTGGCATTTTGGCAATGAGGTCTACAAACTGTATGTTGATTTTAGCTGCTTCAGCATTGCCAGAAACTTACCATATTCATTATCCAATTTCTGTTTCTGGAGTCGGTGGGGAAATGGTATAAGGCGGTTCTTGTGAAGAAGGTTTTGAAGCTGGTGAATAGTGAGGATGGTAGGAGATGTTTTTTCTACGTGGACCTCAGCTTTTTCTTCACTATCCTTTGGATTCTTCTGATCTTTGCTGCGGGATGTGAATCTCGTCGGTTTTCTTACCGCTTCTCAGGTTATCGCCTTAACCTCTTCTTCTTCTTCTTCAAATTCGAGCTTTTCATTTTCATAACCGGCCACCAAGTGCTCAAGGTAGGTATTCTCAGATTGAATGCGATTTTTATAGACTTTGGTGGTGCTTTCAAGTTCAGCTACATTCCTTTTGGAAGTTTCGATTGCTACAACCCACTCTTGGAGGGAAGGGTGTAGTTCTGGAACTTTAGCTGTTTTAGCCACCTCCATCTTTTCTTCATCGTGCTCCTTCACATAGATGCACTTGGATTGCTCTCTTGGATTTGGTTCATTTTGGCTGGGGAGAGCCCCTGGCGGTCTTCGAGCAAGATGTTCTGCAAGTTGATTGAATTTACCTTCGATTTTCTGGTTGAAGGCTTCTTGCGCAGAAGCTGGTTTTGAGTTATGGACATGAAACCCTTCATCATCTCTTTGAGTTCTGCGTTTGGATCATAGAGTGAAGAAGATGGTTGTTGTTGTTGCTGTTGTTGAAACCTGGAGGGGCACCTAGTGCTCTATAACCCATATTAGAGTTTGGTTGGGGTCGGTTTCCCTGATAGGTATTGGAATTGTTGTTCTGCCCTCGCTTGGTTCTGATCATTATTTTTCCATGAGAAATTCGGGTGATTTCTCCATGGGTAGTTGTGTTGTTGATGTTATTGTTGTAGGAATTACCGGGCGGTTTCCTATGAATTGTACTTCCTCGTACTGGCCTTTGCCTTCGCATTGATGAGTTTCATGAGGACCGGCATATGACACATCCTTCTGTAGGTGGAACTGGGTGGTGAACTTGTAGGTGGAGAAGCTATTGTTTTTACAATTTCGTTTTGTGATGTTGTTAGCTTTTCCACCATCTTTGCAAGGGACGAGATCTGGGCTGATAAATGATCTGTAGGCTCAACGTGGAGTAGGCCTGCTGCTCGTGGCGTTTTCCCTTGGATCTCGTCCACTGTCTTGTATTGCTCGTCATGGTTTCGAGAAGGTCCATTCCTTCTTTAGGAGATTTCATCATGAAACTTCCTCCTGCAGAGGAATTGACGAGTAGTCGGTTCCCATCATCCAGACCGTTGAAGAATGACAGGCAGAGGGATTGATCGTCAAGACCATGGTGGGAACACTTCATTAGCATATCCTTGAATCTGTCCCATGCGTCGTATAATGTTTCTCCCGGCTCCTGACAGAAAGTGTTGATCTCACCGATCAATTGCCTCGTTCTACTGGTTGGATAGTATTTGGCAAGGAATTTTTGGGCCATTTGCAGCCATGTGGTGATTGATCGGGAGGGAAGGCTTCGATACCACCTGTTTGCTGAATCCGACAACGAGTGAGGAAATAGTTGTAGACGGATTCTTTCTTTGACGTTGCCGGTCTGACCAAAGGAATTGCAGAAGTCTAGGAAGAGACTCAGATGATTTGGGGCTTCATCTGGGTTCGCTCCACTAAACTTGCCTAGATCCCGGACGGCGGTGATGTAGTGTGTTTTGAAAACCCATCGTCCGGCTTCTTCTGGTGTTAGTTCAGGGAGAACTATGGCTGATGCTCTTCCTTCGGTATTCGGTTGGTGATAGTCAGAGAGAGCACGGTGTTCTGGTTGATTTGCATGGTCTATTTCATTTATAACTTCGTTATTGGCCATGGCTTGGTTTCTCAGGTTTCTTTGTGCTTGTAATAAAGTGCGCTCGGGTTCGGGGCTCGGACTGATTGGTGGAGAGCCTCGGGTTCGAGTGTTTGGCATGCACAGAAGATAACTTGTGGTTTGTGAGAAACTGCAAAATTAGTTAGTAAAAAAAAAAAAGATATTGGTTAGGCTGATAAACGTTAGTTAAACAACACTGATATATTTTTTTCTTTTTCTTTTTTTTTTAAACAAGAGTAATATGACAGAAAATAAGATGACAAGGGAAATTAAATGACAGAAATTATAAGTTAGTATACTGGGGAAATGAAAAGTTAAGGACAATGGAAATGAAATGTTAAGGGCAATGGAAAGAGATGACAGGAAATTTTAAGTTAGTAGTTAGGGACAATGGAAAGAAATGACAATGGAAAGAAATGACAGAAATAATAACAATAATATTAAGATGTCCGAAGTTAGATGTCCAAGTCAGATGTCCAAGGCAGATGTCCAAGTCAGATGTCCAATTCAGATGTCCAAGATTAACAATTTAATAGTATTAACAGATTATTACAATACAGCGAGTGAACTACCGGAAACTAGGGAAATTGATGGAATCAATCTCCCCGGCAACGGCGCCAATTTGCAGAAGGTTATTTTCTGAGTGGTTAAACTGGTGTAAAATAAAAGAAAGGAAATTAAAAACTCAAATTATAAACGTCGGGCTGCAACAAATCCCGGTCGTAGTTAGTAAAACAAGTGTCGTATCCACAGGGAGATTGTTCAATTTATCCTAGTCTTGGTAGTTACTTAAAAACTGTAAAAAGGGGTTTAGCCGGAGGCAAGCTTGATTTGTTGTTTGATCAGTGCAAATATAATAAAAACAGTAAAAAGGTGAATTAAGTGATGTGAATGGAAAAAGGTATCCTAGGATAGCGGGGGAATTTTCCTAAATTACTTAAACAGATTTATAACCCTGTCTCAATTATTTATTGCCTATTAGAGTTAATAATTGTCAGTTACGAACTCTTAATAAAAGCCTTAATATTTTCCTGCTCAGTCCGGAGTGTAAATACTAAGATTAATTCCTTTGTGGTACCTAGACTATCTCAAAATCATATGTTGATAGTTACCAAATAAGTGCAGTCGTTTGTCGCGCAAAGCATTTAGCAATTTAGTTGAAAGGAATTAAAACAAGTTAACAAGTGAGACAGGTGAAAAATATTGTTTACGTAATATTAGAAATCAAACCCCCATCCTAGGATACTAAAGAAAATTACTCAGACATTAACGGAGATAAGAAGATAGCACAAACAGATTTTGACATTATTTCGGAGGAAGAGCTGGTCTGCTCTCGCTCTCACTGCTGCTCTTCTATTTCTTTTGTTACTGCGTGAGTGTGGAATGTTGTGGTGTTACGGGAGGAAAATAAGTGGAAGGGGATGAATGAGTGTGGTGAGCGAATTCTTCAGACTCCCGTCGTGCGTGGTGTGTATATGGTGCTGTTGGAGTGAGTTTATATAGAGGTTTGGATCCGTACGTACTAATTGATTGCAGTTGATTGCTATCTTCATTGATTGTAGAGGGGACAGAGAGCTGGAACGCGTCAGAGATTTAAGGTAGGCGGTGCGGGAGTAGATGGATAATGAAATCAAGTTGCAGACGGCGGAGAAGACGGGCGAAGAAAACTGGGTCGCGACTGATTTTTAGTCACGACCGCCTCACCGTCCGCCTCCAAACAGGCGGTTGCTGTTATCTTGTCCGCCTCCTTGACCGTTTGATAGTAGGCGGTTCCTTATGTTGCTGTCCGCCTCCTTGACCGCCCTATATTAGGCGGTTGCGCCTCCTTCACGTCCGCCTCCTTTAGAGGCGGTTGCCTCTGTGTGATGTCCGCCCAGTATGGGGCGGTAGCCTTGGTGGTGTCCGCCTGTTTTGATGATGTACACTTTGTCTCTTGTCCGCGTGATATCGCGATGTACAAGCTTGTCTCTTCTACGAGCTCTAGATTCTTCGTTTGGACTCCGTTTTCTGAGCCGTTTGCGCCTATGTGTTCGTCTCTTCGTGTACTTTGCTCCTAGCTTGGTTTTCCCTCATGTTTAAACCAATAAATTTGTGAGATATTCAATAAAACATAAACCAGAGAAAAAACATACGATAAGTGAGAAATGAGCAGAAAAGTGCTGATATAATATATGAAATACACCCATAAAACATGCTCATTTAGACACTTATCAGTAATCATGTATATCATAGAATATTCGAGAATAGTGTAGGCCCATAAAGGTAGTTATACTCTACTATAGCTCTATAAATAGGGACCTCAGGCAATGTAAAAGACACGCTTACATTAATACACGGGCTAGAATTCTCTTGATTGTCCCTGAGAGATTTTGAGAGGGGAGAGTAAGATTGTTACGATCTCATTTGGCGCCGTCTGTGGGAAAGAACATCGAAAGACAACCACGATCTGATCCACAGAAGCACACTCCTTGTTCGATCATGGCACCAAGATCCTATAAGGGGAAGGCAACTGGAGCAGAAGGAAACTCGTTCTCAAAGGAAGACCTTCGCGATCTGATGTGGGGCTTCGCGCAAGACGTCAACGAAAAAATCGCTGAAAGCAACGAGCGATTCCAGCAGGAATTAATGGAAAGGGACTTGGAACACCAGAAGAAGATGATGAGATGGCGAGTGTAATCGAGAGTCTTAGAGCTAAAGATGGATCGAAGAGTGAAGAAGGGAGTCGGAAGGAGAAATCGCCGGCGGACGCTGCAGAGGAAGACCTTATCGACATGTCGCTCTATCCCTTCACCGAGAATATCCGGAAGGCAAAGCTCCCATCGTTCTTCGTGGCTCTGGCGATCGAGAAATACGATGGAACTAGGGATCCCGCCCAGCACATCAAGAAGTTCATCTTCGCGATGAACACACAGGGAATCAGTTCCCAGGCGCTTTGCAATTTGTTTCCGGGAACTCTTACGAAAAGAGCTCTGAACTGGATTTCCTCTCGAAAGCCACAATCCATTTCGAGCTTCAAGCAACTCACTGAAGAGTTCTAACTCTATTTCGCGGCAAGTAAGAAGATCCAAAAGGATACAATTGAGTTAATGGACATCAGGCAGAAGAGAGGGGAAACGGTGAAGGAATACAGTGATCGCTTCCACAAGCAGGTAGCTGAGGTAGATGATGTTGATGAGAAAATTCTGGTAAAGGCTTTTGGGAATGGATTGACACATCCGAGGTTAGCTGGGAAGATTGCCACTAAGGCACCACAAACTCATGGAGAGCTAGCAGAAATGCTGCATGATTTCTTGAAATCGGAGATCGCATAGAATAAGGCGAGGGATTTGGTTAATAGTTTCAAACCAACAAACGAGAAGAAGCTAGGAGGAGGACAATTTGGTAGTACAAGTTGTGGAGAAGCGTCTGCTTCAAAGTCTTGGGGAGCAAGATACAAACCATACGGGAAGGATCCGACCACGACTGCTGCCTACACCGGAAGCAAGACAACATATGGAGCAAAGGTTATTACCATTGCTCCGGGGCGGTACGCAGCTGCGGTAAGGGAAGGCTATCTTCCACCTCCTAGGAAACCTACTCCAAGGGAGAACCCGTTGGCATATTGTGAGTTCCACGGGCACTACAACCACCGGACGACCAATTGTATAACACTGTCAAGGGAACTGGACAAAATTGATGAACAAAAAAGAAGCAAGAAAAGCAGAAGCTAGAAGCTCCCAAATAGCAAAGGAATAACAACGACTACCAGAACCGATCTCGGTCCGGGCGAAGCGAAGGTAGCATGAGGGATGAGAATCACCCCGAGTTTGTAACACCCCTACTACGCACAACACATTACTTGAAATCGCAGCGGAAAATAAACGACTAAACAGTAACTAAACGATTGGTGCTACAACGCCGTCAACCACCCACGTGGTTAACAAGGCTGAATAAATACGAGTGTACGGTCTGATGATCAGACTCCCGAGCATAGAACTAATAACCATATATATACATCAACAAAATACCGAGTGTTTACACAAATCCTTCACTGTATACCGTCACTGTAAACTGTCATAATCAAGTATATAATACGCCACGGGAGCACAGGCGCATCCCGGGCAAACATCCAAAAGTACTCCAAAAGTAAACTACCCCCTAGGATCTAGAGCCACTCCGCTTCTTCGATCCTCATCCTGCAGTAAAAGAAATATGGATCCCCCGAGGGGGTCAGCAACCCTTGGCTGGCATGGTTAACGCGCAGCCCATCGACTACCGGAATGCGCGCAACTATTTGTCATGATGACATGGTATTTATTTTAAAACACACAATTCATACATATATAACATAACATGGGTATTGTACACATCATAACACACATCACACACATACAATTCCTTTTAGGAAGAGAACCAACACAGTTAGTCCCCACTGAGAGCCTAGAGAATGTTGCCACACTCATACTTAGCTCGTTACATAACTCGTTACCGTCCGGTTAGATTGAACGGTTAACTTAACACAAGGTGCCTCGGATATAGTGATCCAAGCACACCGAAATAACACATAGTATGCCCCTGTGGCCCGACGTGAGTCAGTAAAATAGCCTTGGTTAAGCTAAAGGGAAGGTTAGAAACCAAATTGGAAACTTAACCATAACATACAGAGAGAATCGAACCGGTTATGACATCGACTCCCATACTCACACGCGTGGCCGGAACAGACCGGACTCCTCACTTCCCCCGTTAGCCCTTGTTAGTAGTCCATCATTGAACTCAACAAATAATTCACAATAATAGGTCAAGTCTTGTTAGACACACACAAGGGAAGAGAGAGTTATACTTAACAACATAATAGTATTTAACAACTGTAAACTCCTTGCATGGTTTAATCTTACAAAGTCATAAACACACAGAAAAACAAACAGCACACAAGCCGGTGTAAACCGGTAGGCAACAGACTGCAAGAAAACCATACCTTGGTCCTTGCCTCGACTGATTTCCACCTTGAGAGAATACTAAACACATTAGTAACGTCGGTTAATTATTTATTTAACTTCAAACTTACTAAGTATTTAACATGATTGTCTGACATGTTTTAATGTCTACTCTACCCTAGGTTATCTTCGTTATACACCCTAGGGTTAACTACATAAGTCACATTCTTTTCTGTTTTTTTTTTTACAATTTTAGGTCCGACCGACCTTGCCGACCGAACTTGTCCAAGTTCGGTCGATTCCAGAACACTTTTCCGTCAAAATTTTCTACTCCGACCGAACTTACCAAGTCCGGTCCTATGTTCGGTCTTTTCCCGAGAGTTTCTCCCCTTTGTAAATTTAGCCCGACCGAACTTACCAAGTCCGGTCCCATGTTCGGTCGGTTCCAGTAACTCAATCCGTACACAAAATACAAGCCCGACCGACCTTGCAAGTCCGGTCCCCAGGGTCGGTCTTTTCCAGAAGCCAATTCTCGCAGGGTAAACTGGGCTCGACCGAACTTGCAAGTTCGGTCGCAAGTTCGGTCTGCCCCAGACCTTTGTTTTCCTTTTCACATTCAACTCCAAACTTCACCCCATACAACCTAGTACCCCTAACCTCATTTGGGCACTTCAAACACACCTTAAGACATCCTTAAACACTCATTAAAACTCATTATCTAATTCCTTAAGCCTTTACCCATTTCTTCACAAAATTCCTAACACTTACAATGTTTTCTCCTAGTTTTTCAAGTGGTGTTTCATATCTATGACAACTACTATCCCAAAATGATTTCTCCTTATTTTAACATCATCTCCCAAGCATCATCTCTCACAACTAACTCCTTATATCCATCTTGACAATTCTTTTCCAAGTTTACTCTTTCTCCTTATTACCAAAGTTTGCCTAAGTATTTACCTAAGTCCCAAAGTGGCTTTGGCACTTACTAAAACCTCAAGATCATGCCTAAGTCCTTGTTACACTCTAGAACACTTCCTAGTTCCTCACAATTCCTTTAAAACATCATGAACTCCTTATACATTTCCTAAATTTCGACATAAGTTCTCCTAGTATTTTGTTACACCTTAGCACATTGTTTTCATCATTAAACATCCAAGAACACTTTCTTACACAACTTCACCAAATTCACTCTACATCACAATATAGTGCATAATTTAAATTGCATGGCACTTAGGCCCTTAAAATGCATGGCTCTTAGGCCCTTAAAGTGCTTAAATCATAAACACTGAATTTACACAGTATATATGCCTTTAACCTGCGATTACATACAACAAGACATATGTTATTTTACTAGTCTCCTTGAGAACATTTACTAGGTCATTTACCATTTGCTCTTTAGGTAGTTTTAATAAGCATTTATAAGCTCATTTCTCCTAAGGCATTAAACAACATTAGGTTAGTAGATTTACCTCTTTTCAAAAACACTTCCTTCTTGTTTCCTTACAAAACCGTATGGTATTTTGATTCCTTGTCAAGCTCTAAACAATATACAAACACCATAATGAGTATTCAAGCTTTGAGCTTCATCTCATTGTAAACCCTAATTTTACATTGTTTCAAAAACATTAATGTAGTTGTTTTACCTTGATCTTTGAAGAGAGTTTGAATATATAACAAGAGAGGACTCCACCTAGTCCATGAAGAGTTGGAATGAAGCTAGAACAAGGTCACACAAAGAGCTATATCAATGTGTATTTTCGGTCAAGGTAAAAACATGGAGGAAACATGATTTTTCTTTGAGATTCCTTACCTAGAAGCAAGGGAGATCAACAATATGTCAAAATACAAGCTCAAGCTCCTCCAATGGTGGAACACCTTGGCACCGAAATGGGGCTCTTGGAGTTTTGAGAAGATAGGAATGAAGAGCTTGATGAGAGGAAGAGATTGGTGGTGCTTGTTTTTGATTTGAACAAGTGGGCAAGATTTTACAAGAGATCAAAGAAGAGGTTTAATGGAGGTGGTGTGTATTAACGTGGAAGAGAAGGAAGAAGAGAGGTTTGGAGCCGTGTGAACAAGGGAGGAAATGAGAGAATGAGATAGAATTTGCTTTTAAGAGATATTTATGCTTATAAAGTAAAAGTAAGTTTAATTAGTTTTCTTTACTTACTTATATCAACTAGAGAGTGGTGAGTCACCACACTTAAAAACTGGCCCCCTTTATTAGTATGAGGGTATTTTAGTCTTTGTTTGTCAATTTAATTACTTAATACAACATATGTTATAAACTAGCTTATAAAAATCACTATTCACCTAAACAAGGCACTTAGAAGTGAAAATTTTGATTTCCCATTAATATAGCCACCCAAATGTGATACTATATAGTACACATACATATTTAAGAGTAATGATGGACATTTAGCCATTCAAAACTCATTTACAAGACAATTTTTCAAAAATGTGCTTTAAGACTTCTTAAAGCACATTTTGTGTTTTAACTTGTTTTCGAGCTTGGTTTTCTTTGGTAATTGGTTTAATAAGTTCATTAGTATATAGATGAGGTCTTGGTAAGTTCACTAGGTCTTAACCAAGTTATCCCAAGCTTAGAGCACATTTTGGCTCTTATTGACTTTAAAGCACATTTTGTGTTTTCTTTAGTTTAAATTTGTTTACTAAGGTTTCTAAGACTCTTTTTAGTCTTATTACACCCTATTTAGGTGTTTAAACAACATAACTAGGTTTGGGGTATTTCAGAGTTAAACCACAGTTAGTCCTTCGACTTTGGGGTTATAACCGGTCTATTCTCATAAAAAGGGTCGTTCAAGGCAAAAGAAAAGAAAAGGCATGTACATGAAGTCCATGAGGAACTACCGGAAAGGAAAGTCCAAAAGAAAGAGCCCTTGCCACCTATATACTTCACAGAGGAAGACGAGGTGGGAGTATACTATCCTCACAACGATCCCCTTGTCATTCGGGCTCAAATCAATCATAGGATGGTGGGCAACATCCTCGTCGACAGCGGAGCAGGAGCCAATGTTATCTCTTTGGCAGCATTCTGAAAGTTAGAGATCCCGGACGAGAAGGTCAAACCATTTACTGCCACTTTTGGAGGATTCATCGGGGGAATCACGGCTCAGGCCACCGGAAGTATCGATGTCACAATGACCTTAGGCCAAAAGGATGACCGGAGGACGGAAAGGATAACTTTATACATCATGAGGGATCTGTCGGGGTACAACATCTACTTAGGCCGGCCGGGGATCAATGCTTTCGGAGCCGTTTGTAGTACCTATTACCTCAAACTCAAATACTTAACAAGATCTGGGAAATTGGTGTCTATCCCCGGAAGTCAGAAAACAACAAGGGTGTGTGAAGTATAGATTACCAAGGATTTTCCAGAGGATGATGTGGTCAGAGAGGTAGGTTCAAGCCGAGAATATGAAGAAGGAGAAATCAAATCTCGGACGCCTAAGGAAAGCTCGGAGAAAGTAATAGTTCCGGTAGACCGACCAAAAGAGGTACCCCTAAAAACTGATCCCTCTAAATTCTTCAAAATCGGAAATGCTTTTTGTCATGATGAACATGATTCGCTTAATGAGATTTTTGGAAAAAAGAAGAGAGACATTCGCCTGGAGCCCAAAAGACATGCCCGGGATAGACGCCAGCATTATCCAGCATAACTTGAATGTGGACCCAAAGTTCCCTGTCATCCGACAGAGAAAGAGGATCGTAGGAAGAGAGAGGGATGAAGCAGCCCGGGAGGAAGTTTAAAAGCTGCTGGAAGCTGGTTTCATTAGGAAGGTTTTTTACCCAAAGTGGTTTTCAAATGTAGTATTGGTCAAAAAAACAAATGGAAAATGGAGGATGTGTGGATTTCACAGATTTAAATAAATCGTGTCCGAAAGATTTTTACCCATTACCATCCATAGATAAACTTGTCATAGCAACAGCTCAGAGTAGCATGATGAGCTTCTTAGATGTGTTCTCCAGATATAACCAAATAATGTTAATGACTAGGAGAAAACATCTTTTATCACTTCGACCAGTATCTTCTGCTATCAAGTCATGCCATTTGGATTAAAAAATGCGGGAGCAACTTTTCAACGAATGATTGACGAGGTGTTCCGAGAACAGTTATCCTGAAATGTAGAAGCATATGTAGACGACATAGTAGTAAGGAGTAACTCTGTAGTCCAACACATGGATGACCTTGAAGAAACCGTCAACACCCTCGATAGATACAAAATCAAGCTAAATCCTAAAAATGTGTCTTCGGAGTCACTCTAGGAAAGTTTTGGGTTTTATAGTTGGGCAGAGTGGAATCGAGGTCGATCCGAAGAAAACTCAAGTAGTCCTCGACCTTCTACAGTCGAAAAACATCAAGGATGTACAAGCCCTGAATGGAAGGCTCACTGCTCTAAGTAGATTTTGCTCCAAACTTCAGGAAAAATCCATTCCGTTCTTTAATGTGCTCCGGAAGAATAGACAGTTCCAGTGGGATGCAGAATGTGCAGACGCTTTTGAACAGATCAAGAAAATGCTCCGGGAGCTTCCACAGCTTGGTGTTCCATCCCCGGGCCAAGATTTGTTCTTGTACTTATCAGTTTCGGAGTGGGCAGTGGCAGCGGTCTTGGTTATGGAAGAGGCAAAGAAGGAAATCCCCGTTTACTACACCGCAAGATTTTAACCTCCACGAGACGAGGTGCTCTAATATTGAAAAAGTTTTGTTTGCTCTTGTCATAGCCTCCAGGTAGCTGAGACCATACTTTCAGTCACATCGAATTATTCTCCGGACCAACTGGCCATTAAAGCAAATCACTAATAACCCAAGTGCTTCCAGAAGAATGGTTAGCTGGACAGTGGAGCTCACTCAGTTCGAATCCATTATGTTTCGTGAACCGTGATAAAAGCCCAGACCCTAGCTGATTTCATTACTGAGACAAGCTTTTTCCATCAGGAGGAGCGGGAAGTCCCATACAAGATTTGGGAAGATGGAGCTCGGTGCAAGACTAGTGTAGGGGTTGGGGTCGTGGTCCAAACCCCCCATGAAAGGAAAATAAGCTATGCGGTAAGGCTGGAGTTTGAAGTAACAAACAATGAGGCAGAATACGAGGCGTTGATACAAGGGTTGAAATAGCCTTCGCCCTGGGAGTAACAGGTTCTTCGTATATGCTAAAAAAGAAAAACTTCAAAAGTGTGAGATTTATCTATCAAAATTCTATTCTTAATGAATTTAATGAAAATTGCAGAGTTGGAAGTACAGTCTGATTCCTTGCTGATGACGAGACAGAGTGAAAATATCTTTGAAGCAAAAGAAGAGAAGCTAAAGCTCTACTTGGCAAAAGTGCAGAATCTAAGAGCGAAGTTCTCAAAATGTAATCTCCGACACATACCCAGAGACCAAAATTCAGAAGCCGACGTATTAGCTAAGCTAGCAAGCATAGCAGAGGGGATACCGGAAGAATTCTTGTTGCAACTTAAGAAATCCTCAAGCGTGGAGAAGATAGAAACAATGTCAACAGAAGTAGCCAATTCGGAAGGGTCATGGATGGCCCCAATCGTCCGGTACATTCAGGAAGGATTACTTCCGGAAGATGTAAAGGTAGCTAGAACAATAAAAAGAAGGGCAACGTCATTCTTCTTTGAGAATGGTCAATTGTATAAGCGGTCCTTTGGAAGACCGTCACTAAAGTGCGTAACAGAGGAACAAGGTTCGGAGCTTATTAGCGAAGTACACAGCGGAATATGTGGGAACCACCAAGGAGAAAGAGCGATAATGCATACAATTTTGAGGATGGGCTATTTTTGGCCATCAATCCAAGAATCATGTAAGAGATATGTGAAAAGGTGCGCATAGTGTCAGTTGCATGGTCCGAAAATAGGGAACCCACCTGCTGAAATGAAGTCTATTACTTCTCCGGTTCCCTTTGCTAAATGGGGACTGGATATCATCGGTCCGTTTCCGGAAGCTTCCCCGGGAGATATAAATATTTATATGTCACAGTGGATTACTTCACCAAGTGGGCAGAAGCTCTACCGGTGGTAAATATAACTGCACGGAAAACAGAGGAGTTTGTTTGGAAGAACGTCATATGTCGGTTTGGCCTGCCAAGGGTGATCATAATGGATAATGGCGCACAGTTCAATTGCAAAAGCTTCCGAGAATTCTGTGAAGAATGGAAGATCGACTTAAGATTTGCATCCGTCGCTCATCCAGAGGCAAACGGCCAAGTGGAAAACACTAATGGACAAATTGTAAAGGCTTTGAAAAGAAAGTTGGAAGGTAAGAAGGGAAAATGGGCAGAGATGCTACCACAGGTCTTATGGGCTAATAGAATAATTGTCAAGGGACCAACAGGGGAAACTCCTTATAGGTTGACATACGGTCTGGAGGCGGTAGTACCCGTAGAAATTATGGTACCTTCGAAGAGAATTGAGGAGTACGATGAAGAAGAAAATGAGAAGGGCATCCGCGATGAATTAGACTTCTTGGATGAAAGGCGAACGATTGCCGACCTAAAAAATCAAAATGACAAACTAAGGGTCGAACATTATTTCAATAAAAAGGTGAGAGAACGATCTTTCTCTCCGGGCGATTTAGTGCTTCGGGAAGTAAAGCAACTAGCAAAGCTACAACCCCAATGGGAAGGTCCGTACATTGTGGAAGCTAAGACAGACCGAGCATCTTATAGGCTCCGAGATTTAGACGGGAATAATCTGCCTTATTCTTGGCACGCTGAATATCTTAAAAAGTTTTATGTATAATCTCTTTTAGATTGCAAATTGATGAACTCATTGATACCGCAAGAATTATCTCAAGAAAGTGTCCGACGATCTCACCATCAGTGATGGTGGAGTGTTTTATATTCGACGATCTCACCATCGGTATAATGGTAAGAGTGTTTTGTATCCGACGATCTCACCATCAACGATGGTAGTGTTTTGTATCCGACAATCTCACTGTCTTAAAGCCAGTAGAGTGATGAATCGACAATCTCACCGTCTTAAAGCTGGTAGAGTGATAAATCGACAATCTCACCATGTGTACATTGGTAGAGTGTGTTACCAAAAGTTATTGGAGAAAACTTTATTAAGAAACAAAAAGCAATCATCTTTACTTTTTAAAAAAAGCCTACAGACTTTCGGGAGGTCCGGTCACTCCGGACACACCCGAAAGAACTGGTGGAGTTTTACAAAAAGGGGAAAGCAAAAACATACAATAATCACTACAATCTCTCAGATACAAAAAGATGGCAAAATACGACAAAATAAAAATTCTATGATGCAGGGTCCTCAGGATTTGGCTGCTCAACTCTCTTCCTGGTTGGAGTCGAGGTACTCCCTTCGGAAGCTTCCTTTTCTTCTGCGACCGGAGTGAGAGCGACACCAGTAGCACCTCGAAGATTGGCCAACCCCATAAAAGATGGAGCGAATCATGTATTACCCGCGGATCGGGAGAACCTACTAAGCTCCCCATAGTAGCCGATAGCATGAGCAAGTGCTTCAAACTCAAGGCTGTCGTACAAGCCTTCATCCACAGGCTGGTGCGGGAAAACAACTCAGACACAACCCGTTGGCTTTCCCCAGCAAGCTTCCGACACTGAGACAAAAGCGTCTCCTTCAACCCTGAGACGGTACGGTCTTTTTGCTGAAGCTTCGCTTGTACCCCTTTAAGTTTGGCAAGCTCGCCTTCGTAGGAGATGGAGAGGCTGCGGTACCATTCTCGCTCAGATTCTAAGGTAATCACGGAAGCTCTAAGGCCGGAAATCTTTTTCATCCAAAAATCAGAATTACCGGTAGCTTCCGAGGAAGGGTTTGACCTATCTGCATAAATATGAAACATTAGTAAGGCCATGAAAGCACACGGTGAAAGGAGGAAAAAAGTATGAAATTACCGGTAGCTTCTTTCTCTTGCAACTTGAGTTTCCCCTCAAGCTCCCGGATGCGGAGAGACGCCTGCTCATGTTCTTCCTTCTTCTCCCGGAGCAAAGCCTTCAGGTCATTTTCTCTAACCTTTGCCTCTTGTAGCATTTGGAGCTTATTATTCACCTCCAAATCAAGAGACGACTGGAGATCTCCGACGGATCTTTTGGCATCTTCAATCTGATCCATGAGGACCCATTTTTCTTCATAGAAGGCAGCTTGTGTTCTGTTGATAGTATCGTCCCGTTCGATGGACATTTCTTCCCAGATTCTCTCTCGGAGCGCCGTCTTTTCAGCTTCAAATTGGGCCTGGGCCCTCCTAGACTCCTCCTGGGTTTCCGCCCGCACCTGTAACACCCCATCTCCAAATACAATGATTGTCTCCCTAAGTCCATCTCGTACATTAACAACGCAGCGGAAAAGTTCTACTAAATTGGTGTTACCGCCGTTAGTCACCCACGTGACTAACTAGGCCTATTCTCTTAACAAGTCACGGTCTGACTAACTGGATAATTACTCGAGCATCTAAAACATTACAATACACAAGCCACAACTTATACCGTGTATCTCACATCCTAATACATCATACTAACATCTCATCAATATACTGAACGAGTGTACATGCACAACTCGTGTAACAAATGTAAAAGCAACCCGAAGTATTCTACCCACTCCTACTCTCAAGTTGAGTCTTCGTCTGGTACCTACCTGCAAAGTTTAAATCACAGGCCCCAAGGGGCTCAGCATATTGCTGGTATAGAAAACGTGCAGCCCACAAGCTAGCCGGGTTATACACGATTACTTGGTTGTATACATGCAATTGTTTATTCATACAAATAATAATAAGAAGTACGATAACAAACAACACATTTATGTGAAACATTCACAGCTCAAATAAATCGAACGTCGTAATGGACGTCCATTGATGAGTAAGTTAGGTTCCTAAATCCTGAGGCATGAGAATTGTTTAGTTCTCGTGTTTGACCATTCCTTATAAGTGTCAACCATTCTCCTATTAGAATTGGTTGTTCTCTAACTGAATTGTTTATTTTGTCTGGTCAAAGTAACCCTAGCCAATGAGTTATTAGCTCCATTGGTTTAATAAACAATAATTCTTAAGTTATGAGGGATGTAGGCTTGACCCTCCAGCGCCTCCTGAAGTTGCCTCCCATCTCGAACTGTTTACTCGAGATGGTCGGGTCAGTTTGTCGACCCTAGGCGGAAGACAGATCTGATACAGATGCCGACCTCCTAAACCTGAACATGCATGACCGGAGTCAGTCCCGGATTCCTCTCCTCACAAGTTCCAGTTAGCTGAAGTCTCTTTGACAATTGGTTAGTTAAACCTCTCTCGGTATTAACCAACTAACAGTAAGGGTACTTATAACTTTATACAATTGTTTATTAAACAAAGTTAATGAACAAGCTCTGAATCAAGTAATGTTAGTGTACAATGGACACAATAACAATACAGTAAATCGGTTTCATGCTTAATCTTGTTTGGTCGTATCACAATAACACATAGCACACAAACCGAGGTAGACCTTGTTAGCAAACAAGCTACAAGAATCCCATACCGTACACCGGAGATTGGCTAGCTCTTAATCCCACGTTCGCCTAATCCGCTGAACGTCTCTGACTTATCTAGATCTGTAACCAGAACTAGTATTAGTATTCTGTGTCTTAGAACTAATTTGGTTCTCTTTTCAACTTAAACCTCTTCCTAGGTTAACCCGGGTATAATAGTATACTATTAAACGGGTTCGTTCATTTAGGAGCGTTTCCAAGCTCAATTCTAATTCATTAACATACTAACGTCGTTAGCAGTTATTTAGTTGCACAGTTAGCAACTTTAGACTTATACTGACCTTGTATTAGGTTTTCGTAGTTTTCACTATTCATCCGTATTTCACTATTCATTTATACGGTCTCGTATTTTACTATCATCGTATTTCACTATCATTTATATGGTCTTGTATTTTACTATTCACCGTATTTCACAATTCACGTATACGTATTTACTATTCACGTATACGTCTCGTATTTGACTGTTCAAATATACGTAGTTACTATCATTTATAGTATTTACTATTCATTATATGTATTTACTATTCATGTATACGTATTTACTATTCATGTATACGATTTACTATTCATGTATATATTTACTATTCGCGTATGATACTCCGTATCATACGTATTTATTTCTTTTTCCAATATAACTTGTATTTTCATTAAAATACTTTAAGTATTTATTTCTCTATACTTATTAAATTACGGGTATACCCCTCGTATACCTTAATTTATATACGGGTCTCATTTAACCCTGTCTTAACTCTGTTTCTTTTACAACTTGTTTCTAAATTCTTTATCTAATTTCCTTAACCTTCCAAACACATAAAAATGTGTCATTTACATTACTTACCCATAGTTTCCTATTAATCTCTATTCTTCTTATAATAAGTTCTAAACTTACTTTTATTTCTGATTTCTTTCAAAGTCTTATTTAATTAATTCCTTTTATACTTTTGGTCAATTACCAAAATATACCCAAGTTTGACCAGCCTTTTATGGTCAAACCCCCTAACTTTCCATTATTTACAATATTACCCCTAAAGTTAATTTAACTTAACTTTTTATTCCTTTATCCTTTTAATATCTAATCTTTTGCTACAAATTTCGTTTTAGCTTCTCTAAACATTTTACAAACTGTCATTGACCAAGTTTGACCATGTTTGACCAAGTTTGACCAGGGAAATTACCATTTTACCCTTGTGGTCTTTTCTTTTATCCTAACTCATTTATTAACCAAATAAACTCTAATTAATTTCTAATTTTCGTAACTAGTTTTCCTACAGATTTTTGAACATCAAAAATCATTTTAAACATCTCTAAATCACCAGATTTAATTATCTAATGTAGTATATATATACTATCTTTATTAACTTTAAATATACCAAAAACCTTATAAATTCCTTATAACACTTATAAACTCTTTATAAATTGTAAACTTAATTCTACAATTATTTTCCATCATCTAAACTTCATAAATTTCATAATAATTCATATATGTTTTCGGCAATTTCAATATATTACCAAAACCTCACAAACTTTACATATTACACTTAATTATACTAATTCTTTAATTTTACTTTGTTATATAATTTTTTTCCAACTCAAATAAGCCCTCTTAATTTTCGGCCATACTCTAAATCTTAGTATATGAACTTTTCTTATATATTATGATAGCTTATATTAAAGCTTATGTCATAAGGATTATAAATCTAATTTTAGATTTACAAAATATTAACATTTTAGGTGCTAAAAATTAAATCTAACACCTAATAAAATCGGTAATAATAAACAAGGTACACAATATATTAGATCATATACAGATAAATATTTAGAACCTTGAAATAGGTAGTTGTAGGATTTACCTTGTATATTAACCATTAACTTAATATTTAAGCTTGATTTCCTTAGAAATTTTGATAGCAATTTGCTAGAGAAATTGGCTCCAAAATTATACAATAAGATGAAGAATAAGATGGGTTAGTAACCCTAGGCACTCGGCCTTGATGAAAATCAAAGAATAAGAAGTTTTCAAGAAGGCAATGTTTTACCTCGAGAATCAAAGGCACTTCTTAGTGGGTTGTCCTGCTAATCTTGGGGCTCATGATCTATGGTTGTAAAGCTCTTGAAGAGAGGATTCCAACGAGCTATCAAGCTTGTGATTTGGAGCTAGGACGAGAAAGGTATGGTTCTCACAAGGAAGGGTGTTCTTTAAGGTTCAAAACCGTGAATGTTTGCTTTGTTTGGTGTTCTTCCTTCAAAGAGAGGATGAGTTCCGAATTTTGAAGCTCTCATTTGATAGGTAAGAGCCTGGTTAATCATTCACTAAGGGGACAACATAATAATGCAAGGCAAGCTGGTGTTGATTAGGTGGAATAGTAAAGTAAAGGCATTTTGGACATGGTTTGTCCCCCCTTGATGTCGGCCAGCCCCACCCTCATTTGATCTAATTTTTTTTTGTTTTCTTCTTATATTATGTAACATTTAATGACTTAATTTAGTTCATTATGACTTATACCATGTTATAGGTATGTTACAAGGCCAAAAATGCCTTAAAACACATTTTATGTGCTTCCCGGTTCACATTGGTTTTGCAATTTGTTTTGGCTAGTTTAAATGTGTTCTTAGTACATTTACAACCTTTAGAAACTTTGTTCATGAAATAGCATGTTGCTAATTCCAATTTAAACCAAGTCGTTTGGTGGTTTCTCCTTGACTTTCGTCAGTTTAGTACCGGTTTTTGTGTGGACTTGTATACTTATTTGTGTGTATACGCTATGGCTCCTATGACCATTTATTGTTGTTCCCTTATTACTTATTGGTATTTAGGCTCACTAGCCTTTTAATTCCATGTATAAATGCTTAAGGCACATTTTCCTTTAAAGCACTTTAAGCACATTTTCTTAAAGCACATTTTTGTGCTCTAAGGTACGTTTTCGGTTTAAACGCTAATTACACTTAATGTTTATTACTAATCTTAGAGGTATTTCATATTTGAAATCTCTTGGGAACTTATTGGTAGTTTTCTAATTTATTTATACTCTTCAAAACACCTTTTGCTCTAATTATTCCTAAAGCATATTTTGGTGTAAATTGTTGTTTAACACTTCTTCTAATGTTTCTAAGGCACGTTCTAGCCTTAGTATATCGTAATTAGATAGTTCATTAATATATTAAGGTTTGGGGTATTTCAATCTACCCCCTTAAAAGAACTTTGTCCCCAAAGTTCCTATGTATCTATAGCACTTAGAATACACAGGTAACTTCACACTAAAAGATCATATAGATCACTCAATATCTGTATAGGCATTCTGACTCATAAGGTTTGCCATATGTATATATATATTTACCACACTTGTCACACAACATGTCTTTGCATGTTTTAGTAATCAAAATACTCTTTATATATTCTTTGCTGTATACTCCTTAAGTAACCGGTCCGGAGACAAAGGTTTTCATGTCCTCGAGTTCATGAGCGAGTAATACAAAAAATACATGTCAACTCCAATTCCACTTTATGCTACTGCATCTACTCTTAACGTGGTTAATTGTGACCACTTGTAGGGAGTTTCAGGAATCATCCGACCCTGATGTGATCATCATTAGTGTTGAACTATCCTTTCACCCCAATTTGTGTTCAGTTTTCCTTGATCTGGCCAAGATCAAGTTCTACCTCCCACGTCAACTTCAAACAATCAAATAATTATTCATGTAACATTTTATATCTTTTAGTCCTTCTAGTCATAATCGTAAGTTAATACATCTCCAAATTATGGAACTCAGTCCATTAGTCATTCTTAATTCACATCTCAGCATTTACTTAGGGAATTTAATTCCTACCAGGTTATATACCGGTCTCATACCGATTCATACCTCATAACATTACCATATTTGGTCTCATATCAATACATATCATAGGGATTTTAATTCCCCTGGAGTTTCTACTCCTCTTTTCCTGAATTCTCACACCGAAATTAACGAGGTCGTCCTCTAATACATCTGGTATTCGCATTTAATTGTGCGTAATAACCACAACCATATAAGAATGAGTACATGTGTTTCTATAACATACGTATCAAACATCATAACTAATTGTATTGTGCTAAGCACAGCGTAGTTTACGTACTCAATACATGAAATATAGGCTAAGCGATTGTGCGCTCTACCCCCCTTAAAATGGATTACGCCCACGTAATCAACATCATATCATCCTTGAACATAGGTTCAAGATGTTTAGGTGTCATGGAGCATTCTGGCTCCCATGTAGTCTATCTCACATTATGATTGGGTAAGAGGGTCTTCACCATGGTGATGGCTTAGTCTCTGTATCAAGGATTCTTATTGGTGTTCATACCAATCTTACAACTGTGTTCCAGTGTAGTATCTAATGCTCCAAAGTATTTGGTAGATAAGTCGTATATTTTATTCGACTGGAAGATGTGAGACACATCCTTCCTTCTTCTCTTTTGTTAGGCATATCGACCTTTAAGCTATGGTCCATAAGCTTCTACTGTGCGACTCTGATAATCTTGGGGCTTAATTTGCCCTTCCTATCCTCTTCAATATGTTTTTAGCTCCTTTGTATCCTTATAACTTAGGAATAAAGTTCTCTTAGTGGACACGTGGTATCTTTATCTATACACGGTCTTTATGAGTTATAGCTTGTCTATCCAGTTCTCTGGAGTTCTGGTGTTCATGCTGTTATTACACCTTTTAGCGTCTGAATTGTTTCCTACTAACCGACTCTCAGTCTGAGATTTCTGTATTATCTGGAGCTGCTATTCAGTGCTTATTGCTCTTCACAATTCCCTCCAAAAATCTTGAGACATATAAACTGTTCATAGTTACTAATTAGTGCTTCTCGCACTTCATAATTCTTAATTGTTTCCTCCTGGGATGAGTTCTTTGACTCTTTTAATCTCATTGGTTTAACTGAGTTCTTCCTCCTTCATTGTTCACGGTAACTTGTTGTTCTGGTGTGAGTTTGCATCACTGACTATCGTACGGGGTCGACTACTTCTCGTGTTCCTTACACTACTCGTTTACATATATGGGGTACCTTAATGATACATTGCTACTTACCCGACTAACTTATAAATAAGTCCATCTGGCCCACAAGCTCCTTTGGAGTGTGGTCGTCCCACATCTCGTTTAAGTATCCTCGTAGTGTTCGTCACACGCTTAGTTACAACTAATTTGTGAAGTATTCTGTTGTCGATCTCCTCTTTCATTAATCCTTGATAACACACATGTCATTCTTCTTGAACTTAATCAAGGAATATCCATCTACTGGGTTCATAACCGCATTATACCATCTGTATTTAGTACGGACTCGATCCCTTAGTAATTTGAGGTTTCTTTCCTTAGAGCTCCTTATCTCATTTCTCATGTCGGTCCACTAGGAATGCACTTCCAGTCCCTTACGGAATGGACAGTGTGCTTCTTGTGAAACCTTTCATCACATGTTCCAGACTATTGGCATTACTGCACAGTTTGACTCCCATCTCATCACCTTACTTACATCGGGCTTTTAATTCATAAATCTGATTGCTTTCGTGTCAAGATTTGATGGCTTATATATAGTGGTTGCTTTGCTGTGCACCTTAACTTAATCTACCTGAAAGGTATTATTCTCATGGCCTCCACTATCGAAGTAGCTTTAGCTTTCTCATATTGCCCATTGATGGCACAATTTTTCAATTGTTGACTTCAACATCTTGTCTTATTTTCAATCCCTTTCATGGTGTAACCACACTGGGGGTTCTCTAATTTCGATGTTTGGCAGTTGCCGTATCGTGTTGTAAAATGATTATCTCTTAATATGAAGGTGTCCTGCTTCAATCTCAGGTTCGTAAGTAGGCTAATTCTCTCACATTCTTACATCCTTTATGATGTTATTTACCATGTAATTTAACCGGTTACTGAAGAAGTCATCCGTTGAATCACAAGCTCTTTTGAGTGTTGGTCACTTGACGTGTCATACCGCGCACTCACAATGTTTATCTCTGACGATTGCTGATTCTCAAATCCTGGGTGTTGGATATGAGGTCTGTCTCTGCAGCCTTCCATATTATTTATGTGTAACTGGAATGTTCTATGGAAATTTCAAGGTCTACGGTTCCCATTCTCCAATAGAGAGTATTCAATCTCTAAGAAGTGAAAGCCCTTTTTGAGGGGTTTATTCCCACTCATGGCCTCACAACAAGGAGAGGTATCCCCACCCTAAAAGGAATGGTTCGTTTTCCGCCCCTATCAATAGCACTATCTCAACATTCTCATTGGTGCCCCTTTCCTGGCAATTCTTCCCCAATTTAGTATAGGTTCTCATAACCACTCGTGTGTACGAGTTGTAGTTCATTCATGGCCTAGATCAGCCTTTTATGCTTTCCTGTGCCTCGAGCTCTGATGTATTTAACATCCTTGGCTCGTAGGCCCTTAATGCTTGATTAGTCTCAAGTGATAGCCGGTGTTCGGTTCACTGTTGTATCCTTAATCATTTGTAGGTTATCCACGTAATTCTCTAGTTCTCTGAACTCTGTCAATGTTGGGTCACATCATTGGATGTACTATTGGGTTTAACAACAAGTTGTTGTAACTTGCTTCCTGCTGTGGAAGTTCGCTTAGGCAATCCGATGTTAATCAGTGTTTGTGACAATACCTTCGCTCTCATAGACTTGCGTCTTTTAGCAATTAAGGATTCGTTCTCATCAGGCCTCTGCCTCCAGATGTCTAAGTCGGATATTTACCCTGGATATCATGTGCCATGTCAATACTTTGTTCAACTTTCGTTGACTACGCCACCCGTTAATGACTAATCATACTTGGGTGTTAATGAGTTAGGCAAGCAATACTAACCATCGTTTATGGGTCCTTTTTCTGCTCAACTATACCAACTCTATGGTGTAGTCCTTTTGAGGTTCTCTCTTTCGTGTTTGCACGTCTTTGATCCTAGGTAGGTCATTGCTTAAATTTGTTTTCTCTGATTCTGTTTCTGGGTTTTATCAACATTCTCAATGAAGAGTGCTTGTAATAGTATTATTCTGGAAGTTCATCCCATTTTTATTGAAAGTTGTTATGTCCTCCATCTTCATTGTATGTCGTAATACCGTCCTTGTAGGGTATCACTTACATCTGGTCTTCTCACATTGTTGAGTAATCTCTTCCGTTCTTCCATTCAAAGTTGGGCTTGGTTTTGGGTTGATGTTCTTACCTGTAGTGTCGGTTGTCTGTTTCTGATGCTCACGTCGTTTAGTTTCCTGACCAAGTCCAGCTCCCTGCTGACTGGTGTATTGATTAAGTTGTCATGGTTAGGCCATCAGGCCCTTCCATTGTTTCACTCTTCAGTCTTAAGGATTTGTAATCCGGTGTTAATATGTATTATACATGTGGTTTTTTTTTACCATTTGGTCTTCACGGTTTCCCGTATAGCTTCATTGCGGCAGCACTTGCCAAGGCAAGTGCGCCATGCAAGATGGGCTATCGGTACTGTGTACGTCGGTAATGGTACATTCTCCTAAACTCCATGTAGGTGGTAGTCCATGGGACTCCTTCTTTGCCCTTTTTGGCTTTGGTTAATTGATCATCTGGGCAGCTTCTTGACTGCTTTTGATTGTATAGTTGCTTATCAGGGTATTCCTCTTTCTGAGGGAATCCTTTTTCTTTTGCTTTCGCCATGGTTCTCACTCTCATTTCCACACCTTCGTCGAGGTTATCGAGTATTGACTCTCCTTAGGCACTACGTCGTAGTCCTATCTTGGAGTATGACTTACAGGTGCATTTGTAGTCGTCTCGGCTATTGCAGTTAGGTCTTTGCAACCCCTTTCTGTACAGGTTCGGAGTTATCCACTGCATAATTGACTTAGGTAGTCCCTATGCTCTTGCGCGGTATTATCCCACTGTTATTGCTCCCTTGGACTGTTGTCCGGTGTTTCTGTCGCTTCTCTTGTCCTCTTATTGCACTCGTAGTGCTTTTCTTCTTACTGATATGGCGGGGTTATATCGACTGCGTAGCATGTCGACCCATGTTGCCGGTAATTATTATTCTCATTGGTAGGATTCCATGGGTAGCGCCTGATTCAACGTTGCGCTCCTATTAGGACCTTCAAGTCTTGAAAGACTATTGCATAACGAGGTGCTTCTCGTATTGCATAATGCTAAGTAATTGTCAGCTCAGGTTTTCCCGAGTAAGAGAAAGCTTGTCTTCTCTCTGACGTTCATTTCTGGTATCTTAGAACCAGGGGCACAGAGGGCGGGTCAGGTATTACAGATAACCGATACACATCGGGGAATCCTAACTAACGCACCTCTCGCACTAACACTCAACCCTTATCCCAAAGTCTAAAGTTCCTAACTCGGTAATTCCTAAGCTCGGTAATTTCCAGTCATCAGAGCATAACTACGCTCTGATACCACTTTTTGTAACACCCCATCTCCAAATACAATGATTGTCTCCCTAAGTCCATCTCGTACATTAAAAACACAGCGGAAAAGTTCTACTAAATTGGTGTTACCGCCGTTAGTCACCCACGTGACTAACTAGGCCTATTCTCTTAACAAGTCACGGTCTGACTAACTGGATAATTACTCGAGCATCTAAAACATTACAATACACAAGCCACAACTTATACCGAGTATCTCACATCCTAGTACATCATACTAACATCTCATCAATATACTGAACGAGTGTACATGCACAACTCGTGTAACAAATGTAAAAGCAACCCGAAGTATTCTACCCGCTCCTACTCTCAGGTTGAGTCTTCTTCTGGTACCTACCTGCAAAGTTTAAATCACAGGCCCCAAGGGGCTCAGCATATTGCTGGTATAGAAAACGTGCAGCCCACAAGCTAGCCGGGTTACACACGATTACTTGGTCGTATACATACAATTGTTTATTCATACAAATAATAATAAGAAGTACGATAACAAACAACACATTTATGTGAAACATTCATAGCTCAAATAAATCGAACGTCGTAATAGACGTCCATTGATGAGGAAGTTAGGTTCCTAAATCCTGAGGCCTGAGAATTGTTTAATTCTCGTGTTTGACCATTCCTTATAAGTGTCAACCATTCTCCTATTAGAATTGGTTGTTCTCTAACTGAATTGTTTATTTTGTCGGGTCAAAGTAACCCTAGCCAATGAGTTATTAGCTCCATTGGTTTAATAAACAATAATTCTTAAGTTATGAGGGATGTAGGCTTGACCCTCCAGCGCCTCCTGAAGTTGCCTCCCATCTCGAACTGTTTACTCGAGATGGTCGGGTCAGTTTGTCGACCCTAGGCGGAAGACAGATCTGATACAGATGCCGACCTCCTAAACCTGAACATGTATGACCGGAGTCAGTCCCGGATTCCTCTCCTCACAAGTTCCAGTTAGCTGAAGTCTATTTGACAATTGGTTAGTTAAACCTCTCTCGGTATTAACCAACTAACAGTAAGGGTACTTATAACTTTATACAATTGTTTATTAAACAAAGTTAATGAACAAGCTCTGAATCAAGTAATGTTAGTGTACAATGGACACAATAACAATACAGTAAATCGGTTTCATGCTTAATCTTGTTTGGTCGTATCACAATAACACATAGCACACAAACCGAGGTAGACCTTGTTAGCAAACAAGCTACAAGAATCCCATACCGTACACCGGAGATTGGCTAGCTCTTAATCCCACGTTCGCCTAATCCGCCGAACACCTCTAACTTATCTAGATCTGTAACCAGAACTAGTATTAGTATTCTGTGTCTTAGAACTAATTTGGTTCTCTTTTCAACTTAAACCTCTTCCTAGGTTAACCCGGGTATAATAGTATACTGTTAAACGGGTTCGTTCATTTAGGAGCGTTTCCAAGCTCAATTCTAATTCATTAACATACTAACGTCATTAGCAGTTATTTAGTTGCACAGTTAGCAACTTTAGACTTATACGGACCTTGTATTAGGTTTTCGTATTTTTCACTATTCATCCGTATTTCACTATTCATTTATACGATCTCGTATTTTACTATTCACCGTATTTCACTATTCATTTATATGGTCTCATATTTTACTATTCACCGTCGTATTTTACTATTCACGTATATGTCTCGTATTTGGCTGTTCAAATATAGGTAGTTACTATTCATTTATACGTATTTACTATTCATGTATACGTATTTACTATTCATGTATACGTATTTACTATTCATGTATATGTCTTTACTATTCGTCCGTTTGATACTCTGTATCATACGTATTTATTTCTTTTTCCAATATAACTTGTATTTTCATTAAAAATACTTTAAGTATTTATTTCTCCTATACTTATTAAATTACGGGGATACCCCTCGTATACCTTAATTTATATACGGGTCTCATTTAACCCTGTCTTAACTCTGTTTCTTTTACAACTTGTTTCTAAATTCTTTATCTAATTTCCTTAACCTTCCAAACACATAAAAATGTGTCATTTACATTACTTCCCCATAGTTTCCTATTAATCTCTATTCTTCTTATAATAAGTTCTAAACTTGATACTTTTATTTCTGATTTCCTCCAAAGTCTTATTTAATTAATTCCTTTTATACTTTTGGTCAATTACCAAAATATACCCAAGTTTGACCAGCCTTTTATGGTCAAACCCCCTAACTTTCCATTATTTACAATATTACCCCTAAAGTTAATTTAACTTAACTTTTTATACCTTTATCCTTTTAATATCTAATCTTTTGCTACAAATTTCGTTTTAGCTTCTCTAAACATTTTACAAACTGTCATTGACCAAGTTTGACCACGTTTGACCAAGTTTGACCAGGGAAATTACCATTTTACCCTTGTGGTCTTTTCTTTTATCCTAACTCATTTATTAACCAAATAAACTCTAATTAATTTCTAATTTTCGTAACTAGTTTTCCTACAGATTTTTGAACATCAAAAATCATTTTAAACATCTATAAATCACCAGATTTAATTATCTAATGTTGTAGTATATATACTATCTTTTATTAACTTTAAATATACCAAAAACCTTATAAATTCCTTATAACACTTATAAACTCTTTATAAATTGTAAACTTAATTCTACAATTATTTTCCCATCATCTAAACTTCATAAATTTCATAATAATTCATATATGTTTTCGGCAATTTCAATATATTACCAAAACCTCACAAACTTTACATATTACACTTATACTAATTCTTTAATTTAACTTAGTTATATAATTTTTTTCCAACTCAAATAAGCCCTCTTAATTTTCAGCCATACTCTAAATCTTAGTATATGAACTTTTCTTATATATTATGATAGCTTATATTAAAGCTTATGTCATAAGGATTATAAATCTAATTTTAGATTTACAAAATATTAACATTTTAGGTGCTAAAAATTAAATCTAACACCTAATAAAATCGGTAATAATAAAAAAGGTACACAATATATTAGATCATATACAGATAAATATTTAGAACCTTGAAATAGGTAGTTGTAGGATTTACCTTGTATATTAACCATTAGCTTAATATTTAAGCTTGATTTCCTTAGAAATTTTGATAGCAATTTGCTAGAGAAATTGGCTCCAAAATTATACAATAAGATGAAGAATAAGATGGGTTAGTAACCCTAGGCACTCGGCCTTGATGAAAATCAAAGAATAAGAAGTTTTCAAGAAGGCAATGTTTTACCTCGAGAATCAAAGGCACTTATTAGTGGGTTTTCCTGTGAATCTTGGGGCTCATGAGCTATGGTTGTAAAGATCTTGAAGAGAGGATTCGAACGAGCTATCAAGCTTGTGATTTGGAGCTAGGACGAGAAAGGTATGGTTCTCACAAGGAAGGGTGTTCTTTAAGGTTCAAAACTGTGAATGTTTGCTTTGTTTGGTGTTCTTCCTTCAAAGAGAGGATGAGTTACGAATTTTGAAGCTCTCATTTGATAGGTAAGAGCCTGGTTATTCATTCACTAAGGGGACAACATAATAATGCAAGGCAAGCTAGTGTTGATTAGGTGGAATAGTAAAGTAAAGGCATTTTGGACATGGTTTGTCCCCCCTTGATGTCGGCCAGACCCACCCTCATTTGATCTAATTTTTTTTGTTTTCTTCTTATATTATGTAACATTTAATGACTTAATTTAGTTCATTATGACTTATACCATGTTATAGGTATGTTACAAGGCCAAAAATGCCTTAAAACACATTTTATGTGCTTCCCGGTTCACATTGGTTTTGCAATTTGTTTTGGCTAGTTTAAATGTGTTCTTAGTACATTTACAACCTTTAGAAACTTTGTTCATGAAATAGCATGTTGCTAATTCCAATTTAAACCAAGTCGTTTGGTGGTTTCTCCTTGACTTTCGTCAGTTTAGTACCAGTTTTTGTGTGGACTTGTATACTTAGTTTGTGTGTATACGCTATGGCTCCTATGACCATTTTATTGTTGTTCCCTTATTACTTATTGGTATTTAGGCTCACTAGCCTTTTAATTCCATGTATAAATGCTTAAGGCACATTTTCCTTTAAAGCACATTTTCCTTTAAAGCACATTTTTCTTTAAAGCACATTTTTGTGCTCTAAGGTACGTTTTCGGTTTAAACGCTAATTACACTTAATGTTTATTACTAATCTTAGAGGTATTTCATATTTGAAATCTCTTGGGAACTTATTGCTAGTTTTCTAATTTATTTATACTCTTTAAAACACCTTTTGCTCTAATTATTCCTAAAGCATATTTTGGTGTAAATTGTTGTTTAACACTTCTTCTAATGTTTCTAAGGCACGTTCTAGCCTTAGTATATCCTAATTAGATAGTTCATTAATATATTAAGGTTTGGGGTATTTCAGCACCTCATTGATAATTTTCTCCCGGAGGTCGCGGGAGAGTTCTCTTCGGAGAGCAGCCTTCCTCTTTGCAAAATGAGAGCGGACCCTTTTTAACTCCGCCTGATGCACGTCCGCCTGCTTCCGCAAAGCCTTAGCTTTATCATGACAAGCGGCCTCCATTCTCTTCTGATGCATCGCTTTTAATTTTGCGAGGAAGGTTCTGTATTTCTCCGTCTCAGCCTCAGCTTATTGGAGAGTTTGGGTAAAATGGTGAGATTGAGTCTCAACACTTTGTGCCATCGCAACAGTCTGAAGAAACAAAAATCGTGAGTAGAAAAAAAAAAGAAAATAAAGAACGGCGAAAAGAAGAAATATTAAACCTAAAATAAGGCATTCTAGAGCCGGTCAAAGACATTCTTCTTCGGAATAGAGTGACGAACGATGGCGTCAGCTCCACCTTCGCCGATTCGAAGCTTTTGCTTCAAGGGGGTGGGATGAGAAGAGGGATCGAAGATCCCATTATCGTTCTTCGCAAGTCTGGCTGCGGTAGACCATAAAGTCTTATATCCCACCCCTCTCACGTTCGGAAGATGAGGAACTGGGTTGCCCCGGTGGTAACACCAGTTCGGCTCGATGATAAACCAGAAAACAACCGGTCACGTTGCGGTGGAGGGGAGGAGTAACCTTCTAGGTTATCATGAGCATGCTTACTCCTCTGTTCGAAGGAAGACGATCTAGGTTCCGGAGGCGGGCGGCTAAGCCTACCGGAAGATTCAAAGGAAGAACTCCTCTCCACACTTTCTTCAGCCACGCCTTTGCCCTTACCGGTAGGGACTTTGGGGGCGTTCCTCTTCTCCAGGACACCGCCTTCCCTTATGACAACACCTCACGAAGGACGTCGTGTCCGTTCTGGCTCCGGATCGTGAACATTGGTGGCGGCAGCTAAGAAGTAAGTAACAACAAAAATGGTAAAAAAAATAGCAAAGATAAAACAAAAAAGGGGAACAAGTTGAAAGGCTGTGAAAGAGGATACCGGTGGGGAAAATAGAATCAGTATTTTGAGTTATTCCTTCATCTGCACAAAAATAGCTATGCAGATCAGGGAAAAGGAGCGATATGGGAGTTGACTCCACATCTTTTCTAGTCCTCTCCGGACTACAAACAGGAGTAGACACAGGAAGAGTACCTGTCTCAATAGGAACAACAGCGGGGGGACCGGTAGGGTCGGTACCGGTAACGTTCCCTCCCTTTTTCACCAGCTTGAATTTCTGCCCCTCTAACCTTTTTTGCCCTTCGGGGGCCTTCCTTTTGGTACCAGTACTTTTAGCGCTAGAAGTACCAACATTTTTGGTGCCAATGGGACTCCGGGCTTTACCTTCAGAGGGGGCGGATGGTGCAACCTTCTTCTCCTCAACAGGCCGATAGTTGACAGAGCCCCAGTTATACTGGAGAGTAAATTTTTCGCCCAAATAAATGAACTTTATAGCAAAATAATAAGAAATTCAAAAGCTAGATAAAGGGAGAGAATGGAGAATGAAGGTGGAAGACACGTACGATCGACGTTGCTCCGGACTGCAGCTAATTTCTCTTCGGTCAAGTAGTGGGTGATCGGATAAAGTTTCGATGAGCTTAAGTCTTTAAGAAGGTCACCGGCCTCCGACACGTCTTCAGGGGGGCATTAGAGCAGCGAGTTGCCCCTTTATTATGTCCCCGACATATGATATCCCAAGAATCCTACTGGATGGCGGAAAGACGACCAACCAATTGGAAGACCAGCCGCCCTCCAGATTGACACATCTGAAAAAGGAATACCCGGGCACCGCCAGGATAGATATGTCCTCTTCGGTGGCGTTGGAATTCATCCTCGTTGTGAAACAATTCACAAACTCACGGGCGTCAGGAGTAATATTCTCGTCGGCGCAGACAACCAGGAATGCGTGAAGACACCCCAAGGCGTTAGGGTTCAAATGAGCAAGTGTGCACCGGCGGCGTGACAAGAAGCCCAAGATAAAGGGGTGCAAAGGGAGGCTTAAACCGCGGTGAAAGTGTTCCCGATACACCACAAACCCATGACCGAAACAATCAAAAGGATGCACCGTCGGCTCCGGCACATGAATCTTCGTTCCCAGTGGGACTCAAATTCCCCTCATCGTTTTCTTCAAGTCCTTGACAGTAAGGCTAGAACCGGTACCTCCTTGTGGAAATTCCTGGCTCTCATCTGGAACTGGGGACGCGACGGAGTCTTGGACGCAAGCTTCGGTGTCAACAAAGACAATGGAGTTATCAGAGTTATCGGATGGGGCGGACGAGTTGGGGTTCGCGGACGCCATTGAAGGAAGGGTGAAGAGAACAAAAGCCCGAAAGTCAAGAAGGCAAAGAGAGAGTGAAAGCGCGAAAGTGTAGGAAGTTCGAAAGTAGAGCAAAACGGAAAGAAGAAAGGAAGAAGAAGGATCATTTTAAATAGGCAAAAAGAAAGCATGTTCCGTTAAGGGTAATCATAGTCTACCTCTGTAGTTGTGTCAGACGAAAAATAGGCTCAGAAGACGAAAAGGCGACGGTTGGAAAGAAGCGCGTCACCACACCACCAGTAAACTCTCAACGACAGAAAAATTCTAAAAATCAGATCGAAGACTTTATTCCTTTCAAATTCTTAAAAGGAAAAAGTCTTGTGGGACTAAGAGGGACGGAGCGAAAAATACAAAAAAAATATGACAGAAGAAGATCTTCCCTTTCAAGCCAAGGAAATATCTTGTAGGACTGATGAAGTGGGTTTCCACCGGACGAGGCAATCCAACTTCTACCGAAGACAACAAGAAAACCTGCTACCGGTAGAAAAGCAAAACGTAACCGAAGAGGCGCTGCTACTGAAGAAGGCACTACTACCGAAGAGCTATGCGACCATCCCTACCGAAGAGTTGTACGAAAATTCCTACCGGAGGTGGCAAAACAAGGTCCAACCGGTGGTCTTGAAAGTACCCAACACTTATAAAGAGAAAGTATAACCGTAAAAGTAATCATGTATATCATAGAATATTCGAGAATAGTGTAGGCCCACAGAGGCAGTTATACTCTACTATAGCTCTATAAATAGGGACCTCAGGCTATGTAAAAAGACACGCTTACATTAATACACGGGCTAGAATTCTCTTGATTGTCACTGAGAGAGTTTGAGAGGAGAGAGTAAGATTGTTACGATCTCAGACACCACATTCAAAATTTGAAAATCTTACGTTTTCAAGAGATAAAAATGCCTATTTTTGATATAAAAGGTCACTTAGGGTTGAGGGAATATTACCTATTGAAATACCCCAAACCTAAGTATGCTAAGCAAACATCAAATTATGATGTAGTAAGGCTAGAATATGCCTTAGAAAGATTGGTAGAAAATTTAAACCAAGGAAAACACAAGAAAGTGCCTTAAGGGCAATCAGGGCAAAAACGTGCTCTAAGCTTGGAGAGACTTGGGTGAGTACCCAAATATCATGATAAGACCTTAGTAATATTCTAATGGTCATTTTAAATCAATTAGCAAAGAAAACCAAGCTTGAAAACAAGTTAAAAACAAAATGTGCTTTAAGAAGTCTTAAAGCACATTTTTGAGAAATTGTCTTAGAATTGAGTTTTGAGTGGCTAAATGTCCATCATTACTCTTTAATCAACATGTGTACTAATTAGTATCACATTAGGAAGTCTAAATCAATGGGAAATCAAAAATTTCAGAAATATGTGCACTGATTAGTGAATAGTGCCAAATAGTGACTAGTTTAAGTTTTAATCAATATAAGCTAATTAGTTGGTCAACAAAGACCATGACTAGCCTTACTTAAGGTAGGGGGCCAGTTTTATAAAGGAGGGTGAGTCACCATAAGTAGTCAAATAAGGAAGAAAAGAAGAGATAAGTAAAAGAGTACTATTTGCTTTATTAAAGCAAATATCTCTTATAAGCCACCTTTTCTTCTTCTCTCTCTTCATTTCTCTTCTTCACACGATTTCTTCTTCTCTTCTTTTGCTCCAAACCGAGAGAGCTCCATCCATGGGTGCTCCACCTTCAATCACTCACTAAGTGTTCATCTTTGCTCCAAATAAAAAACTAAACACATATTTCTCTTAGTTAGGTCAAGACCTATCCTTCTATCTTTTCAAATCCTTCAAAGCTCCATTTTGGTGCCAAGATGAAACTCCATTGATGGAGGAAAACCAAGTTTGAAGAGCTCATTAGCTTCTCCATTCTCTTAAGGTAAAGAAAATGTAAGAAAAACCATGTTTCCATCATTTCTTGTACTTGGCCGAAAATTCCTTCTCATGGGGCTATGTTTTATGCCTTGTTCTAGCTTGATTTATTCACCAAGGACTAGTGGAGGTCCTATTTCATTCAATGCCCAAGTCTACTTTGAGACTTCAAGGTAATCATCCACTTTTATGCTTTAGAACACATTTCTAACCTAGGTTTTCATTCCTTGAGGTTAGTGCATTGTTTAGTACTCATATGAGTCATTGAATATTGATTAGAACATTGGCAAGGGGAATTTAAGTGGTGGCCGAGATCTATGCGAAGAAGGTCTAAGGAGGAGAGTAAGATAAGCTTGAGAAAACAAGGTAAAATGCTTACCTAATGGTGGTTTAAGATTAAGGAATGAGTTTTAGATAGGTACCAATGTAGCTTAGAGCTTACATTGTGTATTGGGTTATATAACCTAAGAAAAAGAACTTAAACAAGCTTATGAACTTGTGATTAAGGAGCTAATGAGAATGAGTTAGTAATATAAGTTTAAGGTGGATTTTAAGAGCATTATAACTACTATGAGATTGATGAGTGTATTTGTAGGTTGAAAGCTTATATATGTGGGGAAATTCAGTGTTTAAGTTTAAGTCATTTAAGGGCCTAAGAGCCATGTCATTTAAGAGCCTTAGTGCTATGCAATTTAAGATTAATTGCCAATATTGAGTTTGTTGTGAATGAGTTGGTTTGGTGATGAGATGTGATGAGAAAGAACTTGATGTGTGTGTGAGATGGTTGAATGAGGAAAACAATGTGTGTGGGCATGATAAGATACTAGAGAAGCCATGGTGAAATTTGAGTAGAAAATAAGTGTTTAGGTGATGGTGGTGAATTAATATGACCTAGGATTTACTAGGAATCACTATGAGGAATTTGAGTGGGAATGAGTTAACTAAGGAGTTCTTGAGGTTTAGAATGATCTAGAGATGTCTAGGAGGAATTAGAGGATTGGTGAGTGTTTTTGAACACACCAAAATCATGAGATGAGGAATGTAAGACTTGTGCATTAGTTTAAGGAGAAGGTATAATGCTTAAGGTGATTAAGATATGTCCTAAGGGAATATAATGACTAAGGAAGTACTAGGAAGTCTTAGAGGTGTCTTGATGAAAATGGGTGAGGTAAAGTGTTATAACGAGTTATAATGACTTAGGCATTACTTTGAAGGATTTAGGAATCAAGAGAATGTAATTGAGTATTTAGGACTTAGGTAAATGTTGGTAAACAACTAGGAAGGAATAAGGTGTTGATGGGGGGAAGCTTACGCTTGTGAAGGAACTTTAAGTAATGCATAAAAGAATTTTCGGTGGTGAAAGATGCTTGGGAGATGATGTTATAGTGGTGAGGAAAACATTTGGCATAGTGGTTACATTAGGTATGAACCACCACCTAGAAACCTAGAGGAAAGCATTACAAGTGTTAGCATTATTACAAGGAAAATGTATAATGATTAAGGTGAATCTTGGGAATGATTTAATGTGTTTGGAGGATGCTCTAAGGTGGGTTTAAGGGTCTAAATGATGTTAGAACACATTGGACGGCTTGAGGAAAGGTTTAGTGAAGATTTGGCAAAGTTTGGGCATGTTTTAGTGGCGTCCGACCCAGGGGTCCGACCCAAGTTTGGGTCGGACGGCCTCTGTTTAACGCCAGGGAAAGGTTCTGGAATGGTCCGACCCAGAGGTCTTGGGTCGGACATGGGTCGGACGGGTGAGTTTTAGAGGGCAAATAAGTTTCTGGAATGGTCCGACCCAGTTGGTTGGGTCGGACGTGGGTCGGACATGTGAGGTTTTAGAAGACGGAAAGTTTCTGGAATGGTCCGACCCAGTTGGTTGGGTCGGACATGGGTCGGACATGTAGGGTTTTTCAAACCCGAAAGTTACTGGAATGGTCCGACCCAGAGGGTGGGTCGGACGGTGGGTCGAACGGCCCTTAACACTTAAAAAAAAAAAGAAAATTTTTAATTCTAAGAATGGTGATAGGTAATAAGGTATACCTTTGGTGGGGTGGTAATGATTAGGACCCTAGGAACTTAAGGGATTAAGCTAAGTTAAGTATAAACTTAAAAGTTTAAGATTAAGTTTGTAAGATTAAGTTGTAAGACCTAAGAGGTGTTAGGTGGGGGATCATTAAGGAATTAAGTAAATTAAACAAGTTAAGTAGGTCATATTAAGTTAAGTGATTAACAACCTAAAACTGAATGAATGTTTTAGGACTTGGGAGTTTGGACTCCGGAAGAGAGTAAGCAGCCGAACGACCAACGGTGAACGGTACAGTTCTCTTGTGACCTGCTTGCTAACGAGGTGTCCCTCGGCTTGTGTGCTATTTGTTTTTGTGTGCTCACTAAACAAGATAAAGCATGCAATCGGGATATATTATATTTCTTGTATTGTTGTGTGATGTTTGAAAACTAACACAACATACCGTGAGAACTTACTAACCAATGTTTAGTAAGGAATTGAGTGAGACTAAGGAACGCCCCCTAATAAGGGACGATATGAACCGAAAAGGTTAACCAACGAACATGGTCTTGAGACTATTACTAACTGGAACTTGAGTGAGGAAACCCGGGACCGATCTCCGGTCATGCATGCTAAGGAAAAAGGGGGACGGTATCTGAATCAGATCCGCCCTCCGCTTAAGGACTTGTCTTCGGACTTATAGCCTAGGGCCGGTTGCCGGCTCAGCTGCGCTGGACTCCCGTCCAGAGTAGGTGGCATTAAGATGGTGCGGTGGGATCACCTAAATCCCAGGTTCGAATTAAGCTACAACCATTCCCCTCCAGGAACGGTTTGTATACTAAGATTAAGTTAAGATTGAGATTAAGGTAAGGTTAAGATAAGTTGCAACCATTCCTTTTTAAAGGATGGTTTGTATGGTTAAGTTTAAGATTAAGGTAAGGTTAAGATGAGTTGCAATCATTCCTCTTTAAAGGATGGTTTGTATAATTAAGATTAAGATAAGTGACATCCACTCCTTATTAAAGGATGGTTGTTTCTAGGATTAAGATAAGACTAAGATTGAGGTGAGATAAGGTTGGACTAAGATTAAGAGGGAACGTTACTTAAGGAGTGAAATAATTAACTCTCTAATTAAGGGGACGCATTCAAGTCGTTCATTGTGTGTGAACTTGATTGTTCATATCTGAGTTGTTGTTTACTGCACTTACTATTATATTGTGCATCTAATCAACCTCCATGCTATCGACAATTAGTCGTCGTAGCCACGTTAGCTTGGGGGCCATGAGGGGATCGTACCAGCATTCGTGCTGACCCCCTTTGGGGGCTGTTTTTACTACACAGGTACACCAGGAGGCGGCCGTCGCGAGAGTAAGAAGGGGTACAAGTGTCACGGGTTAAGTGAGGCCTACGAGTTGTGCATGTACACTCGTATGGCAATTTGAGCTAGTAAGATGTATAGGACGTGAGGGGGTTGTAAGAGGGATATGTATTTGGTTAAGGTTGTAATGCACTAAAGTTCGGTATATTCTGTAGTCAGACCGTGGCAAGGTCCTGGATTGTAAGGAATTCCGCTGTGACATGTTTATATATATACTGTTAAGTTGCGAGACCACATCTGGATTGAGTTGGGGTGTTACACATATTCATGCCAAATGCCTCAGATGAGACTTGCACCTCTCAATCTCACCACACAATCACCGCGTCTTCATCATCTTCAACCTCTAGCCGGCGAGTCTCCAGATCTAACAAGCACATCAAAAGCAGGAGTCTTCTCTACCAGATGATTTCTCTTCTATCTCTGTTTGTTATTTCTTGTAACATGTTAAGCTAGGAAGGATTTACTCTGGGAGATGGTTATTTGTAGCTAGTTGATTCTACAATTACTTCTATTGATTTGATAGGAGATTTAATTTCAGGATTGTTCAGATTAAAGTTTACGTTGTGCTTTTTAATAAATTTCATGGATTTGTTAATTAGTTTTCAGTCTTGTTATGATTAGATCGGTGATTAACAAGGTGGTCCTATTAATCCGTTGTCTGTAGAAACTAGATCGGATTGAATACGTTTTCCTTTAGGTGCTTTAATTCTTGTGGAGAATCGAATTGGATTAATTAGGTTTTCCTTCAAGTTTGAATATTTTTTTGCGCTTATTCCATCTAAGTGTGTTTCGCTAGAATCTTGATTAGATCTTGTGTGTTATGCTAAATGAGTTTCCTGTGATTTGGATTTAATGCAGGTAAGATACTAAAGAATTTAGCCAATCCATATCTCTTGTTAAATTAAAGAAGTTTGCATAATCTGACTAGTAAAGAATAGCCTGAACCTAGGGTTCCGCTCGCCTATATCATTTTATCAATTTTATTTTATTTGTTAGTTTATTTTCTTATTGACCCCCTAATTTCCAGTATTCTTAGGATTAGACTTACTTTATTCAAGTCCCGCGGATTGATACTTGGTTGCCGCTATTTGCTATGCTGTTGCAACCGGGATTTTTGTAACCCGGCAGGCTTTTTGATTTATTATTTTCTAGGTTATTTTCTTAGTTATCAGTATATCAAATTTACCTGTTTGCAAAATGACACTGTTGTTGTTGCCTTTGTCTAGTCCTCAATTCAGTTGTTCATTGTTTTGTTTCCTTTTTATTTTATTTTATTTTATTTTATTTGGTTGTCAATTGTTTTTATTCTCTCTTATTTTATTCTAATTTATTTTATTTTATTTGTAGTTTGTTTTATTTTTAGCAATTTCACTATTTTTGTTAGTTTATTTCTTTATTGTTTTAATTTACTTATAATTTTAATTTTGTGTTTCTTGGTTTTGTTTTTACTCAATTTACTTTATCATGTTTTGTTTTAGTTAATTTCTTAATTTTATATTACTCTAATTTTTAGTTATTTATTTTATTTCATTTGATTTTATCTGTTTTCTTTTGTTAGTTTATTTTGTTTTAGCTATTTCATTAATTTTCATGTCATTGTATTTATGTTTTGTTATTTTATTTAAATTTTAGCCAACTCTCCATTTTTTTTATAGTTTATTGCTTTTTGTTTTATTTTAGTTCCAATTCAAATTGTGTGGATGTTCCATTGCTTTTGTTTCATTTTATTTTCACTTTTCAGTTTACTTTATTTTTAACTTTCTAACTACGTTTGATAATGGCAGAGTGGAGCCCCAGTGGTGGTCGTGTTTATTTCATTGGTGCTAGTTCTTCCCAGGCTCCGGATCCCATGATGGAGTAGATAGCTGCTAACCTGGCACAATTGAAAAGTTAAAACCATACTGAGCAGTATGATGTAGATGCTAGAGCAACTAACTATGAGGCAGACACAAGTTAAGACAGTCAAACAGGTGTCTTCTACTGTTCAGATAGTGAAGCATATGTCTTTTGGTTCCAATGACCTTTAATGTTCATATTATGGGGGTCTCATGAGTTTGATGCTTGTATTGAGCTAAAAGAGCAGATGCGAACTGAGGAGCAATTCGATCGGGAATCATTTTATTCGCAGCATATATATTGCTCGTATTGTGGAGGACCTCATGAGTTCGATGACTGTCTCAAATTACAAGAGCAGTTGTGGTTAGAGGATCAGCCAGACTACATGTAGAAAATCATTCTTCGACAACAGGCTTCAATCTTGAACAATGTAGTGGAGCAACCTGTTGAATTCTCAAGTTGCCCTCCCTCTCCACCCTTGGTTCCAGACAAAGAGGATGCCCACATCCTAGATTTTACAAGGGAGGAGCCACCACCGGTCTTCCATTACCAGGTTGCTTTAAGCCTTGTTGGGCAAAATAGTAGTGAAATTATCTTGTGAACAAATGGGCAGTGAACCAAGTCATTGTAGTACAACAAGTGTCATATCCACAAGGACTTGCAAGTATCTAGTTAATTATAAGCTTAGTGTTTGTGCAAGAATATATACATAGTGCATAAATGTAAAATTTGGGGTTTTGGTTGTGATTGATGAAATAAAAGAAAACAATAAAACTACTCTAACTAATCAAGGTTAGGTGTAGCTCGGGACGGAAAATTGCACCCGCAACCCTTTACTACCAATTGTAGAATCTTCGATCAATAGCTAAACAACGGGAATTTAATTAATAGCCAACTCTTGGTCTATTAATCCTAACCAATTTAAACGGGAACCGAATGTTAGTTCGAATCTCCAATTCAACTAGAAGCTACCTGAAGTTGCAATGAGAACCTTATCTCAAAATCCATTGAAAATCGGCTAATATCGATTTAGTCCCAATGGTATAGATTTCTACTTCTGGAAACCCATCCATATAATTCCACACTAATTCTAAACTAATTGGCGATATCAAACCAATTAATTCAACATAATGACAATTAATTAGAGCAAGCCCTAAACAAATCCCTATTTTAACAAAGACAAGCTTAATTAAGGGCCATAATCACTCAATAATCATCTTCAATTAAGAATAAGCACTAAAATATAGCATAAACATCAATACAAGATTCAACAATAGAGTTAATGGGATTTGAGGCAAAATCCCAATCCCTAGCTACAAGGAGACTACTCAAGCGTAGTAGAGATAGAGACAAGATAAGGGAGAGAAATGACCATGAATAAGGTGGGGAGCTTCAATGGGGGTGGATCTCTTCCTTTCTCCTTCTTCTTCCTCTTCTCTTCTTTCTCTAATTTTTTGCTTCTGGTGCGTTGTTGAGCAAAATCTATTCAATATTATATATAGATTTATTGCAAACTAATAGGCAAGTGCACCTAGTCGTAGTAGTACAAGAAGTGTCATATCCTCAAGGAAATTGTTCAATTTTCCTAGTTTCGGTATTTAATAAACAGTAAATAAAAGGGGTTTAGCCGGTGGCAATCTTGGTATTTTTGGGTTGGACAGATACAAACAATTAAAAGCTTTAATAAAACTGTTGTGTATCAATTGGATGGAAAATGTGCCAAGGAAGGTGAAATCGCCCAAATATACTTCAGACTTTAATTATAATCCTAATTTGCTCTATTTGTCCGTTTAAGAATTTATCTTGTGGCCTTCCTAAAGCATAGAAAAGGTCAACTCTTAATTAATTCAATAAACTTTTTACTAATAGAAAAAGTCTAAAATCATTAATTAGCCTTAAGCAAAAATTCTTTTAATAACAGCGATGGATTTTATCAGCTAATTAAGGAGATAATATTTAACGTTTGTCACTCTTTGTGGTCTATTCTCGAATTTAAAACATCATTGAAATAAGAGAAACCGTAAATGCGTAAAAATGATCAGTTCTTAAGCATTTAATAATTTAGAGAGACAAAACAAATATTTATAAGCAAATTCGATATTATAAATAAGTCTGAATTATTTGGGGTCAAACACCCATCCTAAGCACAAATATAAATTTACTCAGACATTGACATAAATAAAAATAGAGTAAAGATAGAAATAGCCATTATTTCGGAGACTGCTTGACAAGAACGGGTCTGCACTCGCTCTCGCTCCTGCTGCCTCTTTCCTCTTCTTTTAATATACTGCTTCTGCTGAATATGGGAAGAATGGAGTGATTTGGATAATATGGAATATATGTGGGGTGATATGTGAATATAAGGAAATTATGGTGGTGGAATGAAAAAGAAATAAAAAGTGGAGAATTGTGTGTGGTGGTGTTACGGGAGAATTGAGAAGGAGAATAGGGAATGGTGGGGGGTGTGGTGCTGTTGTGGTGATCGATTGTGTAAATAGAGGCAGAAGAAGTGGGTTTATATATGAGTAAAGAGGGGGAAGAGGACAAGGCTTGGTGGGTGAAGAAATTAAGGGAGACGGCGCCTAATACAATTGATGTGGTAGATAGATAAGTTTGTGGGCGCCGTAATTGAAGAAAAACAGAGAAGACGGTGCAGAATTTCAGTCGCGTGATTTTTGGATTCGGCACAGTCATTTTACACGTGTCCGGATTTGTGTCCGGATATGGCCCATCCGGACGTGTCACGTCCGAGTTTGTGTCTGCAGTACGGACACAGATGTCCTGGCGAGAATTTGTACGTGTCCGAGTTTCTGTCCGTATACGGACACATTTATAATTCTTGTCCGTGTTTATATCGCGTCCGTGGTACGGACACTTGTATTTTTGCATCCGGGGTTGCGTCCGTGGTACAGACGCTTGTATTTTTGCGTCCGCGTTTGAATCTGTGGTAAGGACGTGTTTGTATGTGTGTCCGTGGTTACGTCCGTGATACAGACGCTTGTTGTGTTGCGTCCGGGGTTGAGTCCGAGGCACGAACATGTGTATTTTTGTCTCGTCTTGTTCTGCAAACTTCGACAGGCTCCAGATTCTTCGTTTGAGCTCCGTTTTTAGATCCATTTGCGCCTATGCGTTCGTCTCTTCGTCTGTTTTGCTTCTAGCTTGGTTTTCCTCATGTTTAACCAATAAATATGTAAGATAACCAATAAAACATAAACTAGAGGAAAACTAACCAAAGTGGAGAAATGAGCAAGAAAAGTGCTAATATAACATATGAAATACACCCATAAAACATGCTCATTTGGACACTTATCACACCCGCACACTTACCTTTTTGCTTGTCCTCAAGCAAAACCATGTACCCAAGAAAGTAGGGAATGCTCAATATTAACAAATATTATTATGAAGGGTAGGATAAGGAGGTGAACAGTTCATGATCTTAAACTTTTTGAGGAGTGTGATCCATCAACTACTGGTGGCACAGGTGTGCTCAGGGTAAAAACAAAATTTAGAGTTTCGGGGTATGATCCGGAGTGCTTCAATGCTTCTCAGTTTAGGTGACTTTGAGAACTTTTACCACGGCCAACTTCTCTCACGAATGGGCATTTGAGGAGAAAACAAAAGGAAAATAGATTTATGCATTTGCTTCACTTTTGCATTAAATATGAGGAGACAATATGTAGGCATCAAGCCTTTGTATGTAAGAACACTCAACTCTCTTTGTTGGTTACCAATGGCGTCTCGCAAGTCCCTTGTTATTTATTTTTATTATTTTTTCTTGGACAGAGAAGCACCCCTTAACAATCCCTAAGAGAGAAGACAGAAAGAACCCATGAGCAATGAAAATCCAACCATTGCAGATCATTTGGTCACACCGCATAAAAATGCTCCTCAAGAGCAATCAAAAATCAAAAATTTTGTACCATTTATCCCACAATTCATAATAGTATTTGTTCATAAAGAGAACAACCCACATCAAAAGGGTTCACGATTTTAATTTTTTGGACAAACGCAAGATAAGCAAAGAGATTATCATTTTAAGCACAAAATTTCACCGAAAAGGGCACTCCCCCACACTTAAATTGAACAATGTCCTCATTGTTCACCAGAAAAACAAGGGAAGGTTTCAGAAGACCTTTTCGGTAAGTAGGAAAATAGAGAAAACACAAAGGTCACAAAAAAACATTTGAGCACAGGAGCTATCCATAGTAGAATTCAGCATAGTAAAAGCAAAATTTAAAGAAACTAGTACTCCCCTGAGATTGTTTGTTGCTTGCGTTATAGGAGTTTCCCCACACTTGAGCTTCAGCCTCAAGTAGCGCAGCTTGGTTGCAGTGTAGACATGAAGTTGCACCTGCATAAGACACTAGAAGCAACCATACTACAAACGGGGTTAAGAGTTTAGCAAAAACAAAATTTAAAGAGAACCTGAAAATTAAAAGAAAATAAAAGTAAAATGAAAAAAAAAATTTCATCCGGGTTGCCTCCCGGGAAGCTGCCCTTCTTTAACGTCTTTTGGCCAGACGCTTTGAAGCGTACTCAAATTTGAGGATCTTGTAGAATTATTGCATGAGCATCAACTTTCTCGAGATTACCACCCTGGTAATGCTTTAGTCTTGACCCATTTACCATGAAAGTTTGTCCTTTAGCAGTCACCAACTCAACTGATCCATATGGGGTGACCTTGGAGACAGTAAAGGGTCCAGCCCAATGGGATTTTAGTTTACCAGGGAATAGCTTCAACCTGGAATTGTACAGTAGAACCAAATCTCCCATATAGAACTCCCGTTTAAGGATCATCTTGCCGTGCCACTTCTTGGCTTTCTCTTTGTAGATACGGTTATTTTCGTAGGCATCCTCTTGAAACTCTTCTAACTCGGTAAGCTGAAATTTCCGTTTGTCACCTGCTCTCAGAAGATCAAAGTTTAGTGCTTTCACGGCCCAGAATGATTTGTACACGAGCTCGACCGGTAAATGACAAGCGTTTCCGAAGACCAATCGATATGGGGACATTCCGATGGGTGTCTTGTAGGCTGTTCTGTATGCCCAGAGTGCATCATCTAGCTTTAGGGACCAGTCTTTTCTTGAAGAATTAACTGTCTTTTGCAGGATCCACTTCAATTCTCGGTTAGAGACCTCAGCCTGGCCATTTGTTTGAGGGTGATAAGGTAAGGCTACCTTGTGTCTTACTCCGTATTTTGTCATTAAGGCTGTGAACTGCTTATTACAGAAGTGGGATCCTTCATCACTGATTATAGCACGTGGGACTCAGAACCTTGTAAATATGTTCTTTTTCAAGAACTTAAGCACTACCTTTGCATCATTTGTGGGAGAGGCGATAGCTTCCACCCACTTAGTCACATAGTCGACTGCTACCAAGATGAAGAGGTTTGAGCAAGATGAAGGAAAGGGTCCCATGAAGTCAATGCCCACACGTCGAACGGTTCTACCTCAAGTATAATATTGAGAGGCATCTCATGTTTTCTAGAGGTGTTCCCATGTCTTTGGCAATCATCGCAGGATGCTACAAAGGAATGATAGTCTTTATGCAGGTTTTTCCAGAAGAAACCTGATTGAAGTACCTTAGCTGTTGTTCGTGCTGGCCCATGATGTCCTCCGGCTTCAAGAGAGTGACAATGTCGTAGAATGCTTTGGACTTCGTCTCGGAGCACACACCTTCTCACCATCCCGTCTGCACAGACCTTGAAAAGGAGAGGGTCCTCCCAGTAGTAATGTTTTACATCTGAAAAGAATTTCTTCTTCTGCTGGTAGGTTAGTCCATGTGGTATTACTCCTTGTGCAAGGTAGTTGGCCGTGTCAGCGTACCATGGATCACCAGTGTCGCCATTCATAAAAATGCACTAATTTGGGAAGAATTCATTGATGTATGTGCCATCACTTGGTGCCTCTATGCGAGATAGGTGGTCTGCTACTACATTTTGCACTCCTGGCTTGTCTCTGATTTCAATATCAAATTCTTGTAGTAGGAGTATCCACCGGAGGAGTCGAGGTTTGGCATCTTCTTTGGTGAATAGATACTTTAGAGCGGAGTGATCGGTGTGAATTATTACTTTGCTTCCCAAGAGATATGATCAGAATTTATCCAGAGCAAAGACTACTGCTAGAAGTTCCTTCTCAGTAGTTGCATAATTCTTCTGGGCATCGTTGAGGGTTCTACTTGCATAGTAGATGGTTCTTAGGATCTTCTCCTTCTTTTGACATAAAGCCACCCCCACCGCGTAGTCACTGGCGCCGCACATAATTTCGAATGGAAGGCTCCATTCTGGTGATATCACGTTGAGGGTGGAGATGAGGCAATCTTTCAGTGTGTTGAAGGCTTGTAGGCATTTGTCAGTGAAATGGAACTTGACGCCTTTAGCCAAGAGATCACATAGAGGCTTCGAAATCTTGGAAAATCCTTGATAAACCTTCTATAGACCAGCATGGCCAAGGAAGCTTCTGATGTCTTTCACCGTTGTAGGTGGTGGTAACTTTTCAATGACCTCGACCTTGGCTTTGTCAACTTCAATGCCTTTCGAAGATATTTTGTGCCCAAGAACTATTCCTTCTTTAACCATGAAATGACATTTTTCCCAGTTAAGCACAAGGTTTGTTTCTTCACACCGGGCGAGGATGGCATCCACATTGTTTAAACAGGAGTCAAATGTGAGACCGAAGACAGAGAAGTTGTCCATGAAGACCTCGATGCTCTTCTCAAGATAGTCACTGAAGATTGACTTCATGCATCTTTGAAATGTGGCTGGGGCATTGCATAGACCAAATGGCATCCAATTATATGCAAATGTCCCGTATGGGCATGTGAATGTGGTCTTTTCTTGGTCTTCTAAAGCAATGAGTATTTGAAAATATCCTGAATAGCCATCCAGGAAGCAGTAGTAGTCTTGCCCAGCCAACCTTTCCAGCATCTGATCAATGAAGGGTAAAGGAAAGTGGTCCATCCGCGTGGCGCTGTTTAGTTTCCTATAGTCGATGTAGACTCTCCAGCCCGTTGTGGTTCTCTGGGGGATTAAATCACCCTTTTCGTTGGGGACCACAGTGAGACCTCCTTTTTTCGGGACAACTTGAACGGGGCTCACCCATTTGCTGTCAGAGATAGAGTAGATGATTTCTGCGTCAAGCAGTTTGAGCACCTCTTTCTTTACCACGTATTTCATGTTCGGATTTAGCTGTCTCTATGGTTGGACTAATGTCTTATAGGTATCTTCCATGTAGATGTGTTGTGTGCAGAAGTGAGGGTAGATACCTTTGATATCCGAGATGGACCAGCCTATCGCCTTCTTATGGTTCGGAAGGATCTTCACAAGACGTTCCTCCTGTGTACTTGTTAGGGATGAAGAAATAATAACAAGTAGAGTACAAGAATCAGAAAGATAGACATACTTTAGGTGTGAAGGTAATGGTTTCATTTCTATGAGAGGGGGTTGTTCAATTGATGGTGGTATCTTTTGAGTAGAAAGCTCTAATGGTTCTGGTGGTGGGTAACGTGGTTTAGCATATGATTTTCTTTTATCCAGAGCTGCTACCATTTCAATTGTGTCAGGGTGTATTGGTTGGTTATCACAGGATTCTATGGAGGATGATTTTTTCAGTATGAGGGGGGTCTATCTAAATGGTCTGACTGAGAAGCCTAGATCCTAGAAATGTCATTCTGTGGAGGGCGAAAACCCATTATTCTGGCATCCCTCAAATACCTACTTTAATCGTCCGTAATTCCCAGAAAGCTTAAGGGGAGTGCCAATGAACACTACACCCGCTCTCAATGGGCCCCACGCGGACTGATGCCTCTATAAGGCTGAATTGACTAGAGTCGCCACCTAGTTTGACCTATGATAACTAGGAAGGAAGATCGGGATCTAAGAACCGTTAATTGACTCTGAGATTGTTGCCTATGGATAGGACTTATCTGGTCATGTTAGAGATTTTGTGTAGGTTCGCACTGGGTTACACCCCTTAGAAGTGGAAACGACCATGACTTCGGATTCGTGCCCGAGGAAACCTCGGTCTCCAATTTTCGGGATTACCTTCTTTCAAAACCTTTTTAGAGAGATTCATTTAAAAGCCAAGGATAGGATTCGGACAGGAGGAGGAGAGAAAACGAGCGGATGAGGCGAGCTTTTCTGCCAAACTTGCGCCAAGAAGAAGAATTGATGAATTCGAATGAGTATAGAATGAAAGATTTGGAGTCTGATTTTGAGAGTTGAAGAAGTCGAGGGTTTGTGGGAGTCAGAGGGGATTTGAATGTTTGACAGACATGAATACCGCCTTTGAGTTGGGAAAGAGGTTTTTTGGATTGGATTGGGTCGCACCCTATATGGGCTGCCTACGTACTCAACTCCCTGTTGAGATCAGACCTTACGTAGTTCCGGGTTTTTTGGGGTTTTGGAAGTTTCGATGTTTTTGAGAAATTGAGGGTTTTAGGGAGTTCGAGATTTTGTGGAGTGTGGAAGTTTGTGAAGTTTGAAGGTATTTGAGTGTTGTCCGGATTTTGAGAATTTTTTTAAAGATGTTTGAAGTGTGGGATGTTGTAGTCTGTGAGACGCTCGGGTCAATGAGACGTTTGAAACCTTGAGATGTCGAAGTCTGTGAGACACTCGGGCCTGTGAAACGCTCGGGTCTGTGAGACGCTTAGGTCTGTGAGACATTCGAATCATTGGGATGACAAAGTCTGTGAGACACTCGGGTCTGTGAGACATTCGAATGTGCGGGGTAATTGGATTTTGAAGATGATTTGAGTCCATGAGATATTTGGAGTTTGGGGAATTTGAGATTTTGAGAAGTTTTGATGTTTTCAAGGAGTTTGAAGTTTGAATTTGAGGTTTTAGACTTATTTAGGATTGAACTGAATTTTTGAATTAAATCGGAATTGAATGAATTTCTGAATTGAATTGGCATTGAATGAAGTTTTGAATTGAATTGAATTTACAATGGATTTTTAAATTGAATTGGGATTGAATTGAAATTGGAATCAGGTGGAATTGGAATTGAATTGATTTTGGATTGAATTGGAGTTGGAAATGAATGTGAATTGGATTGCAATTGAATCGAATTTGGATTTGAATTGGAATTGGAATTGATTTGAGTCGGATTGATTTTTGGAAATGAAATCGGGCCGAGCTGATCTTGAAATGGAATTGGGCCAAATTTGGGCTATTTTGAATTTGGCTGGGTTTGAAAGTGGGCCAAATTTGGGCCAATTGATTTGGGTCTTGAATTGGGCTTCAAATTGGGCCTTGAATTGGGCTGTTTTTGGGTCTATGATTTGGGCCAATGATTGGAGCTTGATTTTGATTTTTGGGCTTGTTGAATTTTTGAAGATGATTCACAATAATGTTTTGATGAACCTTTGGATTATCTTGTTGGGATTTTGAGATGGGTATTTGGGCTTTTGATGGAATTATAAGTAAATCTGATTTTTTCAACTTACTAATCTGAATGAATGAGTTGTGAGTTTTGAAACTTTTTATTTTGAAAGACAATTTTGGGATGAATGGTTTTATTTTTAGAAACAAATATTTGGTGGAATTCTCTTTTTTTTTTCTTTTTTTTGAGTTTTGATTTTTGAATTAAATCATTGATTGTAAATTTTATTCTAACAACTATGGATGGTTTGGAAAGTTTTCATTTTTTTTACTAGGAGAGGTACTACCCACAAACAGATACTACGACCCTCGGGTACTACGACCTTAATGTGGGTAATATTTGTGGATAGTCCTAGGGCTTTTCTAAAGAGGCCCACTCGAAATTGAGGGTCCAGAAAGTAGTGGGTATCTACGGGCTTTTATAAGGTTACATGCTCTAGCCTGGCTAGGCATGTAAATGAATTGCCCAAATTAAAGTTTGATACGGGCTATATATCATGACAACCCAAACAGGCCCAACTTAACCATAGCAAGGCAGTCGGAATAAAGGAATCAAATTGTCGATGTACAGTGGTGATAAAGAAAACAACAACAACAAATAACAGTACCGAAATCAATAAGGTCTGAATTGTAAATCGCTAGGAAAACTGAAGCTTAAATCATCCTAAGTCGAATTTGACTTATTACTCACATAGGGGTTACCAGGATAAACCAAGTTCATTAAAGCAATCGGTGGTTCTAAATACGTACGAGGAGAAACTGCGATTCTTCACCATCCATTTCAGAGAAATTCAACAGGTTGTATCAACCTCAGCAGTGATAATATCAGCATTTTACGGCTCTAAAAGGGAATCAAAAGAACCAACAAAATGTAGCTACAGAATCAACAACGTGAAGCACCTTCCAAATTCAAATAACATCAGAGATTAAGCAGGTGTCGATATGGAAATGTTTAATCGAAAAGCTGAAAGAAAAGTACACAAATCAAAACAGCACTTTAGTTTTCTAACACGAATCGAATGAATGAGAAGATTAACTGATGGGCTAGGGTTAAATCTGAAAAAGAAAAAGAACAGAGACGAAGTTACAGGTTGGATGTGAGGCCTGAGCGCGGTAGATTTCACACCTCTTCCAATCGGGCATTAAAGAAACCCGCGCGATTTCACTACCAATTTCAGGAGAACTCACACAATCACAGAAAGTAAATTTCTAAATGCAAACAAAACCTTTAAGATAACAACTGAATCCAAACTCGCGTGCGGTTTGAGGAACTTCGGGTCTCAAATTGGGCTGGGTTCTTCGGGAGAGCTCACCCACAAAGTCTGACCAACTCTTGGTAGTTCACTGGGCGGTGGAAGAAAGGAATTGGGGAATGAAGGTGTCGGCCGTTGAGATCTTCTTCAATGTGGGGTTAGTCTTTGTTGAAGAGGAAGGAGACACAGGGAAGCTAGCCGGTTTTTTTTCGAGGGGAGAGACGTCTAGAAGAGCAGTGGGGAGTTGATTCCCTTTTTTTTTGGATGAGACCGATCAATGGAGTGAAGCTTGCTCTCGTTCCGTGTTCTTGTTCTTCAGTGTTTGGACATTCAAAGCGTGGAGGAAGATAATGGAAAAATGAGATTCTCACTGCAACCCTTTGTTTTTGTGTTTGTTCGAAAGGTTGAAGAAAAAGAGAATGAGGGTGTCGGCTGGCTTCTGCTTCATGTTCTCCGGTTGGGTTGCGAAATTATCGATGCTGAAGAGCTGTGAACAGAGGAGTTGGTTGCTACTCGTTTGTTAGGTAGTTGAAGAGATTGATCGGGAGGAGAATCAGGAGGGCTGGGAATCGAAAGAGAGGAGTAGCAGGTTTTTTTTAAGCCATGTATTAGCTCTGAGATCGGGAATTGAAGGAAGAAGACGATCGAAAAAAATAGTGAGAGGAGGCTACTGTTGCTTTGCTAGGGTTTGTTTGTTTGTTGTGTTCTATTTATAAGAAAGGGACTTAGGGTTTTATCTTGATGCTGAGTCAGGTTTGACCTCGGGAGACCCGCGTTCGGAGGCAGGCTAACACAACAATATGCAACAAAACATTCTCAAGAGGGCAGGAACGAGACTCGAGCCCCTGACCTCCGGTTTCCCATACCATGCACATACCGGTTAAGCTAGAATTGATTATTGGTTAAGAAATGCAATGTTCAACATAATATTATCGGATCTGGGGTCAATTAGAAAACAATAAAAACCTGTACTAGGATCGCTCATAGTAAGGTTTAAACCAGAGACACATGGTATCTCTTATGCTCACACTGACTAGGTATGCTACAATAAAATATATACAAATGTGAGCGTTTGAGATGGAAATGTATTGCAAGATGAAGGACTTCTATCAAATGAAATGAACTGTTTTCCTCTTGAAGAATCATGAAATAATGCAATGTGGATAGAAAAGATACGACAACCTAATAAAGTATAAAATAAACGAAATAACATGATAATACACGAAATAATGAAATAGGACCAATATAATGGAGATAAAAAATACAAGTGAATGTAACAAAAATGGAAACCGAGTTAGATATGTACGAGTAGGAGAAAACAAGTAATAAAATAAAATAAAATAAAATAAAATAAGAGGACGCTTTATCAAACGCGGCTAAATGAGACATACTAAGAAATGAATATAAGTAAAGTAACAATAAGAAAAGATAAAATAAACAAGTAATGAATAGCATAAAATATGAACGATATAAAAACGAATAGACAAATAAATCAGAAAATACAAATAGAATAAAATAAAATAGTAAAATAAGTAAGTAAACAAAAAGGGACGGCTTTGAAACCGGATTGTCGTTTGGAAAATCATTTTCGAAGAATTGTGTTTTTCTGAAATGCTTTGAAAACTAATTTAAGATATTTGTCATAAAACGATGGTTTCATTTTGGCACGCACATTAATACGTTCTTGAAAAGGAAAGGTGACGATCCTCTTTTTTTTATTCAACATTTCGGAATTTGCTTTATGGGGTGAGAATTTTTGGTGTCTACAGATGGCTCCCCTTGATTCAATTCTACAAGAGAAGACTTGTAGAATTGGATCAAGGTTGAAAGGGCACCAAAAAATCTCACTGCGGTTTATGAGATGCAACTACGATTGCAAAAGGATTTGAGTTGCATGACTAGCCTATGACGTAAAGATTGAATGCAAAAATATTTACAATTAGTCTATAATACAAAGGTTTTGATGGGTGAGGGACAAGCCCTGAACATAATGGTTGGATTTGCTAAACAAATTTTGAACATGAACATTTGTTGGGTTTGGTGCATAAGGGCTTATGACGAGCCTCAACTGGACCTCTTGACATCCAGTTCTAGGACTTATGACGAGCCTAGAATGCAAATTAAGTACCATACTAGTAGCACAATAGCTGCCTAGCAGGTGTAAAATGTAAAAGCGACCGCACTAGTAGCGCAATAGCTGTCTAGCGGGTGTAAAACAAAAAAGCGACCGCACTAGTAGCGCAATAGCTGCCTAACGGGTGTAAAACGAAAAAATGACCGCACTATTAGCGCAATAGCTGCCTAGCGGGTGTAAAACGAAAAAAAAACGACCGCACTAGTAGTGCAATAGCTGCCTAGCGGGTGTAAAGCGAAAAAGCGACCGCACTAGCAGCGCAATAGCTGCTTAGCGGGTGTAAAATGAAAAAGCGACCGCACTAGTAGCGCAATAGCAGCCTAGCGGGTGTAAAACGAAAAAAGCGACCGCACTAGTAGCGCAATAGTTGCCTAGCGGGTGTAAAACAAAAAAAGCGACCGCACTACTAGCGCAATAGCTGCCTAGCGGGTGTAAAACGAAAAAAAGCAACCGCACTAGTAGCGCAATAGCTGCCTAGCGGGTGTAAAACGAAAAAGCGACCGCACTAGTAGCGTAATAGCTGCCTAGCGGATGTAAAATTAAAAAGTTACCGCACTAGTAGCGCAATAGCTGCCTAGCGGGTGTAAAACAAAAAAGTTACCGCACTAGTAGCGCAATAGCTGCCTAGCGGGTGTAAAACAAAAAAGTGACCGCACTAGTAGCGCAATAGCTGCCTAGCGGGTGTGAAATGAAAAAAGCGATCGCACTAGTTGCGCAATAGCTGCCTAGCGGGTGTAAAACGAAAAAGCGACCGCATTAGTAGCGCAATAGCTGCCTAGCGGGTGTAAAACAAAAAGCGACCGCACTAGTAGCGCAATAGCAGCCTAGCGGGTGTAAAACAAAAAGCGACCGCACTAGTAGCGCATTAGCTGTCTAGCGGGTGTGAAACGAAAAAATGACCGCACTAGTAGCGCAATAGCTGACTAGCGGGTGTAAAATGAAAAAGTGACCGCACTAGTAGCGCAATAGTTGTCTAGCGAGTGTGAAACGAAAATGCAACCGCACTAGTAGCGCCATAGCTGCCTAGCGGGTATAAAACAAAAAAAAGCGACCGCACTACTAGCGCAATAGCTGCCTAGCGGGTGTAAAACGATCAAAGCGACAGCACTAGTAGCGCAATAGCTGCCTAGCGGGTGTAAAACGAAAAAAGCGACCGCACTAGTAGCGCAATAGCTGCCTAGCGGGTGTAAAACGAAAAAGCGACCGCACTAGTAGCGCAATAGCTGCCTAGTGGGTGTAAAATGAAAAAGTTACCGCACTAGTAGCGTAATAGCTGCCTAGCGGGTGTAAAACAAAAAAGTTACCGCACTAGTAGCGCAATAGCTGCCTAGCGGGTGTAAAATGAAAAAAGCGATTGCACTAGTAGCGCAATAGCTGCCTAGCGGGTGTGAAATGAAAAAAGCGACCGCACTAGTAGCGCAATAGCTTCCTAGCGGGTGTAAAACGAAAAGGCGACCACACTAGTAGCGTAATAGCTGCCTAACGAGTGTAAAATAAAAAGCGACCGCACTAGTAGCGCAATAGCTGCCTAGCGGGTGTAAAACAAAAAAACCGCAACCGCCGCACTAGTAGCTGTTATACCCAAAATTTCAACCCCCTCGGAGTAGTCTCTAAGGCATACGTGTTACAAAGGGCAAAATGGTCAAAATGCACCGATGCAGGATTTTCCAAGGACATTCTCGGGATTTTCTATTTTCATATGACTTGTTCATTATCTCCAAACACTTCCAAATATCATAGTCATTATGAAAGGTATTTCATGATTTTCTGATAATATTTATTCTGGAAATTAAGCTTTTAATAAGCTAGTTTCTTTAATAAAACACATGAAATAACCTCAAAATAGAAATAAAAGGGTTTTCAAAATTAAAATAAAATTGTCACATGGTTAGCATGACTACACACAGTCATAAACCTGAAATTATTTTATTTGGAACCTTATCCCAAAATTTAAAAGAGAAATTCAATCATTTTTGCAATTTTCTCTCTCCTCTGGAAAATACCGAAATCAAAACAAAATGTCATGAAATTTTAACACAGGGTAGAGGATGATTATTAGAGACTAATGCCGTTGGAATTTCGTAATTTCGACTTTCCAATAATAAGTTATGAATTTTGGGAGATTCCAGATTGTGAGATTTTTATCTAATCGGTTATTTAACAAAATAACCCGATTCCAACTCTCAAAATTCCTAAAAATCATTCTTTACCTTCAGTTAAATTTTCATAATTTTTATCGGCTTGCAACATATTTTAAAAAATCAGATTCTCTTAGAGCACAAAATCAAGGTTTTAGATAAAAATTCTGTTCTATCAACTTGGCCATGCTCTTTCTATAAAAGGCCTTCCAAAAAACGACCTAGGGCAAGGTAGATGATCCCCATAGTCAGAAAACACAGCCGTCTACTTGCCTCCCACGTTTTCAACACCCCCAACACCGAAACTCTACCGAAATCATCCCAAAATCACCAAAAACACATTCTTTCTTCTCTCATTGAACTTCCAAGCATCAAAACACCACAAATACAGAACCAAAACGTGCTTAACAACACAAGGAAGAAGAGGTCAGAAGCTCGGGTCAAAGTCGAACCGGATCGGCCACCAACGAAGCTTTTAGAGATTCCCGACGTGAAGGAACAACAAGTTTTCGAAATCAAAACAGGGTAAAAACCAAATTCTCTAACCCTTCTGGTCAAAATACAATTCTGGTTGAAATTGCTAACCGAATTGATTTTCCTTGCTTCTGAATTAAGGTTTGTTTGTGTTTCTGCCTTCTAACTTGTTCGTTAAGTTTCGTATTAAATTCGATTTCAAATTGAAAACTTTCAATCACTAACGTCTTGTACATCTTTCAGGCTACACACCCGTAAAATTTGAGCCAAAAACACCTTCGGGAACAGCCTCAACGCCGCCGTCCGAGGGCGGTCCGCACCCACGGACGTCATGTCCGGGGTCCCGGACTCCCTGTCCGTAAGCCCGGACGCCCACGGACGGCGGCGGGATTTTTAAAAATTCAAAATTTAGGTTTTCTAAATTGTCCGGGCCCACGGACATCCTGTCCGTGGCCCCGGACTCGCAAATTGTTTTCTTTAATTCGACTTTTTGTATATAGGTTAACTAGGGTCCGTGGGTTCGGACATTAGGTCCGTAGCACGGACAACAAAATTTGACCTAATTCTGCCTCGAAACCCTAGTTTAGGAATTTTAATTTATTTAATTTTCTGTCAAAAAATGCTAAAAAACACAAAAAAACAGAAGCTGCGCACTTAGTTAAAACGACTCGTAATAAGCCGTAATTAAACTGAGTAGAGGAAAAACGACCTAAGGGTAATGAAAGTAATTGAACCCTAATTAAGTCGAATATCAAGCCCCCGAACCCGAACTCTCCTTTCCTAATTTGATCTAGGTTAAAATTAGGTGGCGACTCATAATAGGTTCCAGTGAGCTAGCTTAGGTTTTAATAATTATTGTTATATGACATAGTTATTAATCTTAGGTTATAAGTGGACCTAAAACCCGATAGATCCTAATCACTTAATCCACATAGGATAGGGTTTAAAATCGAGGCTCACAGACTGGCGACTCTGCTGGGGACAAACTTCTTAATTTTAACTTGTTTAATTTTAAGAAAGAGGGCTTAACTCGAAATGTTTTTTATGGCTTTATTACTTTGTTTGTTTATTTGTGTGCACTTTAATTTCTGCACCTTTGCATCATATGAGAGCGAGGGTCCACCAAACCAATTTCACCCCGGGACCCGTTTGAGGGTCCCCTGTCAGGGACTCACACCTTTTAGGTGATGTGAATAAGCGGGGGAAAAGAGGAGGTGTCGTCTAACCACCCCCTTAATACCTGGGCTTTAGCCCCAAGCGTTTTCCTGGCAGTGCCCTTACCTAGCCCATTGTTTGGTCAGTCAAAGACCCGACCGTGGACGCACACCTTCAGGTGATGTGAAAAAAGTGGGGAAGCCCAAAGAGAATAGCGTGCAAGCCCTATTCCTTTGAGGTGACCTGGGCCCATGCCCCAAGCACCTCTCCGGATCGATCCTACCCGTTTGGATTTAAACGTCTAGTGAGGACATGTTGAATTTGTGTGGGCCTTGTTTGCTTGTATGATGGCCCATTACCCAGCCTACAGATTGATAGGAACTTCTCTACATTAACCTAGCCCAGCCCGAATTGGCGCTCTATTTGTTTGCGGCCCAGAGGTCCTGTTTGGTTTAATATGAGTCATTCGGGCTTCGGCCCAAAGCTTAGACTTAGGTGATTTCTCTTCTGGCCCAATTCGAATTATCCATTTAGTTCTAGGCCCATGAAAACAAATCCACCTCAGTTCATGAAAATCCATCAGGCCTTTCCGTTTCAAGGTTTATTCTAGTCCAGAAGACTTTCCACTTGGGCTTTGGCCCAAAGTCCTAGTATAGGTATCATCTTCTAGGCCCAATCAGAAGTACTCGGCCCAAATTCCAATTCACATCTAGGACATGGTTTAAAAATCATTTCGGCCCATGCGCCCTATTTCTAGCCCAAACACATTCTGGCCCAGGTGTCCAATTCTCAAAACATTCTGAGTACCGCATTCATAACTCACTTCATCTGGGCCCACAGACCAATTCATAGTTTTGGCCCACGAACTTTGCTCTCAATCAGAATTTCGGCCCATAACATAAAACATTCGAGTCCCAGATAGTTTGTGCAACCCATTCATTCTAGTTTCTGGCCTCAAGGCCCAACAGGGTCATCAAACGAATCTTAGGCTTCAAGGTTTCTCTCTCGGCCTAGAGGCCCATTCATAATCCATGCGGCTTCTTTCGGCCCGTTTGCTCCACTTCCACGTTAAGGGTATTCAGGCCCACACATCCGTTCTAACCTAGGGATCACTCTAGCCCATGCACTTCACTCTCAGTTTGGAAGAGATTCAGGCCCTAGTTCCTCCTACATAACCCATAGGCATTCCTAGTTCAGTACTTCGTGGAGCCTACTAAGAGTCCAAGAAGAAGTCGATCACAGTCATCTTAGCGACATCCCGGCGGTCAAGAGCTCGAGTCTTCAGCATGCCGACTTCAGATGGTTCAGCAGGATTCGGATTCAACAGAAATTTTAGGGTTCCCATGCATCTACTGCATAACCTGCCATAACACTCATCTTTCAAATGCACCTCTCATTTTTCAAAGAATGATCGTTTTCAAACCACTAATAAGAAGCATCGATTTTGTTGAATCATCTTCTTCCTCATGTTCACAAATGAATGACTTTTTCAAGTCTAAATGATAACACAAAAAAAAGGTTTTGTTTCACACAAGTTTCTTTTGAGAAAATGGTTCATGAATTAATTATTTCCCGACAATGGAACACAAAGACTTGTATTTTGTTTCTGAAGTTTTGAGCATGCCTTACCAAACCCCACATCTTATCCCAAAACATCCAAATAACCCCCAAAGCGGTTCCAAATCCATATCTTTTAAATTGTCGTCACTAACCCCAAATGGATACTGGGGGCAATCTGAGTTTAGGTTCGTCATCTTTCATCTTTCGTTTAAGCGTGTGAACTAGTCTCTGAGTGAAATTCACGAGAGTGTCTTGAGCGGAAAAACCATGAGTGAACGAGCGTGTCATTTTTACACGACTCCGGTGAGTCCACATTCAAAGGTGAGGTAAACGGCATAACTCCGACCGAAGGAGATAATTTGTAAATTTACTCTTAGACCTGTGAAAAGTAACAAAGACGGATATACAACTATCAGGAATGACGAAGCCTAGGTACAGCACCACATAGCCAAAAGCTTGTAAACCCTGACATTAAACCCTAGGCACCCCCGCTGAGCCTTTCATATATCCCTTTTGACATTATGAACTCCACAAAATAACCCAGCCAATGATGAATGTCCGACCCGGTGACCAAAGGAGCGAGGAGCCCGACTCTCAGATAACATTCCATCATTCCAAAGAAGCAATGCCGCTATCAGCATGACAAAGTGATCCGCAAATGGTCCCAAGTGACACAGGATCAAAGAGCTCACATCAAAATAGCTCTCGAAGCCCAAAGCCGGGAAACACAAGAACCCCGAAGGCAAAGTCAAGAAAGGATAAAACAAAAGGCAAACCCGAAGTGCCTCGAAGAAATCCAAATGACAAAAAGAGAAAAGGTGTAAAGGACAACTTCAAAAGTCCAGGTCCAGAAGCTCGAAACAACGTCAACATGAAGCAGCAGACGACTTCAAGACAAGGAGATGAATCCAAGAGAAGATGCAAGGTGCAGCTTTGGTCACCCCTTTTAAGCTCCACATACCTCAAATATCCCTCCATGGTCCCGTTGTCTTTCATCACACCCTATGGCCACGTTATAAGCCTTAAAGACTTCCGACTTGATAGTTGTGTGTCCAATCACGTGAAAGTAACAGATCGAATGCGTAAATTCATCAAATATCAAATTCAATGGTCAAGAAGTTGTGACCGTAGGTGAGAAACGAGTGCAAGAATCAAACACTTTGAGTGTAAAGCACCACATCAAGACACAATCCTTGACCATGTGAGGATAAGACTTGTTCGCATGTTTAATCAAAGAAAATACTGGGGGCAATCGATCGTTCCGATCGATTGCCATGAACTCTAGCTCAGATTGCCTTAAGGAACAATACTGGGGGCAATTGTTGGTTCCAACAATTGCCATGACAACACCAACGGAAACCCAAAGCGTGGGCACCACAAACACCACCACGCAGGCCCACATAAGCCCTTACCACGTAGGCCCACATAAGCCCTTACCCTCACATCATACCACACATGCCCACATAAGCCTTAACCTCCACACAAACACTCTCAGGCCCGTCACTGGTCTTACCTCCACAAAACATCAGCTCATCTTAATCCAAATCACCATCCAAAATCACACCCCAACCCCAGGCTTGTCATAAATCCTGAACACCAGCAAAAGCTTTCAGCACCACAATGAACACCACACATTTCCATTAGTATCGTGTTCATCCTCTGAGAAAAAAATTGCAGGTCTGGAACTCTTAGTCAGGAAATGATTATTTCGCTTTCCTTTCTTAACAGTGTTTTTCTCAAGCATTGCCATGTTTGGCACATTTTCAGCTATTTCTGCTTTGTGCAAATTTTCGGTTTTCGCAAGCACTTCAATTTCACTTTGCAATACTCGGGTAAACCTTGTCATCTCCATGTTTGGAACCTTAACAATTTGATCACAATGACAATCATTTGCATAAAACGTGTTTTGCATCCTCACATCATCAAGCATACTGCATTTGCCTGGTCAAGTTTAGATGGATCTCGGTCTCCATAAGCAACCGAGTAGATTGGGTCTCGGTCTCCATAAGCAACCGAGTAGATTGGGTCTCGGTCTCCATAAGCAACCGAGTAGAATGGATCTCAGTCTCCATAAGCAACTGAGTTAGATGGATCTCGGTCTCCATAAGCAACCGAGTAGATGGTCTCGGTCTCCAAAACCGAGTAGATGGATCTCGGTCTCCATAAGCAAGAGTAGATGGGTCTCGGTCTCCATAAGCAACCGAGTTAGATGGATCTCGGTCTCCATAAGCAACCGAGTAGATTGGGTCTCAGTCTCCATAAGCAACTGAGTTAGATGGTCTCGGTCTCCATAAGCAACCGAGTAGAGTGGGTCTCGGTCTCCATAAGCAACCGAGTAGGATGGATCTGTCTCCATAAGCAACTGAGTAGATGAGTCTCATCCCTAACCTTAGGCACATAAGACCTCTACAGTCTATCCTTTTAGGCACAATAAGACCTACCCTAAACCTTAGGCACATAAGACCTACCCTACATTCTATCCTTTTAGGCACATAAGACCTACCCTACATTCAATCCTTTTAGGCACACGTAAGACCTACCCTACATTCAAATCCTTTCAGGCACCCATAAGGCCTACCCTACAGGCACCCATAAGACCTCCCTTATTCATTCACTTTAGGCTCGTCATAAGACCTAGCACCATCCTTAGGTTCGTCATAAGACCTGGAGTCATCCCTTTAGGCTCGTAGTAAGACCTAACACCACTCCTTAGCTTACCTGCTTCCATTAAAACATTGCATTCATTTCATTCATTATAGGTAGTTAACGCCTTAGAATAGCTTGACATTATTTCATTCATTATAGGTTGTCAACGCCTTAGAATAGCTTGACATCATTTCATTCATTATAGGTAGTCAACGCCTTAGAATAGCTTGACATCATTTCCACATTTTAGGTTGTCAACGCCTTAGAATCGCTTGACATTATCTCATTTCCACATTTTAGGTTGTCAACGCCTTAGAACCGCTTGACATTGCTTCATTTCACTTTACTTGCAGGCAGTCAACATCTTAGAATAGTTTGACATCATATCATCATTATAGGTAGTCAGCGCCTTGAATAGCTCGACACAATTTATCAGTTTTCGATAACATGCAGGGTCTTGGAAACATTTGAAATTTTGGGGTATCACTCAAGCATCAACTGCCTTCTCACTTTCATTACAAAGTCCAGTTGACGGGGGCAATCTGTTATACCCAAAATTTCAACCCCCTCGGAGTAGTCTCTAAGGCATACGTGTTACAAAGGGCAAAATGGTCAAAATGCACCGATGCAGGATTTTCCAAGGACATTCTCGGGATTTTCTATTTTCATATGACTTGTTCATTATCTCCAAACACTTCCAAATATCATAGTCATTATGAAAGGTATTTCATGATTTTCTGATAATATTTATTCTGGAAATTAAGCTTTTAATAAGCTAGTTTCTTTAATAATTAACACATGAAATAACCTCAAAATAGAAATAAAAGGGTTTTCAAAATTAAAATAAAATTGTCACATGGTTAGCATGACTACACACAGTCATAAACCTGAATTTATTTTATTTGGAACCTTACCCAAAATTTAAAAGAGAAATTCAATCATTTTTGCAATTTTCTCTCTCCTCTGGAAAATACCGAAATCAAAACAAAATGTCATGAAACTTTAACACAGGGTAGAGGATGATTATTAGAGACTAATGCCGTTGGAATTTCGTAATTTCGACTTTCCAATAATAAGTTATGAATTTTGGGAGATTCCAGATTGTGAGATTTTATCTAATCGGTTATTTTAAAAATAACCCGATTCCAACTCTCAAAATTCCTAAAAATCATTCTTTACCTTCAGTTAAATTTTCATAATTTTTATCGGCTTGCAACATATTTTAAAAAATCAGATTCTCTTAGAGCACAAAATCAAGGTTTAGATAAAAATTCTGTTCTATCAACTTGGCCATGCTCTTTCTATAAAAGGCCTTCCAAAAAACGACCTAGGGCAAGGTTGATGATCCATAGTCAGAAAACACAGCCGTCTACTTGCCTCCCACGTTTTCAACACCCCAACACCGAAACTCTACCGAAATCATCCCAAAATCACCAAAAACACATTCTTTCTTCTCTCATTGAACTTCCAAGCATCAAAACACCACAAATACAGAACCAAACGTGCTTAACAACACAAGGAAGAAGAGGTCAGAAGCTCGGGTCAAAGTCGAACCGGATCGGCCACCAACGAAGCTTTTAGAGATTCCCGACGTGAAGGAACAACAAGTTTTCGAAATCAAAACAGGGTAAAAACCAAATTCTCTAACCCTTCTGGTCAAAATACAATTCTGGTTGAAATTGCTAACCGAATTGATTTTTCCTTGCTTCTGAATTAAGGTTTGTTTGTGTTTCTACCTTCTAACTTGTTCGTTAAGTTTCGTATTAAATTCGATTTCAAATTGAAAACTTTCAATTACTAACGTCTTGTACATCTTTCAGGCTACACACCGTAAAATTTGAGCCAAAAAACACCTTCGGGAACAGCCTCAACGCCGCCGTCCGGTGCGGTCCGCACCCACGGACGTCATGTCCGGGGTCCCGGACTCCCTGTCCGTAAGCCCGGACGCCCACGGACGGCGGCGGGATTTTAAAAATTCAAAATTTAGGTTTTTCTAATGATGTCCGGGCCCACGGACAGCCTGTCCGTGGCCCCGGACTTTGCAAATTTGTTTTCCTTTAATTTCGACTTTTCTGTTATTTAGGTTAACTGGGGTCCGTGGTCTCGGACATTGGTCCGTGGCTACGGACGTAAGCAAAATTTGACCTAATTCTGCCTCCGAAACCCTAGTTTAGGTAGCTTTTAATTTCACTTTAATTTTCTGTCAAAAAATGCTAAAAACACAAAAAACAGAAGCTGCCGCACTTAGGTTAAAACGACTCGTAATAAGCCGTAATAAACAAGTAGAGGAAAAACGACCTAAGGGTAATGAAAGTAATTGAACCCTAATTAAGTCGAATATCAAGCCCCCGAACCCGAACTCTCCTTTCCTAATTTGATCTAGGTAAAATTAGGTGGCGACTCATAATAGGTTCCAGTGAGCTAGCTTAGGTTTTAATAATTATTGTTATATGACATAGTTATTAATCTTAGGCTATAAGTGGACCTAAAACCCAATCGGATCCTAATCAGCCTTAATCAACATAGGATAGGGTTTAAAATCGAGGCTCACAGTAGCGCAATAGCTGTCTAGCGGGTGTGAAACGAAAAAGCGACTGCACTAGTAGCGCAATAGCTGTCTAGTGGGTGTGAAACAAAAAAGTGACCGCACTAGTAGCGCAATAGCTGCCTAGCGGGTGTAAAACGTAAAAGCGACCGCACTAGTAGCGCAATAGCTGTCTAGCGGGTGTAAAACAAAAATGCGACCGCACTAGTAGCACAATAGCTGCCTAGCGAGTGTAAAAAAGAAAATGCGACCGCACTAGTAGCGCAATAGCTGCCTAGTAGGTGTAAAAACGAAAATGTGAATCGAATAGTAAAAGAGTTTTGCAAGTGAAGGGCCACCAGAGTGGAATGAAGATTTTATTCCGAATTTGAGTGAAACATTTGATCCAATGACGTGGGTGATTTTATGATATCCTTAAAAAGATTCATATGTACAAATGAGATGAGATGCAAGGTGCTTAACAAATGCTTTAAGTGAACCAAAACTCCCTGTTTGTGGATGTGAATTTTTTTGTGAGCTAATGGCTCCCGAGTTGTTTCAAAAAATCTAAGATGACCCAGGAATGCGTTGATGGCTCCAGGTTACGTCGATGGCTCTTGCATGCACTGATGGCTCCGGAGTGACCAATGGTCTCGGGGTTAAATTGACGGTTCCAACATGCACTCATGGCTCTGGTGTGCACTAATGGCTTCGGCATGCATTGATGACTCTAGGTTATGTCGATGGCTCCGTCATGCACTGATGGCTCCGGAGTGACCAATGGTCTCGGGGTTACATTAACGGTTCCAACATGCACTCATGGCTCCGGTGTGCACTAATGGCTTCGGCATGCATTGATGACTCTAGGTTACGTCGATGGCTCCACCATGCACTGATGGCTCCGGTGTGGCCGACGGTCCCGGGTTGGTTGGTGGGTTTTGGTATGGAGATGATTTTCTGTGTGACTGGTGAACTTGAGAGTGGTAGATGATTTTAATGTAGTTGTTGTAGTTCGAGGTGAGTGAACGGCTGGCTCCATCTGATGGATTTGTTGTGGGTGAATGAATTTGCATCGTTGAAATTTCAGTCATGGCTAGATGGCCCCAAGAATTTGAACAGTCTAAGTACAATTTCGGTGTCCCAAGACAGCCCCCGCATGGCTTTGGCAATGCTCTGGTATGGCTCAGGGATGGCTTTTATTTTGGTCTGGCCCCGGAATGGCTCCATTGGTGATAGCGAGCGAAAAATAGGAACTTTCGCCTGTGAGGTGGTCGCACCCTAGGCGGGCTGCCTACGTACTCAATTTCGTATTGAGATCAGACCATACATAGTTCGAAACTCTGTAGGCATGGCCTTGGTGACGAAATGGCTCCGACCTGGATTTGAGGTGGCTCTCGTATTGTTCTCGAACTGTTGAGATGGCCCCTGTGTAGCTCTAGGGATAGTCTTAATGTTTTGAGGATGGCTTCCGCATGGCTCCAGCATGGTTTTGGGAGTGGTGTCGATGAGACTCGAGTATGACTCTGGATGGCTCTGGGATGGCCTGCGCATGGCTCTGGACAGCTCTAGAATGGTTCGATGTAGCTCCGTGATAGCCCGTGATAGCTCCGAAAAGGCTTAGATATAGCTTGATGATGGCCTGGGATGGCTCTAGTTGACATCTTTTGATCAAAAGTTATGCTTCAACAACTGCAACTGAAGTCAACTTTCAATGAGACTAGGTGGAGTTCTTACCAGTCGGATGTTGAATATGAAATGATTATGATGCATGCAAATATTAAATGCTAGATATGATGCAAAATGTGTATGAAATTTTTGGAGAGAAGGTATGGTCCTGTCTCTATTAATATGAGGTTTACGAATGTAAGACGTCTTCGGTTTGATCTTGAGTGATTGTTGAACTGGAATGTGTGAATCACTTTCCTCTCATGGAGGGATGTGGGTCAATCTCTCGTGAGTATGGTCGTGTGTGCAACTGTCATGATGATACTCTTGATGTTTAGAGCAGTACTTTCCTAAAGGTTCTAGACTTTCCGATCCTTACAAATTCCTTACCTACAATGGGGCAGGCTATTTATGATTTGGTGCTCAGACTGGAGATTCACTCGCACTCAGAAGATTTCGTGGGGTGAGGTCACACTCATTCGCTCATGGTCCCTTTGGTATGACAGGACATGTTGATAACAAGTACGAAGCTTATGATTCATGTTTCAGATCTGATAGTTTCAGTTAACGCTCATTGACTTACAAGTCAAAGGTCTTTTATTGGGTTGTAACGGGGCTGTGTGGCATGATGTATGTCACATGGGACTGGAGGATTTATTTAGGAATTGTGGAGCTTTCGTGCAATAGAGGATATGTTTCACCTTCACCATGGGTGGAATGATTAGACAGACGATCTTTGAGAAACCTTGTTGGTTTCGGTGGGACATCATTGGTCCTTTGGATTTGGTTTCCTCATTCTTGCCTCTTCGGGTGTACGGTTTGAACACTCTTCTCATTTTTCTTTTGTGAAATTGCATTTGGCTTGTCAATTTTCTCAAATGTTCTTTGCTTTGTATTTTGGCTTTTAGCTTTGGAGTTGCATTGACTCGCTGATCTTCTTGAACATTTTTGGTGTTCTTTTTTTGGTTTTTGACTTTGGAGATTCATTGACTCACTGATTTCTTTGAACATTTCATTTGTTGTTTTTGTGAAAGATGATGGGGAGAGACCATGGCTCCAGCTCATTAGTAATCCTCTATTGCAAAGGCAGGCAAGTATATGTACGTGGGTTGGCATATTGTGCAGTTCCTGAAGAAAGAGTTTTTCATGAAAGGCTCAGCGGGGCTCACTAAGGGGTTATGTACAGGGCAGTCAAAGCTTTTTGGTTTTGTGGGAATTTTTTATTTCTAAGTGCCTCGCCATTCTCATTAGTCAATGATTGTTTTCTTACTATTCTCGGATCTTTGCATGAACCACAATTTGTATCTCGTTTATCAACACATATCTCACTATGAATTGTGCCTCTCCATGTGCTGAAGGAAAGCACAAGTCGCTCATGGTTTTACCTCTGTGGACTCGCTCTATCTTCCCTCATCGCTTAGTGGATTGTCCAAACCATTCATTTGAAATTCAAAGGAAAATACCGCTCTTTGCACACTACTCACTTGGTTTGTGGTGCTGATTTTGGTTAGACTCATGTATGAGTCGACGGGTCGAGAGTTTAGTGGTTCATACACTCTGTTCAATCGATCTATCAAGATTTTCCCCAAAGATGTCATTCCGATATGGGAATATGCAAATGCGATTATCTACCATGCGATGTGTTGTGGTAATATGAAATTTTTGTATATACAATGCATGAATTCTTGACAATGAAAATGTCTGATTTTGGATTTTGGTTGGATTTGTTTTGGATGCAATGCATAAATGGTAAGATTACACCTAGTCTCGCTTGAGTCAGTTTCAGTTGAGGATCCACGATGTTCATCTCTCCAACAATGGTTCTTTAGGCGGTCAATTGCTGAGTGGGTCCCAGAAGAAACGTGATCCCACATGTTTTAGCTGTAAATCGAACCTTGACCGCTTAAGGAGTGGTAATCCCTATATTGCACGAGTCAACATGATAAAACTGTCTTGTTCTTCCTGTGATTCCTGGATAGGTCAAATAGAAAGGGGGGAGGGATGGGATGCAACCCTTCATACGCTTTCATTACAGTTGTAAATAAATACATGACTCAACTACTTTTTGCCATTATCACCACAGATTAGCACGTGGCCATGCTTAGGTCGGTGATGCTTCAGGAAAGTGTGCCTTCATGGCCTAGGACGGGCGCCTTATCTCTAAAGGAGAGGCATCCCCTATGTCTATCAACTCTTGGATTGTGTTTCTCAGTGTGGTGCACTCGTCGGTGGCGTGCCCACAAATCTGATGATAGTCACAATATTCATGTGGGTGTGGCCCAAGCTTCTTCACCCTCGAGCTGGTGTTGTAAGGTGCTAGGTAACCTCCCTCGGTAAAAATTCTCCAGGCTTCAGCAAGTGACATTCCTAGACTCAAATTCTGTCTTTGAAAGTCTTGTCTGGGTTGGTGGTATTCTCTTGGCTTTGGATCTTTGGCTTCAGCATCTTCCAAGGTAGCCACAACTGTCATCAGTCGTCTGAAGTCACATATCCCTAGATATTTCAACCGATGTTGGTACTCGTCTTTCAGCCCAGAAATCACCATTTGCACTTGCTCTTCCTCAGTAGGTCGATTATTCATTTGTCCGGCCTTCACCCTTCAGTGTTTTATGAATTCCCTCACAGGTTCGTCAGAACTCTGGCGTGTGATCTCTAAATCTCTACGCGTGACTTCATGATGAAAGTTGTCACCGTATTGATAGAGGAACTCTATGTACAGGCCTTGGCTTGACTTTCCATTTAGATCTATGCTCATGATCCAGGAGTAAGCAGGTCCTTACAGATAGAATCTAAAACATGCAGCTTTCAACTCATCGGAAAGGCCGTGAAGGTTCATGAGTTTATCATATTTGTCGACATGATGTCTCGGGTCTCCAATTCCCTCATACCTCTCCATCTCAGGCAAACTCATGCCTTTTTGTAAACGAGCATTAGGGTATGAGTTAGTTGGTTCCCAACCTACTGACTTAAAACGTTGGGTCAGTTCCAGTTCCGCCTTCAGTTCTTGCACCAATTCTTTCATTGGAGTTGCTCTGAGATCAGGGTTTTGGATTGAAGTGTAAGCTTTCTCAGGGTGGTTGGTGTCAAGAGATTGAAAGGGCAGGGTTGTTCCCGGGTGAAAGTGTCAGCTAGACTTTGACGAATGAGGATGTGCTTGCCGAGGAAGGATATGTTTGTGTGTGGGCAAGGGGAAGTTTAGGCCGGAATGCACCATGTGGGAAGATGGGGCTTGGGTCTTTCCCTTATCACAGACTATTTTTGGTTGCCAATTTCCTCTAGTGGCGGTTGGGGTTCTCAGAGTGGAACTGTACATATGTGAAGAAGGCACACTTGGTGTTGTTCGAACTTGGACAGGGAGATCATGAGGGTCCATTGCTTGAAACTCATAGGCACCGTATGCCGAGTAAGTTGGAGTCTCCTTGTAACTGCTATCCGACTTTGGAGAGGCCCTAGTTACTCTTCTTTGGACACATTCTTCTATCCTCAGGTTTTTCTTCAAGTCATCAGCAAGGTCATGGGTCAGTCATTCATGGACAAATTGGCCTTTGACCGCTTGATCATTTCGGGGTGCTCGCTCCATCTTTTTTGTCGTTTCTCCAAGCGAACTGGTGTTATACCCAAAATTTCAAACCCCCCGGAAGAGAGTCTCTACTAATAGGCTAGTAGCGAGGGTTCCCAGTTCGATCGGCACGTTCCAGAGTACTAGGGACAGCTTAGTCATCTCCAGGGGCATTTTCGTAATTCTTCAAGGCTCCTAAGCCCCCTATAGGCTTTCTCTCTCCTCCAAATAAGGGTCAAATCAGTTCCAAATGCTTTGAAATTTTAACCCATGATAGAGGATGACATTTGAAGCATAATGGCATTGGAATTTTGATTTTTCGAATTTCCAATAATTTTCTAGCAATTTCTGATTGAATCTGACGAGAAATTGAATTTAAAAATATTCCAATGTCCAAAAAATTCGATTCCACTTTAGAAAATTCAGAAATATCATCCTTTACCCATGTGTAAAATTTCATAATCAAATTCCTTTTGGAAGCCCTTGAGCTAAAACGTCGGTAAATCTCGGTTTTTACCGGATTTTTCTATCTTTAAGGAAGCCTATATAAGGAACCTTATCCCATGATCAAAGGAGAACCTCAAGAACCCTAGACTCTCAAAGAAGGCAGCCGTCTCTCTCTCCACGTTTTGAGCTCCGGAGCCACAGTCAAACACCAAAATCTCACCAAAATCAACACCAAAACACGTTTTTCAACTCCCACAACATCATCCATCATCAAACCCTCACCAAAACAGCACCAAAACGTGAAGAACATCAAGAACAGCAAGGAGTCAGAAGCTCGGTTCGAAGTTCCTCCGGATCCGCCATCAACGAGGCCTCCGAAGAATCCCGACGTGAAGAAGCACCACGAATCTGAAGGTAAAACAGGTTGCAATTCTACTTTTCTAACTCTCCACGACCTTATTAACTCTCTGTCAAATTTTGGGTTCAAACTAACCTTTTTACGCTTCTGTATTGCTAATTAATTTTGTTTCTGCCTTGTTAATTGTTCGTCAAGTTTCGTACATAATTCGACTTCAAACTGCAATCTTTCAATTACTAACGAATTGTACATCTTTCAGGCTACACACCCATAAAATTTGAGCCAAAAACACCTTCGGGAACAGCCTCAACGCCGCCGTCCGAGGGCGGTCCGCACCCACGGACGTCATGTCCGGGGTCCCGGACTCCCTGTCCGTAAGCCCGGACGCCCACGGACGGCGGCGGGATTTTTAAAAATTCAAAATTTAGGTTTTCTAATAATGTCCGGGCCCACGGACAGCCTGTCCATGGCCCCGGACTTCGCAATTTTCTGTTTTCCTTTAATTTCGACTCTTCTGTATAATTAGGTTAACCGGGGTCCGTGGTCTCGGACATGGGGTCCGTGGCTACGGACGTAAGCAAAATTCGACCTAATTCTGCCTCCGAAACCCTAGTTTAGATAGCTTTTAATTTCACTTTAATTTTCTGTCAAAAAATGCTAAAAAACACAAAAAAACAGAAGCTCGCGCACTTAGGTTAAAACGACTCGTAATAAGCCGTAATTAAACTAAGTAGAGGAAGAACGACTTCTAGGGGTAATGAAAGTAATTGAACCCTAATTAAGTCGAATATCAAGCCCCCGAACCCGAACTCTCCTTTCCTAATTTGATCTAGGTTAAAATTAGGTGGCGACTCATAATAGGTTCCAGTGAGCTAGCTTAGGTTTTAATAATTATTGTTATATGACATAGTTGTTAATCTTAGGCTATAAGTGGACCTAAAACCCGATTAGATCCCAATCAAATTAATCCACATAGGATAGGGTTTAAAATCGAGGCTCACAACTGGTCTTCTCTCTTTCTGGTTGCTGATTGTGACGAACCCTGCACACACAAGGATTAGAATGAAGAAGGAGAGGTAATGTCAGTATGCTTTGTTAAACGAAAATTGTTGTGTGATGAGTGTGAACGATTGTTGATGCAAAAAACAACTTCTATCTATTTTGAAAAACATTGGGAAATTCATGTTGTATGAATGTCATGGATGCGAGTGTATGATAATTATCAATTTTATTTCATTTTGAGGGGATGTATCCGCAGATACCGCAGATTTCACCCTATGAAGCAAAGTTTTAAGAATGATAGATAAAACGTGAAGGATCACGTTGTTTGTTCTTTTCTTCAAACAAGACGTGTATTCCAAAAAGAAACCAAGTTGAAAAACAATTTTGAAAATGCGTGTTTTCGAAGTGGTGGATTTTCTCAATATGAATTTTGACGCTCAGTCATTCACAAATAAAATAGGGAGTGAGGAACCCTATACACATTGATCAAAATAAATTCAAAGGGAATGTACAACCTATACACAAAGTCTATTCAGAAAATTGACAAGAGAGAAAAGAATGTTAGGGAAAACCTATACATCAATTCTAAAAGTCATTAAATGGGGAAGTTTGAGCTAAACTTCTTCTGAACTCTTCTGCTTTGTCTTCGAGCTTCTGACTGACTGCTCATTCGTCTTCGGGCTCCTGATTGGCCGTTTGCTCGAGTTCGGGTTCTTGGTTGCTCGCTCGTCTTTGGGCTCTTGCAGCAAAGTGACACTGTGATCAAGAGATACGGGTTGATGTTCTTTTGACTCTCAGCAATTTTGAACTCAAGCGGTTGTTGCTAGTCTTCATGTTGTTTGACCCAGGTTAGTGCGCCTTTGATTTTTGATTCAGACTGCTGTTGTTGATCTTCATACGCTCCACTTGCTTAGACGAGGAAAATGAGGGGCATTTTTTGAGAAAGGAGAGGTGAATGATCGAGCACAAAATCATTGTGAAAATCCACCACTTTTGTGAAAACACGAAATGAGTAGTATGCTCCACGGTAATGACCGCTGCTTTTGAAGATGGGTCGAACTTCAAAAATAGCGGGTCACAACATGGGGACTAAATCATTTATTTTGAAATACGTTTGTGAAAATCAATTTTGAAATAAAATCCGTGAAAATGTTGTTTCAAAATTCGTTTATGAAAAGTAGGTTTTTATTTGAAATCTATTTGTGATTTTTTTAAACAACATTTGTGAGAAAGATTGTTTGAAAATCATTTGTAAGTAGTAGATTTTTGAAATTTATTCTTTGCAAACCGTTTGACAAAGTTTGTTTTCTGGAAGACTTTGATTGAAACCGGTTTTGAAAACTTCTTTGGAAATAACAATTTTGAAATCATTATATTTTTTTTGAAATCAATCGAGATGAACAACTTGAAGATATTTCATTAGAGCGTTCGACATGATTCAATTTCTGATTTTTGCTAATTTTTAAAACGTGGTCACACATATGTAAGTGCAAAATAAAAAATCGTGGCTGATTTTATGTGGAGCTGAGTGCGAATGATTGGGATAATCACCTTCCAGGTCAATCAATGCTTCCATAACACCGGGGGAACCATCGTCCCTTCACTGTTCATCTCTCGGGCTCGGGATTTATCTCTGTTACGCCTTGTGGGGCACGTCATGGAGAAAGACCGGGGTGCTTAAGTTCGAAAGGTCAGGATACCCGAAGTGATACAGTCACATGAGCCACGGCCGGGGATTATCACAACATACTCACTTTTGGTAAACTTGGGGAAGTACTGCATGGGAACGGGTCTCCCATCGTCTGCACGATAAGGTGTGTCTAAAGTCCAAATTATTCGCTGACTACGCTATGTCATGTATGGGTATCCGTAAATACGGGATCCTCTATGAATTTGTAGCGTGACATTGGGCTTTAAAGACACCCGTGATGCAGAGGAATCATGGAGAACTGAGCCCATGCAATCTTCAGGGTAAGGCAAAGGGTGGTCAGACAGACTACATACAAAGGGGGTGACTACCCATAAAACCCGTCTTAGACACCGGACCAGGCAGCTGGACACTGAAGGCTCATGGCTTACTATATGCTGGTTTCGACTCGAAAAGGTAAGTGTTGAAGGGTCATGAGCTTTTCAAGGCGTAAATACTACAATCATACCGCTTCGTGTGCATAGTCCTTACTACGAAGGGCCTCTGCTCATGGGGAATCAATTGTGGACCAATGTTTATCCCGATCGCAAATATCAAGGGTGACACAGAGGAATGCATGTCCTAAACTACCCTATGCACCCACCTCAGGACTATTCCTAACAGTTCAATATCACAACCAAAACCGCGGTAAATAAATGCGTAAGTAATGAAAGGGAAGAATCTAGACCCCTAATGGGCCCACCTACCCGGAGTTCCTACAAGTTAGTCTAGCATAATCACGCAACTATGTAGCAAGCAAAGCACAGATGGCAAGCGAAGTCAAGTATAAGCTACACACACATCCTAGCCATCCTTACCAATCACACTCTAAATGTGGAATAGAGTAATCCTAATGGCTTTTGAATGAATCTCTTGAAGGTTTTGAAAGAAGTTGAGGAATCCTGACAATTTTGAATGGAGTTCAGTCTTCCTTGACCAAGTTTGTGAGAAAAACTTACTCAAGTTTTCCCCAGCAGAGTCGCCATTCTGTGGAGGGTGATTTTTTCGGTTTGAGGGGGGTCTATTAAATGGTCTGGCTGAGAAGCCTAGATCCTAGAAATGTCATTCTGTGGAGGGCGAAAACCCATTATTCTGGCATCCCTCGAATACTTACTTTAATCGTCTGTCTTTCCCAGAAAGCTTAAAGGGAGTGCTAATTAACACTACACCCGCTCTCAATGGGCCCCACGCGGACTGATGCCTCTATAAGGCTGAATTGACTAGAGTCACCACCTAGTTTGATCTATGATAACTAGGAAGGAAGATCGGGTTCTAGGAATCGTTAATTGACTCTGAGATTGTTGCCTATGGATAGGACTTATCTGGTCATGTCAGAGATTCTGTGTGGGTTCGCACTGGGTTACACCCCTTAGAAGTGGCAACGACCATGACTTCGGATTGGTGCCCGATGAAACCTCGGTCTCCAATTGCCGGGATTACCTTCTTTCAAAACCTTTTTAGTGAGATTCATTTAAAAGCCAAGGATAGGATTGGGACAGGAGGATGAGAGAAAACGAGCGGATGAGGCGAGCTTTTCTACCAAACTAGCTCCAAGAAGAAGAATTGATGAATTCGAATGAGTATAGAATGAAAGATTTGGAGTCTGATTTTGAGAGTTTAAGAAGTCGAGGGTTTGTGGGAGTCAGAGGGGATTTGAATGTTTGACAGACATGAATACCGCCTTAGAGTTGGGAAAGGGGTTTTTTGGATTGGATTGGGTCGCACCCTATATGGGCTGCCTACGTACTCAACTCCCTGTTGAGATCTGACCTTACGTAGTTCCAGGTTTTTTGGGGTTTTGAAAGTTTCGACGTTTTTGAGAAATTGAGGGTTTTAGGGAGTTTGAGATTTTGCGGAGCGTGGAAGTTTGTGAAGTTTGAAGGTATTTGAGTGTTGTTTGGATTTTGAGAATTTTTTTAAAGATGTTTGAAGTGTGGGATGTTGTAGCCTGTGAGACGCTCGGGTCTATGAGACGTTTGAAACCTTGAGATGTCGAAGTCTGTGAGATGCTCGGGCCTGTGAGACGCTTGGGCCTGTGAGACGCTTAGGTCTGTGGGACATTCGAATCATTGGGATGACAAAGTCTGTGAGACACTCGGGTCTGTGAGACATTCGAATGTGCGGGGTAATTGGATTTTGAAGATGATTTGAGTCCATGAGATATTTGGAGTTTGGGGTATTTGAGATTTTGAGAAGTTTTGATGTTTTCAAGGAGTTTGAAGTTTGAATTTGAGGTTTTAGACTTGTAACACCCCAACCCAAAACTCCACAATCTGTACGATGATAGCTCCCAAAGATAACTGGAAATGCAGCGGAAAATATATACATAATAACGCCCATGTGACTAACAAGGCTAACTTCAACATAACTTACAAAAGATGCGGTCTGAGCGCTGAATACAAACCTCTTAAAACAACAAAAGATAATAATAAAAGTACAATACTGTAAGATGACACCGGTGGTAATAAACCCATGTCTTAATTCTACCCCACCTACACTCGGTCGGGCAATCTCTTCATTCTTCAGGTACCTGGAATTGTTTAGCCATGAAACGGCTCAGCAAAATAATTTGCCGGTATGAAATCGTGCAGCCCACAAGCTACTGGGCCACACCAACTATTTTGTCGAATACATGCAAGTCATTTTTATAAAGCTGTAAATAAACATCATAACATAATCACAACAAGCATCCATACAAGGATAACAATGTCACATAGAACAAGACTGCAGAAGGTCAAGTTAGATGAACTGAATCCTTTAATGATAGTCGAGTCCACACAATGGGACTGACAGGTATAAATGTATATTTCAAATAGTGAAGGTATAGTGACCTCGTTAAGATTGAAAGGTTGGGTAACTAGACCCTCAGAAGATAACGTAGTTAACTCCTGTACTGAGAAATGTGGGAATCGAACCCTCGAGAGGAATGAAGTCTTCCTCTCCACTGAACTGTTGGGAATTGAACCCTCGAGAGGAATAAAGTCTTCCTCTCCACTGAAATGTTCCGTCGCGACGTAGACTGAATAGAAGACGAACTGAGACAGGTACAACTCCTGTAGCATGCATGGCCAGATCCAACTGGGCTCCTCATTCTCGTAGTATAGGATTGTTAAGTGTCACTCAAGGACAACGATCAAGAACACAATGTGTATTGTCGATTGTCACGTTTAGGACAACGACGTTTGTTATAAAGTGAAGTTAGTGAGGAACTTGAGTACAAGTTCTCGGTATAATAAAGCGCAGATATTTAATCCACTGGTAAGGTAGTGTTGTATGCGTGGGACATACATGTTACAGTTAGTAACATCACGCACATAGAATAACACAACAGTGCACAAGAGTAATACAACATTTTACATACAATTATCTTGGTCGTTATTTCAAACAACAGATAGCACACAAGCTGGTGTAATCCGGTACAAAGCAAACTGCAACAATTCCATACCGTTCACCGTAGACTGTACTTGCTTAGTTCCCGGTCAACGTCTGGTCAAACAATGTCCTAGAATAGGATTAATCTGAGAGTGTTAATTTATGTAACTCTCGTATAATAATTTTATTGATTCATGAAACGATTTCATATTCGTTATTTCATATGAGGTTTACTTTCTTTATACTTAGGTAGTTTCTTTAACTTCTTTCCCTTATTATTAATTAAGGTATTTATGTATTTCCAAAACATGTAGTCTTAATTTATAAGACTTATATTGCGTGGTAATTTCTTTTAATTACCTTATGATTTGATGTATAACTTATTTGTTATTTCTTTTTATTTATCTTTAGATCCTTTAATGTATATAACTATATATTCATGTACCATTTCTGTTACATGCTTTACCATTGTCCAAATGACATAGTAATTTATAATTTTATCAATGACATTTATTGGTCACATGTTAGTTAATCCTCCTCTTAGCTTTATTTTAAAATATACTATAGCTCCAAATATTATTTGGTGTTTCCACATAAAATTCCTCATATTTTTTTCCTTTTGATTTACTTGAAAATCTAAAATATATATATTTCATACACATGTATTATTTATGATACATATATATAATGGTCTAAATAACATAACAACTTAAGAAATCCTCAAATTATAATTACACATTACGCATGGGCATAACTCTCCCATATCTTTTATTAATTACAAACTAACCCAAAATAATATTATTTCTTTTACAAGTAAATTACTTGTACTTGTATATCATATAGTTTAAACTTCATAAATCCTTAAATCATAATTTTCTTTTCTACATTTCTTAAATATCCATATAGGACCTACAAATATTTTTAACCTCATAATTACAACATACTTTTCGGTTAACATATTATATCCTCATTTATTTCTTAAACTTTACATTATACTCCAAAATACATTATAATACATAGTTTTATTTTTTAATTAATTAATTCGCTAAACAGCTACTATAAATTTAGGAATTATTATTTGAACACCATAACTTTAATAAATCACCAATTAGCCACATTCATTTTCGGCTTTGCCATATTTTTCTTATAATTACATTTCAACTCTAATCTCATTATATTATATAGTTTTAATTCCTTATTTAATTATATTACAAGACAACCATTAATATTTTGGTATATGACTTTTGAACATTATAACTTTTCGAAAATTACAATTTGGCCCCTCAAACTTTCGGCCTTAATGTAATATTTTCAATAATTACAATTTAACCACAAAATCTTATAACCTTTACATAATGTCTTATAAACTATAGTTTTAATTTTTAGTTCTTCTTAATTACTGAATAAATGCATATAAACTCTTAAATTACAAAACTAGCCCAAAGTAATTCGGCTTTGGTCATGTACTTTTCATTAATTACATTTTCACCCCAAAAACTTTATAATAGTTATTTAATAACTTATAAACTATAGTTTGAATATTTAATTCCTCAAAATTTCGAAAGTGAATTTCATGATTCTCTTAATTATGAATTCGCCCCATATTAAATTCCAAACTTTCATAATAACTTTTATAAATTACATAATAGCCCAAAACTTTATAAATTGTTATTTTAACACTTGTTTAAATTATCTAAAATTCATAAACTTAATTCCTAACCTTATATTATATCATGTTTATCCCAAGGACACCCTTAACTCTCGGTTTTTATAGTATATGCACCAAACTTTGTGAAAATTACATTTTAGCCACATAACTTAATTAATTAACCATTTAAGCACTAATAAAATATTTTTAACTCTCCAAACTTTATAATATAAGTTTATATACCTAAGTAGGTCATTAATACCTATTTATCACTTAGACCATTCGGCCATAATTAATTAGTGACCATATAGTATATAAAAGTGGATTTATATGTCAAAATAATTATACATAAATTCATAGGAGTTATATAACTCATGTAAAAATTATTGTAATGTCTTATATTGATTCTTAGCTCAAAATAGAACATTTTTACCCTTGGTAATTCGGTTTGAATTTGTACCTAACATAGATAAATTTTGTGACACAAAAATGTGTCTTAAGGTAAATATTTTCCTTATAGGTTATAGATTATATTTTTGGTATATTATACCATGTAGTTTCGGTTTTATATAACCTAAGAGATGTACATAATTTTTGTATAATTTTTAGAAGCTTAACAAAGCTTAAAACATAAAGATTAACTTAGTAAACTTACTTCTTAACAAAGGTGGTTAAGTGCTTAAACTCTTCTTGGATCTCCAAACTTTCTCCAAGGTAATCTTGATGCTCCACTTCGGTTATATGCAAGTGGTGAAGGAGTTTAGGAGTTAGATCTTCAATAAAGATCTTAAGTAGATTTGTAAGTAGTTTTCCAAGGATTTACCTTAAGCTTTTTCTCCTTATAAATTCGGCACACCTAATATGGATGAAGAACAAATTTTCCTTCATGAAAATGAAGAAGAAAAGAGTCTTAGAAGAAGTAGAAATCGGTTACACACAAAAATGTGCTTTAAGGATTTTCAAGCATGAAAACTACCTTAAGATAACTTTGAGATGCTCCTTCGATTGATGTTGGTTTAGACAACCTCCATGGAGTACTAATTGATGCCGAATCCTTGTAGGTATGCTAGGAAGAGTTTTGCTTCAAGGCTTGACAAGAAATGCTAGGAAATTACCTTAAAGATGAAGATAGAAGTTAAAACTCCATTAATGGACTTAAGAGCTTCAAAGGAAGAAGATGAAGCAAGAAGAGAGAGGAGAGAACCTTACCAACTCGTGAGTGAAGTTTGCAAGGGGAAGAATGAGACTAAGCTCACGTAAGAAGAGAATGCAATTTGGAATTTGATTTTTGTTTTGTTAATTTTCAATGTCAAATGATTATTCTTTTTCCTTAGTTTATTACATGAGTTATTGGCTCAATAAATGCCCTTCTTTCCAGCATATGTTCGGCCATAATGCAAGACAAGGCAATGTGGAGGGAAATAATTGTGAGCTAAATGACAAGGTAAAAAAGTAAGGCTTTATTCCTTTGATTTTTCAATTGTTGAATGATGTCTTCTTCCTCCTATGTAGACCCACGAAATCAGAGCTTAAATGGAGTGTCTCAACCGGTAATGAAGAGCCAAGGACAAGCAAGGAAGGTCACTTGAATTATAAGAAATCAAAAAGGTGGAATCTAGATCTACTTTTTGCCTTTTTCATTTTGTTTTTGTCTAGCACACATGGTCTTGTTTCCCTTCATAATTTCGACAGCATGGAGCTCACATGAGACTTATATTCTTGTGTCATTAAGTATTATAGCACATGGGAAGGTGAGTCACCATGTTCTATGCCTTTTATAAACTTTAAATGCAAATTTTATACTAGTTTTTGCACATAAAATCGGCCCCTATAGAGCACCTGGTTTGACACTGCCTCCAACTGATTTATAAGGTCATTTTCACCCTATTTAATATTCTTAATTCGTGGCATGTCAAAAACTACAAGGTAATTGCGTAAAACGCGTTTTAGTGACACCCGAAGGTGTGTTTTTGTGCTCTAAGGAAATTTTGGGAAATAAATTGGTTTTATGAGTTCCAAGTGTTTATAAACACTTATTATGCTAAAAAATGATATATTAGGATGTTACATTGAGTTATATGGGGTTACAGCAACCCAAGTCATAATTTACGGGCTTCGGGACACTCCCGGGCCAAAAAGGAGCGTTAAGAAATACTCCTGAGATTTTTGTTGAATTTTGAGAGACCACTTCGTGGGTTCACTTTAGAATGGTTAATAATGATGTTAGGAACTCTAGGAATTAATTTTATAGGAGTTCGTGCCACCTCGGCACTCCTCCGGGCTTTTCGTGCTTTAAGGAGCGTGTGTGAGCACTCCCGAGCATTTTATGTTTTTGACTGAATTTAGCTTAGGGAATATGTTTATATATTCATATAATGAGTGTATGACCATTTGGTTTGAGTTTTAGAAGGTCATACAAGGTCATGCTTAATCGCATGTTTCTCAGGCGTTTTACGAACATTCTTCTTGTCAAGATGTTTAGTGCACATCTTTGACCTTTGATGAGTTATTATATCTTCATAATATATACAATAGGTGTAACATAAGTTGTTACATTTATCTAATTGTGTATTTCAATTTATTGTAGCATTTATAGATGCTTAGGCATTCGTAAAGTATTTACATTGCTCGTTTGTATACACGTTGGTATTGTTCTTTTCTTGTTGACGCTCTTTATATCGAGCTAGTTATGCAAGAAGTTTAGTCCTTGTTAATAATTGTACATGAACATTTGTACGAATATGTTTAGTAAAATTACGCTAGTTAGCGTTTATGGTAAAACGACTGTTTTTCGTGTCGTTTGCATGCGTGAGTTTGCATGCACACGTGTAATAACATTAATTCACGTAACATTTGCATGTATAGATTAGCATGTGTAACTAATACGATCTGTTTCTAGATCAATTCTCCATTATTTAATAATAAACAAGTATTAATTAGATTCGGGGTATTTCAAGACTAATTTAGGATTGAACAGAATTTTTGAATTGAATCGGAATTGAATGAATTTCTGAATTGAATTGGCATTGAATGAAGTTTTGAATTGAATTGAATTTACAATGGATTTTTAAATTGAATTGGGATTGAATTGAAATTGGAATCAGGTGGAATTGGAATTGGGTTGGAATTGAATTGATTTTGGATTTGAATTGGAGTTGGAAATGAATGTGAATTGGATTTCAATTGAATCAAATTTTGATTTGAATTGGAATTTGAATTGGAATTGATTTGAGTCAGATTGATTTTTGGAAATGAAATCGGGCCGAGCTGATCTTGAAATGGAATTGGGCCGAATTTGGGCTATTTTGAATTTGGATGGGTTTGAAAGTGGGCCAAATTTGGGCCTATTGATTTGGGCTTCAAATTGGGCCTTGAATTGGGCTGTTTTTGGGTCTCTGATTTGGGCCAATGATTGGGGCTTGATTTTGATTTTTGGGCTTGTTGAATTTTTGAAGATGATTCACAATTATGTTTTGATGAACCTTTGGATTATCTTGATGGGCTTTTGAGATGGGTATTTGGGCTTTTGATGAAATTATGACTTAAATCTGATTTTTCAACTTATAAATCTGAATGAATGAGTTGTGAGTTTTGAAACTTTTTATTTTGAAAGACAATTTTGGAATGAATGGTTTTATTTTTAGAAACAAATCTTTGGTGGAATTCTCTTTTCTTTTCATTTTTTTGAGTTTTGATTTTTGAATTAAATCATTGATTGTAAATTTTATTCTAACAACTATGGATGGTTAGGAAAGTTTTCTTTTTTTTTTTACTATGAGAGGTACTACCCACAAACAGGTACTACGACCCTCGGGTACTACGACCTTAATGTGGGTAATATCTGTGAATAGTCCTAGGGCTTTTCTAAAGAGGCCCACACGAAATTGAGGGTCCAGAAAGTAGTGGGTATCTACGGGCTTTTCTAAGGTTACATGCTCTAGCCTGGCTAGGCTTGTAAATGAATTGCCCAAATTAAAGTTTGATATGGGCTATATATCATGACAACCCAAACAGGCCCAACTTAAACATAGCAAGGCAGTCGGAATAAAGGAATCAAACTGTCGATGTACAGTGGTGATAAAGAAAACAACAACAACAAATAACGGTACCGAAATCAATAAGGTCTGAATTGTAAATCGCTAGGAAAACTAAAGCTTAAATCATCTTAAGTCGAATTTGACTTATTACTCACATAGGGGTTACCAGGATAAACCAAATTCATTAAAGCAATCGGTGGTTCTAAATACGTACGAGGAGAAACTGCAATTCTTCACCATCCATTTCAGAGAAATTCAACAGATTGTATCAACCTCAGCAGTGATAATATCAGCATTTTACGGCTCTAAAAGGGAATCAAAAGAACCAACAAAATGTAGCTACAGAATCAACCACGTAAAGCACCTTCCAAATTCAAATAACATCAGAGATTAAGCAGGTGACATTGAATATCGACAGAGAGGAAATGTTTAATCGAAAAGCTAAAAGAAATGTACACAAATCAAAACAGCACGTTAGTTTTCTAACACGAATCGAATGAATGAGAAGATTAACTGATGGGCTAGGGCTAAATCTGAAAAAGAAAAAGAACAGAGACGAAGTTACATGTTGGATGTGAGGCCTGAGTGCTAGATTTCACAACTCTTCCAATCGGGCACCAAAGAAACCCGCGCGATTTCACTACCAATTTCAGGAGAACTCACACAATCACAGAAAGTAAATTTCTAAATGAAAACAAAACCTTTAAGATGACAACTGAGTCCAAACTCGCGTGCGGTTTGAGGAACTTCGGGTCTCAAATTGGGCTGGGTTCTTCGGGAGAGCTCACCCACAAAGTCTGACCAACTCTTGGTAGTTCACTGGGCGGTGGAAGAAAGGAATTGGGGAATGAAGGTGTCGGCCGTTGAGATCTTCTTCAATGTGGGGTTAGTCTTCGTTGAAGAGGAACGAGACACAGGGAAGCTAGCCGGTTTTTTTTCGAGGGGAGAGGTGTCTAGAAGAGCAGTGGGGAGTTGATTCCCCCTTTTTTTTGGATGAGACCGATCAATGGAGTGAAGCTTGCTCTCGTTCCGTGTTCTTGTTCTTCCGTGTTTGGACATTCAAAGCGTGGAGGAAGATAATGGAAAAATGAGATTCTCACTGCAACCCTTTGTTTTTGTGTTTGTTCGAAAGGTTGAAGAAAAAGAGAATGTGGCTTTCTGTTCTTCTTATGTTCTCAGTCTTTTTCTCCTGGTTTGGTTGTTGCGAAATTATCGATGCTGAAGAGCTGTGAACAGAAGAGTTGGTTGCTACTCGTTTGTTAGGTAGTTGAAGAGATTGATCGGGAGGAGAATCAGGAGGGCTGAGAATCGAAAGAAAGGAGTAGCGGGTTTTTTTAAGCCATGTATTAGCTCTGAGATCAGGAATTGAAGGAAGAAGACGATCGAAAAAAATAGTGAGAGGAGGCTACTATTGCTTCGCTAGGGTTTGTTTGTTTGTTATGTTCTATTTATAAGAAAGGGACTTAGGTTTTTATCTTGATGCTGAGTCAGGTTTGACCTCGGGAGACCCGCGTTCGGAGGCAGGCTAACAACAATATGCAACAAAACATTCTCAAGAGGGTAGGAACGAGACTCGAACCCCTGACCTCCGGTTTCCCATACCATGCACATACCAGTTAAGCTAAAATTGATTATTGATTAAGAAATGCTATGTTCAACATAATATCATCGGATCTGGGGTCAATTAGAAAACAATAAAATCTGTACTAGGATCACTCATAGTAAGGTTTAAACTAGAGACACATGGTATCTCTTATGCTCACACTGACTAGGTATGCTACAATAAAATATATACAAATGTGAGCGTTTGAGATGGAAATGTATTGCAAGACGAAGGACTTCTATCAAATGAAATGAACTGTTTTCCTCTTGAAGAATCATGAAATAATGCAATGTGGATAGAAAAGATACGACAACCTAATAAAGTATAAAATCAACGAAATAACATGATAATACACGAAATAATGAAATATGACCAATATTATGGAGATAAAAAATACAAGTGAATGTAACAAAAATGGAAACCGAGTTAGATATGTACGAGTATCGGAGAACAAGTAATAAAATAAAATAAAATAAAATAAAATAAAATAAGAGGATGATTTATCAAACGCGGCTAAACGAGACATACTAAGAAATGAATACAAGTAAAGTAACAATAAGAAAAGATAAAATAAACAAGCAATGAATAGCATAAAATATGAACGATATAAAAACGAATAGACAAATAAATCAGAAAATACAAATAGAATAAAATAAAATAGTAAAATAATAAGTAAACAAAAAGGGACGGCTTTGAAACCGGATTGTCGTTTGGAAAATCATTTTCGAAGAATTGTGTTTTTCTGAAATTCTTTGAAAATTAATTTAAGATATTTTTCATAAAACGATGGTTTCATTTTGGCACGCACATTAATACGTTTTTGAAAAGGAAAGGTGACGATCCTCTTTTTTTTATTCATCATTTCGGAATTTGCTTTATGGGGTGAGAATTTTTGGTGTCTACAGATTCAACTAAAGCATTTTCAAGAGCATCATTACGAATAATAGCATAGGAATTATTATGCACAATAGAGTCGACGATGTCTATGGAAAAGGTGGCTTCTATATGTGCGGGTTCCTTTATGACTTTGGACATGTCGTATTTCAAAGTTTCGTCATGCAGTCTTAAAATAATCTTTCCTTTTTCAACGTCGGTTAAAGCTCTACCAGTTCTCATGAAAGGTCGTCCTAAGATTGAGGGCACCCTAGTGTCTTCTTCCATGTCAATCACAATAAAATCAGCGGGGAACACAAAAGTTCCTACAGTAACAATAAAGTCTTCTACTATCCCTTTTGGGAATACTAAAGACCTATCTTGAAATACCCCAAACCTTAATATATTGATGAACTATCTAATTATAATATACTAAGGCTATAAAATGCCTTAGAAACATTAGAAAAGAGTTAAACAACAATGTACACAAAAACATACCTTAAGCGTTTAAAACCGAAAACGCACCATAGAGCACAAAAATGTGCTTTAAGGAAAAATGTGCCTTAAGCATTTGTACATGGAACTAAAGGCTAATGAGCCTAAATACCAATAAGGAATAAGGTAACAACAATAAAATGGTCATAGGAACCATTACGTATACACACAAATTAAGTATACAAGTCCACACAAAAACAGGTACTAAACTGACGAAAGTCAAGGAGAAACCACTAAACGACTTGGTTTAAATTGGAATTAGCAACATGCTATTTCACAAACAAAGTTTCTAAAGGTTGTAAATGTACTAAGAACACATTTAAACTAGCCAAAACAAATTGCATAATCAATGTGAACCCGGAAGCACATAAAATGTGTTTTAAGGCATTTTTGGCCTTGTAACATACCTATCACATGGTATAAGTCATTATGAACGAGTTTAATACATAAAATGTTACATAAATACAAGGAAAAACAAAAAGAAATAGATCAAATGAGGCATAGGGCTGCCGACATGAGCGGGGACTCACCAAGCTAAAAAAATGCTTTTAAATTTTACTATTTCAACAACCAAGACTTCTTTGAAGTGCCATATCATCTTGTCCCCTTGGTAAATCATTAATGAGACTCTTACCTGTCAAATGAGAGCTCCCAAGTTCGTAGATCATCCTCTCTTTGAAGAAACAACACAAAAAAACTCCATGTTCTTAGATTTAAGCCTTAAAGAACACCTTGCCTTGTAGAAATCATAACTTTCTCGTCCTAACTCCAAATCACAAGCTTGATAGCTCGTTGGAATCCTCTCTTCAAGAGATTTACAACCATGGCTCATGAGCCCCCAGATGCTAAGGAAAAACCACTAATAAGTGCCTTTGATTCTCGAGGTAAAACATCGCCTTCTTGAAAACTTCTTGTTCTTTGGTTTTTGTTACAGCCGATTGGCATGGGATACTAACCCATCTTATTCTTCATCTTATTGTATAATTTTGGGGACAGTTCCTTCAACAAATTGCTGGCAAAATTTCTAAGGAATTTAAGCTTAAATATTAAGCTAAAAGGTTAATATACAAGGTAAACTCTACAACTACCTATTTCATGGTTCTAAATGTTGATCTATATATGATCTAACCTATTGTATACCTTGTTTATAATTGCCGATTTTGTTATGTGTTAGATTTAATTTTTGGCACCTAAAATGTTAACATTTTGTAAATCTAAAATTAGATCTATAACCCTTATGATATAAACTTTAATATAAGCTATCATAATATATAAGAAAAGTTCATATACTATAATTTAAGGGGTGGACGAAAATTAAGAGAGCTTATGTGAGTTAAGAAAATTATATAACTAAGTTAAATTAAAGGAATTAGTGTATTTAAGAGTAATATGTAAAATTTGAGAAGTTTTAGCTACATATAATAATTGCCGAAAATATGTATGAGTTATTATGAAATTTATGAAGTTTAGATGATGGGAAAATAATTGTAGAATTAAGTTTACAATTTATAAAGAGTTTATAAGTATTACTAGAATTTATAAGGTTTTTGGTATATTTAAAGTTAATAAAAGATAGTATATATATACTACAACATTAGATAATTAAATCTGGTGATTTAGAGATGTTTAAAATGATTTTTGATGTTCAAAAATCTGTAGGAAAATTAGTTACGAAAATTAGAAATTAATTAGAGTTAATTTGGTTAATAAATGAATTAGGATAAAAGAAAAGACCACAAGGGTAAAATGGTAATTTACCTGGTCAAACGTGGTCAAACTTGGTCAATGACAGTTTGTAAAATGTTTAGAGAAGCTAAAATGAAATTTGTAGCAAAAGATTAGATATTAAAAGGATAAAGGAATAAAAGTTAAGTTAAATTAACTTTAGGGGTAATATTGTAAATAATAGAAAGTTAGGGGGTTTGACCATAAAAGGCTGGTCAAACTTGGGTATATTTTGGTAATTGACCAAAAGTATAAAAGAAGTTAATTAAATAAGACTTTGGAAGAAATTAGAAATAAAAATGACAAGTTTAGAACTTATTATAAGAAAAATAAGGATTAAGAGGAAACTATGGGTAAGTAATGTAAATAACACATTCTTATGTGTTTAGAAGGTTAAGGAAATTAAATAAAGAATTTAGAAACAAGTTGTAAAAGAAACAGAGTTAAGACAGGGTTAAACGAGACACGTATATAACTTAAGGTATACGAGGGGTATACCCGTAATGTAATAAGTATAGGAGAAATCATTACTTAAGGTATTTTTAATGAAAATACAAGTTATATTGGGAAAAGGAATAAGTACGTATAATACGGAGTATCATACGGGCGTATACGAGACATTTTAGTGTACATGAATGGTACTCGTATACGTGAATAGTATACGTGTACATGAATAGTAAATACGTATACATGAATAGTAAATACGTATACATGAATAGTAACTACGTATATATGAATAGTCAAATATGAGACGTATACGTGAATAGTCAAATATGTATACGTGCATAGTAAAATACATATACGTGAATAGTAAAATACGTATACGTGAATAGTAAAATATGGTGAATAGTGAAAATACGAAAATTAAGTTATTTAACCACGCCGTTCTAATGAACTATAGGAGCGGAGTAGGTGACCGGAATAGTCGAGACGTCATCCAGGAGTGGACAAACGTCGAGACTACTGTATTGCTAACGGGGTCTACCTCGGTTTGTGTGCTATGTGTTATTGTGATACGACCTTTCAAGATTAAGCATGAAACCGATCTACTGTATTGTTATTTTGTGTCCATTGCACACTAACATTACTTGATTCAGAGCTCGTTTATTAACTTTGTTTAATGAACAATTGTATAAGGTTATAAGTACCCCCTATTGTTAGTTGGTTAATACCGAGAGAGGTTTAACTAACAAATTGTCATTGAGACTTCAACTAACTGGAACTTGAGAGGAATCCGGGACTGACTCCGGTCATGCATGTTTAGGATAGGAGGTCGGCATCTGTATCAGATCTGTCTTCCGTCTAGGGTCGACAAACTGACCCGACCATCTCGAATGAACAGTTCGAGATGGGAGGCATATTCAGGAGGCGCTGGAGGGTGAAGCCTACACCCCTCATAACTTAAGAATTAATATTTATTAAACCAATGGAGCTAATAACTCATTGGCTAGGGTTACCTTGACCCGACAAAAATAAACAATTCAGTTAGAGAACAGCCAGTTTCTATTAAGAGAACAGGTTGAACTTTAAGGTATGGTCAAACACGAGAACTAAACAATTCTCAGGCCTCAGGATTTAGGAATCTAACTTACGTCATTAATGGGCGTCCATTACGAAGTTCGATTTATTTGAGCTGTGAATGTTTCCATAAATGTGTTGTTGTTATTGTACTTCTTCATATTGTTATGAATAATCACTGCATGTATACGACAAGTTCGTGTGTAGCCCTGTTAGCTTGTGGGCCTCACGTTTTCTGTACAGCATATGCTGAGCCCCTTGGGGCCTGTGATTTAAACTTTGCAGGTAGGTGCCGAGACGAGGGACCCAGCCTGAGAGTGGGAGGTGGTTAAAGTACTAAGGTTTAATTTGTTTTATGAAGTGTGCCTGTACACTCGTTTATTAAACTGTAGTAGTAAGTTGTAATAATAGGAGAGAACTTCGAACTCGGTACTTGTATTTTATTTTAAAAGACTTTGTACGCACTTACGTTAGGTACACTCGGGTCCATCAGACCGTAGCTTGAAACTGGGAATAAGCCTAGTTAGTCACGTGGGTGACTGACGCGGTACACCAACTTTAGTATTTTCTCCACTGTGTGTAATATTGTTGCAAGTTTGTATGTGATGGTTCATTCGGTTTAGCAGTTGGGGTGTTACAAAAAGTGGTATCATAGCGTAGTACCTCTGATAACTAGAGTTACCGAATTAGAGTAGGTACCGAGGTTAGAGTAATAGTGGGTTGGGTGTGAGATAGTAGAGTAAGCAAGCACAGATGACCACTAATAGAGTGGAGTATCTTCTGTTTAGAGGATATTTAAATGCTAGACCAAAGCCTTTGTAATCACGAGCTTAATGTGGCAATTTATACTCTATTCAGATTTCAGTACAGAAGAAGGAAGGCGAGGGCCGAGGCCGTGGCGAAGAAAGGAGATGAGGCTACTGAGATCCCGGGTGGACGGACGATAGCTGAGATCGTTGCTGCCGCCCCTGGGGCACATGGGCTATCAGCCCGGTTATGCGGGACCGCCTGCTGCACCACCACAACCCTGGGAGCCAAACTGGGTGAAGAGTCTCAGCTGACCTTCGACCCCCACCGTTTAGAGGGGAGACCAGACCCCACCAACTTGAGGCGTACATCTCAGAGCTGGAGACCACCCTTCGAGACACTTGACTGTACCTGGCAGAAGCCAAGGGCGACTTGCTAGCATTCTACTTAGGATGGCGTTCAGCGAGTTGGTGGAAGCAAGTTAGGGCCGAACATTTGTGGCCACCCATGTCCAGACTAAGAAGCGTTTAGAGTTGGACGCGCTTGAAGGCAGACTGACAAGATGACGGTGGACCGACTACTACTCTCAGTTCACACGCGCCTATATCGTCTTCTACCAGGATTGGGATATTCAGACCAGATTCTGGTCGACCGTCTTCTATGGCGGCTGAGCCACCGACTACGTTATGGCATGGGCCCAGCAAGCTATACTACCTTGCAGGTAAAGAAAGTTAAGATTAGTTTGAAGTAGGTGAACGTTATGTGAGATGAATGTGAGACTGATCTTTTTAAGAGCAGGAGTGCTATCATGCCGCTGCTAAGTTGAAATCACCGTCCGCTGAGGGACGAAGATCAGGCACTGAAGAGAAAGTTGCTGGTAATATCTCTGACAATCAGGGGCAGGGGGACAGAGAAAGGTAAGTACCAGCCCCACCCCAGAAAGGCTCAAAGGTAACCAACCTAAGGCTGCTGAAGAGCCACAAAAGCAAACCTACGGCATAGCAGCGAAGCCTTCTGCGCTCGCCGCACCAAAGGGTAACAAGTAACTCCTTAAATTGAGTTAACAGTCAGATATCAACCTTGAAATTCAATTACTAATGTTGCAAAGCAAACAGGTACTGAGACCGGCAAGGGGACCGGCGGGGGATATAAGCGCCGCTACAAGTGTCGCAGGTGCAACCAAGACCACCCTGGAGTGATTGTGAAGGGCAATAAGGTGGAGTGCAATTTTTTGTGGTGTGTTTCGGACACCGAGCTTTCGAATGTTTTAGAAACCCGAGAGTAAGCCTATAGACCTGGGTGGAAGGCCAAGGGAAAGGGCGTGGCCGCTCCAAATCCTGGAACCGATAGTCCAAAGGCGACACAGCCAGCTGCTAACAGGGGACCCCGGGTTGTCCAGCGATCAGGGCTGCCTGCACTACATATGGTGGACCGGGAAGACGAGGCTAAACACCTCATCGAGACCAGGTACCACTACAACCTATTAGGGAGGAAACTGTATGCTTATCGCATTTCATGCATGAATCAGTGACTATAAATTTTGAACGAGTTTCTAGTTAGTTAATTTGAACTCATGTAAGATAAATTATTACCACCTTAGGAAACTTCAACATTTGTTATCCAATTACCTTCAACACCTAGCCTAGAAGAGACCACCTAAAGATTCATGAATTCCCAAGGGAGCAGTGTCAGGTCATCCGGCCAGGTATGATCTTATTAAAAGGATACCTGTCACCAAATCCACAAATCACCATCATCAGAAGATGTAGCCAGCTAGGAGTGGGACCGGGAGGTTTCTATACAACCGGAATACCCTGGAGGATCGAGAATGAAGCTAAGAATGATGTGCTTGGGTAAGAACTGAAACCCTTACACCACACTTACCAAAAGACGAGAGCAGTGGATGGAACACACCACCACCAGAGTCCTGAGGAGTATCATACGGTTAATACACAAGCCGTAGGGATTGCTCAACACTTGAAGGTGATCCAATTCCGAACCTTGAAGCAGACCTCTGCATTGTCAACTTCTACGAAAAAGGAGGGATACTTGGACTACACCAAGATAAGGACGAGCAACGAGTTCTCTTAACCAAGGGATACCCGTGTGTCTTGGTCCATTGGAGACGACCCCGAATTCCTATATGGTGAGCAGAAGCGTGTAGACCTTGCCCAAAAAGTGGTACTTAAGTCAGGAGATATTCTAATCATGGATGGAAAATCGAGAATGCTGTATCACGGTATCAAGGATTAAGTTGAATACGGCACCATCGACAGTAATCAATGCCACACACATGAGACCTGGACGCTTGAACTTAAACCTTTAGGAAGTACTAGCCATGTAATCACTGAAGTATTGTAATAGAAAAACTATAATGTAAAAGGATGGTTTAAATAATATCAGTGCTGATTACTCTCGTTTTCGACTCGTATTATACCTCAGTACTTATGATCCTTATGAAATACATAGGTTGTGGAATCGGTTCGGAAGGTGCGTTAAGCTTACTGACAGAGGCACAGGCCGACGAGAGCGGCACTATTCTCACAGGTACCTTTCCGATCAATGGCGTGATGCATCAGTAGTACTATTCGACTCAGGGCCTCACATCCTTTGTCTCATCATCATTTGCAAGAGAGGTTGGGGCTAGACGCTGACGAGCTGCCAGACTTCACGGTTACGCTCCCGTCTATGGAGAAGGTTCGATGCACTCGCTACTACCGAGCAACCACTATCCGAATTAGAGGAGAAGACTTTCCTATCACCTTGATTGAGTTCAGAGATTTAGGGTTTGATGTTATATTCAGGATGAACTGGTTGGAGCGGCACAAGGGTCGTATCCTCTGCGCCGAGCACCGACTGCTACTCAGAAGTCCGTCTGGGTTACTATATCATACCGCCAGAGACCTAGAGAGCCTTCAACCAAGATCATCACCGCTATGGCCATGCTATGAGAGCTGAGAAAGAAGAAAGAAGTGTACCTCTGCTATGTTCAGATATAGAGAGAGATTCAGAGTTCGACCCCAAAGTACAAGTGGTGTCGGAGTTTCCCGACCTCTTTCCAAGGGAGCTACCCGGCATGCCACCACCACGGGAGGTAGAGTTCTCCATCGAGCTGCTACCAGGAACCGGACCGATAGCCAAGGCGCCTTACCGCATGGCTACAGCTGAAATGAATGAATTGAAATAACAGTTGAGAGACCTACTCGATAAAGGGTTTGTGTGGCCTAGTGTATCACCATGGGGAGCGCCAGTACTCTTCGTGAAGAAGAAGGATGGCAATCTCCGCCTCTGCATTGACTACAGGGAGTTGAACACAGTTACAGTAAAGAACAAATACTCGCTACCACACATAGATGATTTGTTCGATCAATTGAAAGGGGCATCCGTGTTCTCCAAGATTGATCTCAGGTCAGGGTATCATCAGATTCCTGTTAGAGAGAAGGATATTGAGAAGATGGCATTCCGAATGAGATATGGCCACTACGAGTTTACAGTGATGTCGTTTGGTTTGTCGAATGCACCGGCGATATTTATGGATTTGATGAACCGTTTGTTCAGGGAACAGTTGGACAAGTCAGTTGTGGTCTTCATCGATGATATACTCATATATTCAGGGTCGAGAGGTGAACATGAAAGTCACTTGAGACAAGTTTTAGAGATACTAAGGGAGAACCAGCTTTATGCTAAGTTCTCCAAGTGTGAGTTTTAGCTTGACCAGGTCTCTTTCCTTGGTCATGTCATCTCAGATGTTGGGATCTCAGTGGATCCAGCAAAGATTGATGCCGTGCGCCCCTGGCCAAGGCCAAAGTCAGTTACCGACATCAGGAGTGTTCTCGGCTTGGCAGGTTATTACAAGAGGTTTGTTAAGGACTTTTCTAAGGTCAGCAAGCCAATGACCAGTTTGATGAAGAAAGATGCACCGTTTGTATGGACAGATAACTGTGAGAGTTCATTTCAGAGCTTGAAGGACTCATTGACTTCTGCACCTATTCTGACTATCCCAGACGGTACAGAGGGATTTGAGGTATATTGTGATGCATCAGGCAGGGGATTGGGTTGTGTACTCATGCAGCATGGCAAGGTGGTTGCTTATGCCTCACGCCAGCTGAACAAACATGAGGAAAACTACCCCACGCACGATCTTGAGTTGGGAGCTGTAGTCTTCGCCTTGAAGATATGGCGCCATTACTTATATGGAGTTAGTTTGACAGTCTACACTGACCATAAAAGCTTGAAGTACATATTCACTCAGAAGGAGTTGAATATGAGACAGAGAAGATGGTTAGAGTTCCTGAAGGACTACGACATTGACCTCCAGTACAAAGAAGGGAAGGCTAATGTTGTAGCTGATGCTCTGAGTCGACGAGCACACTCACTTCATGCTATGGTTGCTAGCTCTAACTTGATTGACGAGGTGCGAGAGGCTCAGCAAAGGGATTCATATATGATGGAGATCAGGCAGAAGCTGATAGAGGGTACATTCGAGAGCCAGAAATACGACTTCAAATTACATGATGATGATCTGATCAGATTGAAGGGCCGATTATGCATTCCTCGCAGCAGCACCGAACTAAAGGAGCACATACTACGAGAGTCACATTGTTCTTCTGTTTCTATCCATCCGGGAGCTTCAAAAATGTATAAAGACATGAAGCGTTACTTCTGGTGGACTGGGATGAAAAGTGACGTTACTGAGTTTGTGGTGAGGTGCCTAACTTGCCAGAAGGTGAAGTTCGAGCACCGGCGACCTGGAGGCATGGTTCAGTCAATTCCAAGTTTCATGATATCTCCATGGATTTCGTGGTTGGACTCCCACCTACTAGGGGAGGTCTGAACATGATATGGGTTGTAGTTGATCGCCTGACCAAGGTAGTCCAATTCATACCGATGAAGGACACTTGGAAGATAACGAAGCTTGCTTAACTGTTCGATAAGGAGATCATGAGACACCACGGAGTACCTAAGACCATAGTATCTGACAGAGACACCAGATTCCTCTCGACATACTGGAAAACTACACGGGAAGCGTTGGGTACACAATTGAAGCTAAGTACCGCGTTCCACCCTCAGACAGATGGTCAGACTGAGCATACGATTCAGACACTTGAGGACATGTTACGAGCATGTGCCTTGGACTTCCAGAGCAGTTGGATTGATAAGTTGCATCTGATCGAGTTCTCATACAACAATAGCTATCATGCTACGATCAAGATGGCACCTTTCCAAGCATTGTACGGCAGACCATGTCGCACAGCACTCTGTTGGGATGAGTTAAGTGAAGCGGTTATCATAGGACCAGAGTACTTGGAGCAAGTTCAGGCTGAGGTTCAGTATATTCGAGAGAATATGAAGGCAGCCAAGGATAGACAGAAGTTGTATGCTGATGTGCGACGACGAGACTTAGAGTTCTCTGTGAACGACCAGGTATTTCTGCGGGTTTCACCGATGAAGGGAATATTCAGATTTTGACAAAAGGGCAAGTTGAGCACAAAGTTTGTAGGTTCTTATACCATTACAGAGCGGGTGGGCCCAGTTGCTTATAGGTTAAACCTACCCGGTGAGCTGGGTAAAGTGCATGATGTTTTCCACGTCTCACAGCTTAAGAAATACATGCACCACCCCTCCAATGTTTTGCAGGCCGAACAACTAACCATAGAGCCAACCATGAGATCAGTAGAGACCCCTCAGAGGATTCTGGATACGAAGACTAGGGACACTCGCCACAAGCCAGTGAGACTGGTGAAGATTCTCTGGTCCAACCAGGACGTCGAGGAGGCTACTTGGGAGTTAGAGGATAAAATGCGGGCGAAGTACCCTTCGCTCTTTTTAGATTAGATTTCTTGTAAGGGTACGGGGCGTACCCCTTTTAAGGGGGTAGAGCCTCTTTGCTTTTAAGTTGTAATCAAACAATCACATAGTGTTGATTGTTGTTTGTTGCTCACTTAGTGTTAAGTATGTATAATACTTTGTGACAGACCTTATGAGTCTAAACCTTAATAAATATGGCAGATATTGTGGGTCAGAAAGCGTATATACTGTTGTGTGATGTATGTGATTTTGTATGTGAAGTTACATGTGTATTCTAAGAGATATTAGATGCATAGGAATTTTGGGGACAAAGTTCTTTTAAGGGGGGTAGATCGAAATACCCCAAACCTTAATATATTGATGAACTATCTAATTATAATATACTAAGGCTATAACATGCCTTAGAAACATTAGAAAAGAGTTAAACAACAATGTACACAAAAACATACCTTAAGCGTTTAAAACCGAAAACGCACCTTAGAGCATAAAAATGTGCTTTATGGAAAAATGTGCCTTAAGCATTTGTACATGGAACTAAAGGCTAATGAGCCTAAATACCAATAAGGAATAAGGGAACAACAATAAAATGGTCATAGGAACCATTACGTATACACACAAATTAAGTATACAAGTCCACACAAACAGGTACTAAACTGGCGAAAGTCATGGAGAAACCACTAAACGACTTGGTTTAAATTGGAATTAGCAACATGATATTTCACGAACAAAGTTTCTAAAGGTTGTAAATGTACTAAGAACACATTTAAACTAGCCAAAACAAATTGCATAATCAATGTGAACCCGGGAGCACATAAAATGTGTTTTAAGGCATTTTTGGCCTTGTAACATACCTATCACATGGTATAAGTCATTATGAACGAGTTTAATACATAAAATGTTACATAAATACAAGGGAAAACAAAAAAAAAGATCAAATGACGCATAGGGCTGCCGACATGAGGGGGGACTCACCAAGCTAAAAAAATGCTTTTAAATTTTACTATTTCAACAACCAAGACTTCATTGAAGTGCCATATCATCTTGTCCCCTTGGTAAATCATTAATGAGACTCTTACCTGTCAAATGAGAGCTCCCAAGTTCATAGCTCATCCTCTCTTTGAAGAAACAACACAAAAAAACTCCATGTTCTTAGATTTAAGCCTTAAAGAACACCTTGCCTTGTAGAAATCATAACTTTCTCTTCCTGACTCCAAATCACAAGCTTGATAGCTCGTTGGAATCCTCTCTTCAAGATCTTTACAACCATTTCTCATGAGCCCCCAGATGCTCAGGAAAAACCACTAAGAAGTGCCTTTGATTCTCGAGGTAAAACATTGCCTTCTTGAAAACTTCTTGTTCTTTGGTTTTTGTTACAGCCGATTGGCATGGGATACTAACCCATCTTATTCTTCATCTTATTGTATAATTTTGGGGACAATTCCTTTAGCAAATTGCTGGCAAAATTTCTAAGGAATTCAAGCTTAAATATTAAGCTAAAAGGTTAATATTCAAGGTAAACTCTACAACTACCTATTTCATGGTTCTAAATGTTGATCTATATATGATCTAACCTATTGTATACCTTGTTTATAATTGCCGATTTTGTTATGTGTTAGATTTAATTTTTGGCACCTAAAATGTTAACATTTTGTAAATCTAAAATTAGAACTATAACCCTTATGATATAAACTTTAATATAAGCTATCATAATATATAAGAAAAGTTCATATACTATAATTTAAGGGGTGGCCGAAAATTAAGAGAGCTTATGTGAGTTAGGAAAATTATATAACTAAGTTAAATTAAAGGAATTAGTGTATTTAAGAGTAATATGTAAAATTTGAGAAGTTTTAGCTACATATAATAATTGCCGAAAATATGTATGAGTTATTATGAAATTTATGAAGTTTAGATGATGGGAAAATAATTGTAGAATTAAGTTTACAATTTATAAAGAGTTTATAAGTATTACTAGAATTTATAAGGTTTTTGGTATATTTAAAGTTAATAAAAGATAGTATATATATACTACAACATTAGATAATTAAATCTGGTGATTTAGAGATGTTTATATGATTTTTGATGTTCAAAAATCTGTAGGAAAATTAGTTACGAAAATTAGAAATTAATTAGAGTTAATTTGGTTAATAAATGAGTTAGGATGAAAGAAAAGACCACAAGGGTAAAATGGTAATTTCCATGGTCAAACGTGGTCAAACTTGGTCAATGACAGTTTGTAAAATGTTTAGAGAAGCTAAAATGAAATTTGTAGCAAAAGATTAGATATTAAAAGGATAAAGGAATAAAAAGTTAAGTTAAATTAACTTTAGGGGTAATATTGTAAATAATGGAAAGTTAGAGGGTTTGACCATAAAAGGCTGGTCAAACTTGGGTATATTTTGGTAATTGACCAAAAGTATAAAAGAAATTAATTAAATAAGACTTTGGAAGAAATTAGAAATAAAAATGACAAGTTTAGAACTTATTATAAGAAAAATAAGGATTAAGAGGAAACTATGGGTAAGTAATGTAAATAACACATTCTTATGTGTTTCGAAGGTTAAGGAAATTAAATAAAGAATTTAGAAACAAGTTGTAAAAGAAACAGAGTTAAGACAGGGTTAAACGAGACCCGTATATAACTTAAGGTATACGAGGGGTATACCCGTAATTTAATAAGTACAGGAGAAATCATTACTTAAGGTATTTTTAATGAAAATACAAGTTATATTGGGAAAAGGAATAAATACGTATAATACGGAGTATCATACGGGCGTATACGAGAAATTTTAGTGTACATGAATAGTACTCGTATACGTGAATAGTATACGTGTACATGAATAGTAAATACGTATACATGAATAGTAAATACGTATACATGAATAGTAACTACGTATATATGAATAGTCAAATACGAGACGTATACGTGAATAGTAAAATGCGTATACGTGAATAATAAAATACGGTGAATAGTGAAAATACGAAAATTAAGTTATTTAGCCACGCCGTCCTAATGAACTATAGGAGCGGAGTAGGTGACCGGAATAGTCGAGACGTCATCCAGGAGTGGACAAACGTCGATAGGCTAAGGTATGGGATTCTTGTAGCTTGTTTGCTAACGGGGTTTACCTCGGTTTGTGTGCTATGTGTTATTGTGATACGACCTAACAAGATTAAGCATTAAACCGATCTACTGTATTGTTATTTTGTGTCCATTGCACACTAACATTACTTGGTTCAGAGCTTGTTCACTAACTTTGTTTAATAAACAATTGTATAAGGTTATAAGTACCCCCTATTGTTAGTTGGTTAATACCGAGAGAGGTTTAACTAACAAATTGTCATTGAGACTTCAACTAGCTGGAACTAGAGAGGAATCCGGGACTGACTCCAGTCATGCATGTTTAGGATAGGGAGTCGGCATCTGTATTAGATCTGTCTTCCGCCTAGGGTCGACAAACTGACCTGACCATCTCGAATGAACAGTTCGAGATGGGAGGCAAATTCAGGAGGCACAGGAGGGTCAAGCCTACACCCCTCACAACATAAGAATTAATGTTTATTAAACCAATGGAGCTAATAACTCATTGGCTAGGGTTACCTTGACCCGACAAAAATAAACAATTCAGTTAGCGAACAGCCAGTTCTATTAAGAGAATGGTTGACACTTATAAGGTATGGTCAAACACGAGAACTAAACAATTCTCAGGCCTCAGGATTTAGGAATCTAACTTATTCATTAATGGGCATCCATTACTGTAACACTCCAACTCAATCCAATTGTGGTCTCGCAACTTAACAGCATATATATATACATGTCACAGCGGAATTCTTTACAATCCAGGACCTTGCCACGGTCTGACTACAGAATATACCGAACATTAGTACAACAATCTTAACCATATACATATCCTTCTTACAACCCCCTCACATCCTATACATCTTACTAACTCAAATTGCCATACGAGTGTACATGCACATCTCGTAGGCCACACTAAACCCTTAACAACTGTATCCTCTTCTACTCTCGCGTCGGCCGCTTCCTGATGTACATGTGTAGTAAAAACAGCCCCCAAAGGGGGTCAGCACGAATGCTGGTACGATCCCCTCATGGCCCCCAAGCTAACGTGGCTACGACGACTAATTGTCGATAGCATGGAGGTTGATTAAATGCACAACATAATAGTAAATGCTGTAAACAACAATCCATATATGAACAATCAAAGTTCACACACAATGAACGACTTAAATGCGTTCCCTTAATTAGAGAGTTAGTTATTTAACTCCTTAAGTAATGTTCCCTCTTAACCTTAGTCCATCCTTAACTCACCTTAATCTTAGTCTTATCTTAACCTTAGAAACAACCATCCTTTAATAAGGAGTGGATGTCGCTTATCTTAATCTTAATTATACAAACCATCCTTTAAAGAGGAATGGTTGCAACTTATCTTAGTCTTAACTTAATCTTAATCTTAACAATACAAATCATCCTTTAAAAAGGAATGATTGTAACTTATCTTAATCTTAACTTATTCTCAGAATACAAACCGTTCCTGGAGGGGAATGGTTGTAGCCTAAGTCCAAACCTGGGATTTAGGTGATCCCACCGCACCATCTTAATGCCACCTACCCTGGACGGGAATCCAGCATAGCTGAGCCGGCAACGGCCCTAGGCTACAAGTCCGAAGACAAGTCCTTAAGCGGAGGGCGGATCTGATTCAGATACCGTTCCCCTTTTTCCTTAGCATGCATGACCGGAGATCGGTCCCGGGTTTCCTCACTCAAGTTCCAGTTAGTAATAGTCTCAAGACCATGTTTGTTGGTTAACCTCTTTCGGTTCATATCGTCCCTTATTAGGGAGCGTTCCTTAGTCTCACTCAATTCCTTACTAAACATTGGTTAGTAAGTTCTCACGGTATGTTGTGTTAGTTTTCAAACATCAACAAAAAAATAAATATAATATATTCCGGTTGCATGCTTTATCTTGTTTAGTGAGCACACAAAACAAATAGCACACAAGCCGAGGGACACCTCGTTAGCAAGCAGGTCACAAGAGAACTGTACCGTTCACCGTTGGTCGTTCGGCTGCTTACTCTCTTCCGGAGTCCAAACTCCCAAGTCCTAAAACATTCATTCAGTTTTAGGTTGTTAATCACTTAAGTTAATATGACTTGCTTAACTTGTTTAACTTACTTAATTCCTTAATGATCCCCACCTAACACCTCTTAAGTCTTACAACTTAATCTTACAAACTTAATCTTAAACTTTCAAGTTTATACTTAACTTAACTTAATCCCTTAAGTTCTTAGGGTCCTAATCATTACCACCCTACCAAAGGTATACCTTATTACCCATTACCATTCTTAGAATTTAAAATTTCTTTTTTTTTTTTTTTTTTAGGCCCGACCGAACTTCCGACCGACCTTACCTAAGGTCGGTCCATTCCAGAACACTTCTCCGTTTGAAAATTCTACCCCGACCGACCTTGCAAGTCCGGTCCCAAGGTCGGTCCATTCCCGAGAGTTTCCCCCGTGGGAAATTTAAGCTCGACCGAACTTGCCAAGTCCGGTCCTATGTTCGGTCGATTCCAGTGACTTAACTCCTTCACAAAATACAAGCCCGACCGAACTTGTAAGTCCGGTCCCCAAGTTCGGTCGGTTCCAGAAACATTTTCCGGTAGTGTAAACTGAGCCCGACCGACCTTGCAAGTCCGGTCCCTAAGGTCGGTCGGCTCTAGAACCTTGTTTCTAAATTCCCATTCAACTCCAAACTTCTCCTCATATATCCTAATATGTTATAACCTCATTTGGGCACCTCATATACACCTTAAGCCCTCCTTTAAACACATTAAGTCATTCACTAAGATCCACCTTAGTCATCATGCATTTTCCTTGTAATAATGCTAACACTTGTAATGTTTTCCTCTAGGTTTCTAGGTGGTGGTTCATACCTAATGTAACCACTATGCCAAATGTTTTCCTCACCACTATAACTTCATCTCCCAAGCATCTTTCACCATCGAAAATTCTTTTATGCATTTACTTAAAGTTCCTTCATAAGCTTAAGCTTCCATCCACCAACACCTTATTTCCTTCCTAGTTGTTTACCAACATTTGTCTAAGTTCTAAATACTCAATTACATTCTCTTGATTCCTAAATCCTTCAAAGTAATGCCTAAGTCATTATAACTCATTATAACCCTTTATCTCACCCCTTTTTCATCAAGACATCCACTAAAACTTCCTAGTATTTCCTTAGTCATTAAATTCCCTCAGAACATATTTAAATCACCTTACTCATTACACCTCTCCTTAAACTTATGCACAAGTCTTATATTCCTCATCTCATGATTTGGTGTGTTCAAAAACACTCGCCATTCCCTGATTCCTCCTAGACATCTCTAGGTCATTCTAAACCTCAAGAACTCCTTAGTTAACTAATCTCCACTCAAATTCCTCATAATGACTCCTAGTAAATCCTAGGTCATATTAATTCACCACCATCGCCTAAACACTTATTTTCTATTCAAATTTTGCCATAGCACCTCTAGCATCATAGCATGCCCAAACACATTATTTTTCCTCATTAACCATCTCACACACCTCAAGTTTTTCTCATCATATCTCATCACCCAAACCAACTCATTCACAACAAACTCAATATATTGCAATAATCTTAAATTGCATAGCACTAAGGCTCTTAAATGACATGGCTCTTAGGCCCTTAAATGACTTAAACTTAAACACTGAATTTCCCACATATATAAGCTTTCAACCTGCAAATACACTCAATCTCATAGTAGTTATAATGCTCTTAAAATCCACCTTAAACTTATATTACTAACTCATTCTCATTAGCTCCTTAATCACAAGTTCATAAGCTTGTTTAAGTTCCTTTTCTTATGTAATATAACCCATTACCTAATGTAAGCTTTAAGCTACATTAGTACTCATCTAAAACTCATTCCTTAAACTTAAACCACCATTAGGTAAGCATTTTACCTTATTTTCTCAAGCTTATCTTAATCTCCTCCTTAGACCTTCTTCTTGCATAGATCTTGGCCACCACTTAAACTTCCTTTGCCAATGTTCTAACCAATATTCAATGACTCATATGAGTACTAAACAATACACTAACCTCAAGGAATAAAAACCTAGGTTAGAAATGTGTTCTAAGGCATAAAAGTGGATGATTACCTTTGAAGTCTCAAGGTAGACTTTGGCATTGAATGAAATAGGACCTCCACTAGTCCTTGGTGAATAAATCAAGCTAGAACAAGGCATAAAAACATAGCCCCATGAGAAGGAATTTTCGGCCATGAACAAGAAATGATGGAAACATGGTTTTTCTTACATTTTCTGTACCTTAAGAGAATGGAGAAGCTAATGAGCTCTTCAAACTTGGTTTTCCTCCATCAATGGAGTTTCCTCTTGGCACCAAAATGGAGCTTTGAAGGATTTGAAAAGATAGAAGGATAGGTCTTGACCTAACTAAGAGAAATATGTGTTTAGTTTTTGATTTGGAGCAAAGATGAACACTTAGTGAGTGATTGAAGGTGGAGCACCCATGGATGGAGCTCTCTCGGTTTGGAGAAAAAGAAGAGAAGAAGAAATCGTGTGGAGAAGAGAAATGAAGGGAGAGAAGAAGAAAAGGTGGCTTATAAGAGATATTTGCTTTAATAAAGCAAATAGTACTCTTTTACTTATCTCTTCTTTTCTTCCTTATTTGACTACTTATGGTGACTCACCCTCCTTTAGAAAACCGGCCCCCTACCTTAAATAAGGCTAGTCATGGTCTTTGTTGACCAACTAATTAGCTTATATTGATTAAAACTTAAACTAGTCACTATTTGGCACTATTCACTAATCAGTGCACATATTTCTGAAATTTTTGATTTCCCATTGATTTAGACCTCCTAATGTGATACTAATTAGTACACATGTTATTAAAGAGTAATGATGGACATTTAGCCACTCAAAACTCAATTCTAAGACAATTTCTCAAAAATGTGCTTTAAGACTTCTTAAAGCACATTTTGTGTTTTAACTTGTTTTCAAGCTTGGTTTTCTTTGCTAATTGATTTAAAATGACCATTAGAATATTACTAAGGTCTTATCATGATATTTGGGTACTCACCCAAGTCTCTCCAAGCTTAGAGCACATTTTTGCCCTAATTGCCCTTAAGGCATTTTCTTACGTTTTCCTTGGTTTAAATTGTCTACCAATCTTTCTAAGGCATATTCTAGCCTTACTACATCATAATTTGATGTTTGCTTAGCATACTTAGGTTTGGGGTATTTCAATCTACCCCCCTTAAAAGAACTTTGTCCCCAAAGTTCCCATGCATCTTATCTTATTAGAATACATGTCTTACCTCACTCCTTAGATCATATAGATCATACTTATGTATACTTAATCTCATCGGGTCATTAGATCCACCATATTCTTATACTTAAATATCACACAACATGCTTAAGCATGTGTAGCACTCAAAATTCCTTTTGTTCCTTTTTGATGATTAAAACATTCACATAACTTCCAACGTATTCTCCCATGTCACCGGTCCGTAGACAATGGCTCATTCGTCCTCGTCACCATGGGCCAGAATACAAAACACGCTGCTCTCCCCATGTCACCGGTCCGAAGACAAAGGCTCATGCGTCCTCGACTTCATGGGCGAGACTCAGTAAAAAGGTAATCCTTTTTACGAGGTCATGTGAGGAATAATTCCTCTAGTTAAAAATACAATCAACTCCAATTTCATTTTATCCTAAGGCCTCTATCCTTAGTGTGATTTAATTGTGACCACTGGTAGGGAGTTTCAGGAATCATCCTACCCTGATGTGATCAGCATCAGTGTAGAACCATCCTTCCACTCCAATTTGTGTTCGGTTTCCCTTGATCCCTAGAAAATCAAGTTCCACCTCCCACGTCATTTTCAAACATCCAAATAATTCACTCATGTCCAATTTTCTATCTTTTTTGTTCTTCTAATCATAATCAATTCATCTCCAAAGTATGGACTCATTCCATCTAACATTCCCAATTCATCTCTTAGTAATTACCTCAGACTTAAATTCCTACTAAATTCTATATCAGTCTCATACCAACTTCCACTGTCTCATACCACATAGCATTACTATTCTTAAGTCTTCCTTAATTCTCTTAACTTGTACTCACACCGGAGTTAACAAGATAGGTACTTAATATGTATGGTATTCACATCTTCTGTGTGCAATAACCGTGATTTATCTCAAAATGTTTATGTAAAACATATTCTCAAGTTATTTTGTGCTATGCACTCCGTAGTTTATGTACTCAGTACACAAACATACGCTAAGCGGTTTTCGCTCTACCCCCCTTAAAATGGATTACGCCCACGTAATCAGCGTTACATCATCTTTGAACATAAGTTCAAGATGTCTAATTCTCACCAAGCATTCTAGCTTTCACGTCATCTATCTTACTTATAATTCGATCAGAAATGACTTAGTCTCTGTATCGAGGATTCTTAACGGTACTTATACCGTTTCCTTAACTTAGTTTGGTCCAATCTCAAAGGTAGTGGTCTGCTAGCTTCCGCTGCACGACTCTGATAATCTTAGGCTTAACTGCTTTTCTAATCGTTCATAGTATTGTATATCCTTCTGCCTCCTTACAGTTTAGGAATATTGGTCTCTCAATGGACACGTGTTATCTTTATATATACACGGCCTTAATGAGTTGTAACTCGTCTATCTATTCTCCTTGAAGATCTTATGCTCATACTCTTAGTATTTTCTCGAATGTCTAAATTGTTCTCCCCAACTGACCTTTGGTCTGAGGATGATTCTTAGCCTGAAACTACTGTTTAGTGCATAATGCGCTTTACAGTCTTAATCCCTTACATCTTAAGACATATCCAATGTCTGTACTTAATAATCCGTGCTTTTCGCACTTCATAGTCCTTAATTATCTGTTCTCTGGTTCCTCTGTGTTGCTGGTTCAACTGAATTCTTCTCTTCGGCTGTTTGTGGTAGTAGCTGCTCTTGTGTGATCTTGCCTCGTTGTCCGTGGTACGGAGTCGACTACCTCCCGTGTTCCTTACACCACTCGTTCACATGCATGGGGTACCTTACTGGTACATTACTACTTACCCAACTAACTCATAAATGAGCGTGTCAGGCCTGCAAGCCCCTGTGGGGTGCAGTCGTCCCACGTCTCGTTTTAGTAAACTCATAGTGTCCGTCACACGTTTAGCTATTGCTAATTATGAAGTATTCTGTTGTCGATCTCCTCTTTCATCGTTCCATAATAACATTTATTGTTCTTCTTGAAGTCAATCAAGGGAAATCCAGTTACTGTGTTCTTGGTTATGGTATGCTCCAAATCCTTTCTGTATTTCGTACTGATTCGGTCTCTTAATAATTGAGGTCTCCTCCGTAGAGCCTCTTATCTTGTTCCTCATATTTATGCTACTAGGAATGCACTTCCAGTTCCTTAAGGAATGGGTTATGTGCTTCCTGTGTAATCTTACCAAACCAAGTCCAGACTACTGGCCTCAATGCTCGGTTTGTCTACCATCTTATTTTCTTACTTATGCTGGTCTTAACTCATAAATCTAATTGCCTCAGTCTCAATATTTGACGGCTCATACATAATGGTCGCCTTACCGCGCACCATGACTTAATCCACCTTTCTAACTATTGCACTCACGACCACTACTACTGTGGTAGTTGGCTCTTACTGTGTTTCCCATTGATGGTGCAACCTCTTACTCCTTTATTCTAATGTCTTACCTTATAATCAATCCCTTCTTGGTGTAAACACACTGGGATTTCTCCCATTCCGGTATTGGCGGTTGTCGTACCGTGCTGTAAAATAGTTGTCTCTTTATATGAAGATGTTATGCTCCAATCTCAGATTCGTAAGTAGGCTAATTTCTTTCGTTTTCTTTCATCCTTTGTGATGTTATCTACCATGTAGTTTAACTGGTTATTGAAGAAGTCATCCACTGAATCACAAGCTCTTCTGAGCATTGATTAATTGACGTGCCACAATGTGCAGTCACAATGTTTATCTCTGACCATTACTAATTCTTACATCCTGGGTGTTGGATACCTTCCTTATTACTCAAGTGTATCTGGTATGTTCTAAGGTGATCTCAAGGTTCATAGTTTCCATTTTCTAAATAAAGTATATTTTATCTCTAATATGTGAAAGCCCTTTTGAGGGGTTCATTCCCACTCATGGCCTCACAACAAGGAGAGGTATCCCCACCCTAAAAGGCATGGTTCGTTCTCCGCTCCTGTCCTTAGCATTATCCCATTGGTACCCTTTCTTGGTAATGTTCTTCCCAATCTAAGTTATAGGTTTGGTAACCGTTCATATCTACAAATTGTAGTCCCTTCGTGGCTTAAACAAGCTCTCTTATAACTTACCGCGCCTCGGGCTCTGATGTGGTTAACATCCTTGGCTCGTAGGCTCTTAATACTTAATGTCTCAGTTCATTATTTGTACTCTTACTCATCTGCAGGTCATCCCTATAAGCTTCTGGTTCTTTGAGCACTATCCACCGTTAGGTTACATACTAAATGTAGTATCGGGTTTCATGATAAGTTGCTGCATCCTGCTTCCTGCTATGGAAGTTGTTCAGGTGATCTGAGGTCACTTAGTGTCTTTGGCAATACTGTCGTTTTATTAGACTTATGTCCTTTAGTAAATAAGGTTCAGTTCGTATTAGGCGTTTGCCTTAAGGTGTCCAAGTTGGATATCATCCTGTCATCTTATGCTCCCATCTCAATGCTTCGTTCAACTTCTGTTGATTACGCCACCCTTTGATGATCAATCATACTTGGGTGTTAATGAGTTAGACGAACAGTACTAGCTGTCATTCATCAGTTTGTTCGGCTCGACTATGCCCGCTCTGTGGGGGTAGTCCTCTGAGCTTTCCTTTTCCAAGGTTGTACGACTTTAATCCTTAGTAGGTTATAGCTTACGTTCATTTCTTTTACTCTTGTTTTCTGGGTTTTCCAACATCTTCATTGAAGAATGCTTACTACTGGTATTCTTAGTGATCAATCTGGGAGTCTTATCCCATTCTTGTTGAAAGTTTTTATGTCGACGGTCTCCATTGTATTCCGTAATGCATTCCTTGTACGTTATCACTTGCGTAGTGTTTTGCTCGCATTACTGAGCGATCTCTTATGTTTTCCTCTCGGGGTTTGGGATTAATGTTCTTACCGCACTGTCGGTTGTTGTTGTAGTAGGTTGTACCGTTACTCATATTTATACGGTTTAGTATCTCGTCTAAGCTCAGCTCCCTGCTGACTGATGTGTCGGCTCATCTCATCATGGTCAGGCCATCAGGCCCCTCCAAGGTCCTATTTTTTTTTGTTCTTATGGGTGTACCATCCGGTATTAGTATATGCTACAACTATGGTGTTCTCCTATCTTGCCATGATGGCTTTCCGTGTAGCTTAACCGTGGTAGCACTTGCTATGGCAAGTGCGCCATGCAGGATGGGTTATTGGTACAAGGTACTTCGGTAGTGATACTTCCTTCTAATTTCCATGTAATTGGTAGTCCTCGGGACTCCTTCGATAATCTCTTATTTTGGATAACCGACCACCCGGCAGTTTCCTTGTTGTTTGACAGTACTGTCATCTACCAGGGCGTTCCCCTTCCTGAGGGAACCCCCTTAATACTTTCTTATGTCTTAATTCTCGCTCTTGTCTCCACACATTTTGTTGTGGTTACTGAGTAATGATTCTCCTTTAGGCACTACATCGTAGTCCTATTTCGGTACACAATTTATATGAGTTCCTATCATCGTCCGCATTATGTTGGCCAGGTTTTATAACCTTCCTCATTGTATGGGGTTTGGAGTTCCCGTTTCTAACTGGACTTTCCAGTAATCTCAATCCTTATGCTTTGTATTATCCCACTGTTATGCTCACTCGGACCGCTGTCCGGTACTCATGTCTCTTATCATTTCCTTATCCATCGCACGCGTAGTGCTTTCCTTACCATTGGTATCGCGGGTTATTTCGACTGCGTAGCATGTCGACCCATGTTGCCGGTAATTTCCGCTCCCTTACTGATAGTATTCCATAGGTAGCGCCTGTTTCACTGTTGCGCTCCATTGATAACCTCCAAGTTCTCCGTAACTGTTGTACAACGAGTTGTTTCTTGTATTGCTTACTGTTAGCTAACTGCCAGATCGGGTTTCCCCGAGTAAGAGAAGGCTTTCTTCTCTCTGGCGTTTGTTCCACATATTCAGGGTTAGGGATGTGGAGGGCGGGTCTAGGTACTATGGATGTCCGGTAAGCACCGGGAAGTCCCGACTAACGCACCTCTCACTCTATCTCTCAACCCTTAACCCATAACTCAATCTCAACCTCAATATTCTCCTAAGTTTGGTATTTCTTGTCTTCAGAGCGTAACTACGCTCTGATACCACTTTTTGTAACACCCCAACTCAATCCAATTGTGGTCTCGCAACTTAACAGCATATATATATACATGTCACAGCGGAATTCTTTACAATCCAGGACCTTGCCACGGTCTGACTACAGAATATACCGAACATTAGTACAACAATCTTAACCATATACATATCCTTCTTACAACCCCCTCACATCCTATACATCTTACTAACTCAAATTGCCATACGAGTGTACATGCACATTTCGTAGGCCACACTAAACCCTTAACAACTGTATCCTCTTCTTACTCTCGCGTCGGCCGCTTCCTGATGTACCTGTGTAGTAAAAACAGCCCCCAAAGGGGGTCAGCACGAATGCTGGTACGATCCCCTCATGGCCCCCAAGCTAACGTGGCTACGACGACTAATTGTCGATAGCATGGAGGTTGATTAAATGCACAACATAATAGTAAATGCTGTAAACAACAATCCATATATGAACAATCAAAGTTCACACACAATGAACGACTTAAATGCGTTCCCTTAATTAGAGAGTTAGTTATTTAACTCCTTAAGTAATGTTCCCTCTTAACCTTAGTCCATCCTTAACTCACCTTAATCTTAGTCTTATCTTAACCTTAGAAACAACCATCCTTTAATAAGGAGTGGATGTCGCTTATCTTAATCTTAATTATACAAACCATCCTTTAAAGAGGAATGGTTGCAACTTATCTTAGTCTTAACTTAATCTTAATCTTAACAATACAAATCATCCTTTAAAAAGGAATGATTGTAACTTATCTTAATCTTAACTTATTCTCAGAATACAAACCGTTCCTGGAGGGGAATGGTTGTAGCCTAAGTCCAAACCTGGGATTTAGGTGATCCCACCGCACCATCTTAATGCCACCTACCCTGGACGGGAATCCAGCATAGCTGAGCCGGCAACTGGCCCTAGGCTACAAGTCCGAAGACAAGTCCTTAAGCGGAGGGCGGATCTGATTCAGATACCGTCCCCCTTTTTCCTTAGCATGCATGACCGGAGATCGGTCCCGGGTTTCCTCACTCAAGTTCCAGTTAGTAATAGTCTCAAGACCATGTTTGTTGGTTAACCTCTTTCGGTTCATATCGTCCCTTATTAGGGAGCGTTCCTTAGTCTCACTCAATTCCTTACTAAACATTGGTTAGTAAGTTCTCACGGTATGTTGTGTTAGTTTTCAAACATCACACAACAAAACAATAAATATAATATATTCCGGTTGCATGCTTTATCTTGTTTAGTGAGCACACAAAACAAATAGCACACAAGCCGAGGGACACCTCGTTAGCAAGCAGGTCACAAGAGAACTGTACCGTTCACCGTTGGTCGTTCGGCTGCTTACTCTCTTCCGGAGTCCAAACTCCCAAGTCCTAAAACATTCATTCAGTTTTAGGTTGTTAATCACTTAAGTTAATATGACTTGCTTAACTTGTTTAACTTACTTAATTCCTTAATGATCCCCACCTAACACCTCTTAAGTCTTACAACTTAATCTTACAAACTTAATCTTAAACTTTCAAGTTTATACTTAACTTAACTTAATCCCTTAAGTTCTTAGGGTCCTAATCATTACCACCCTACCAAAGGTATACCTTATTACCCATTACCATTCTTAGAATTTAAAATTTCTTTTTTTTTTTTAGGCCCGACCGAACTTCCGACCGACCTTACCTAAGGTCGGTCCATTCCAGAACACTTCTCCGTTTGAAAATTCTACCCCGACCGACCTTGCAAGTCCGGTCCCAAGGTCGGTCCATTCCCGAGAGTTTCCCCCGTGGGAAATTTAAGCTCGACCGAACTTGCCAAGTCCGGTCCTATGTTCGGTCGATTCCAGTGACTTAACTCCTTCACAAAATACAAGCCCGACCGAACTTGTAAGTCCGGTCCCCAAGTTCGGTCGGTTCCAGAAACATTTTCCGGTAGTGTAAATTGAGCCCGACCGACCTTGCAAGTCCGGTCCCTAAGGTCGGTCGGCTCCAGAACCTTGATTCTAAATTCCCATTCAACTCCAAACTTCTCCTCATATATCCTAATATGTTATAACCTCATTTGGGCACCTCATATACACCTTAAGCCCTCCTTTAAACACATTAAGTCATTCACTAAGATCCACCTTAGTCATCATGCATTTTCCTTGTAATAATGCTAACACTTGTAATGTTTTCCTCTAGGTTTCTAGGTGGTGGTTCATACCTAATGTAACCACTATGCCAAATGTTTTCCTCACCACTATAACTTCATCTCCCAAGCATCTTTCACCATCGAAAATTCTTTTATGCATTTACTTAAAGTTCCTTCATAAGCTTAAGCTTCCATCCACCAACACCTTATTTCCTTCCTAGTTGTTTACCAACATTTGTCTAAGTTCTAAATACTCAATTACATTCTCTTGATTCCTAAATCCTTCAAAGTAATGCCTAAGTCATTATAACTCATTATAACCCTTTATCTCACCCCTTTTTCATCAAGACATCCACTAAAACTTCCTAGTATTTCCTTAGTCATTAAATTCCCTCAGAACATATTTAAATCACCTTACTCATTACACCCTCTCCTTAAACTTATGCACAAGTCTTATATTCCTCATCTCATGATTTGGTGTGTTCAAAAACACTCGCCATTCCCCTGATTCCTCCTAGACATCTCTAGGTCATTCTAAACCTCAAGAACTCCTTAGTTAACTAATCTCCACTCAAATTCCTCATAATGACTCCTAGTAAATCCTAGGTCATATTAATTCACCACCATCGCCTAAACACTTATTTTCTATTCAAATTTTGCCATAGCACCTCTAGCATCATAGCATGCCCAAACACATTATTTTTCCTCATTTAACCATCTCACACACCTCAAGTTCTTTCTCATCATATCTCATCACCCAAACCAACTCATTCACAACAAACTCAATATATTGCAATAATCTTAAATTGCATAGCACTAAGGCTCTTAAATGACATGGCTCTTAGGCCCTTAAATGACTTAAACTTAAACACTGAATTTCCCACATATATAAGCTTTCAACCTGCAAATACACTCATGAATCTCATAGTAGTTATAATGCTCTTAAAATCCACCTTAAACTTATATTACTAACTCATTCTCATTAGCTCCTTAATCACAAGTTCATAAGCTTGTTTAAGTTCCTTTTCTTATGTAATATAACCCATTACCTAATGTAAGCTTTAAGCTACATTAGTACTCATCTAAAACTCATTCCTTAAACTTAAACCACCATTAGGTAAGCATTTTACCTTATTTTCTCAAGCTTATCTTAATCTCCTCCTTAGACCTTCTTCTTGCATAGATCTCGGCCACCACTTAAACTTCCTTTGCCAATGTTCTAACCAATATTCAATGACTCATATGAGTACTAAACAATACACTAACCTCAAGGAATAAAAACCTAGGTTAGAAATGTGTTCTAAGGCATAAAAGTGGATGATTACCTTTGAAGTCTCAAGGTAGACTTTGGCATTGAATGAAATAGGACCTCCACTAGTCCTTGGTGAATAAATCAAGCTAGAACAAGGCATAAAAACATATCCCCATGAGAAGGAATTTTCGGCCATGAACAAGAAATGATGGAAACATGGTTTTTCTTACATTTTCTGTACCTTAAGAGAATGGAGAAGCTAATGAGCTCTTCAAACTTGGTTTTCCTCCATCAATGGAGTTTCCTCTTGGCACCAAAATGGAGCTTTGAAGGATTTGAAAAGATAGAAGGATAGGTCTTGACCTAACTAAGAGAAATATGTGTTTAGTTTTTGATTTGGAGCAAAGATGAACACTTAGTGAGTGATTGAAGGTGGAGCACCCATGGATGGAGCTCTCTCGGTTTGGAGCAAAAGAAGAGAAGAAGAAATCGTGTGGAGAAGAGAAATGAAGGGAGAGAAGAAGAAAAGGTGGCTTATAAGAGATATTTGCTTTAATAAAGCAAATAGTACTCTTTTACTTATCTCTTCTTTTCTTCCTTATTTGACTACTTATGGTGACTCACCCTCCTTTAGAAAACCGGCCCCCTACCTTAAATAAGGCTAGTCATGGTCTTTGTTGACCAACTAATTAGCTTATATTGATTAAAACTTAAACTAGTCACTATTTGGCACTATTCACTAATCAGTGCACATATTTCTGAAATTTTTGATTTCCCATTGATTTAGACCTCCTAATGTGATACTAATTAGTACACATGTTTATTAAAGAGTAATGATGGACATTTAGCCACTCAAAACTCAATTCTAAGACAATTTCTCAAAAATGTGCTTTAAGACTTCTTAAAGCACATTTTGTGTTTTAACTTGTTTTCAAGCTTGGTTTTCTTTGCTAATTGATTTAAAATGACCATTAGAATATTACTAAGGTCTTATCATGATATTTGGGTACTCACCCAAGTCTCTCCAAGCTTAGAGCACATTTTTGCCCTAATTGCCCTTAAGGCATTTTCTTACGTTTTCCTTGGTTTAAATTGTCTACCAATCTTTCTAAGGCATATTCTAGCCTTACTACATCATAATTTGATGTTTGCTTAGCATACTTAGGTTTGGGGTATTTCAATTACGACGTTCGATTTATTTGAGCTGTGAATGTTTCACATAAATGTGTTGTTGTTATTGTACTTCTTATTATTGTTGTATGAATAATCAACTGCATGTATACGACAAGTAGTCGTGTGTAGCCCTGTTAGCTTGTGGGCTGCACGTTTTCTGTACCAGCAATATGCTGAGCTCCTTGGGGCCTGTGATTCAAACTTTACAGGTAGGTGCCAGACGAGGACCCAGCCTGAGAGTGGGAGTGGGTAGAGTACTAAGGGTTTAATTTGTTTTACAAAGTGTGCCTGTACACTCGTTTTATAGACTGTAGTAGGAATTTGTAATAATAGGAGAGATACTTTGAACTCAATATTGTATTTTGTTTTAAGACTTTGTACGCACTTACGTTCGGTACACTCGGGTCCATCAGACCGTAGCTTGAGACTGGAATAAGCCTAGTTAGTCATGTGGGTGACTGACGGCAGTAACACCAACTTTTAGTATTTTCTTCCGCTATGTAGTAATATTGTTACAGGTTTGTTATGTGATGGTTCAGGTTTAGCAGTTGGGGTGTTACATATCTGCTAATTGTAATTGAATAGAAGTAGGCATGCATTCACGAATCTGAAGTTTGTTAAAAGTTGAGAGTGGCATTAAATTGATACTAGCTCCTAGGTCACATAGCCCACTACCACAATCAACATTATCAATGGAGCATGGAATAATTGGCAAACCCGGGTCTCCAAGTTTTGGAGGGAGGTTCTTTAGAAGCACTGCTGACACTTCCTGCGTAAGGTGCACAATTTCCACTTCCTGCAACGATCTTTTGTTTGTGATGATACCCTTAATGAACTTTGCATATATCAGCATTTGTTTCAAAGCATCTGCAAAAGGAATATCAATCGTTAGTTTCTTGAAATGGGTTAGAAACTTTCCAAACTGTTCATCTAAAATTTTCTTTTTTATTCTGTTTGGAAAAGGAAGTGGGGGAAGAATCTTAGTTAGAGAGGAAGGAGTAGATTCAGGAAGCTCCTTCTCCTTGGAAATATTTTTCGGAGGAGGAGGGGCTTCTTCAGCATCTTCTTGCTCTTCTTCTTGATCTTCTTAAGGCTTGTGAGCTTGCTGTTTTTGATTATCAATTTTATCTAGGGGAAGGGGTGAGTTGAGCGGCCTCCCACTTCTCAAAGTCACTGCCTTGGCATGTTCTCTTGGATTTGGATTTGGCTGACTAGGGAAGGTGCCAGGTGGCCTTTGTGCAAGCTGCTAGCTGATTTGCTCCAGCTGTTGGTTGGTTTGTTGTCTTTGGGCTTCAACCCTTCTGTTAGTGGCTTCTTGATCCATGAGTTTGGTTTGGGTTGAAGTCACGAATCCCTTAATTAGGTTTCTGAATTCCTCATTTGGATCAGCAGAGGATGAGGATGGTTGTTGTTGTTGGTGAAAACCTGGAGGGGCACCTTGTGCTCTAACCCATATTAAAGTTTGGTTGGGGTCTATTTCCCTGATAGGTATTGGAACTGTTGTTCTGCCCCCCTTGGGTTTGATCGTTGTTTTTCCATTTGAAATTCGGGTGATTTCTCCATGGGTAGTTGTTGTTGAAGTTGTTGTTGTAGGAATTACCGGGGCGGTTTCCTATGAAATGTACATCTTCGTACTCGCTTTTACCTTCGCATTGATGGGTTTCATGAGGACTGGCGCATATGGCTCATCCTTCTACAGACGAACTTGGAGGTGAGGAAGCTATTGTCTTTATGATTTCGTTGAGATCTGGGATGATAAATGATCCGTAGGCTCAATGTGGAGTAGGCCTGCTGCTCGTGGCGGTCTTCCTTTGGATCTCGTCCACTGTCTTGTATTGCTCGTCATGGTTTCGAGAAGGTTTATCCCTTCTTGAGGAGATTTCATCATGAAACTTCCTCCTGCAGAGGAATTTACGAGTAGTCGGTTTCCATCATCCAGGCCATTGAAGAATGACAGGCAGAGGGATTGATTGTCGAGACCATGGTGGGAACACTTCATCAGCTTATCCTTGAATCTGTCTCATGCGTCGTACAACGTTTCTCCTGGCTCCTGACAGAATGTGTTGATTTCTCCGATCAATTGCCTTGTCCTACTGGTTAGGTAGTATTTGGTAAGGAACTTTTGGGCCATGTGCAGCCATGTGTGTATTGATCGGGAGGGAAGGCTTCGGTACCACCTGTTTGCTGAATCTGACAACGAGTGAGGGAATAGTTGTAGACGGATTCTTTCGTTGACGATGCCGGTTTGACCAAAGGAATTACATAAGTCTAGGAAGAGACTTAAATGATTTGGGGCTTCATCTGGATTTTCTCCACTAAACTTGCCCAAATCCCGGACGGTGGTGATGTAGTGGGTTTTGAAAGCCCATCGTCCGGTTTCTTGCGGTGTTAATTCGGGGAGAACTATGGCTGATGCCCTTCCTTCAGTATCCGGTTGGTGGTAGTCTTTGAGGGCACGGTGTTGTGGTTGATTTTTGTGGTCCATCTCATCTATGACTTGGTTTTCGGCCATGTCTTGATTTCTCTGATTTCTTCGTGCTCGTAGTAGAGTGCGCTCGGGTTCGGGTCTCAGACTGATTGGTGGAGAACCTCGGGTTTGAGTGTTTGGCATGCACAGAAGATATTTGATTTGTGAGAATTTATGAAATTAACAGTACATGGATAAATAAAAGCAGAAATATTAAAATAGGTGAATAACTAAATTAGACAAAAATTAAGGTACCAAAAACTAGGGGAAATTGATGGAATCAATCTCCCCGGCAACGGCGCCAAAAACTTGTTGAGCAAAATCTATTCAATATTATATATAGATTTATTGCAAACTAATAGGCAAGTGCACCTAGTCGTAGTAATACGACAAGTGTCGTATCCTCAGGGAAATTGTTCAATTTTCCTAGTTTCGGTATTTAATAAACAATAAATAAAAGGGGTTTAGCCAGTGGCAATCTTGGTATTTTTGGGTTGGACAGATAAAAACAATTAAAAGCTTTAATAAAACTATTGTGACAATTGGATGGAAAATGTGCCAAGGAAGGTGAAATCTCCCAAATATACTTCTGACTTTAATTATAATCCTAATTTGCTCTATTGGTCTGTTAAAGAATTTATCTTGTGGCCTTCCTAAAGCATAGAAAAGGTCAACTCTTAATTAATTCAATAAACTTTTTACTAACAGAAAAAGTCTAAAATCATTAATTAGCATTAAGCAAAAATTCTTTTAATAACAACAATGGATTTTATCAGCTAATTAAGGAGATAATATCTAACATTTATCTCTCTTTGTGGTCTATTCTCGAATTTACAAAATCTTTGAAATAAGAGAAACCGTAAATGCGTAAAAATGATCAGTTCTTAAGCATTTAATAATTTAGAGAGACAAAACAAATATTTATAAGCAAATTTGATATTATAAATAAGTCTGAATTATTTGGGGTCAAACACCCATCCTAAGCACAGATATAAATTTACTCAGACATTGACAGAAATAAAAATAGAGTAAGGATAGAAATAGCCATTATTTCGGAGACTGCTTGACAAGAACGGGTCTGCACTCGCTCTCACTCCTGCTGCCTCTTTCCTCTTCTTTTAATATACTGCTTCTGCTGAATATGGGGAGAATGGGGTGATTTGGATAATATGGAATATATGTGGGGTGATATGTGAATATAAGGAAATTATGGTGGTGGAATGAAAAAGAAATAAAAAGTGGAGAATTGTGTGTGGTGGTGTTACAGGAGAATTGAGGAGGAGAATAGGGAATGGTGGGGTATGGTGCTGTTGTGGTGATCGATTGTGAAAATAGAGGCAGAAGAAGTGGGTTTATATAGGAGTAAAGAGGGGGAAGAGGACAAGGCTTGGTGGGTGAAGAAATTAAGGGAGACGGCGCCTAATACAATTGATGTGGTAGATAGATAAGTTTGTGGGCGCCGTAATTGAAGAAAAACAAAGAAGACGGTGCAGAATTTCAGTCGCGTGATTTCTGGATTCGGCGCAGTCATTTTACACGTGTCCAGATTTGTGTCCGGATATGGCCCATCCGGACGTGTCACGTCCGAGTTTGTGTCCGCGGTACGGAAACAGATGTCCTGGCGAGAATTTGTACGGGTCCGAGTTTCTGTCCGTATACGGACACATTTATAATTCTTGTCCGTGTTTGATTCTGTATACGGACACATTTATATCGCGTCCAGGGTTGCGTCCGTGGTACGGACGCTTGTATTTTTGCGTCCGGGGTTGCGTCCGTGGTACAGACGCTTGTATTTTTGCGTCCACGTTTGCATCCGTGGTAAGGACGTGTTTGTATGTGTGTCCGTGGTTGCGTCCGTGATACGGACGCTTGTTGTGTTGCGTCCGGGGTTGAGTCCGAGGCACGGACATGTGTATTTTCGTCTCATCTTGTTCTGCAAACTTTGACAGGCTCCTGATTCTTCATTTGAGCTTCGTTTTTAGATTCGTTTGCGCCTATGCGTTCGTCTCCTTATATATTTTGCTCCTAGCTTGGTTTTCTTCATGTTTAACCAATAAATCTGTAAGATAACCAATAAAACATAAACTAGAGGAAACCTAACCAAAGTGGAGAAATGAGCAAGAAAAGTGCTAATATAACATATGAAATACACCCATAAAACATGCTCATTTGGACACTTATCATGCGTCACCTGGAGCTGCCCGAGTCGAACCCCCTCACTTCCCCTCTTTTTTTACGTTTTAAAACGCGTTCTACTGCAAACTGGGGCTTGGTCTATGTTATATTCTTGACATATACCCAGACCGAGGTGAAAAATTGGCAGAAAGTCTATTTTGGGTGTGGTCCGGGTTTATTTCTTGGACACAAACCTAGACTACACTTCCAGAAATCAACTTCAACTTGTTTTGGCTCTAGTTTCTTCCTATTAGCTCCGATTTTGGATTCGTGTGCGCCCACACGTTCGTCTTTTCGTCTACTTTATTCCTAGATATTTTACTCCTCCTGTTTAAGCAATAAATGTGTGAAACACCAATAAAACATAAAACTAGAGGAAAATTAGCTAGAGTGGAGAAATGAGCATGAAAAGTGTTGATTTAACATATGAAATGCACCCCTAAAAGATGCCCATTTGGACACTCATCACACCCCCACACTTACCTTTTTTTGTCCTCAAGCAAAACCAAGCACCCAAGCTAGTAAAGAGTGTTCAAGACTAACAAATACTAACATGAATTGTAGGATAAGAGAAGAAGCAAAAATTGATTAAACTTTCAAGGAGTGAGAACCATCTCTTAGTGGTAGCATGGGTGTGCTTAGGGAAAAACAAAATATAGAGTTTTGGGGTATGATTTGGAGTGCTTCAAAGTTCTAAAGATTAGGTGACTTGCAGAACTTTTACCATTGTAACTTTTCTCAAGAATGGGCATTGAGAATAAAACAAATGGAAAAATAGATTTATGCATTTGTTTCACTTTTGCACAAGAGATGAGGAGACAAAAATTGGGCATGTAGCCCTTGCATTTAAGAACACTCAACTCTCATTGTTGGTTACCAATGGTGTCTCACAAGTTACTTAAATATTTTCACAATGCAACACTCCTTAGCAATCCCTAAAAAAGAAGACAAAAGGAACCCATAAGCAATAAAAATCCAACCATTTAAGATCTCTTGGCCACACCATATGAAAAATGCTCTTCAAAAAGAAAAATTGGAGCATTTTTCTTCCATTTATAACAGTATTTGTTCTTAATGAGAATAACTCACATCACAAGGGTCCAAGTTTTTGATTTTGGACAAACACAAGATAAGCAGAGGGATTAAACATTTAAGCACAAAATTCATCGAAAAGGTCACCCCCACACTTAACTTGAACAATGTCCTCATTGTTCACCAAACAAAATGGGGAAGGTTACGGAAGAGTTTTTCGGGAACCAAACAGAGAGAAAATGCAAGGGACACAAACAACATTATATCACATAAGCTATGCCCACTGACAAAAACAAGCAGTCAAAACGAAAGAAGAGACGTGAGAGTATCAAAATAAAAGAAACTAGTACTCCCCTGAGATTGTTGTTGCTTGCATTGAAGGAACTCCCCTACACTTGAGCTTTAGCCTCAATCAGCGTAGCTTGGTTGTGGTGTGGACTTTAAGTTGTACCTACATAAAACACTATAAGCAACCAAACTACAAATGGGGTTAAGAGTTAGCAAAAATAAAAACTGTTATACCCAAAATTTCAACCCCCCCGGAAGAGAGTCTCAACTAATAGGCTAGTAGCGAGGGTTCCCAGTTCGATCGGCACATTTCAGAGTACTAGGGACAGCTTAGTCATCTCCAGGGGCATTTTCGTAATTTTTCAAGGCTCCTAAGCCCCCTATAGGCTTTCTCTCTCCTCCAAATAAGGGTCAAATCAGTTCCAAATGCTTTGAAATTTTAACCCATGATAGAGGATGACATTTGAAGCATAATGGCGTTGGAATTTTGATTTTTCGAATTTCCAATAATTTCTAGCAATTTCTGATTGAATCTGACGAGAAATTGAATTTAAAAATATTCCAATATCCAAAAATTCGATTCCACTTTAGAAAATTCAGAAATATCATCCTTTACCCATGTGTAAAATTTCATAATCAAATTCCTTTTGGAAGCCCTTGAGCTAAAACGTCGGTAAATCTCGGTTTTTACCGGATTTTTCTATCTTTAAGGAAGTCTATATAAGGAACCTTATCCCATGATCAAATCAGACCCTGAAGAACCCTAGACTCTCAAAGAAGGCAGCCGTCTCTCTCTCTCTCCACGTTTTTGAACTCCAGAGCCACAATCAAACACCGAAATCTCACCAAAATCAACATCAAAACATATTTTTCAACTCCCACAACATCATCAATCATCAAACATCAACCAAACCACCTCCAAAACGTGAAGAACACCCTCAACAATCAACAACCAGAAGCTCGGGTCGAACACAATCCAGAACCGGCACCATCGGAGCCTCCGAAGAATCCCGATGTGAAGAATCCTCTTGAATTCGAAGGTAAAACAGGTTACAATTCTACTTTTCTAATTCCCCACAACCTTATTAACTCTCTGTCAAATTTTGGGTTCAAACTAACCTTTTTACCCTTCTGTATTGCTATTTGTTTAAGCTTCTGTCCAATAACTTGTTTACCATGTTTCATGCTTAATTCGAACTCAAATTGAGAACTTCCAATCACTAACGTCTTGTACATCTTTCAGGCTACACACCCATAAAATTTGAGCCAAAAACACCTTCGAGAACAGCCTCAACGCCGCCGTCCGAGGGCGGTCCGCACCCACGGACGTCACGTCCGGGCCCACGGACGTCACGTCCGGGCCCACGGACAGCCTGTCTGTGGCCCCGGACTTTGTAATTTTCTGTTTTCCTTTAATTTCGACTCTTCTGTATAATTAGGTTAACTGGGGTCCGTGGTCTCGGACATGGGGTCCGTGGCTACGGACGTAAGCAAAATTCGACCTAATTCTGCCTCCGAAACCCTAGTTTAGATAGCTTTTAATTTCACTTTAATTTTCTGTCAAAAAATGCTAAAAAACACAAAAAAACAGAAGCTCGCGCACTTAGGTTAAAACGACTCGTAATAAGCCGTAATTAAACTAAGTATAGGAAAAACGACTTCTGGGGGTAATGAAAGTAATTGAACCCTAATTAAGTCGAATATCAAGCCCCCGAACCCGAACTCTACCTTTCCTAATTTACTCTAGGTTAAAATTAGGTGGCGACTCATAATAGGTTCCAGTGAGCTAGCTTAGGTTTTAATAATTATTGTTTTATGACATAGTTGTTAATCTTAGGTTATAAGTGGACCTAAAACCCGATTAGATCCTAATCAGTTTCAATCAACGTATGATAGGGTTTAAAATCGAGGCTCACAGACTGGCGGCTCTGCTGGGGACAAACTCTTAATATTAACTTGTTTAATTTTAAGAAAGAGGGCTTAACTCGAAAAATGTTTATTTATGGCTTTATTACTTTGTTTGTTTACTTTTGTGCGCACTTTAATTTTCTGCACCTTTGCATCATATGAGAGCGAGGGTCCACCTAAACTGATTTCATCCCGGGACCCGTTTGAGGGTCCCCTGTCAGGGACTCACACCTTTTAGGTGAGGTGAATAAGCGGGGGAAAAGAGGAGGATGTCGTCTAACCACATCCCCTTAATACCTGGGCCTTAGCCCCAAGCGTTTTCCTGGCAGTGTCCTTACCTAGCCCATTGTTTGGTCAGTCAAAGACCCGGCCGCAGACGCACACCTTCAGGTGATGTGAAAAAAGTGGGGAAGCCCAAAGAGAATAACGTGCAAGCCCTATTCCTTTGTGGCGACCTGGGCCCAAGCCCCAAGCACCTCTCCGGACGATCCATACCCAAATTGATTTAACCGTCAAGTGAGGACATGTTGAATTTGTGTGGGCCTTGTTTGCTTGTATGATCGGCCCATTACCCAGCCTAGAGATTGATAGGAACTTCTCCTCCATTAACCTAGCCCAACCGAATTGGCGGCTCTACTTGTTTGTGGCCCAGAGGTCCTGTTTGGTTTAATATGTGAGTCATTCGGGTTTCGGCCCAAAAGCTTAGACTTAGGTGATTTCTCTTCTGGCCCAATTTGAATTACCCAATTAGTTCTAGGCCCAAAAAAGGAAATCCACCTGAAATAACTCACAAGGCCTGAAAATAAAATCTTTTTCGGCTTGGCAACCATCTTCTCTGGCCCAAAGAATGTTAGGCCCATTTGTGATTTAGGGACCATTCTAGCCCATGTGCTTTACTCCAGGCCCAAACACATTCCGGCCCAAGGGCTCATTCTAGTCAGGTAGACTTCTTATTCGGGCCCTGGCCCAAAACCCTAGATCTAGGTGTTACCTCTCAGGCCCAATCAAAGCCATTTGTTTACATTTCAGTCCAAATTCCAGTTCATAGTCTGAGAGATACTCCAGCCCAAACACCTCATTCTCTGGGTATCCTGGCCCACTTGCTTTCAGCCTAAGTCTGTTTTGATCTATCTTGTGAAGCGTCATTCTCACCTTAGTATCTTTCAGCCACTTCCTTTTGTTAGCTAATAATGGACACCTTGGACACAGGTAGACTCAAGTCCTAAGTGCGGTCCAATCGACATGGAAGCCCAGCTCGCAATTTTGGAACAAAAGCACATGGCCACCATTGAAGCTATGGAGCAGAGGCATAGTGCTGCCATGGACGCCGTGGAATCTAACTATGTTGCTGTTATCGAAGAGTTGAAAGCAAAGGCTCTTTCCCTCGAGTCCGAACGTCAAGCTCGGGATGAGTTAGTAGACAGGCTTCTCAACACCCTTTTTGACTGCATTGAAGTTGGCTCCATTAGGGTCCGAGGATCGAAGGGGAATGTCAAAGAAATTGCTACAGAACTCAGGAAAGTGATTAGGCAACCAGGAGCAGCAACTTGCATCCAAAGCTGCACCCGCAAGAGAACCAGGCAACATGAGGAAGACAGTGATCGACAATCAGGAGGACCTGGTTGGAGCGTTGGGACAGTAGAACCACCCCGACGGAATTCTCGACAGAGAGAGTTTACAGACATCGGTCAAACACCAAGACAAGCACTTGAAGAGCTTCGAGGAAGATATCCGATGCAACCGCTCGCCCTGAGGCCAGGAACTACTCATTTGGGGAAGGATCTTAATCAATTTTGTCACTTCCATCAGCTGCCCGGTCATGCCACTGACCACTGCAGGGCCCTACAACACAGAATCCAGGATCTAATTGACCAAGGGCTCCAATTCTAAGAACATGGTGGAGAGCGCAGAGCACGCGTGCCCAAGCATCATCAGAAATGTTGTTTTTTAGTGTTTTTCTCATTAAATGCATTTCATCTCTTGTTTAGTTGTCTTTCAACTTTTGTAGTAGTTAGTTCCCTTGATCATTTTCGGTAGTTTTCTTGAGTTTGTAATTTCCAACATTATTCTTTTTGTTGAATAAAACATAGTTCCATTTTCATAATTTTTGTACAAAGCATTATTCATTAAAACTAAAAAAAAAGTGCTCACGTCTTTCAAGGATCACGAAGTAATCATTTTCTGACTATGCAATGGAATACAAAGACTTGCATTTTGTTTCTGAAAATTTGAACATGCCTAACCAAACACCACAACTCACAACCCACAAAGAGGTTCAAGGCCCACATCTATTGAATTGTTGTCACAAACCCCAAAATCAATACTGAGGGCAATCTAAATTTAAGTTCGTCATCTTTTATTTTTTGTTTAAATGTGCGAACGAGTTTCCGAGTGAAAATCTCGCGAGAGTGTCTTGAGTGGAAAAACCATGAGTGAACGAGCGTGTCATTTTTACACGACTCCGGTGAGACCACATTCAAAGGTGAGGTAAACGGCATAACTCCGACCGAAGGAGATAATTTGTAAATTTACTCTTAGACCTGCGAAAAGTAACAACGAGCGGATACACAACTATCAGGAATGACGAAGCACCTAGTTACAACACCACATAGCTAAAAGCTTGTAAACCCTGACATTAAACCCTAGGCACCCCCGCTGAGCCTTTCATATATCCTTGTTGCAAAGCTCCACAGAGCAAGCCAGCCCGTGATGAATAACCAACCCGGTGACCAAAGGAAGCAAGGAGCCTGACTCTCAGATAACGTTTTCATCAGTCCAGAGAAGCAAAGCCGCTATCAGCATGACGAAGTGATCCGCAAATGGCCCCAAGGTGACACAGGATCAAAAGAGCTCACATCAAAATAGCTCTCAAAACTCAAAACCGGGAAACACAAGAACCCCGAAGGCAAAGTCAAGAAAGGATCAAACAAAGAGGCAAAACCGAAGTGCCTCGAAGAAATCCAAAAGACGAAAAGAGAAATGGTGTAAAGGACAACTTCAAAAGCTCAAGTCCAGAAGCTCAAAAACAACGTCAATATGAAGCAGTTAGACGACTTCAAGACAAGGAAGATGAATCTGAGAGGAGACGCAAGTTGCAGCTTTGGTCACCCACTTAAGCTCCACATACCTCAAATATCCCTCCATGGTCCCGTTGTCCTTCATCACACCCCGTGGCCACATTATAAGCTTTAAAGACTTCCGACTTGATAGTTGTGTGTCCAATCACGTGAAAGTAACAGATCAAATGCGTAAATCCATCAAATATCGAATTCAATGGTCTAGAAATTGTGACTGTTGGTGAGGAACGAGTGCAAGCACCAAACACGCCGAATGTAGGTTAGGAAGCACCACATAAAACATAAGCCCTGACCCTGTGAGGACGAGACTCGTTCGCACGTTTGATAAAAGAAAATACTGGGGGCAATCGATCGGAACGATCGATTGCCATGAACTCTAGCTCAGATTGTCTTAAGGGAAAAATACTGGGGGCAATTGTTGGTTCCAACAATTGCTATGCCAACACCAATTGGAACCCAGAGCTCAAACATCACCACCACCATCACACACCACCGGCCCGCATAAGCCCTTACCTCAACATCAAACACCACAGGCCCACATAAGCCCTTACCTTTACATCATACACCATACCCCACCGATGGCATGTTCATCTCCTAGGAGATAAATTACAAGTCCGAAGTCTATGGTTAGGAAATGATAATTTCGCTTTCCTTTTCATTAAACAGATTATTCTTCAAACACTACCACGTTTGGCACCTCTTTCAGCAATTTCTTGTTTTGGACAAATTTCTTACATACACTTTGACCGTATTTTGACATGCACATCCTCATTGCCACGTTTGGCACTTTCATAATTAACTTTCATCATGACCATTGCATCTATTCGTATGAGACTCCTCGTCATAATTCAGGGATACAGATTCTCAGCCGAAGGTACAGATTCTTCAGGGATACAGATTCTCAGCCGAAGGTACAGATTCTTCAGGGATACAGATTCTCAGCTGAAGATACAGATTCTTCAGGGATACAGATTCTCAGCCGAAGATACAGATTCTTCAGGGATACAGATTCTCAGCCGAAGATACAGATTCTTCAGGGATACAGATTCTTCAGGGATACAGATTCTTAGCCGAAGGTACAGATTCTTCAGGGATACGATTCTCAGCCGAAGATACAGATTCTTCAGGGATACAGATTCTCAGCCGAAGGTACAGATTCTTCAGGGATACAGATTCTCAGCCGAAGGTACAGACTCTTCAGAGATACAGATTCTCAGCCAAAGATTCAGATTCACCAGAGCAGCAGAACTCACTAGAGCAGCAGAACTCACCCGAATAGAAGAACTCGACCCAACACCAATTTTCAATCACTGATAGGTAGTCAACGCCTCAGAATAGCTTGACATCATCTCATTCATTATAGGTAGTCAACGCCTTAGAATAGCTTGACATCATCTCATTCATTATAGGTAGTCAACTCCTTAGAATAGCTTGACATCATATCATCCTTATAGGTAGTCGGCGCCTTAGAATAGTCTGACATTACTTCATTATTACCTTTAGGTGGTCGACGCCTTAGAACCGCTCGACACCCTTCCACTTTACTCATAGGTAGTCAGCGCCTTAGAATAGCTCGACGCAACTTGTCGGATTGCACGTGTGGTCTTTTAAGATCCAAAATTTTGGGGTATCACTCAAGCATCAACTAGCCTTTTCATTTCCATTACAAGTCTAGTTGACGGGGGGCAATCTGTTATACCCAAAATTCAACCCCCCCGGAAGAGAGTCTCTACTAATAGGCTAGTAGCGAGGGTTCCCAGTTCGATCGGCACATTTCAGAGTACTAGGGACAGCTTAGTCATCTCCAGGGGCATTTTCGTAATTTTTCAAGGCTCCTAAGCCCCCTATAGGCTTTCTCTCTCCTCCAAATAAGGGTCAAATCGGTTCCAAATGCTTTGAAATTTTAACCCATGATAGAGGATGACATTTGAAGCATAATGGCATTGGAATTTTGATTTTTCGAATTTCCAATAATTTTCCAGCAATTTCTGATTGAATCTGACGAGAAATTGAATTTAAAAATATTCCAATATCCAAAAAATTCGATTCCACTTTAGAAAATTCAGAAATATCATCCTTTACCCATGTGTAAAATTTCATAATCAAATTCTTTTTGGAAGCCCTTGAGCTAAAACGTTGGTAAATCTCGGTTTTTACCGGATTTTTCTATCTTTAAGGAAGTCTATATAAGGAACCTTATCCCATGATCAAATCAGACCCTGAAGAACCCTAGACTCTCAAAGAAGACAGCCGTCTCTCTCTCTCCACGTTTTTGAACTCCAGAGCCACAATCAAACACCGAAATCTCACCAAAATCAACATCAAAACATATTTTTCAACTCCCACAACATCATCAATCATCAAACATCAACCAAACCACCTCCAAAACGTGAAGAACACCCTCAACAATCAACAACCAGAAGCTCGGGTCGAACACAATCCAGAACCGGCACCATCGGAGCCTCCGAAGAATCCCGATGTGAAGAATCCTCTTGAATTCGAAGGTAAAACAGGTTACAATTCTACTTTTCTAATTCCCCACGACCTTATTAACTCTCTGTCAAATTTTGGGTTCAAACTAACCTTTTTACGCTTCTGTATTGCTATTTGTTTAAGCTTCTGTCCAATAACTTGTTTACCAAGTTTCGTGCTTAATTCTAACTCAAATTGAGAACTTTCAATCACTAACGTCTTGTACATCTTTCAGGCTACACACCCATAAAATTTGAGCCAAAAACACCTTCGGGAACAGCCTCAACGCCGCCGTCCGAGGGCGGTCCGCACCCACGGACGTCACGTCCGGGGTCCCGGACTCCCTGTCCGTAAGCCCGGACACCCACGGACGGCGGCGGGATTTTAAAAAATTCAAAATTTAGGTTTTCTAATAATGTCCAGGCCCACGGACAGCCTGTCCGTGGCCCCGGACTTTGCAATTTTCTGTTTTCCTTTAATTTTGACTCTTCTGTATAATTAGGTTAACTGGGGTCCGTGGTCTCGGACATGGGGTCCGTGGCTACGGACGTAAGCAAAATTCGACCTAATTCTGCCTCCAAAACCCTAGTTTAGATAGCTTTTAATTTCACTTTAATTTTCTGTCAAAAAATGCTAAAAAACACAAAAAAACAGAAGCTCGCGCACTTAGGTTAAAACGACTCGTAATAAGCCGTAATTAAACTAAGTAGAGGAAAAACGACTTTTGGGGGTAATGAAAGTAATTGAACCCTAATTAAGTCGAATATCAAGCCCCCGAACCCGAACTCTACCTTTCCTAATTTACTCTAGGTTAAAATTAGGTGGCGACTCATAATAGGTTCCAGTGAGCTAGCTTAGGTTTTAATAATTATTGTTTTATTGCATAGTTGTTAATCTTAGGTTATAAGTGGACCTAAAACCCGATTAGATCCTAATCAGCTTCAATCAACATAGGATAGGGTTTAAAATCGAGGCTCACAAAAACAAAGGAGAATGTGAAAAATTTAAAAGAAAATAAAAGCAAATGAAAGAAATTTCATCTGGGTTGCCTCCCGGGAAGCTTCCCATATTTATGGTATTTAGCTAGACCATACCACATTGAAGTCCTCTCGGGTCAAAAATGAATTTTGAAGTGGGCTTCAACAGGTGGGTTGGGCGGGCATCATTTTTCTTTGAAGAGTGGCCCAAATATTGTGGTTGAAGATCCTTGGTGTGAGAATAATCTAGTGATGGAGACTCATCTTCAAATTTAAGGATGAAGACATCCTTATATTCATTTAGTGGTGCAGGGAGAACTCCGGGGTGGACTTTGTCTTCAAACTCTGGGCCTGAATTAAATGGGAAGGTAGCCTTCACACTTAACGGGTTTACTTTATGCGTCCACCTTACATCATTGTTACACAAATAGGGAAGGCCATGATCCTCCAGATGAAGATCAAAGTTGGGTGGCTCTTCCTCCTTAGTTTCGAGGATGTAGTAATCCTTATCTTCTTGGTGAGGCTCATAGGAAGAACCTTGATGGACATCAACTTCAGAGGGAGGTAGCTCCTTAAAGTCGATGGTAACCCTCTCCTTTGATGACTCAGAGGGAGGCGATGTATCCTCCTTCTTAAAGTTGAGGGTGTGATCATCCTAATTGTATTGATGAACAAATGAGGGGGAGACAGATTGGTGGTTGACTTCAGAGGAAGGAAACTCCATGAGGTCGAAGTAGAAACTCTCTTCTGACGAGTTGTCTTCATAATCAACCTGGTGGTTGTTTGGCGGTGATGTACTCTCAGGCTCAAACATAGAAGGAGAGGGAGAGTGACTCAAGTCCTCAGTAGGTTGCTCTTCCTTATGAACCGCTTCACTCTCAAGTTCATGCCTATCTCAATTTAACTGAGCTTCTAGGTTCATGTTGTGGATGATTCTGGTAGTACTTGCATTGGTCACTGAGATATACTCTGCCATCAAATCCATCAAACTGGTGGAGTCACTCTCTACTGTGATCTCAGGATAATGAGAACTTTCATGGTCTCCTCCATACTCTTGGCATACACTCCATGGGTCGGTGACTTGTGTATTCTTATGGTAGTCCTCCAATCCGGTTGGTGTACTAACATTTGGTTGGTATCTTGAGATAAAAATCTGTCACCATATCCTCCAACCTAGAGCTTCCAACCTGACATTGAGAACTGTCATGGTTTCCTCTGTATCTTTAACACACAAACCATTGACTGTAGCTCTTTGGTCATAAGAGTAGCCATTCCAACCTCCAGCTAGATCGTAATAACCATGCATCAGAGTTAAGTTCCTAAAAAGAAATGAAACAAAAATTTAAACACAATGTAGGCATATAAAGGAAATAAAAAATATGCACGAAAACTAAAAAGATAATAAACCAGATAGTTGGACCGAAGTCCCCGGCAACGACACCAAAAACTTGTTGGGCAAAATAGTAGTGAAATTATCTTGCAAACTAATTGGCAGTGAACCCAGTCATTATAGTACAACAAGTGTCGTATCCACAGGGACTTCGCAACTATCTAGATAATAAGAAGCTTAGTGTTTATGCAAGAATATAAACAACAGTACATAATGTAAATTTGGGGGGTTTTGGGGTTTTGGTTGTGATTGATGAAATAAAAGAAAACAATAAAACTACACTAACTAATCTAGGATAGGTGTAGCTCGGGATGGAAAATTGCACCCACAACCCTTTACTACTAATTGTCGAATCTTCAATTAATAGCTCAACGGGAATTTAATTAATAGCCAACCCTTGGTATATTAATCCTAACCAATTTAAACGGGAACTAAATGTTAGTTCGAATCTCCAATTCATTGGAAGCATTATGCACAAATCTACCATAAGTTGCAATGAGAACCTCATCTCAAAATCCATTGAAAATCGGCTAACATTGGATTAGTCCCAACGGTATAGATTTCTACTTCCAGAAACCCGTCCATAGAATTCCACACTAATGCTAAACCAATCAGCGATATCAAACCAACCAATTCAACATAATGACAGTTAATTAGAGCAAACCCTAAGCAAATCCCTATTTTTACAAAGACAAGCTTAAGGGCCATAATCACTCAATAATCATCTTCAATTAAGAAAAAGGACTAAAGTATAGCATAAAAATCATTCCAAGATTCAACAATGGAGTTTAGGGGATTTGGGGCAAAATCCCAATCCCTAGCTACAAGGAGACTACTCAAGCATAGTAGAGATAAAAAGGAGATAAGCGAGAGAAATGACCATGAATAAGGTGGGGAGATTCAGTGGGGGTGGAGCTCTTTATTTATCCTTATTCTTCCACTTCCTCTCTCTTCTTTCTCTTCTATTTCTCTTCTGGTGCGTCGCCTGGAGCTGCCCGAGTCGAACCCCCTCACTTCCCCTCTTTTTCTACGTTTTAAAACGCGTTCTGCTGGGGCTTGGTCCGGGTTATATTCCTGGACATATACCCGAACCGGGGTGAAAAATAGGCAGAAAGTCCGTTATGGGTGTGGTTTAGATTTGTTTCCCGGACATAAACCGAAACATACTTCCAGAAATCAACTTCAAGTTGTATCTGCTCTAGTTTCTTCATTTTAGCTTTGATTTTGAATCCGTTTGCACCCACATTTGTCTCTTTAAGCAATAAATGTGTAAAACACCAATAAAACACAATACTAGAGGAAAACTAGCTAGAGTGGAGATTTAACATGTGAAATGCACCCCTAAAACATGCTCATTTGGACACTAATCAAGCCTCTTCCATAGAAGGAGAATGTTTACATCCTTCAAATTTAGGAAGAACAACAATCAACACCTGGTCTTCTGCTTGAGACCCGTTACCATCAATACTTCCTCAAACACCAAGTTTTTGGAGTATTTATTTTAATATTCTGTTTGTTGAGGTAATGTTTTGTTTGTTCCAGGTGGTTTAATCCTGATTGCTATCCACTTTTTATTCCTGTCGACTCCACTATCAACCTTCATTTTTGATCCGGGATAACGAAAAGAAAACCCAGCCAGGGACTTTAAATCTGGGCAGCTGTGACTCTCGGTTTTCAAACCTTATCCTATATTGATTCGGGTAGATTAGGATCTGATCGGGTTCTTGGTCCACTTATAACATAAGATTCATAACTATGTCATAAGACAATAATTACCAAAACCTAAGCTAGCTCACTGGAACCTGTTACGAGTCGCCACCTAATTTTTACCTACGGTAAATTAGGAAAAGTTAGAGTTCGGGTTCGGGGACTTTGTATACAACTTATCCGGGTTCACATTAATTCACTACCCTATTAAGTTCTTTTTCCTCTACTTATGTCATTTACGACTTATTATGAAGTTGGTTTAACCTAAGTGCATGAGTTTCTATTTTTTTAACATTTTTTGACATAATTGAAAAGTGAAAAATGAAATTACTTACACTAGGGTTTTGGGAGCTGAAATACGTAAAATTTTAAAATGTTCGTGGCCATGAACCTAGTGTCCGTCCCACGGACCCTAATTAAACTAGGTAAACAGAAAGATCGAAATTATGGAAAAACAAAATTTTAAAGAGTCCAGGGCCACGAACACCAAATAAATTTATCCCGCCAGCGTCCGGGGTGTTCGTGGTTACAGACAGGGCATCCGGGACCTCGGACATAGCGTCCGTGGGTACGGACCACCCTTGGATGGCGGTGTTCGGATATTTTGCGGTGATGTTTTTGGCTCAAATTTTATCGGTATGTAGCTTAAAAGATTCTTATTATGTTAGTAATCAAATGATTTCAGGTCAAGTTCGAATTCAGTGTGAAACTTAACGAATAGGTGAGAAGGTAGAAACATAAATAAACCCTAATTTACAAGCCGGGAAAAGTCAGTTCGGTCCTAAATTGAAACAGAGAATACGTTAAACTCAGTAGAGTTAGAAAGTTCATTTCCTAACCTGTTTCGCCTTCAGGATTTAGGATTTTCTTCACATCAGGAATCCTCAGGAGCTTCGTCGGCGGCAGTCCCGGATTGATTTCGACCGAAAAACTTGTTGGTGGTGGTTTTGTGGGTGTTTGATGATTTATGTGGTAATAGGAGTTCGAAAACTTGTTTTCGTGTGGATTTCGGTGGAATTTTGTTGTTGATTTAAGGTTCAGGAATGCAAACACGTGGGAAATTGGTGGACGGTTGGGTAGTCTGACTTCTTAGGGTTTGTGAATCTCTACTAATTCAAGGGGAAAATCCTTTATATAGATATTAATAAAGATATAGTAAACTCGGTAAAGGAGCCAAGTTTACTGGGATTTGGTCAGGTAACTTCCAAAAAGAATCTGACCATGAGATTTTTCCAGCATGTGAAGGAGAGTATTTCTGATTTTTCTAATGAAGAATTGAAATTTTTGGATAAGAGAATATTTTAAAAATCAGTTTTTCATTAGATCTGTTCAAAAATAAATAGGAAATTCAAAAATTCAAAAATCTATAGCCATTATGCTCTAAATTTCATCTTTTATCATGTGTTAAAATTTCAAAACATTTCGAGTTTATTTGAGCTATTTTCGGAAGAGAAAGAAAATTTACAAGATAATTCATATTTTCCTTTTGTTTTAGGCTTTGGGCTTCAAATACAACTTGCTGGGTTTTCGGTCATGGATGGTTTTAGTGACCAAATTGTAAAGTCTTATTTATTGAATTGAAGCCATTTTTTATTGATTTTTTGAGAATTAGGACTTTCTATTATAAAAAAGTTAGCTTATTATGTATTAAAAGCTAATTTTTCAAAATAAAAATTCCCAAAATTATGAAAATGCCCTTCATGATGATTAAGTTGTCACACTCATTCTGAGATGTGTGAGCTAATCATGCAAGGATAGAAAATTCCGTAAACGTTCTAATCAACTTGGGATTTCATGTCTTTTGACCATTTTACCCTTCTGTGCATTGTGTCTTACGAGACCTTTTCAGAGGGTCAAAATTTTAGGTATAACAGACTGCCCCCCATCAACTAGACTGTGTAATGAAGATGAAAAGACTAATTTATGCTTAAGTGATATCCAAAAATTTTGCACGACCTTAGGGATTTGCCCTTCGTCCTGTATTTCTATCAAAAATTTGTTAATTGTGCCGAGCTATTCTGTGGTGCTGGCTACCTAAGAGAAAAGTCTGAGTTTGTTGGTATTCTGAGGCACCAACTACCTAAAATGTGTAAAATGAGCTGAACTAAGAGTGAAAAAGTTATGCCGAGAATCTAAGGTGTCGGGAACCTGAAACTGAATAAATTACATTGAGCATCTATGGTGTCGGGAACCTAAAAGTGTTCGAAAAGAGGAATGATATGTAGTAAGACTGATGCAATGTGTGTAATTTGACTAACGTGGTAATGAAATATTTGACCCGGGTGCATCTTGGGGCCAAAACCTATTTCAAAATGTGAAAAGAACAGATGTAAAAAGAGGAATGTGGAGGATGCCAAACGTGGCAGTAATTGAAAACTTATGTTGTGAAAAGAAGATATGCGGTGGACATGGCTTATGACGAGCCTGGAATGTTGGTGGATAGGGATTATGACGAGCCTGGGAATTTTTGTGGGGGATCCAGACTTATTACGAGCCTGAGATGAAATGTTGGAGGATAGGGCTTATGACGAGCCGAGGATTTTGTAGAGTTGAGGTTTGTGGGTGATGTTCAGGGCTTATGACGAGCCTGAGATTGAGTTCTGTAACTATTGTGAGTTCTATAACTCGGTGTAGTTCGGTAACTAGGGTGAGTTATGCTACTTGGGGGTGAGTTATGCTATCTGAGAGAATCTGTATCTTCAGGTTTACAATGAGGAGTCTCATATGGAAAGATGCTATGATGCAAGTAAGTTTGATGCAAAGGTTATGTTGACTAGGTGTCAAATATGAACTAAATTCAAAAGAGCTGACTCGGTGTCAAAATGGGACTAACTTAATGTCAAAAAGGATATCGACTCTGCCGTAAAAAATGGGTTAACTTGGTGTCAAAACGGGGTTAACTCTGATGTTAAAACAATATTTATTTGTTTATGAAAAATGAAGTTGACTTGGTGCCAAAAAGTGGTATGATTTATTTGTCAACAAGGGATAAAAATTTGACCATTTGTGTATTAACGAACATTTTTTCTAGCAAAAACTCATGGAGTTTTAATTTCTGACATGGTTTTTCAGACCTGAACTTATTCTTTTGAAATCGAGCATGCTTTTGGGCTCTGGTCTTGATGGTATATGTGGTGGTTAGGGTTGATGGATTGTGGTCAGGGCTTATGACAAGCTTGTGTTTTAATATTGGGATTTTAGGAATGTGGTTTATGTGTGGTGTTAGGACTTATGATGTGCCTATGGTAGTAGGTGATGGCCAGGGCTTATAACGAGCTAGGGAAGATTGAGTTTAGGACTGTGGTGTTTTTTTCCACCTTCAAATCGTTGTACTCATGGCTATTGTTGAAACAATAATTGCCCTGGTACTTTCTTTGAGTAATTTGAGTTAAAAAAAAGGTTCATAGCAATCGATCGGAACGATTGATTGCCCCTAGTATTCTTTGTTAAACATGTGAACAATCCTCATCGTCATAGGGTTAAGATTTATTTGATATGGTGCTTGATTTACCTACATTCAACGTGTTTGATGTTTGCACTCATCCTTGCTTACAGTCATAACCTCACGACTATTTAATTTGTTGTTTGATGGATTTAGGCGTTCGAACCGCTACTTTCTCTTGATTAGACACACAACTATCAAGTCGGAAGTCTTTAAAGCTTATAACGGGGCCATGGGGTGTGATGAAAGACAACGGGACCATGGAGGGATATTTTGGGATATGTGGAGCTTAGGGATGACCGAAGCTGTAACTTGGCCTTCTCTCGGATTCACCTTTTTCTCGTCATGAAGTCATTCGGCTACTTTATGTTGACGTTGCTTTCGAGCTTTGGACTTTGAACTCTTGAATTTGTCCTTTACATCTTTTCTCCTATTGTTGACATTTGGATTTTTATGGCTTTTCATATTCGCTTTTTTTATTCTTTCTTCCAGGTTCTTGTGTCTCCCTGCTTTGAGTTTTTGAAGATGTTTTGATGTGAGCTCTTTGGATCCTATGTCACTTTGGGACCATTTGCAGATAGCTTCGTCATGCTAGTAGCGCCATTTCTTCTTTTGGGCTGGTGAAGACGTTATCCGAGAGTCGGGCTCCTTGCTTCCTTTGGTCATCGGGTCAGATATTCATCACAGGCTGACTTGTTTTGTGAAGCTTATTGATAGAAAAGGAGGATATATATGAAAGACTCAGTGGGGGTGCCTAGGGTTTTATGTTTGGGTTTCACAAGATTTTTGGCTACGTGGTTGTATACCTAGATGCTTCGTCATTCCTGATAGTAGTGTGCCCATTCTTGTTACTTTTCACGGGCCTAACCATAAAGTTACAAGATATCTCCTTCAGTTAGAGTTATGCTGCTTACTTCCCCTTTGTATGTAACCTCACAGAAGTCGTGTAAAAATGACACGCTCATGCTCTCATGGTTTTTCCGCTCAAGGCGCTTTGGCGCTCTTTTCGCTTAACGAGTTTTGTTCACGTGTTCATTAGAAAGAGATTTCAAATAAACGATTCTAACTCAGATTGCCCTTAGTATTTCTATGAGGTTTTCAACAATGATTTGAAGGTTATGAATTTTCTGTGGGCTGTTTGAATGCCTCGGAAGTGGGTTGTGGTGTCTCGTAGAGCATGTTCGATTTCTCGGGAACAAAGAACAAGTCTTTATGTTCCATTATCAGAAAATGATCATTTCATGAGCATTAGTTTTTAAAAGATGTTTGCTAATGAAGAAGATGATTTAGTCAGTCCGGTGTTTCTTATTGACAGTGTAAGATGAACAAACCTTTTTTTACTATTATGAGTAGAAAGCTGAGAAACTGGTATTTGAAAATATGAAATTCATCGAAATGATATAAAAAACAAACTTTCTACAAAATTTTAAACAACATTGGAAATTAAAACAACTAAATGCTATTAGCCTATTCAACATACTGGAGCCCTTGTTCGATAAGGTCTTCAATCTTATCCTTCAGTGGCCTGCAATCGTCAGTACTGTGGCATGACAATTGATGAAACTGGCAAAACTGATTGAGATGCTTTCCGGATTGGGTAACCCCGGGACAAGGCATGAGAGGTTGTAGTAGGTTCAATTCCTGTAGCTTCACAAGCGCTAGCCTGAGAGGTCAGCCAATGTCGGTAAACTATCTCGGTGTGGAGAACTGCCTAGGTCGGGATGAGGCCTTGTTGCTCTGTCTTGAAACACTGGGTTACCGCATGATATTCACCTGACGTGAAATTGAAGTTGTTTTGGCTGGTCCTGACTTAAAGGTCTCAAGACCCATTCCCTAAGCTTTGGGTGTCCTACCTTTAGCTCGCCTTTGTGAATCTTTTCTTCTATGATTCTCACCTGTCCCATCAGCATGTCAAAATTGGGGAAGTACGTGCAGCATAGTTTATTGTTGTATTGCTTCTGTATATTGTCCACAATCATTAGAATCTATTCTTGCTCATCTATCTTTGTAGGCATAACGGAAGCCTTCACCCTCCACCGTTTGATGAAGTCGGACATTGATTCACTGTCTTTCTATCAAGTGCTTGCTAGATCAGATCTAGTGACTTGAAGACTCTTGGCATACTCGAAGTATTGTTGGAAAAGCTTCACAAACCTCCTCATAGTTCTTAGTATTCATTTTCTGAGTGAGATACCAACATTGAGGAATTTCATCTAGATAGCAAACAAAAACTTTGGCCTTCTGCATGTCGTTGAGCCTAAGGATGGACATTTCCTGATTACATAGCCAAATGAATTGGTAGGTCCGAGGAACCCTAGTATAAAGCAACTGTGGGCAGCTTCAGCTTTGGGGGAGGTCAACCTCAAGATATGATGCCATGGAGAAGTAATCGAAGCCAGCCGGTTTGTAGGCTTTCTCCATGTGTGTGATCCTCTTCAAGGCCCTTTTAAACTCTGCATGTAACACCCCTACTCTATAATCTGTCTTAACCACCATACTTAGCATAATTTGATAAACTGGTCGCAGCGGAAATAAATACAATCGCATTAAAACCGGGTGTTACCGCCATTACTCACCCTTGTGAGTAATGAAGCATCCAAACTACATGTACAATCCAACAAGTGTTGTGATAACCAAGAGATAGTCTAATTACATACAACCTTAACCAAAAGACGTGAGCAATATAAACCGTATGACTTCCAAATACATCAGCCATATATCTCCCTTTCTCGATATTATACGCTCCACAAAACTAGCCTGCCAATGATGAATAACCAACACGGTGACCAAAAGAAGCAAGGAGTCTGACTCTCAGATAATGTTTTCATCAGTCCAAAGAAGCAATGTCGTTACCAGCATGACAAAGCGATCCACAAATGGTCCCCGAGTGACACAGGATCCAAAGAGCTCACATTTAAAACAGCTCTCAAAGTTCAAAACCGGGAGACACAAGAACCCTGAAGACGAAGTCAAGAAAGGATAAAAAGGGTAATCCTGAAATGCCTCGAAGAAATCTAAATGACAAAAAGAAGAGAAATGGTGTAAAGGATGAGTTCAAAAGTTCAAGTCCAAAAGCTCGAAAACAACGTCAACGCAAAGCAGCCAGACGACTTCAAGACAAAGAAGGCAAATCCGAGGGAAGACGTGAGTTGCAGCTTTGGTCACCCCTTTAAGTTCCACATACCTCAAATATCCTGCCATGGTCCCGTTGTCTTTCATCACACTCCATGGCCACGTTATAAGCTTGAAAGACTTCCAACTTGGTAGTTGTGTATATAACCACGTGAAAGTCATAGATCGAATGTGTAAATCCACCAAATATCGAATTTAATGGTCTAGAAGTTGTGACCGTATGCAAAAAACGAGTGCAAACACCAAACACGTCGAATGTAGCACCACAACAAAACATAAGTCTTGACTCTGTGAGGACGAGACTCGTTCGCACGTTTAATCAAAGAAAATATTAGAGGGAATCGGTCATTCCGATCGATTGCCATGAACTCTAGCTCAGATTGTCTTAAGGAAGAATAATGGGGGCAATTATTGGTTTCAACAATTGCTCTAGCAACACCAATTGAAACCCAATGCTTAAGCCCTACACCAAGTACCACACACCACACACTCGTCATAAGCCTTACCTCCACATCACACACCATAGGCTCATCATAAGCCTTACCTCCACATTATACACCACAGGCTCATCATAATCCCTAACCACCACTTAAAAGCCTCAAACCCCCATAACAAGAACCACACTCCCACCAGCGGCATGTTCATCTTTTAAGAAAAAAATTACCGATCTGAAGTCTTTAGTCAGGAAATGATGATTTCACTTTCCTTTTCAATAGACAAAATTTTTCTCACACATTGCCACATTTGACACATTTTTCAACAGTTATTTACTTTGGAAAAGTTTCCAACAAACACTTTGACTGCATTTTATAACTTCTACATACACCTCCTCATTTCCACATTTGGCACTTTAACAATCCGTTTTCATCATTTGCATAAGACCATCATCTTTACAATGTTGCATCCTCCAACACCCGAGTAGAAGAACTCACCCGAGTAGAAGAACTCACCCGAGTAGAAGAACTCCCCCAAGTAGAAGAACTCACCGGAGTATAAGAACTCCCTTAAGTAGAAGAACTCACCCGAGTAGAAGAACTCGCCCGAGTGGAAGAACTCACTCGAGTGGAAGAACTCACCCGAGCGGAAGAACTCACCCGAGTGGAAGAACTCACCCGAGTGGAAGAACTCACCGGAGTAGAAGAACTCACCCTGGTAAAGGAACTCTCCCGAGTAGAGGAATTCACCGGAGTAGAAGAATTCACCTGAGGTAGAAGAACTCAACCCCACACCACACCATTTTTCTCATTGTCAGGTTTCCGACACCATAGAATGCTCGGTGTATTTCATTTCACTTTTTAGTAGTCAACGCCTTAGAATAGTTTGATATCATTTCATTATTTTAGGTAGTCAGCGCCTTAGAATCGCTTGACATCATTTTATCATTTAGGTAGTCAGCGCCTTAGAACAGCTCGACAACATTTCATCACTTTAGGTAGTGAGCGCCTTAGAACAGCTCGACAACATTTCATCACTTTAGGTAGTCGGCGCCTTAGAACAGCACGACAACATTTTTCCATTTTAGGTAGTTAGCCCCTTAAAATAGCTCAACAATTTCAAATTCCCTCCTTCAGGTAGTTAGCGCCTTCGAATAGCTGAACACCATCTATTTTTTATTGTTTAGGTAGTCAGCGCCTTCGAATAGCTCAACACAATCCATTATAAACTCTCTATGCAATGAGGCGCCAACTTCAGGCTGGCCCCTCAGTTAGAAACTTGGAGGAGTAGCATAACTCATCTGCTCCTCGCGATGTGGAACTACGTGAGCTCCGTGCGAAAGAGGCTCTTTTGCAAGAGTCGGTATCCCCAAACTCAGGTCAGAGCAAGAAGAGAAAGCTGAAACTGTGTGACCCATCACCGTATGACGGAACCCGTGATTCGGAAAAGCTTGAAAACTTCCTCTTCGACATGAAGGAACACTTCAAAGCGTATAACATCGACGATGATCAAAAGGTCTTCTTGGCAGTTACTTTCCTGAAGGGTCATGCCAAGAAATGGTGGCGGTGCAAAGTTGAACGTGACCGTGCACGTGGCCAAACCTCTATCCGTTGTTAGGTTGAGTTTAAAAGGGCGTTGAACGCCCATGCTAATTACAGAGTCCGCGATCATTTGAGTGACCTGAAGCAGATGGGTACTATTCAAGATTACATTGGGGAGTTTAACTCCATAATGTCTGATTTGCCCAATATACATGAAGGGGATCATGTGTACAATTTCATGAAAGGTCTGAAACCATGGGCTTGCTCAGAAGTTCAAAGAAGGGATGTTTCCACCCTCGAACAAGCAATTATTGCGGCTGAGAGTCTAGTGGACTTCAGTTGGGAAAGGCAACCCAACAAAGATAGTCGTTCTGCTAGAAAAGGTAGGAATCGGGGAAGACCAGAAAGGGATTTTGGACCTGCCCTTCCCCAGGACCGGGATGAAGATCATGCAAGTCTGGAGGAAAATGGGAAGTTCCCGGAACCTAAGTCGGGTGTTAGCTGTTTTAGATGCGGTGGTCCGCACTTCATGCGGGAATTCCCACAGGTTGTGAATGCGGGTGTGAACACCCTTGTTGGTATAAAGGAGCAACCACCCCACCAAAAAGTGGATCTCTCAACCTTCCGAGAATCAGTCCTGCACCCCCCGAGTTGAGGACTATTGTTTTACTGAAGTAGAAATTTTGTACTTTTGAGTGATCACTGTGTAAAATTAAGAGTTTGTTATGTTGTGGTCGCCAATGTTTTGTCAATATCGAACTCTTGTATTCCTTTTTGGAAGTGTTGTACCCATTTTAGTGCATTGGCTCATGCAATACAGTCGGGATATTGTAATGACTTTGAATGTTAATGGAAATTTGTTATGGACCAATGGTGTTCCTGATGAACTTTCTCTTGGATGCTTAATTACTTTCCCCTAATTTTGTGTTATGTTTAGAAAAATACTTGGACCCAAGCTGAAAATGGGGAAAGATGGGCCGTGTTGGGTACGTGAGTACGAGAGAGGCCTGTTACGCCGGGTTTCCAGCTTGACGCCAGGTAGGCTTAGCGGACTGTGCTCGTACGGCGGTGTCTCAAGATGCTAATTTTGGGGCATGTGATCAGGTAGATTGGAGCTGGCTTCGCTGGTTATACGTTGCTTGGCACGAGATGTTGGTACCCATTGGATAGTTGGGTAAGTTGACACTGACTATGTAGTGAACAAGGACGTCCCACGTGCCGGAATTGGTGGCGTGCAACCAGATGGGTTGTCGTTAAACACGCTGTTGAGCGTGAATCGGCATGTGATATCGAGTTGTCAACAAGCAGCCGGGACGCTGATGCTAGATGCGCTAAGGTGCGTAAGATGGCATGAGGTTCCAAGTTACAACGAGGAACCGAATGTCAAGTTGATCTTCCTGGCCAGGGGTAAGGGTGCTATGGATGTCGTTGTTTCAGCATGCAACAGGATAAGCAGATGCTGGTCGCACATGGGTGCGCGAACCAACATAGGATGTTGGGCTATCAGCGTCCAACGAGAGAGTTGACGTTGGTCAGCATGTGTGCGTGAAATGGCATTGGATGCCATACTTTCATACGCGACCGAGTAGGGTCGGCGTTGGTCACGTTGAGTAGCATGAAATGGCATTGTGCTAGGGTAAGCGTCGGAGCTAGGTAGGCTGATGCGATGGCACATGGGTTAGTGTGCAAAGGCACCGGTTGCCCAATTCTTGCACAAGACCATGTTAGGCCAGTGTAGTCCGCACAAGTTGGTGCGAGGCGTGGTAGTTAATGTCAAATTAATTAAACAGGGAACCAAGTAAAGACTACCCTACTCCCATGAGCACTTGCTGAGGACGGTAAATACTTTAACCGGGGGAGGATTTGTCACACACAGTTTTGGACAAGCAGCTTGGAAGCTGTGGAATGTCTTGTCGTTGGCCTTGTCTGGTTGCGTGTGATGGAAATATATATTGGTATGCCTTGTGCAAGTGCCATGGACATGGCCCATATCTTTGGGCTTGGCCCGAGGGTCGGGCTTAGGGGCGTGATGCTGACAGCATGCGACCCTTGTTGTGTGTAGCCGATGTCGCGTGAGCCTTGCTGTGTGCCTTGTGGGCACAAAGGTGTGGCGTCGCAGGCGCCCAGATCTTGTCCGGGGCGCCCTGTGCCTTATGTTACAGGGTGATGGTGCCTAGGCAATGCCGCAGGCACCCAGTGCCCATCTGAACACTGTCGCGGGCACCTAGTGCCTATCTGGACACTGTCCACAGGCATCCTACTGCAGCCGATGTGAAGTTGGCTCAAAACGTGTGGCACCTTAATAACTTTGCTGGGAACTTAAAAAAGTGAAATTTTACCCTTGATTAATAAGGGAAGTTGGCGAAGTTTCATGGCAATTGGAGCTTGCATATGATTTTAGTGAATTTTTGAAGTGTCCCAAGACTATGCCGGATTTTGGCTGCAAAGGGGCATGTCTGGGTCCAGTATGGCCTGAAAGGTACATTAACCTCTTTAGAGGGCTGGTGTCATAGTTCTCATCTCTGGAGCGAATGCGCTAAGCTCAGCAACCCCATATTCAACCAAGTGTTAGGCTCTTGCTAGCGTGGGAAGTGAGGCTTCGCCATTTGGGCAATGATGCATTTCGGTGGCCCAACGTCTAGGCCGTGTCACGAGGTTGGCAAATGACACAGGGGTGACAAGTGAAGGGTTCGAGGCCCAGACACGTTGTCATGCGCGGGAACCTGACGAGGTGGACAAGTCTAGGACTTGGCCCCTGAGCTAGGCTCACCAAGAATGAGAAGTGGGTGGAAATAGCTGTGAGCCTCGATTTTAAACCACTATCCTATGTTGATTCAGGTTGTTTAGGATCTAATCGGGTTCTAGGTCCACTTATAACATAAGATTAATAACTATGTCATATAACACTAATTATTAAATCCTAAGTTAGCTCACTGGAACCTATTATGAGTTGCCACCTAATTTTAACCTAGGGTAAATTAGGAAAGGTAGAGTTCGGGTTCCGGGGCTTGGTATTTGACTTATTCAGGGTTCAAATTACTTTCATTACCCATCCTAGGTCGTTTTTCCTCTACTTAGATTATTTACGGCTTTTTACGAGGTTGTTTTACCTAAGTGTGCATGTTTCTGATTTTTTGGTATTTCTTACACTTTTTGACTGAAATTAAAAGTGGAAATTGAAATTACCTAAACTAGGGTTTCAGATGCAGAATTAGGTCAAATTTTGATTCCGTCCAAGGCCTCGGACCTAATGTCCGAACCCACGGATCCTAGTTATTCTAGTTGTATAGAAAAGTCCAAATAATGAGAAAACAAAATTTTGAAAAGTTCAGGGCCATGGAAAAGGTGTCTAGGGCCCGGACATAAGTTGAAAAACCCTAAAACATTTGAAAATTTAATTCATGTCGCGGTTTGGGGGTGTCCGTGGCCACGGAAAGGCCGTCCGGGACCCCGGACAGGCTGTCCGCAGGCACGGACCACCCTCGGACGGTGGCGTTCTGGTGGTCTGGACAGGTCGTCCACAGGCACGGACCACCCTCGGACGGCGGCGTTCTGGTGGTCCGGACACGCTATCCGCAGGCACGAACCACCCTCGGACGGCGGCGTTCTGGTGGTGTTTTCGGTTCAAATTTTATGGGTATGTTCCTTGCAAGATTTTAAACACGTTAGCATTTGAAAGAATTAAATTTGACTGCAAATTTAGGTTAAAACTTATCAAACAAGTAATATGACTAAAACACAAACAAATAGTAACTTAGAAGCCGAAAAGAGTCGGTTCGAATTCAAATTTTGACAGAAAGCTAATAAGGTCGTAGGGAGTTAGGAAAGTAGAACTCCAACCTCTTTTACCTTTGGGATTAGTATGATCCTTCACACCGGGAACCCTTGAGTGCCTTGTTGATGTCGATTCCGGTTTGAACTTGAAACGAGCTTCTGACTCTCAAAGAATGGTAGTGTTTTGCATGTTTTCGTGGTGGTTTGATGATTATTGAAGTGTTGGGGATTGAAAAGTGTGTTTGTATGATGATTTTAGGGAACGTTTGATGAGATTTCGGTGGTCGGGTTTTAAATAACGTGGGGAGTTGTGACGTCTGTGCTTTTTGACTGCCTAGGGTTTAAGAGATTGTGTTTTGATCAAGAGTTAAGGTCCTTTTATAAACTCCACTAAAGATAAAGTAATTCGGTAAAAACAGAAGTTTACTGAGGTTTTGGATAAGTGGCTTCCAAAGGGAATCTGACGTTGAAATTTTAACCACATGTAGAGGATGACATTTCTGATTTTTCTAAAGAAGAATTAGAATTTTTGAATATCGGAATATTTTTAAATTCAATTTCTGATCATATTCAATCAAAAATTACTAAAAAATTATTGGAAATTCGAAAAATCGAAATTCTAAAGCCATTATGCTCTTAATGTTATCTTTTATCATGTATTAGAATTTCAAAGCATTCCGAGTTGATTTGAATCACTTTTGGAAGAGAGAGAAAGCTTGCGGGAAGGCTTAGGAGCCTCGAGAATTATGAAAATGCCCGTGTGGATGATTAAGTTGTCACTATCACTCCGGAATGTGTTGAACGAAACGGGACTCCTCATAATTTGACCAAAATGCCCTTTTTAACACGTATGCCTGAGAGACTCTAACCCGAGGGGGTCAAAATTTTGGGTATAACAATAGCTTTGTGCTAACTAGTGGTATCATGTCGGTAGCTGGGCTACGGCAGACATGACCAGACATCCTGTGGCATTTGTTGCCAAGGTGTGTCATGATTGAGTCATGACAAAGGAAAAGAGCGAGTCACAACTAGGCATGGCATCGTATGACACGGGCGCTGGCAATGCTTGGCACGGGCGTTGGCTATGGCTAGATGCGCGAGCCAAGTTGGGTGACAAGGGCACGACCTCTTAACATGGGGGTTGGCAGTGCTTGGCACGGGTGCTGGCTGTGACAAGGTGTGAGGGGGTGTCTCGGGCACATGATGCGAGCAGCGAGTGTCGAGAGCACTGGGCGCTAGGACATGCTGAGTTGTGCTAAGGCACGCTGCAGGCGCTAGGCAACAACGAGGGGCATGGACGTGCACACTAGGCGTCGTGGCTCCCATAACCCTGATTCTCAGGTTTTACTCGAAAGTCCTGAAAGTTCCTATTTTTGTGGGATGCTCTTAGAGGTGGTTACTATCTTGGAGATAATAAAGCCTAATGTTTCCTTAAGTGAAAATATGTCTGGAAGCTGGTGGAAGAACATATATTAACTGGGTTAATTAAGTTTGGAAAGAGAAAATGCCTTTCCATGGGAAAATAAGTTTTCCTTGGTGAAATTGGATTTCCTTCCCTAAAAATATTATCTGTGAAAGGTTTTCTAAGTTTGTTGAGGTTTCTTAGAGATAATGGTTTGCTAAATTTTACCTGGGGTAAACCAGAAGCAAATATCTCTCTGAGTGCTTAAGGATTGTTATCCTAACGAACCGAATAACTACTTCCTAAAATTGTGGAAAGAGGTTGAGATATTCTCTTAACTGGATAAGGATAGCTAGGCAGCCTTATCCCCTTTCCTTATGGGCGGCACTCTTTTAGGAGAGTTTGTTAAGATTTTAACCTAAGCAAATAAAGGTGCCACTTATTTAGGAAGGTGGTTAAGAGACGACACCAATATAGCAAGATTGTTAAAATCTCCTTGGCTAGCTGATTTGGGGTGCCACCTTTGTAGGAGGTTTGTTGTTAGGCACCTCCCTTTGTGGGAAGTTGAGATATTTAAGCGCCTAACTAACTAGAGAGAATCGGGGGAAGTTGTTGAGATTTTAAGGAGAGAGAATAAAAGAGTTTGTTTCCCTTATTATCTCAACCGAACCAAGAGGCCTATATAGGGCTAGTAAGATCATTGTAGGGCGGCATCATTACTTGTTCTATGCTAATATATTCTAAGCTTTGGTTTCTAGAAAGCAGAGAGAGAATACTTTCTCCTTGATCTCACATAAACTTGAGCTACGTCACAATTGAGTTCTTCCCCAAGGAATTTTAGCGTGAGCATTTTAGTGTTTCCCAAGTTCCTACCTCTAGTCCTGCAACATCCAACACTTGTGAACTTGATTCAAAGACTAAGTTCAGGGAGGCAAGGTTGCAGTGGAGCTAGTTACCACAACGCGGGCGATATTCTCGTTCTTGTATCCCCTTTTGGGTGCAAAGGCGTAAAGGTTGGACCTTTACCACTCCTAGGCATATGGGAGTGTGTGAGTGTCTAGCCAAGGCGAAGTCTTGAAGTGGTCGTGCTTCAAGCAAAGGTGCGAAGGCTGATCGACTCGAGCGTGAGTTCAGCCGGTCATAGCGAGTAATTTCTCGTGTGACAGCTGGTTAGTTTATGCCTGACCTGTCCCCTGGCAGCCTACACGGTTGTGTCCCAGCTGGGCACCTAAGTGCTCGAGGGCCTCAATGGCTACATTATACCCACGAATGGGGATGTCGGAACGCTTCGACTCCTGATAAGTGTGAAGTTGATATGGTTTATAGGGGCTAAATTCTTATTTTATGCTACATTTTTATGCGCTTTCTCACACTTATCCTATGTTTTTCATGATTCCTACTTTAGGCAAGAACTGAAGCCAATTTATATATTTAAAGCAGGAAATGATGGTGAAAATGCATAGTTCTCCTCAAGAGCTTTCTAACGCCGTAAACGGGGAGCAAATCGGAGCTCAAACGAAGAATCTGGACCCTGTCGAAGTTTGCGGAAAAAAGGGCACAAATATACACACGTCCGGACTTACGTCTGACCCAGTTGTCCAGACGCTTTGTACCTGTCCGGAAAACTGATCCGGACGCTGACCCGGACGTGACTAAATTCTCACCAATCGAAGCTTGAACGTGTCCGGATGGTGTGTCCGGCCCTGTGACCCGAACGTGCTCAGAAGGACAAAAATATTTACAACCACGAGTGCAGCGCGGAGATTTCGATATATATTTTCGTCCAGCCAGGGTGTCCGGCTAACTAACCCGGATGTAAAGCCAGACGTCTCACAAACAACAGAATCTCGCCTGACAACTCTATCTCTTGTCCGGCTAACTGACCTGGATGGGTGAGCCGGATGCATGCATTTTAGATCCAAAAATTCTATTTTAAAGGGGCGTTCGCAGGCATTTGAGAGACATTTAGAATTAAAATTGAGAGCCGACCTATTTCTTCCTCTGCATCCGTGCGACACCAAGGGGCAACCAAGGAGAATTTCTGCTTCAATTTCATCAGTTTGTTCAACCCTACAACTAGCAAATCTTTGGATTCGACATAGAGATGATTTCTACTCCTTCTCTAATTGTTTCCTCTTTCGATATGTTTGGCTAAGGGATTAAACTCCGAGGAGTGGTGATTGTAAATAGTTAGGTTTTGTAGAATTATTATTAGTTGATTTGGGATCTATCAGAGGTTCGTTTCAGATTATAAATATTGTTTGCGCTATCAATAAAACTTGCTACTTTATTTTTAGCTTTGCGAAAGTTGTCAAAATCTGATCCGTGATTGATAGCTAGGTCGTTATAATCTGTTAATCTGTGGAGAGCTTTATCTGATTGATGAATTAGCCTTCAGATGCAATTTAAATTCGTATGCTTATTCCCTCTGCGTTAGTGATAGGTTTATAATTTAATCTGTCGCGTTCTACACAGTGGAGTTCTAATTGGCTAGGATTTAGTCATTTAGAAACTTGTTAGAATTTGCCGAACCCTATTCCCTAATCAACTGGAGATAGAACTGCAAGTCTTAACTAGGAAAGACCACCTGAACCCAGAGTTCCGCTTTCGTTATATTAATACTAGTCACTCTTTGCTTGTTCTTAATTTTATTGATCAACAATTTCCCCCGATTTACAGCTTTTGCTAGGATTAGATTTGCTTTCTTAGTCCCCTGGTTTGATACCCCGGTTGCTCATATTACATTACTGCTACAACCGACAATTATTTTGCAACCCGTAGGTTTATTTTATTTATTAACCTGTAGGTTTATTTTATTTATTAATTTCTAGGATTAATTTTGTAGTTTTTAATATATAAAAAAATTGTTTGTAAAAAGTCGGGACGCTTCGACTCCTTGGCGGTGTTGGGCCCATGCAGCCCACACCGACGGCTAGGTGAACTTGTCGTGAGTCACCCCGGGCTGCCAGGAGAGCACCCGGCTAGGCACGAGTGTAATACCCCAAATTCTAAACTGTGATTAGGACCTTACTTAACTGTAAACCTTAGGAAACCCTAATTTCTAAAGATGGAGAAGGTTATAATTAGTTGGAAGTGCTTGGTGAACATTAGAAACCCTAGTTCCCGGAGTATCACCCGGTAAACCTTAGTTTCGCAGGATTCCTGAAATTCCCGAAAATTACTAAATTCCTCAAGAACTGAGAGTGGTTATCAACCTTAGGAAGAGTGTTAGGTACTTTTGAGAGTGTTTTGAGGAAAGAAACAATTATACCTTTCTTCTTTTAATATAAGACAATTTAGTTACATTTTTCAGTATTTAGTGGTTCTGGGCAAACGAGGCTTTGGAAGAGCTCATAAGTGACCCGAGGAAATTCCTGAAACTTGATAACCCATACTAGTATTAACATACCTACATATATAGTCTTAATACCCATGAAAAGCTCGAGCCAAACATGGCCTAAGATGGTGGCCGAAAATATCAAGAGAAAGGAGGAGAAAATATCTCGGTTACTATTGACAACTATTCATAACCTCCTTACTATTTGCTAATGATTACCAAAGCAACTTGCTCCCTCCTTATCCATTCAATGCCGGTTACATATAGATGGTTAGGATTGGTTTTGGACACTTGGCACAAATCAATGGTTAAGGAGAATTCTAGACTTAATGATTATAAGTTAAAGGATAAGGATGAAATTTAGTATAAAAAGGGGAGGGGTGAGGTCGGCCATGGTAGGTGAGCAAGGTGGCCATTCTTCTTCATCTACCCTGTTTCTCCCAAGCTAGAAAACACCGTTGGAGCTTAGGCAACAACACTCCTCCATTAGAAACACAAATCTAAGGTAGTAATTAAGCTAAAATCAAGGAAAAAGGCAAGTTTAAGGAGTGGAAGCCAAACTCCAAGGTGGGCGACTTGGTTGGTGGAGATTTTGAGTTCAAGAAACCTATAATCAAGGTAGAAGAACACCAAAATGGCTAGGAAAGGAGAGGTAACATCTATGCACATCATTTCACCTTTAAAGCTTATTTTCTTTCTTAAGTCATTCTATTTGGTTACCTACGAATCCTATCTCCTATTTTCTTAAACTTTTTACAGTAAACTATGGATGAATAGTTAGTGACTATCCTATAAAATAAAGTCGAAATAAGGTTGGGAAGTAGGAAAACCCTAAGAAACTTTGAAAATGGGGAAAAATGAGCTTCAAGCTTTAGGAATTGTTTAGAGGTGTTTCCGACATTGGTTTGAGCTGAACTTTTTAGGGTAGTCTTGAATAGTGAATATATGGTTATGGTGGAAAAATCATGTCGAATGGAGATATTTAAGTCGGTTAGACATGCTAAGGAAGCTAAAAATGAGAAAATGTGCTTTAAGCCTTTCTGAATGGTTGGATGAGTTTCCGAATTGATCTTGAGATGAAATGTTGTGGAGATACTTTGGTTGTGGTGCTAGGAACATGGTTAAAAGTTTAGGCTGAGAATCCTTTGGGAAGATATTTAAGCTGGTAAAAATTGATTTTGGTCAAAAATGAGTTTTTAAGCTTTCTAAGGTGGTTTCTTGGAAATTGTTTGATTCTATGATTTATTGAAGCTTAAATGGTATTATTGTGATGTTATCAAGGTGATTCCACAAGTGTGTGAGCTTAATGTGTGAATTACTACTTATGTGCTTGTGTTGAGCTGGTTTATGACATCTCACTCATGGTTTGTAAATATGTTTAAGGATAACCTCTTGTGGTGGTGGTGGAAAGTATTGTGTGATGTTGATATCATGGTTATCCTAAGGCTATGCCTCTTGTGAGAGCCTTTAAGGCCAAGCCGATGTTCCGGCAACAATATAAGCTCCTACTAATGAATTGGAGCTGCCACTATGATCTACTCCTATTGGGCAGAAGTTTTCAATAGGGGGGTGTGAACACTTATGGACATAGGTTGGGAGGTGGTGGTGGTGGGGGACTTCATTTGGAAATATCTTGTATATGATATTAATTATCTCTTGATAATTTTGGTACAGGTAAATGGTGTGTGATCTCTTCTGATTCGTTATGCCTTATAATTGTTAATATTTACTGGTAACAAAAGTTTTAAAGAGAAAATAAGTTTTTACGGGGTGTGGTAGTGTTACTCAGTTTTTACTGATTTTATTTGTTTGTATTTTCCTGTGTATATGAACTCTGTGTATTCAGGGTAACTGGGATGGTCACCTTCTCTGCACTGAGGACGAGTCCACCGACACCTTCTATATTTTCATGTTTGTCACCTATTGTAGAAGTATTCAGCCTGGGGTCACCGAGATAGTGTTTGAGAAGTGGAACAAGAAGATACAAGGTTTTAGGCACCCGGAAAATGGCAGTAGTCAGTATATCACTCATGATGTTTCCACTGTGTACGAGTATATGGAAGTAGTCCCATGCTAGATACTAGTGATGTAATAGTCTTTTGATACCCCCTTTACTTTTGGTAAAATAGGAGTAGGAGCTAACTTAGTGGTTGGCTGCAAAGGGGTCTTTTGGTACTAAGGTGTAAAGCGACGGGTTAGTTGTGTCACTCTTTTGGTAGTAGAACAGCATTGTAAGATAGCTAACGTAGGGGTGGTGGTGGTAAGTAGCCTTACACTTACTAGTCTCTAGTAAGTGTGGCGGTAACCCCCGGTGATAGTAATAGGGGACCTTTTGTAAACTGACGCATGTATAATACAAGCTAATGATGTTATTTCAGTTATAGCATGTTTAAGAAAAAAAGGGGGTTAAGTATATGGTGGTGGTAAACCGAGGCGTTACAGAGTGGTATCAGAGCCCTAGGTTGTTGGAGGGTAAAGATGGGTTTGTTTAGGAAGCACAGTGACCCAGGCTTAGGTTTAGGAGTCCAGGCAGAGCTATGTGGTTCTGAAAATGTGATTTGTTGTGATATTTGTGTTGTGTGTTTGGTTGATTATAGTTAACTATTTATTGCAACTAACATATCTGTGTGTTGAATAATGGAGAGGGGAGAGGACAGATGGATGAACTGAGGGAGTTGACACTGAGCATGGGAAGAATCTTGGAGCAGCATGAGGCTAGAGCTGAAACACTAAGGATTTTTCCCAAAGGATAGCAGCTATGAAACCAAGTACCACTAGTGCAGAAAATGTTTTTAACCACGGTTATTTTGCCTATATACCACGGTTAGGAACCGTGGTTTATGCTTACGTCGTATATTTACAAATAGCTATAAACGACAGTTCATAACCGTCGTTTAAAGTAAGCGAAAAAACCACTGTTGGTCGAAACCGTCGTTTAAGACCCCTTCTCCCGTGAATATTCATTGACTTTATACCACGGTTGGGAGTCTGAACCGTGGTATAAAGCGCGTTATAAATGACGGTTTTACTTAAAACCGTGGTATAAAATGTATAAAATCAACAATAAACCACGGTTATACATAAAACCATGGTTTATAGTCTGTGAATATTTTTTTCAGTACGCCGGCGATTTAGCGGCGCCGCCTTCAATGGTAATTTCTCAATAGAGCGCAGACAGAAGAGAATGAAGAGGCCAGAACATGTATGTTCCTTGTTTGTGAATTAGGGTTGCTAAATAATGAGTGAAGTCGCATTATGTTGCTTGTTTGCGAATTAGGGTTGCAAAATAATGAGTGAAGTCGCATTATGTTCCTTGTTCGTCGGTAGGTTGCAAAATTACCGTGAAAGAGAATGAGAGAGGGCGGAGCTCTTGTTCGCCGGTTAGGGTTGCAAAAAATTACAAAGAGGCGTAGATCATGTGTTCCTTATTCGTTAGTGTGGGTTGCAAAAATTACCGTGAAAACAAGAGGCGTAGAGCATGTCCTTGTTCGCCGGTTAGGTTTGCCAAAATTACAGTGAGTGGAAGAGGCGCAGCATGTGTTCCTTGTTTTCCAGTATGGGTTGCGAAGTTGAAGAGATGGCACAGAGCATGTTCGCCGATGGGTTGCAAAAATTACCGCGAGTTGACGAAGAAGAAGAAGAGTTGCAGAGCATATATGTGTTCCTTGTTCGACAGTGTTGGTTGTAAAACAGTGAGACGGAAATATATATAATAAGAGAAGAGAAAGAGCCGCGTTAATTTTCACCAAAAATTTGAATTCCCGCTTAGACTCTATACCACGGTTCTTCCAAGAAACCGTCATTTAAAGTTGTTTGACCACGACTAAAAATGACGGTTTTGACAAAACTGTGGTTTAAAATACAACGCGTCAAGCCATATACGACTGTTCCACGCAGAACCGTGGTATATAATACAACACATCAAGCTATATACAACGGTTCCACCCAGAACCGTGGTATAAAATGCAACACGTCAAGCTATATACGACGGTTCCACCCATAACTGTGGTATAAAATCTCCCGCCGAGAATTTTTGTGATGGTTATTCTAATAACCGTGGTTTAAAACTTTTAAATGACGGTTATGTGATTAACCGTGGTTTAAAGTGCGTCATTTAAAATCTTTTTTCTACTAGTGTACTTATTCGGGAGAAGAGGATCCGGTGATTCTAGAGGAATGGATCAGAGAGTTTGACAAAATATTTGATATCATCGATTGCCCTGAAGAAAAGAAGGTAAGTGGGGCTGTATTTTATTTTAAAGGAGAGGATGATCTGTGGTGGACTGCGGAGGAGGAGAGACTCAAAGGAAATCCAGGTTTTAGATGGAATATGTTGAAGGATGCAATGAGGAAAAGATTTTATCCGGAGCATGTAAGGTTGCAAAAATATTAGGAATTTACTGGATTGAGGCAGCGGACGAATGATGTTAAAACTTATCATGCTAAGTTCGTGGAGCTTGCTAGATTTGCTCCGCATGTGGTACCAGATGAGACTGCTAAGGTTCAACGTTTCTTGGAAGGGTTAAATTGGGATTTACAAGAAGCTCTGAGTGTAATACCTATAAGTACTTTACAAGAGGCCTACGATAAGGCTGCTAATCTTTATAGGGTACAACAGATGAGGAAGGAAGTGAAAACGGGGCGGAAAAGGAGAATGGAGTCACGTAAGGCTGAGAACTTTGATAAGAGGACTAAGTTTAGGTTAGACCAAGTGGGGGAGCCAGACCCAATTACTCGGAACGACGATTCAATGATAAAGGAACTAGATATTTTTATTGCAAGATATGTGGAAGGAATCATCCGGGTGAAGATTGTGAAGGAAGGTTGGTAAAGTGTTTTAACTGTGGGAAGCTAGGCCATAGGGCCTATGAGTGTAGGGTAAGAAGGATGGAAGGAGATACTAATCAAGTAGCCAGACCTGCTACAACTGGGAATTTCAACAACCAGAACAATCGTGGCAACCAAGGTGGAGTACAGCTGAATAATCAAAATGGGCAGAGGAATAATTATAATGGTCCAAGAGGTAACATGAGTGGGCAAGGGAATAATCAGGGGAAACAAATACAATATGGAAGTGGAAGTACTCAGGGAGGAGGCTATAAGAATCAGGGATATATCAACGTAATCAGCAAGACGGAGGCTGAATCTCAATAAGAAGGGGGCGTCATTACATGTACTTTTTCAGTTCTTGGAACTAGTGCTAAAGTGTTGTTTGACTCTGGTGCAACCTGTTCTTTTATATCCTCTGAGTTCTTGAAGAAAGTAGGAGTAGTCCCCGATATAGAAGTTGAAATTTCTGTTTCTACACCTACGGGGAGAGTGGTAGGATGCACTAGAAAGATGGAAGGAGTAAAAATTACCATAGAGGGTAGAGAATTTGAGATGGATCTGGTACAGTTTGATTTGAAGGATTTTGATATAATCTTGGGGATGGACTGGTTGAGTAAGCACAAGGGGCACATAGATTGTGAAAAACAAAAGATTAGCTTATGTGGGAAGAAAGGGAAGAGAGTGTCGTACACATGCGAAGGAGCTAAGCAAAGGGTAAAGGTCCTACCTGCCTTAAAGTTCTTAAAGGAGTTGTGAAAAGGAGAGCCAGTTTATATGTGTTATGTTCAAGAAGAAAAATCGACACAAGAACAGAAGTCATCTGCACTTAAGGATCTTCCAGTGGTTAGGGAGTTTCTAGATGTTTTTCCAGAAGAAATTCCCGGACTTCCACCCGACCGTGAGATTGAGTTCACTATTGATTTAGTACTAGGAACAGCTCCAATTTCTAAGCATCCTTATAGGATGGCCCCGAATGAGATGAATGAGCTAAAGAAACAGTTGGAGGAACTTTTATAAAATGGTTATATTCGACCGAGTGCTTCTCCGTGGGGAGCCCCAGTATTGTTTGTAAGAAAGAAGGATGGAACTTTGCGTCTTTGCATTGATTACAGGGAATTGAATAACGTCACAATCAAGAATAAATATCCCTTGCCTAGGATTGATGACTTGTTCGACCAGCTACAAGGAGCGAAAGTATTTTCTAAGATTGATCTAAGATCAGGCTATCATCAGTTAAAGATAGCAGAAAAGGATATACCAAAGACAGCCTTTCGAACTAGGTATGGTCATGATGAGTTTGTGGTTATGCCATTTGGGCTAACAAATGCACCGGCAGTATTTATGGATTTAATGAATCGGGTTTTCAGTTAATTCCTTGATAAGTTTGTAGTGGTATTCATCGATGACATATTGGTGTACTCGAAGGATGAGGAGCAGCATGCTGATCATCTGCGACAAGTTCTACAGGTTTTAAGGGAGAAGAAACTATACGCCAAATTATCTAAGTGTGATTTTTGGCTCAAGGAAGTATCATTTTTAGGTCATGTTGTAACCGGAGATGGAATTTCGGTTGACCCGGCTAAAATTCAGGCTGTTAAGGATTGGCCCAGGCCAACGAATGTTCGAGAAGTTAGAAGTTTTCTTGGGTTAGCTGGATAATATAGGAAGTTTGTCCAAGATTTCGCTAAAATTGCAAGACCGCTTACAAATCTAATGAAAAAGGAAGTGCGGTATAAGTGGGATGAGGATTGTGAAAAAGCTTTCTAGATTTTGAAGGAGAAGTTAACCACAGCACCAATTCTTACGTTGCCCTGTGGTACAGAAGGGTTCGAAGTATACAGTGACGCGTCTAAATATGGATTAGGGTGTGTGTTGATGTAGAATGGCAAGGTCATTGCCTATGCCTCTCGACAGTTGAAGAGCTATGAGACCAGGTATCCTACTCATGATTTGGAACTTGCAGCTGTAGTTTTTGCCTTGAAAATTTGGAGGCACTATTTGTATGGAACTTCTTGCAAAATTTACACGGATCACAAGAGCTTGAAATATATTTTCACTCAAAAAGAGCTCAACATGAGGCAGAGGAGATGGTTGGAACTTATTAAGGATTATGACCTGGAGATTTTATACCATGAAGGCAAAGCCAACGTGGTGGCAGACGCCTTAAGTCGGAAGAGGAGTCACGAGGGAGAAGCTAATTGGATATTACATGATGAATTGCTACAAGATTTCAAAAGGTTGAACCTTGAGGTGGTAACGGCGGGAGAGGTGGATAGAGAAATTTTGGCTAGTATGAACGCATTCCTCGACATTTACAAGGAAATTTTGCATCACCAGCAAGAGGATGAGAAACTACGAAAAATAAAGGAAAAGTAGAAAAAGGAGAAGCCCCAGACTTTAAGATTTGTGATGATGGTAGTCTGAGATTTCGTGGGAGGTGGTGTGTACCAGATTCATGTGGCGATATTAAAAGGAAATTGATGCAGGAAGCTCATAGCTCTGCATATTCCATACATCCGGGAGGAAACAAGTTGTATAAAGATTTGAAGAAAAGTTTCTGGTGGCCAGGCATGAAAAAGGAGATAGCTGAACATGTGTCGAAGTGTTTAACATGTCAAAAGGTTAAATTCGAGCACAAGAAAGCAGGAGGCATGTTGCAACCATTGGATATACCCATGTGGAAATGGGATTCGGTATCCATGGACTTTATAGTGGGATTACCACCGACCAGAGGAGGGATGGATCAGATTTGGGTGATTGTAGATCGATTGACTAAGGCTACTAGATTAATCCCAATGAAAAGTACTTGGTCTATGGAACAGCTGGTGGAAGCATATATTAAAAATGTGGTTAAATATCACGGAGTCCCTATGGAAATTATTTCGGATAGAGATTCTAGGTTTATTTCAAGGTTTTGGCAGCAATTCCAAAAAGCCATGGGAACGAAATTGAGCCTCAGTACATTATATCACCCACAGACCGATGGGCAGACGGAGAGAACTATCCAAACTCTAGAGGATATGTTGCGGGCTTGTGCAATGGATTATCATGGACTCTCGCTCCCCAACTTCCGTAGGAAGTTTCAAAGTCGGTATTGTTTTTGTCCATAAATGAGAAGGGGGATTTTGACTCTAATGGTTTGTTCAGGATTAGCCATGGGCATCCTAGTTTGCATCTCAACAGAAACCTCGTTTGCATCACTAAGATGTATTTTGTCTGTATCATGACAACTTGAATTGCTTTGGAGCTTGCATAATGCGGGGTTATGGTATCTTTGTTTTATCCTGGCTTTTGCAGCTCCCAATGAAGATGGCTATTTCTTGAAGGAAATGTCATGTTCCCTAGTTGAAGTTTGTTATAACATTTTTATCTTTAAGGGGAAAAGGCTTCCGTGAGTTATATTGGAGTTTCTCTTGTTTGAGTTATCTCTACCAGTTTTTCATTATTCTGCTATGTAATCCCTTGTTGCCTTTAATAGAGATTTCAATTTGATAAAAAAAAAGGAAAAATCACCCATGTCGTTTGATGAAATTACCCACCCCACCCATGAGGTTTCAAAAATTATTTTCCCCACCCATGTGGTTTCCCCTTTTTTACATCCGACAATTTTTCTAATTTTCATTCAACTTAAGAGATGCTTAAATGTTTACCAAATTTGATAAAACTTTACATGGATGATGCTAAAGTGTTATATTTTGGTCCAATGCCAAATTTAAAGTTTTTTAAGCCCACATATGATATGTGGGACCCAATGAACACACGTTCACATGTCATATGTTTTTTTAGGTCCCACGGATCAAATATGAGCTTAAAAAACTTTGGATTTCATGCTAGCATTGTCCGTGTAAAGTTTCATTAACTTTGGACAACATTTAAGCATCTTATAAGTTGAACAAAAAATAGAAAGTTGTCAAATGTAAAAAAGAGGAAACCATATGGGTGGAAAAAGTAATTTTTGAAGCCACATGAGTGTGATGTGTAATTTTGCCAAACGTACCATGACGAATGTAATATTCCCAAGAAAAATATGGGACAAGTGTAGTGATGCTCTATTGGGAATTGCCATCTGTGGGTCTTACCCGCAACATTTTCACCGGAAAAATAAAAAGGGGCAAGACGCTAGTTGGTTCGAGGAGTGTTTTCTTTTTAAGCTACCAACCATATAATTTATAATATTACATATCTAAGGGCAACTAATCCAAAAACGGACCCATGAGGTTTCTAAGAACACCAAATGTAGCCAGCTGAAATAAACGGAAGTTGGAACACCAACCTTCCAAGCCCGAAGAGCGCCCACACACGTAGAGCTTACCCAGATTTCTCGCATCAAGCATCGAAACACCGAAGATACATAGTTCCCCAACAAACACTGTCTGAATGGAAAGACCCTAAAAGATTAAAGATAGATAACACACTAGATATTATAAAGATTAACCGTACTGTCCAACAAAACAAAGTTTCCGTCATAGCAGCCAAGATTCGTAAAAAGGTAGTGGATTGAGGCGACAACATAATCGTTGTTAAACTTGTACTCCTAGCTTAAAATGTGTTCATGAACCTTACTCTTTAGGCTACAAAAGTTCAGCACAATCAACTAGTTCCCTTCGTTAGAACCAGGGCCGAAACAGAACCCTAGAAATAGCCATGACTTTCCCTTTAAGCCAAAGGTATATTCCCAGCTGTATTCACATCGTCCTTCTAGTGGATTCAATAACTCGTTGTTGTGTCATAAAATTTTCACCGCAAATCATCACCGATCCAACCAACAACTACTCCACCGCAATCTGGTCACGCTTCGATTGAAGCTGGAAATCACCGCTTCGGTTTCTTATTCCCGAATTGATATATCCCCCATCTGTCTGCTAAACCTTATTATCGCCCATAAGCAGATATAGAACCGCCATATAAGGAGCTTCGCCAAATGCATGGGAATCGATCCACTTTAGCCATACCATTGCCACCACTAGCAAAGAGACAGGATAAAAAGCTTAACATGCAGCTTGAATTCGAGATTACCTGCAAGGCATAAATAATTCCGGATTTCCTCATCGCAGAGAGAAGATCGACATGCATCTGGATGTGGAGATTACCATCGTAGAGCATCATCACTTTAAAAAAATCGAACCCGTCTAGGATATTTTACTCGAAAATGGCCGAAACCACAACCATGATTTTTGTTCAAAATTACCACCGCTTTACACTCTAGTATAGGCTACAACAGACGCTAGATTTTGGTTTGCGTAGTGCAGCCCTCTTTTGACCTCTACTATTCCTTCGAACCAGACTCGAGGAGTTCCGCTGCATCACCACAATCCTTAGCAGTCAGTGACGATTTTTTTAAATTTAATTTCCCCCAGATTCGACACCAGCTGATCACCACAACCAGAACCTTTTCCCAAAATGGAATGTTATCCCGGTGACCAACTCAAAACATACATGCAAGTGAGGGAATGGAACCACACTTTCTAGGGAATGGCATTCACTATTTGTTAGAATATCTAACTTAAGTTTAGTCGTTTATTCAGTTTCGTCAGTTTCTTAAGTTTCATCAGCTTTGTCAATTTATTCTGTTTCATCATTCATCAGTTTCGTCAGTTTATTTAATTTCCTCAATTTCTTAAGTTCGTCAATTTATTACTCTAGTATACATAGAGTCTTTATTATTGGATTTTATTTTTTTTTTATCCAGTGGGCATATGTAAAGGTTTGAGTTTTTGTTTTCTCCTTAGATTTTAAATAGGAGAGTCTGCCATAGACAACAATACAACATCTGAAATACAAAAAGAATCTCTTCCTTTTTATCAAATTTCTATCAATTCTATTATATTTTTATATCAAATTTCTATCAGATTTCTATCAAATCTATTATGGTATCAGAGCAGGAATCAATGTTTTTCTTTTAGAGTATGACAAATTGAAGAACAGTGTTGCAGAATGATCGCAGTTCTTTCCTCAGACAGACATGGCTAATGAAAAAGGAACTGAGAAGAAGCCTGGTGTCGAGACAAGTGCGATAGGTTATTCAGATCCTTTGTATGTCGAATTGTATGAGAAGGAATTGGCAGGTCTTGCTTATTGAGTAAGAATTCGTAAACTAGTCATATTTTTTCTACAAAATGGATATTTGACACTGGGGCAACAGATCACATGTCTGGAGCTCATAATTTCTTTGTCAATTGGAGAATTTTGTCACACTCCAGGTCAGTGGTTTTACCTGACGATAGGCCACAAGTCGTTTCTATGGTTGGAGATGTAGAATTGGGAAAGATTTCTAGGTTACAGGTGTGTTATACGTCCCAGATTTTAAGTTCAATTTACTCACCGTTAAAAGGTTAGTAAAACAAATTTCTCAGCCGCTCATTTTTGTGAGAAATATTGTTTTACACGGGATTGTATCACAAAGAAAATTGAGGTCATAGGGCTGGATCAGGAAGGCCTTTATATTTTGAAGGCAGAACGAGCTAGTCAGGTTTTCCGTGTTTCTGGAGACATGATAGAGAGAGCTGATCAATTAGCATCTTGGTATGGTTTCAAGAGTTGAGGCCAAGGGGTTGGAGTTTACATTACAGTATAGGTATGTTCTGTTTCAGAGAGCTAGTTCAAATGGGACTTATAAGAGTAATATGTTCCGTCAGATTATGCTTGTGGCATTTGCTATAAAGCTCGTGCACAACGTCTTCCGTTTGGGCACTCAGAAACTAAAACCCAGAAACCTTTTGAGATGGTTCATGTGGATGTTTGGGGACCGTTTAAAGTCACCACTTATAATGGTTATAGATGTTTCATCTGTTTTGTAGATAATAATACCAGAATTACTTGGGTTCAACTTTTGTGACACAAGGGTGAAGCATGGGAAGCTCTTGTAAGCTTCCTTAAGTTGGCAGAACGTCATTTCGATGCCAAGGTAAAAGCGGTTCACAGTGATAATGCAAAAGAATTGGATAGTTCGAATGAAGGGATAACGTATTTCGCTCGAGAAGGAATAATAGTTCATCAACTACTTGTGCTTATACTCCTCAGTAAAATGTCATGGTCGAAAGGAAGTATAAGTATCTTCTTGAGACCGCCAGAGCCCTTTTCTTTCAATCTTAGGTTCCGCTTGCTTACTGGAGTGAATGAATTTTACATGCAACCTATTTGATTAATCGGCTACCTACCAAGGCTTTGAAATGGACGACTCTTTTTGAAGCTTTTTACGACACAAAGCCTTGTTATGACGATATACACAACATTTTGGTTACATGTGTTATAGAACTCTTGTTAGTGACAAGGGTGACAAATTTAGTCCGCGGGCTGAGGCTTGTGTTTATTTGGGTGAAGAACCCAGTAAGAAAGGGCATAAGTTATACAGTTTGGATACCCGACAAGTTGCTGTTTCCAGGGATGTGAAGTTTCATCCCCACTATTTCCCCTTTTACCATAGACAAGGTTGTATTTTCTAATTCTCCGGGCATGCTGCTGATTCTTCTGAATAGTTTCCTCAAGATTGGGAAGTCGATTGTCCCATCCCCTTGTGCGTTTTTCCGCCGATGATAATGTCACTGTTCATCCACCTAGTGAAGTGTTATGCCATCTATGGTGGTCGAACAGATCATGTGGGCAAATCACAATGTGGTCTTCGACGTTCTAGTCGTGAGAGCCATCGGCCTGGGTATCTTGATGATTATATTTCTTCTTCTGATTTATAGGATATTTTGGATGCGCGTGTTTATCACAGAGGAAAACATAAGAATTTGTTGAACGATTGTCAAAGTCTGACGGATACTAAGCTTGGGGTTTCTCGTGCATTCACTATGGCCACTTTTCATGCTCCGTTTGATCGCATTATAGCGGAGGAGCCGCAATCATATAAAGAAGCGGTTGTTTCTGCACATTGACGAGAGGCTATACAGAATGAACTAAGGGAAAGAAAACTATAGGTCGTAAATAGGTTTACAAGATTAAATTCAAGTCTGATGGCTTTACTCAACATCGTGGGCTGGATTATCATGAGACTTTCTCACCAGTTTTTAAGATGACCACAATTCGTGCTCTTCTTAATGCAGCTCTTCATAATGAGTGGATTGTTAATCAGCTGGATGTTAATAATGCTTTCTTACATGGAGACCTTGATGAGGAGGTGTAACACCCCTACCGCTAATACTGTCATTACCGTCTAATCACCTCGTACATACATACCTACGCAGCGGATACTTACTTACACAACGGTGGGTGATACAATGCCGTTAGCCACCCACGTGACTAACAAGGCCTACTACTACTTACAGCATCGGTCTGATGGACCGGAATACCCGAGTGCTACACATTTACAATCCATACTCCAATTACCAACCGAGCGCTACAATTCTCCATTCAATACAATACTCCATAATTACAATACAACATACCGAGTTTACTAAGATCCAAATACAAATACAATACAACAATTCTTTCAAGTTTATACATACTCATTAGAGTCTATCATCTACCCATTCCTCACAAACTACATACTTTCCACCTACATAATGGTGCACCCCTTGGTAGGTACACCCGACACTTCAAAGGCAACAAGCCTTATACCATTCTTTACTATCTACAATTCATACCTAGTGATTTAGGCATAGCCGCCGGTCTCTTACTGTGACCATAACCGCTTCGGGTACCTGTACAATAAAAACAGTGCCCCAAGGGGCTCAGCTTACGCTGCATATGACTTCCGCATACCCCGCGTACTAATGAGGGTACGCCGACTACTTAGGTCGAATACATGCGATTCATTTTACTCATACATACATACATGCTTTTCATAATACTACAATACATCACAAAGCATACATACATACATTTCAATACAACAAGGAAGACATTACAAGTCAACCGTTCATACTTACCATTCCGGAGATACACTTCTCCAATACATACATAGTACTTGTTAGCTTCTTTACACACCCGGGTTAATCGGGTGTACATTAATCTTTTACTCAAGGTCAATGACTTACACTAGCCAAGACCATTACTCATACAATACTTACTTACTTACTCAAGTCAAGTCGTTGTGACCTCCGGGCAGGGACTACACCGTCCCACCACCGGGCTTTAGGTGGCTCACCAATCTAGGATGCTATCCATTTAAGGGGTTTGGTCCATAGAAAGGATTCAGGCCACGAATCGGATCCAACCTCTTGTGTGTCCTCATCCTCACGCGTGGCCGAAACTATATCGGACTTCTACTCATTCCATTTTACTCAATTCTCAAATTAGGAGTTAGGTAGTTAGGAATTAGTAGAAGTCATCACATCCACACCAAGAATAATACATTACACAAGTACATTACAAGGTACACATACACTTCATTATCATCCATTCATTTCATGAATTACACAAACTAAATGTTCAAGGCAATAAAACAAGAACATTATAATAAAAGCACAAGCAAGTGCATTAAAATCCAATTCATGCATTTCTTTATTTAGGTGATCAAATAAGCACACAAATCGGGGTGACCAGTTAGGATACAGAGCATGAAGAAATCATACCTTTCACCGGGATTTACTTTACCGGGTGTTCCTTTGTTTCTTGGTTCAACCTTGTTCCTCGAGTCTTACTCTTGAACCATTGAGTACATGCCAAATAGTTCTGTTAATACTAAGCATTACGGTATATACATAATTGCTACTCCCGTACTTACCCCGTTATCCTGTTATTTCAGTTTAACTTAATGTTCTTATACTCACAACTTTCTTAATCATTTCTCAAACTTGTTTACACTTCTTAGGACCTTTAAAGGTCACCACACAAGGCCTTAACAACTTCTAAAACCATTAGTAATCAATCCCCCATGTTTTAAACCCTAAAAATCACATTCGGCAACAATTTGGGGGTGGTCCGGGACTTGGTCCGGACCCAAGGTCCCGGACCATTCATAGAAGTTACTCTCGGCTGATTTTAACTATTGGTCTGGGACTTGGTCCTGGACCTAGGTCTGGACCACCTACAGGTTTTACTCTCGAAGTGTTTTTCAGTGCGGTCCGGGACTTGGTACATATCCTAGGTCCCGAACCCTGCTAAAAACTGCTACTAGGTTGATTTTTCAACCCCAAATCAAATCCGCCTCCAATCATTCCATAATCTTTCCACATGTTTTATACATGTTTAAACACACTTAAACACTCACTAAAACTCCTTAAATCCATGGTCCAATCCTTACTCAACTTCTTGCACAATTTTTACAAATTTTCATTCTCATTTTCACACTTTGCACACTTGTGCATTCCTACACCTCTCTTTGCATTTTGAACTTTGTTCTAATTCCATTTTACCATTCCAATTCATCTCCAAGAAACTACACTATCAATCCACAAGTCCAAGACTCATTTTCCTAAGTCTTGCACACTATTTCCTCATAACTTCTCCAATGCATTTTAAAACTCTTTGCTACATATTTTTCACACCCTAGTATTCTCATACTACAACTACTACTCCATGGTTACTAAACATCCCTACTCAATCCAATACACACCTTGGTTCTCCCATTCACCAAGTCATCCATAAATGCACAATTCCTACTAAAATTTTGTCATAGTTTACCTACAATTCTAAATTATCCACATACATCCTTTCTCACCAAATTCATTCCTAAACTAGCCACACCCATATAAGGGTCCTACCAGCACTCAAAGCAATACCACTTCATCAATACTTCCTCAAACAACAATTCCAATACACATACACAATTTATTTGGCTCTAAGGCCTACATTTCAAATACTAGTTCACAAATACTCAAACTTCCATCAACTACAATACTAGTACAATATTTTGGGTTCTTTTATTAATCTACCCATTCCCATTATTCTAATGCATTAAAATTTAGCATTAAGAAGGAGCTCTTACCTTAAGCTCATAATTCCTTCTTTCTTTTCCAATTCTCCTTCTTCTCTCTTTCTTGCACAAAATCGGTCATATGGGGAATGGAGTTGCCAAACTCCATCCCAACACACAAATTACACAAAATAAGTGTAATTAAAATACTAACCCTTAAATTTACACTAATTCATGGAAATGCTTAAAACACCAATCTAGGGTTTACCTTTGGAGTCTTTTAAGAAGGGTTTTAGCCCTTGGTTCAAGAAGGTGATCCCACCACCATTGCAAGGTTAGAATTATGCTCAAAGGAGAGAGAAAAATAGAGCATTACAAAGGGGGGAAAATCGGTTACAAAGGAGAATGGTGGAAACAAGAGTTTTTCATGTAAATGTTTACCTTAATGGAGAGAGGAGACTCCAAGCTTTGATTTGGTACCATTTTCTCTTCAAATGGGGAAACCCATGGAGATGAACTTCCTCATTTTTGGATTTTGAAAAGAGAGAATGGTAGAGAATGATGAGGGGATGAAGAATATGTACTTACTTTTGCATTTGGAGTTCAAATGGAGCTAGAGCATAAAGGAGAAGAGGAGAAGCCATTGTTGCTTATTTGGGAGCTTCAAAAATCACCAACCAGGAGGGAGAAGAGGGAGATCGGCTGGGAGAGAGGAGGAAGGTGAGAGAATAGAGAAATGAGAAAGTGAGGTGAGAGAAAAGGTAAAGTACCCTTTTTACTTTTTTTCTCTTTTTGCTTTTTGATGAGCTTATTTAGCTCTTAAAAACCAGCCCTCAAACTAATACCAGTTGGAGCATTTTTCGTCTTTTATAGAAAACGCTCGTTAATTTACACGGTTTTGGTACTATTCACTAACCAGGCCGTTTTCTGGAATTTTCTCGTTTCTTTAATTTTATCGGTTATTAAGCTTCCATTGGTGCTTAAATATAGTTATTTAAATGAACTATAACTTTTACAGGTTCGTTTGACCACTCAAAGTCATGTTTTCGGGTTTTCTCAAAAAACGTGCGCTAAAGCTCTATTAGCGTTTTAATACATTATTTGGATCCGTTTTCTTCGGGAATCATTCCCGTACTCTAATTAGGCATGAATAAGCCTTAGGAATCCATTTAATACTCTAACCGAGGTCTCGTACCTCCTATGGTCATATAACGCTTACTTAGCGTTTTTCACTTTTTAAGCGTTTCTTCATTTCTTTTGGATTTATTTTTTCCTTACCAATATTACTTAGGCACTATTAGGCCCTTAAATACATATTAGGATAATTTTAATCACTATATTTAAGTTCGGGGTATTTCAATCTACCCCCTTAAGAAACTTTACCCTCAAAGTTGCTCAAGGTTGTAGGATTATGATACTTACTCATTCTGACACGTCTATGCCAAAGTCATACCTCCTCCTTACAAATTCCCAAATCTGTTACTCAAGGTCTCTACATACCATACCATACAAGTATACTACAATCCCTTCAATCCGCATTACAACCAATCATCTGGTTTTACATTACCTGGTTTACACATACATACAATGCAAAGCTATCCCAAAGCAATGCAATATCCACTACAATCCCGCAGGCACTCAGGTCATCAAGACACAGGACTCCTCTACGTCCCGCTGCCCTTGGAATAATACAACATGATACACTACCATCGTTCTCCGGTATAAGATTCCAACAAGTCCTCATTCTCCAGTCTAAGGGAAATCCTTTCACAACCACTAATTAAAATCTTCCTAAAACACATAACTCCAAATTCCAATTTATTTTCATTACGTCTATTCTATGTGTGATTCTTGTGACCATTTAAGGGGAGCTTCAAGAATCATTCAACCTGATGTGATCAGCATCAGTGTTGAACTATCTCTCCACCCTATTTGTGTTCGGTTTCCCTTGATCTGATTAGGATCAAGTTCGACTTCCCACCTCAGTTTCAAACAACCAAATAATTCAATTATTTCCATTTTCTATCTTTTTATTCTCCTAGTCATAGTTACACATTCATACATCTCCAAAGGATGGAATTCAATCCATCAATCATCCTCAATCTACTTCCAAATGCTTTACTTCAAAGTTCCATGCCTATGGGGTTCATTTCATCGACTATTGCTACTTTCATCCATTACTCTCCATCATCTCAAATAATCCAACTAAGAAATACAATACCTATGGAATTCAATCGTCCTCAGTTTACTTCCAATGACTTACCTAGGAATACACTACTTATGGACTCCATTCATCAACTACTCTTCATCATTTCATACTATTTCTTTAAGGGATACAATACTTGTGGAGCTCCATCCACTACTCATTCTCAATTGTCTCAAAACAATCACCTAGGGAACTCACTTTCATCTAGGTTCTACATCGGTTTTATACCAACTCATGCATTGTAAAGCCACGTCTAACTTCAAATAGACATACACTATAGGGATTATCATTCCCCCAGGAGTTTCTCTACCTACCCTTATTTACTAATACTCTCACACTGGAGTTACAAGATGGGTATATTCAACCAATGGTATTCGCATCTCTGGTGCTTAATTACCACAATTACTATATGAATGAGTACGTGTGTTTATTTAACATAAGTACCAATCATCAAATCAATTCTCATTTGTGTTATGCACACTATAGTTTACGTGTTTTATACGTGAAATTTACACTAAGCGGTTTTCACTCTACCCCCCTTTAAAGGGATTACGCCCACGTAATCTACCATATGTTATCATTGAACATTGGTTCACTCAATTTGGCACTCTGAAGCATTTTAGCTTCCCTACGGTCTATTACTCAATGTATTCTGGTCAAAGGGTCTTAACCATACTAATGGTTTAGTCCCTGCACCAAGAATTCCTATTGGAGTTTATTTAACTCGTAACCAACTTGGTTCTAGCCTATCAGGCTTCAAGGTATTGATAGTCATTCTCTCATACTTACTGGGTATATTAAACCTCGATAGGGCCCACTAGCTTCTACAGCGTGACCCTGATAACTTGGGTTATTCGCCCTTCTTGTTATCCTTAACGTGCTACACATCATCTTTTTATCCCTCTATTGTGGGAATAAGGTTTATTAATCAAGTGTGGTATTCTTTTACCGTGCTTGAACTCAATGAGTTTTAGATTTATAACCAGCTCTCTGACAATCTATTATACATACTATTCGTACTCTCACGATTATTCAGTGAGTTTCTCCGACTTATTGTCGGGTGAGGTTAAGTCACTACTTAGTTGTAGTGCTTCCTCTGTTGTCAGTAGCTTCTGAATTATACCAGCTCTTCTGGTTCAGTACAAGTGTTCTTTACTTGTATGACCTTGCATTTTCTATGCGTCGGTCCTAGTGACTTTCTTAAGTCTCCTTTCACTTTTTATTCCGATGGAATTCACATCTTGTGATTGTTGGTGTGTTATACACTCTTCGTGCTTCTTTGGCCTTAGGCCACACGGTTTGTTTCTAAGCTTTTGCTCGACTAGCTTATGCCATGTTCATTGGTGAAACGAAGGATTTACTATGATTTACGTTTTCTATATTCCTAGCTATCCCACTAGATCATTAGCTGCACAAGTGCAATACCAAAACACTCAGTCATACAGAGTGCAGAGGCGTAAACGCTTGGCAGTAAATCACTTATGTGATCGCAATAGGAATAATACTTCTGCCTGTCTTCTCGTGTTTACAACTCCGTATCATTGTCTAACTACTTCCTCATAGCGGTCGCTTGTTGCGCACCATATTCTTACTCATTGTACAACATCATTTTTACGGTGTCTGTTACTATGGTAGCTTATCTTTAGTCATTGCCATTGTCGTTGGCACCATTTCCTTATGGTGTGAATACACCGAGGGTTTCCTATGTTCGTGTGTATGACGGTTGTCGTAGCATACCGCAATGTTACTATCTTACCAATATGGAGATGTTTTATTTCGATTTAGGTTTCATGTGTAGGTTAGCTTACCTCACATTCCTTCATCATTTGTGATACAATTTTCCCAGTATCTTGGTTGGCCAAGGATGAAGTGATCTGTTGGATCACTAACTCCTTTGGCTTTGGTCATTCGATGTCGAAATGTGTATTTGCATTGATTGATTTGACGCTCACTTCCTTCTAAATTCTGGCATTGGATATAAGGTTTGGTTGTGCAGTTTTACTTTTGTATGTATATCACCGGGACATCCCAAGAGACTTCAAGGTTTTCTGGTCCCGTTCTCCAATTGAAGAGTATTCTACCACTTGTAAGTGAAAGTTCTTGTTGAGAGCTTTGTTTCCACCCATAAGTCTCATGACAAGGTTTACTAGGTTAGTCTTTGTTTATGTACTTCCGCCATTTATGCAACGGTTCACCATATGCTTGGTTGTATATGGAGTATACTTACTCCTTCGAGTCTCTATGCTCTTTAAGCGATGTGCTTCCACAGTCCACATTATACGCATTCTGTGTTTGTTTCTGAACCGACTCTTCTTCGGTTTTCACAGTTGCTCTCAAAGCCTCTTTCTAGGCGTAGTGGTTTGGAATCTTATTTCCTTATTCAACTGCCTCTTGGCATTAACTACATGTGCAAGCTTGTTGTTATTGTAGATGGAAGCCCCTTTCTAAGGGTTCACATCATCACACATTAGTGGTCTTTGGTTAATGAGAGGTACCTTCTCTCAGATTTCCCGTAGTGTCAAGGTGTGAAATAGACCGGGGTTGTCATCAAAAATTCCTATGCCTCTGTGCTACCATTGCTACAGAAGGCATGAAGGACAATTAAGAGTCTCGTCAATTGTATACTGGGCTGATGCTCCAGTAACAGTGACACTGAGGTAGCCATTACTTCAAGCCACTCATTATGTTGAGTTTAAATTGGGTGGTTCAGTTGTCGCTCTACTCACCGCATGAAATAATATCGTTTCCCTTATGGGGCCATTTTCGGCAGTCTTGTTGTTAAATAGTGTGGGTTTTACAACCGTTTAAGTTTACATAACATAGTTGGTTTATGGCTTTTGAGCCTTATTACCGTGAGCTATGCTCCTTGCAGGCTGTTTATACGTGTTTCCACCCTCCTTGTATGCCATCATAGGGTTGGAGGTATTTACTGGGCTCCATGGCAAGTTGTTGCATTACGCTTCCGTTCGTAGGAGGCCCTTTAGGCAATCTGATGTTAATCAGTGTCTTTCAGTGGTTAAGGGTATTTCCGGTTAAGTGAAATCCCTTCGGTGTCCCAACCGAGCATTTGTTCTAGCTCCCGTGCTCTTATCATGACGTTTTGTTCGAATGTTGTTAATCCAGACACCCTTCAAGGATTGCTCCTGGGTGTTGTTGGTTACGCCGTTACATCCGGCTAATATTTATGATATGATGTGTCCACTATACTGCCTTGTGGTATTATATTTGAACTATCCCCCTTAGGGTTATAACGTCTCCCGTTCTTGGGTAGACTGTATATACTCCCTCCTAGTGTTCTTGACTAGGTTCAAAATCCTCTCCAATGATGGATTATACTTCGTGGTAATCTTGTGATCGCTCTTGGGAACTCCGTCCCGTTTGTTGAGCATCGTTGTGTTCACTTTAGGCATCTGCCTTACTGTGTTTAGGCTGGGTATCCCTTCCAGCTGTCATGTATTTGCTTGAAGTCTAGAGACATATCCTATGTCTACACTTACTAGTCTGTGCTCTTTGCACTTCCTAGTCCTCATTCCTTATCTTCAGATGGATTCTCTGAGTTCTTTTATGATGTTTACTTAGCTGAGTTCCTTCTCCTTGATCGTTTGAGGTGTCCAGCTGTTTTGCTTTGAACCTACTCATGGTCCGTAGAATAGAGTTGACTACTTCCCGTGTTTCGTACACTACATGTATACATACGTGGGGTACCTTGTTGATACGTTACCACTTACCCGACTATCTGTCAGGCTCGCAAGCTCCTTCGGAGTACGGTCGTCCCACATCCCGTATTTGGGTATACTCGTAGTGCTCGTCACTCAACTCCTCTTGTATCATTCTATGATACACACCGTAATCCAATTAGTGTGGTTTTAAAAATCTAAGGTTTGAAAGAAAGTTTGTGGTTTTGAAAGAAAATTTGGGTTTTGAAATAACAGTTCAGTGTTTAAAGAAGTTCTTCATGGCATGGCCATGTCTGAGGTCTTGACCAAGTCCAGCTTTTCGCTGACTAGTATGTGTGGAGGGTGATTTTTCGGTATGAGGGGGGTCTATCTAAATATGATCTGACTAAGAAGCCTAAATCCTAGAATGCCATTCTGTGGAGGGTGAAAACCCGTTATACATGGCAGCCCTCAAATACCCTGTAAATCATCCGTCTTTCCCAGAAAGCATAAAGGGGAATGCAAGTGTGCACTACACCCTTTCAATGGGCCCCACGCGGACTTATGCCTCTATATGGCGGAATTGACTAGAGTCGCCACCTAGTTTGACCTAAGGAACTAGGAAGGGAAGAGGAGGGTTCTAAGAACCGTTAGTTAACTCTGAATTTGTTGCTTATGGATAGGACTTAGCTGGTCGCGTCAGAGATTCTATTGTGGGTTCGTACTGGGTTACACCCCTTAAAAGTGGCAACGACCACGACTTCGGATTGGTGCCCGAGGAAACCTCGGTCTCCAATTGTCGGGATTGCCCTCTTTCAAAACCTTTTAGAGAGATTCATTTAAAAGCCAAAGGATAGGATTGAGTGTGGGTTGAGGATTAGATGATTTAGAAGATTTTAAGAATAGGCTGGTCTTGGAGTTAGTTTGGTTGAAGGGTTGAGAGTTTTTGATTATTTTTGAGGGAATTGGATTTGTCTCGGCTTTTGTGAGGCTATGGGATTTTGGTCATTCTTGTGGAGTTAAGGGGTGTTTGGATCATTTGTTAGAGTTGAAGAGTTTCCCGGTTCGCTAGGTTCATCTCTTAGAGAGGTCGAATTTTTGAGGTGTTTTGGGAGATCGAATGGGTTGAAGAGGAATTTGGGTTTTAAGGATGATTGAGTATGGAAGAGGATATTTGGTTTGCAAGTATTCGGGTTTTGAAGATGTTTCAGGTTTCTGGGAGTTTTTCAAGAATTGGAAGTCCTATGTGACTTAGAGTTGGTTCAAAGGAGGATTGAGAAGTGTTTATGGGTCCTAGAGCTCTAATGGAAATGTTGGATTGGGGTATTCAGAATTGTCTCTCTTAAAGTTTTAAAACCGAAAAATCATTTTTTGTTGTAAAGGGCGGATAATCCCGAGGGATTACCCTATGTACCCCCTCGAACATAACACTTAATTGATGGTAAGTGCCAAGGCTCGAAAGATGGGGCAATGAATTTATGTCGAAAAATAAGATTCAGAGAGAAACACCATGAATAAGATGTTCTCGGTTGAACCCTAATAACGTCTCTAACTCCCGGGTTTTAAAACATTAAAAACCGAAAACATTGAAATCGAGCGGATGGGAGTTAGACGATTCTAAAATCCCGGCTGCAACTAGGAAGGTCGTTACTTCCCTAGCACCCCGCCTTGTAAAAATCTAGGCTGCAATTAGGGGAGGTTGGTCACCCTAATGCCCCGCCTAAAGAGATCCAGACTGCGACAAGGGAGGTTATGACCCCAGTGCCCCACCTCGGATTTTTATTTTTGGGAAGGGAGACAAGCAATGTTCTAACCATGGAGGAAATGTTTTGAAGGAGTTAGACATTTCTTGCTCCCCGAAAAACAATTTATTTGGATTTGAAAACTAAGTTAGAAATTTTTGAAATTTGTTCGGAATTCTCGATGAGGAAACACTGATTTTGAGAAAGGTTTTTTAAGAGGAGAAAACTTTCTGTATATGTGAGAAGAACTTTCTACAATAGAGAAGAGTTTTCTGTGATGTGAGAAGAGTTTTTCCTTTTTAAATTCCACAAAATGGTTTTCTTTGAAAACTTTGATGAGACTTTAATAAAAAGATTGTTTTGAAATTTCTTTTTGGGTTTTTTAGATTTTGAAAGGAATTTACAAGTGGGTGTGGATTGGATGAAATATATTTGGGTTGAGCTGAATTAAGCTTGATGAAATAGGTTCAGTTTGGATTGAGGTTCGGGCTTGAACTAGATTGAATTTTGAGTTGGGTCAAAGTTGGGGCAAGGTCAACGTTTTTGGTCAAGGTCAACATTTTTGGTCAAGGTTGACATTTGTGGACTTGGGCCAACTTTGGGGTCGGGCTTGTTTTGAGGTCATTTTGGGCCTTGGGTTTGGGCTTCGGGTTTTGGGCCTTGGGTTTGGGCTTCGGGTTTTTGGGCCTTGGGTTTGGGCTTCGGGTTTTGGGCCTTAGGTTTGGGCCTTGGTTTGGGCTTCGGGTTTTGGGCCTTGGTTTGGGCTCCAGATTTTGGGCCTTGGATTTGGGCTTCGGGTTGGGCCTTGGTTTGGGCTTCAGATTTGAGCCTCGGGTTTTGGGCCTTGGTTTGGGCTTCAGGTTTTGGGCCTTGGATTTGGGCTTCGGGTTTTGGGCCTTGGGTTTTGGGCCTTGGGCTTTGGGCCTTGGGCTTCAAGTTTGGTAATGGGCCGAATGGGTGATGGTCGAATTTGGGCCTTGGGCCTTGGGGTTTGGGTTCGGGGGTTTTTGGCCTGGGTTGGGCTTCGGGTTTTGGGCCTTGGTTTGGGCTTCGGGTTTGGGCCTTGGTTTGGCTCCAGGTTTGGGCCTTGGATTTGGGCTTCGAGTTTTGGGCCTTGGTTTGGGCTTCAGGTTTTGGGCCTCGGGTTTTGGGCCTTGGTTTGGGCTTCAGGTTTTGGGCCTTGGATTTGGGCTTCGGGTTTTGGGCCTTGGATTTGGGCCTTGGGTTTTGGGCCTTGGATTTGGGCTTCGGGTTTTGGGCCTTGTGTTTGGGCTTCAGGTTTTGAGCCCGGGTTTTGGGCCTTGGTTTGGGCTTCAGGTTTTGGGCCTTGGATTTGGCTTTGGGTTTTGGGCCTTGGGTTTGGGCCTTGGGCTTTGGGCCTTGGGCTTCAAGTTTGGTAATGGGCCGAATGGGTGATGGGTCGAATTTGGGCCTTGGGCCTTGGGGTTTGGGTCTTGGGCTAATGGGCCGGATCGGACTAATGGGCCATTTGGGCTTTTGGGCCAAGTAGATGTTAGGCTGGACTTGGGCTTTTGGGCTGAGAGGAGTGGGTCAATTTTGGGTTTTTATTTAGAAGTGGGAAAATGGTGTTCAAAATAAAATGAGATTTCTTTGAAATGAAACAACAATTAAAAATGAGAGACAATTCAATGGGAGGAGTTGAAAAAGAGGGATTTGGAATGAGGAACCTTAAGCTATAGGCATTATTATGAACTCCTTTCTTTCTTTTCCATTTTTTTTTGGGGTAAAGTTTTTTAGTTAAATTAATGATGGTTTGGGATAGGCTTTAAAAGTGTGGAGAGTATTGTTCCCCACCAAGCAAATAGAAATGAGCTAGTTGTGGGGTACCCTCAAAGGCTTAAAAGAAAATTCAAAGTTTTGGATGGTATTGCTCCCCACCAAGCAAATAGAAATGAGCTAGTTGTAGGGTACCTTCCAAGACTTTGATTAAAAGGAAAAGGGGGTGACCTAAGGGGCCATCTAGGGTTTACATAATAAACATATATATAGAGAAACGAATTAAGAAATTGCAAATAAACTGTAACACACCAAGCATATATACATATAGTGACAAAAAGAGAATATAATCAGAGAGTAGGCCGCATGATAGATAACAGGTAAAAAAAAAAGCAAACAGAATTTCAACAGAATGGGGCCCAGTTTGGCGTTGTTTGTAACCAGGTGAATATCCTAAGCGGAAAAAAAAAACCAACGACTAAGGAATAATACTAGACTAACTCGCTTCTTCAGTTTATCAGTTAATCTTTTTTGTTCATCCTTATCAATTGAATCATCAATGTAATGAAGAAGCCAACAGGACTGTTCCTATGTTCTCCCAATACGGTATCATCACATACAAAACACAACCAGAGAAAGAAATAGAAAAACCGCAAGGACAAAGTGCAGCAGAAAACTAAACTCAGAGACTAAACGCCAATTCCAGCATCATCCACTCAAAATCTTCTATTGGTTCCTAACATCTCACTTGAACAGATTACACCATGCTAATTAGCTAATTTTCTTTCTATACTATATAGACTGGTGCAACCAGCGTGGCATACTGAGGTTGCTCTACTGGTTTATCAAACAAATAAAGTGAGAGTTTTAATCCTAGGGTTTCTAATACATTCTAACGCACACTCATATAAACATGAACATGTTACAGGCACTAAACACAGTGACATACGTTTCAGGAAGCAAAACAAAATAAGCCCAAACCATAAGCGGAAATATGAACCGACACAAAAGAGATCCAAAGCAAGCATGCAAACTGGGCAGTGATATTCACAAGGGAATAAGGTGTGAATACAAGAGTCAGAAGTCAATACCGAGAGTAGGGCATACACAGATCCCTTCTTCCAAACATACATTTCTAAGGAGAGGGCGTCAGTGCAAAAGGCAATGTCCATAACTGGTGTAAGTGAACAACTCAAAAGAGACTTTCATTCAGATTCTTTGCTACCCGGGTGTAGGATAATAACAAAAAAGCAACCGTTAGGTGGTAATCACAAAGCAGGTCAGAAGTAAACCCAACTTATGACTGGAAGAACATCAGTCTCATTAACCGTAGAACCTTAACACCACAGGTGAGCAAACAAAACCGAAACTGGAAGATGACCAGTTTATTCATCTTTAAACCCGAACACAGTAACACAAAAATGCTCAGAACCATGACTGGAAAAGGGACCAGTTTACGAATCCAACAATGCGAGAATAGATGAAATTGTTACCGTAGGTGGACCGGTTCTCAAACCAAAACAAAACGGCGAGAGGGAATAAATGGAACTATGACTGGATAAGGACCAGTTTACGAATCAAGGTAAAACAACGAAATGGAATAGATGGAATGGCGACTGGATGGTGACCAGTTCACGAATCAAAACAATGAAAGAAAATATGGAACAATGACTGGATGTGGACCAGTTAGCAGTGTCTTAGAGATAGTTATCTCTGGGTGACTCGAACGGAAATATACATAGAAGCCTAAAACTATAATTCACCGACCCGTTCATGGATCACAATGCTTATATCAGGCTAGGTCCTACAAATAAATGGGTTATCCGTAAATCTATATCCATTCTCCCAAAATGATTCTGAACGCGTTCTCTGGAACCAGAGATACCCGAAATAAAGATTCGAGACTCCAGTTCCGAGACTTTCGAAGAAACTAAAATGAGAGAAGTTGATTGACTTCTCTTCTTTTCCAAATAAAACATTATTTTACAACATGGAGTCGAAATGAGCTCGTAAGGAACCCTGAAAACGAAAAGAAACAAACAATGCAAAATCGAGTACGAGAGATAGAAGAAAGATGATGATTGAAGATGAACTCAGAAGGAGGCTTCAAAATCGAAGAGAGAAGAAGAAAACGAGTCTAGTGATAAGGGAATGAAAACCAGAGAAAAAAGATGACAGAAAAGGGGAGCAAAGTGGGAATTGCTTGCATGGATGAACTGTAACTTACTCTACTCCTGGGATGTCGAAAACGGGTGATTTGAGGTTCAGCGACGAATAACTGGGGAGACGATTGTGGGGGTGTGTCTCGCAAGGGTTTTCGAAACAGATGGAAATGGTACTCTGGCATGAAACTTGCAAAGGATGGATTCTGAGAGAAAGGGGGCTTCGTTTTGGTGATTCCGGTGGAAGGATGGAGACGCGATCGAAGGCGAAGAGAAACAGGGTTGAAATTCTTCGGGTTTCAAAGCTCGAACAGACAGAGAGAATGTTGGGCAAAAATTTAAAGCATGGGGATTAGTGTCGGCTGGTAAGAACGTGGGGTATACTGTAGGGTTTTTAGATTGTTTTATAATGGGAGGGCATACAGATGTCAAGTTAGGGTTTCATTTGGGCTGGATTTATGGACTGATTTTATTTGGACTGACTAATAGAAGTGGGCTTTAACTGAGACAAAAAAATCGGACCAGGGAGATAGAAAAGGCAAAACGAGTTTTAGCAGCTTCTCAGTCTCGAACTCGCGACCTCTGGTGTACCCCGTGCATGCTTCTACCATTAAGCTATGACAGAACTCGTTAAATGAAGCAATGAAATAAAGGAAGAACCAAGTTGCGGGCTGAAGCGGAATAAGGAAAAAGCTTTTGTTCACGCCAAGAATCGAACCTGAGACTCATGGGTTGCATGATGAGTACCCCAACCAGTTTAGCTAGGTCAAATTTCAGTATATTTCATGGGAGACATAATACGAGAGCTCTAAATTCGACCGGATAACTCTTCTAAAAACACAACGGATCCAAAAGAAAATATACACAATAAAAAGAGATGATTAATCTGATGCGTGAAATTATGGATTTAACTAAAAAATAAGGGTTCAAACATAACGAGGTATAAATAAACAGAAGAACACATGTATATGAAGTAATAAAAATAATGTCCACGAAATGGTGATGCAAACGCATACAATAAAATAAACAAAATAATAGTAGTACAGGGGGACATAAAATGGCGAAAATGATGATGATAAAATAATGAAAAAAAATCAGCAAGAAATAATAAATAATAATGATAAAAACGAGAGAGGTATGAGTCAAAAAAGTGAAATATTTTAAAACCAAAACAACAAAATAAGTATACAAAATGAAGTTGGTTATAACGGGTAATAAGAGGCTCGTGCTCCTTATCTCATAAGGAATGTGAGATTTTAAAGATTAGTAAAGGAAATCCTTTTGATTGAAAGCGGGGACGACCATCTTGTGTTGTTAAATAATCAATAAGAGGGGTGAGAATTTTGGTGTCTACAGATGGCTCCCCTTGATTCAATTCTGCAAAGAATTCAGATTGGAATGAGGTTCAAGGATTCATCAATTCGAATAAGATTGATGGGACGAAAATTCTCACTGCAGCTTGGGGCATTCCCAAGTGTGAGATATGAATACCAGATGAGTGGGGACTTACGACGGGCCCCGACTAGACTTCGGCGTCTAGCGCTAGGACTTATGACGGGCCTAGAATGTGATAGTCGATGGTATGAGGACTAACGACGGGCCTCAACTAGATCTCGGTGTCTAGCTCTAGGTCTAAAGACTAGAATACGACCAATCTACCTATGCATGAGGACTAAAGACGGGCCTCAACTAGATCTGGGTGTCTAGCTCTAGGACTGATGACGGGCCTAGAATGCATCTTCGAATTGCATGAGGACTAACGACGGGCCTCAACTAGATCTCGATGTCTAGCTCTAGGACTAAAGACGGGCCTAGAATACAACCGGTATATAAGTTATGCATGAGGGCTAACGACGGGCCTCAACTAGATCTCGGTGTCTAGCTCTAGGACTGATGACGGGCCTAGAATACATCTTCGAATTGTATGAGGACTAACAACGGGCCTCAACTAGATCTCGATGTCTAGCTCTAGGACTAAAGACGGGCCTAGAATACAACCGGTATATAAGTTATGCAATGAGGACTAACGACGGGCCTCAACTAGATCTCGGTGGTCTACTCTAGGACGGTCAACGTGGCCTAGAATACTCTTCGATTGTCGAGGACTAACACGGGCCTCAACTAGATCTCGGTGTCGAGCTCTAGGACTAAAGACGGGCCTAGAATACAACCGGTATAAGTTAGCATGAGGGCTATACGGGCCTCAACTAGATCTCGTGTCTAGCGACTCTAGGACTGATGGACGGGGCCTAGAAAGCATCTTCGAATTGTATGAGGACTAAAAACAAAACGGGCCTCAACTAGATCTCAATATCTAGCTCTAGGATAAAGACGGGCCTAGAATACAACCGGTATATAGTTATGCATGAGGGCTAACGACGGGCCTCAACTAGATCTCGGTGTCTTGCTCTAGGACTGATGACGGGCCTAGAATGCATCTCTCGAATATGATGAGGACTAACAACGGGCCTCAACTAGATCTCAATATCTACCTAGGACTAAAGACGGCCTAGAATACAACCGGTATATAAGTTATGCATGAGGGCTAACGACGGGCCTCAACTAGATCTCGGTGTCTAGCTCTAGGACTGATGACGGGCCGAGAATGCATTGAAGGAGTTGTAACAAAACTCACTGCAGTAAGTGGTTAATCTGAAGTTGTTTCTGGCTGTGAGGTTGATTCGAGGTCGGGCACTCTGTGGGCCATTGATCCCTCATGGGGATTTGAGGGTTGGAAATCTACCTTAGGTGTTGTCGTATTCGACTGTATGAGTGCAGGGTTTGATGGGATCGGGTGATTCCGAGATGATCGGATGGCTCCAACACGGAGGGTAGCCTTGGTGTGAATAGTAGATTCGTGGTTTGACTGCAAAGGTCAGGTGTGGTTTTTGAGGTCGAGAGAGGGTTTCGGTCGATGGCTCCGACATGATTCGGGGATGGCTCCGATAATGACTCCAGAGAAGAGTTTTGGAATGATCCTGGGAAGTTTTGGGATGACTCCGGTATAAACGCTGAGATGCCTCCAATATAGCACTGAGATGGCTCCGTTTTGATCTATGACCCCTTGGAGCAACGACTCTAGGATGGTTGATGGGTTCGGGTTCGATACGATCTGAGGGCTCGGTATGATCGGATGGCTCCAGTTTGATCTGTGACTCCCTTGTGAGCAACGACTCTGGGAAGGTTGATGGATTCGTTTGGTTTGATATGATCTGAGGGATCCGGTATGATCGGATGGCTCCATTGAGATTGCGTGGCTCCCTATACGACCCTGAGATGACTCCGGTGTGGCCCCGGGATGATTTTCTTGATGAGGCGGAATTCCTCCATAGAGTGATGGCAATGACCTCGTGGTTCGAGGGTGGATGGTTTTTTTGGGACGGGGTCGCACCTGAGAGGGTTGCCTACGTACTCAACTCCCTATTGAGATCAGACCTTACGTAGTTCATGAATTTGGCGAGCGAGGAGTTTGATGGTGAGGGATGTCTTGCGGGGCATTTTCTTTGAACAGCGCCCGAAGACTTTTAATCCTTTGTTTTGATGGCTGCGCAGTTGCTGAGAGTGGTTGTTGTGCCTGTTGGTGAAGGAGACAGGCTCAGTATTGTGCTTCCTTTTCTAAAAGAGCATACTCATCTTTCTCTTTCTGTGGTGTAGGATATTATGTCCGAACCGATGGATGCAAATCTATTCTACATGCATTTTTTTTTGAATTGGGTATGGTGAATGCAACGAGGATGTCGTGCCAAGGTGAGCTCAGCCAAGAATTCTAGTTAAGTCAGATTAGTCATTTCTGAGCCACTTCTTTCTTGAAAAATCTTCCCGAAAGAGGTCTCTCGGGATCTCTTATACCTTTCTGTTTCCTTTCTTAAGGTCAATTAGGCTTTCTTTAATCGGGGTGATGAACACTCGTTTTTCCTACCTTCCTGATTTCCTTGACGCTCGTTTGTGCATGATTGTATTGACAAGATCGGACGCGTCGTAGCCGTTCATGTTTCGAATTTGGTACTTTCAAATCAAGCCAATACCATCTCTAAGTCGGAGGTCTTTCGATGGGTTTATAACGGGGCTGCAGGGCATGTGAGATGGGACTGGAGGATTCGTTTGAGGATTGTGGAGTTTTGGTGCAACGGAGGATATGCTTCACCTTTGCCATGGATGGAGTGATTTTTGGACTCCTTTTCGCATTCGTGCGGATTATTATGTGCTCTCATTTTCATATTTCCTACTTTCTTTGAGTAGTCTATATGCATTTCTTTGTGTTTGACGTTTCTGGTCTCATCTATTTATCAAGTGTGAGGCATTGAGGGTGTGAGACTTTCATTTCCTCCCTTTGCTATTTTGAGCGTTTTGTGCTCCGCTTCTCTCTATTTTCATCCTCTTTGGGTATCTCTTTCAAGCTTTCTTCATGCTTTAAATGGTGGGAAGGAACCATGGCTCCAGCTCTTTTATCCTCCTTTGCAGGGGTTGATGGTTGTGTGATGTGGGGTGGCATGTTGTGGAGCTATTTCGAAAAGATTTTCAATGAAAGGCTCAGCGGGGCTCACTAAGGATCTTTTTTAGGTCAATAAGGCTTTTGGCCTTGTGGAGGTTTTTTCTTCGATCCTAGGTGCCTCGTCATACCTATTGCAGATATTGTTTCCTCTTACTATTCCCAAATTTTGACATGAATGGTAACACGCTTTTCTCGTCAACATTTGGTTCCGTGAAGTGGGATCCTCACATGGTGCTTGGAAATTTAAATGCATCAAGCGCTCTGGGTTTTACACGCTCTGTGTTTCACTCATGCACTCAACTCTCACGGGAGGTTGGGAGTCCTTTCAATGACCTCTTCGGGGAAAATGATACAAGAGTTCGACGACCTTTGTGATGACTCATGTGACTTTCCTAGATTTAAAGACGAGATACACCTCGAACTGGGGATATGCAAATGCAAATGCAACTAAACTAAACCTAATGTAGATGATAAGATAAATTTGTGTGGATGATTTTTTTTTTGATTTTTAATGGATGCATTTTTCGTGGATGCATTTTTTGGACTTTTTGATGAATGCATTTTTTTGGATTTTGTGAGAGTTCAGACATAATATCGTTTCAACCGGTCGAGATGCAAGACTTTGAAATTCTTCTCCATCTAAATCTGGCAGTAATACTGCACCATGAGGGGTTATCTCTTTCACCAGATAAGGGCCCACCCTTTCGGCCTGAATTTTCCTCGTGGGTCTGGCAGATCTTTTCTCAACTCTTTCAGAACAAGATCACCTACTTGGATATCTGGGTGTGGATGGAGTACTGTTGGTAGGAAGCATGTTTTCTTCATCATATTCCTCTTCTTCGGCCTCATAAGTTTGCATTAATCAAGCGACAAAGGAGACGAATTTTCTGAATAAACTGAATTTTCATTAATATACGAGGAGTTGGATAAGTCGGCGATCGACGGGAAATTGCCACCATTTTTACAAGTGAAAATAAATGGTGACGATCCTTCTCCTATCTCGATTATGTTTGTATTGTCGATGCCCTTCATTACAACTGCCATTTCTACCCTCACGATACTCTCGCTATACTATATCACCATTACTATCATCATTCATCTTCTGCTAGCTTAGACTAACTATGTAAGGCTCCTGCAGAATGGGCTCCTCTTTCTTGTGATAGATGACAAGACATGCTCATGACCATCCACCGAGGGTGTGGGTCCTTGATGACTGATTTGATCGTGACTCTGCTCTCCGTACTCCTTCGGGCATTCCTTGGTCGCATTCCTTGTCGTCATGGTCCTTAAGGCATGAGTTGATGGAGAATAAAGTGGTCCACCAGCTCTCCCACTCCATTGTCTCTAGATGCTCCCGAGCCCGAACCACTCTCTGCTCATCACCAATCACAGATATGTCCGGTTCTAGATAAACTGATAAGGAAAGGTCTACGGAAGTTACATGTGAATCTGTTAGTATCATACCTGGCGCCTCTGCGAATCCTAAGCCTGCTCCTCGACCTCCAGCATATGGCACTAGTGGCTCTACCACGCCCTGCAGCTCTTTCCTACCCTTCCCATCCCCTGTTTGTAGCCCATCTGAGACATCATGTCCGTACGATGCGGGGCTATAGATACTAGGGTCGAAGTATAGAGGAGAGTGGAAGATGTTTGACTTACCTGTTGCGCCGGCTTTGCCACTGTGAACCCGCCAAGGGTAGCTCTTGTCGACCTGGTGTTTTAATCTCAAACAGTTGAGATTCAGTCCTTGCCTCTCCTGCACTTCCACAATCCGTCCTTCATGCTTAAATTTGAGTTTTTGGTGGACCACTAAGGGCACACCTTAATTTGGTCAATGAAATTCCGCCAGCCACAAGTTGAAGGTGGAAGAGATATCAATGACCATCACTCCGACAGAGAAGGAGATATCCTCGATTTGGATCGGTAGAGTGATCATCCCCAACACTTTCTGTGGCTATTATCATATGCGCTTAAAGCATCTCCACAGGTTTGAGATCATTATACCCCATGTGTCGAGCAACACCCAAGCGGGCAAACATTCACTTCAGCACGTCATCGATGAGTGTCCTGGGAACTTGAAAACCCTCAGCCTTCACAGATATGTAGAGGGCTCGTCCAGACTGGCATTATATTTCCTCGTCCGTGAAGGTGATGGCCACAAGCGGGGGTTTGGGTCAAGTGGGCTACAATGGTGTCTACACTGACCGTTTGCTTTTTTATCCATTTTAAGATGTCGCGCCACCGCATTCTTGTGTCCTCTTCTCCAGCCAATTTATTTTCCGGTTCACTCAAAGTGAGATCATGAACTTTCTGGGGTAGTGATACGATCTCTTCAGCAAGCTCGGCCGGCTTATAGTGTTTCCTGAGCGGGTGAGGTGATCTGCTATCAGAAATGTACTTTTAACGGAGGTCATAGCTGTGGATTTTCATCTTCATCGTTGATTATAATCATGTTGCACATGACGGTGCTTCTCTTTTCTTTGCTTCTCAAGGACTTTTTGGCGGCACCAAGCCTCAACAACTTCTAGTGCCTTCATTTTTTTGTAGAGGCCCTCTGCCTCAGAAGTTAATACCAGCAAAGTTTCAAATTCCTTTCTATCGGTCGACCCATGCAATATCGGAAGAAGAATTGGCACTTCCTTGATACCTTAATTGGTTGACAGTGTTTTGAGCCCTATTTTTCTCATTCAAATACTCCCTCATCAAGGAGGGATATCGAATGAATCTCCGGGCGGGGAACCTTGAAGGGTTCTAATAGGCGGTGTGGGTATGACAAATGGGGAGGGATTCCGTCGGGTCAATTCCGTCGTACTCCCAATGTCGTCAGCTTTCACAATTCTGCGAAGGTCTGGCAGATTTCCTTCTCTTTCTCTGAACCTTATCATATTTACATGCTGGGGGATGGAATTATTTTGGGTATTGGGTTGGCGTTAGGGATTGCACCCTCCTTATCAATTAGATCTTGCACAGCATGACGCAATGCTCTACAGTTTTCTGTACTATGCCCCTTCATCAGATGGTATTCACAGAAGCTTTTCGTATCGGGCCCCAAGTTGGGTGATCCTGGTTTGGGATTTGGGTGCTTCAGAAGGAAACCACTCTCTTTCAACTTTTTGTACGCCTTATTCAACGGCATCCCAATGTTGAGTATTGTCGCTGGGGTCGGGTTTGAAAATCACGGGGAGGAGGCATCGCCCGATAGTTTCTGAGTTGTTCCGGTGGATTGTGCCTGATCACTGGAGGTGTTGGGGGGTTGGTAGTCAGTGAGGGTTCTAGGTTGCACCTGATTCACTGGAGGTGTTGAGACTGTCTTGTTGTTGTCATTGTTGTTATTACCATTTTTGTTGTGATTGTTGCTGCTATCACGGTTCTGGGCGGTTTTGATGGTATGAAGTTTTGGGTCCAGATCCAGGGAGGTCACCCCTTTTAATCTTCCTGCCAGTGCTAACTCTTCGGCAGCCGAAGCAGCAGCTTTCAGATGTTTGAAGTCACAAATCCCTAGGGATTTTAGATGATCCGAGTATGGACCCTCCAGACATGAGATGATTATTCGTATCTGCTCATCTTCGGTAGGGCGATCAGCATTTGGCCGGCTACCTCACCTCCAACGATTGATGAATTCCATGACTGTCTCATTATTTCTCTGCCTCATGGTCTCGAGGTCTCTACGGTTGACCCCTAGATGGGCATTGTAGCTGTACTGCTCGACGAAGGCCTGATAAACTTCCTCCAATTTTTTTCCAGAGAGATCTAGCCTTGAAACCCATGCTTGCGCAGATCCTTCTAGATAGCTAGGGAAGCATATAATTTTCATCTCATCATTCAACCCATGCATTGTCTTACTCGATCAAACTGAGAAAGGTGATGTCTGGGGTCTCCTTTCCCAACATTTTCGAGATTTCAGGGGTTTTTAAATTTTCTGGAAGCTTAAAGCTCGGCTTCATGCTGAAATAGCGGAAGCCAGCATCTTGCTCGTTCCCCTAGCCGCACTTCAGCCAGCAGCTCTTCTTTCACAGATTTCTTCCAGTCCTCCATGTTAGACGGGGGGTTTTCAGTAGGAAGGGGTTGAGTTTGAGGTTGTTGATACCCATGGATTAGGTGGACTTGATGGGTGTGGCAGTAGCTGAGTGTGGGGAATGGCTTCTTCGAAACGGACAGCATGTCCTGGAGCGGTGTACTGATATTGTCTCATCTGGATCGGATCAGGAGGATAGGTGAATTCGGGTAGAAAGTCTCAGGTGGTCTAGACCGGTTCATGTTAGCAATTTGAGGGGCAGCCCCAGTTGTAGAAAGGGTGGTAATTTTAGGAAAGTGGTTGGAACAGTTGTGGTTGTGGTCAGGATTGGTGGTGGCATGGGTGCCCCAGAAAGTAAGTCAGTCATTTGAAAGGTTGTGGGGGGAAGGTGGTGTGTGTCATTGTTTGGTTGTGGTGTGGTATTGAACATGGGGTTTTGGGTAAATGTGAGCTTGGGGTGTTTCATCAACGTAATCCTCTTCAGCATCCGAAAGTACGGATCCTTCCCCTTACTCATTCTTTCTCTGCGCAACTGTTCCTCCAATCGTTCATTGTCTGCCTCATCGATTTTTCATTTTTGAGCAACGTCTCTAGCATGCGATACAGGACATTTGGATCAGGAATGTTTCTAGCACACCGCCACTGGCCCCTACGGCTGCCTCGCACTTGCCTCACCAGCTAAGGCGACTGTGGTGTTTTCTGGAGCAGTGGGATTCATCAGAGTTTGATCCATTGTTTCTGATGAGGTTTCAGTTGTAGTGTCACTGGCCAGTCTGCCTCGGGAATCTCTTTTCCACAGTCGAATAATGTTGGAAGACTGGGTTGGAATCAGACTCAAATTCTAATGATTTTTACTGTCGACGGTACTGTAGCTGTGGAATAGCACGCGATCATCAGTATGAATGCACATTACGAAAAAAGGTAGAGGGGGAGAAGGTCGTCCCCATGATTTGTGTAAACGTTTTGCAAGAGTAGGTTTTCTATACTACTTGATTTGTGAAGAAAAGGGCACGAGCCTAGTTTTCATTTCCAACGTTTTGTCATACTGACAATACATAACCGCAGTTGCATATATGAATAGGGAAAAAAGGGGTTACAATCTGATTCAAATGGGGAATATATACCGTTAGTCTAAACAAAGATAAGTACAACAATCCGCTAGTTAGCTAACTATTACAAAGGGGATACATCCACTAGCTGCTAATCATTACAAAGGGGGATATACCACTAACTAGCTAATCATTACAAAAGGGTGATATACCCACTAACTAGCTATCATTACAAAGGGGGATCACCCACTAACTGGTCTATCATTACAAAGGGATATACCCACTACTAGCTATCATTACAAGGGGGATATACCCCTAACTAGCATCATACAAAAGGGGATATTCCACTAATTATCTAATTGTAACACCCCATCCAACAACAAACACATAATAACAATCTGCAGCGGAAACTCAACTCATCACATTACTTATTCCAATGGTGTTACACGCCGTTAACCACCCACGTGGCTAACAAGGCTAATACATACACATTTGTATCGGTCTGATGGACTAGATTCCCGAGCAACTACACAACATCCTCATTCCATTCCAACATTTATTATATACATACATTCCCACTGTACCGAGTATTTACAAACTACTGCCGATAACAATTTCGGTCTTACTACGCCTATCATACTCACGCCATTTAAATGGCTACCCATGTATAAACATCTGCCCCGTCCTACTCTCTCGAGCGTTCCAGCTCCTTGTACCTGAAATAGAAAAGGAGAGAAAGGGTGGCCCCCAAGGGGCTCAGCACCTTTGCTGGTATGGTAATCCCGCAGCCCACATGCTACCGGCCACGCACGACTAATTGTCGTCTTAGCATGCAGTTGATTATATTTAAATCATGCATACAACCATAACATACCACACATAATATTTCGCCTCAATGGGCTCAACCAATAACCAACACATCCACACTTAACCAACCATCCAATGATTCCTTTAACCCTAGAGTGGCTCTCCTCTAAATGGAGCTACTTCCTTAACGAACGGCATGTACCCATTAATCGGGTTGTCCTCAAATGCCTCTTGTCGCAAACTGGGATTCATTCCCATGATCCACACATTCCATATCCTACAACATAACTCTTCACACACATAACAAAACATAGCAAACCTTTCTTGCTTCCATGTACACATGACAACTTGCATTCATTTAAAACATCCAATATATATTTATACCAAAGCATAGCAAGGGAATTTGCATAGCACCATAACACTACATAACACCATATAAATCGGTTCTCACAAGGAACCTTCCACCATAGTTAGTATACCAGTGAGCCTAGAGATTATTACCAATCATGTTAAGCTCGTTACCATCCTCGTTACCGTCCGGTTATATAGAACGTTTAACTTATACCCAAGGTGTGTCGGATATAGTAATCCCAAGCACACCGAAATAAATAACCATTACGTATGCCCCGTGGCCCGACGTGAGTCAGTATATAGCTTTGGTTAAGCTAAAGGGGAAAGTTGGAAACCCAATGGGAAAACAACCATAACATACACAGAGGGTCGAACCTATAATGGACGACCCCCATCCTCACACGCGTGGCCGGAACAGACCGGACTCCTCACCCCCCATTAGTACATATACCATTATTAATAAGTAGTTAGGGATCCATTATGGAGCCTACCACATCCCACACCATACGGTATCATAACCGAGTTAAGCACACAAGGGAGGTTCACACACTTGCATACAACAACAATGTCCAACTAACTCACACATAGCCGTGGTTAGCACGTTCCCAAGGTTTGGGCCGTCAACTCCGAATACCGATCACTCATGTGTTCCTAGATTTGTTAGCTAAGGTTTAACACATATTTGAGGTTAAATGGTATCGGAGGCCAATTCGCCACATAAATGAATTACTATAAACTCATTACATGTTTTAATCTTACAAGGTGGCAAACACTCAAGAAACACATTGGCATACAAGCCGGTGTAATCCGTTAGGACACAGGTTGCAAGAAAACCATACCTGTCACCGGAGTCCACTTTACCACGTCCACTTATGTTCCTCGAGCAATTCTCGAACAACTGTTAACATCACATGTGTTTTCATTAACATCGGGGTTTGCTTGATTTTAATGTCAATGCTTAATTTTTCCCCGTTAACTTAGTTACATAACTTAACATTTTTAACTTGTTTTACTCTCACATTTTAATACAACTTTTAGCCCACTTTATTGTCATTAAAACTCACCTAACATGTCCTTAACATCCTTATAACATCATTACCTACCAATCCCCATCATCACATATCATTTCATAACCTTAAACCATGTTTTTGGTCCGACCGACCCACCGTCCGACCCACAACTGGGTCGGTCCATTACAGACCCCCTTTTACTTCCTTATAAACATGCCCGTCCGACCCACGTCCGACCCACCATTCTGGGTCGGTCCATGTGCGAACATTTTCCCTCCTTTGTAACTTGACCGACCGACCCATGTCCGACCCACCCTTTGGGTCGGACCTTACCGAACATTCCCAACATCTAACAGAGGCTCGACCGACCCAAAAACTGGGTCGGCCCCTGGGTCGGTCGCCTTCTATACTTACCCAAACTTTGCCAATCTTCACCAAACTTCTCCTAAGACCTCTTAATGTGTTCTAACATCATTTGGCACTTCAAACACACCCTTAAGATATTCTTAACACTCACAAAACTATTTTTCCTAATTCCTTAAACCTTTACTTATATCTCCACAAAATTCCTAACACTTACAATGTTTTCCTCCTTATGATTTCTAGGTGGCATTTCACCTATAATGACCACAATACCAAGGTGTTTCCTCTACACCTTATCATCACCTCTCAACTTCTTTTCTACTACTAATCTCCTTTCACACTTCTTAAAACTCCTTACTCAAACCTTACCTAAACCTCATTTATTCCTTGAATATCAACATTACCTAAACCTTAAACAACTCCTCCAAGACTTAAATACATCTTAAGAACACCATTGATTTCTAAAACTTCCAAGATCATGCCTAAATCCTTGCATCACTCTTATCACTTTAATACTGTTTTTCCTCTCAAGTAAACATTCATTCACCTTTAATCCTTCCTAGTTCACCAAAACTCACTTACAACACTTAGAACTTCTTACACATTTCCCAAATTTGGCCATAGCTTCTCTAGTATATACCCACTCCAAACACTTAGGTTTTTACCTTATTCATTCAAGAACACCTAAAATCCATCAAACACATTTTATACACAAACTTCACACATTAAGCACTACATCACAATATAGTGCATAACTTAAATTGCTTGGCACTTAGGCCCTTAAATGCATGGCTCTTAGGCCCTTAAATTGCATAAACCTTAAACACTGAATTTCCCACATAATAATGCCTTTGACCTGCAAATACACCCAACAATACATATTCCTTTAATAAACTCCTTGAGAGCATTTTACTAGCTCATTTACCATTTGCTCTTTAGGTAGTTTAACAAGCATTATAAGCTTATTTCTCCTAAGGCATTAAACCACATTGAGATAGCTTGTTTACCTCTTTTCCTCACAAATTTCTTTCTTGTTTCCTGTAAACCGGTAAGGCATTTCCTTCCTTGTCAACAACTAACAATTTACCAACATTGAAATGAGTATATAAGCTTTAAGCTTTATCTCATTGTAAACCCTAGTTACATATTATCTTAAGGTATTAACATGATTGTTTTACCTTGGAATGGAAAGAAGCTTGAATATATATCAAGAGAGGACTCCTAGCCCTTGGAAGATTCAAATGAAGCTAAAACAAGACAAGAGAAGACACCATTATGAGGTGAATTTTCGGTCAACACCAAAAGTGAAGGAAATGAAGTTTTCTTTGGTTTTTCCTTACCTTGAAGCAAAGGTGATCAACAAGGCTAAAAATATAGCTCAAGCTCCTCCCATGGAAGTTCTCCTTGGCACCGAAATGGTGGTTTTGAAGTTTTGAAAAGGACAAGATTGTAGAGCTTGGCTTAACTAAGAGAATGGTGGTCTTGAATTGATTTGGACCATGGAGCTAGGAGTTTAAAGCATTCAAAGATGGAGTTTCTTGTGTGTGCTATGGCAAATCGTAAAAGAGAGAAAGGAGAAGGTTGGAGGAGGTTGGATACGTGTGAATGAGGAGGGAAATGAGAGAATGAGGTTTGCTTTTGCTTTTAGAAGATATTTGTACTAAAGTGACTAGTAACTTTTGCTTTATCATTTAGTTAACTCATTTGTTTGTGTAGGTGTGGTGAGTCACTAAGGAAAACCGGCCCCAAATAGTAGCAGGGTGTTTTGGTCTTTGTTGACCACTTAATCACTTATAACATTATATGTTACAAACTAGTTATAAAAAAACACTATTCACCAATAAGGCACATAGAAGTGAAATTTTTGATTTCCCATTGATATAGCCACCCAAATGTGATACTATATAGTACACATGTTAATTAAAGAGTAATGATGGACATTTAGCCATTCAAAACTCATTTACAAGACAATTTTTCAAAAACGTGCTTTAAGACTTCTTAAAGCACATTTTGTGTTTTAACTTGTTTTCAAGCTTGGTTTTCTTTAGTAATTGATTAATATGTTCATTACATATAAATAGGCATAGGTATGACCATTAGGTCTTATACACATTTATCCCAAGCTTAGAGCACATTTTTGCTCTTATTGACCTTAAGGTATTTATTTGTGTTTTGTTTGGTTTCATTGTCTACCAAAGTTTCCTAAGGACTTAATTAGCCTTATAAAGTCATAATTAAATATTATCAAGTCTTGGTAGGCTCTTTGGGTCCTAACCAAGTTCACTCCAACCTTAGAGCATGTTTTTGCTCAAACCGTGTCTTAGTGTTTTATTGTGTTTTTACCATGGTTTAAATGTTCCACTTATGTTTCTAAGGCACTTTTTAGCCTTTAAATACCATAGCTTAACATTTACACAACATACCAAGGTTTGGGGTATTTCAATCTACCCCCCTTAAAAGAACTTCGTCCTCGAAGTTCACATTTCCTCGCATCTTTGGATTAGAATACGGGAATTACTTATAGCCACAAACTTCCATTACCACCATCTTCACATCCAACCTCGGACTTAATGGTCCGGGCAACATATCCACCTTATACATAAAATATCATATTCACATGGTAACCTCGGACTCAATGGTCCGGGTACCTTCACCACACTTGCACCCATACAATATCCCTCAGACTCTTAGGTCTGGGTGACATAACCACATTTAGACTCATAGGTCTATGTAACACAACACATTTAGACTCATAGGTCTTGATAGCACACACTTTAGGAGATCAAAGTCAAATAACCCTTATCACCCATACCAAACAACATGTCATAGCATGTATATCAAACAGAAATACCTTTTCCATCTCTCCATGGGTTCGAATCCCACGTTGAGTACATATACATTGTGATCCCGCAGAACCCGGTCGCGATGGACACTTTCTGGTCCCCGTTCCTTTGGGAGATCAAAACATTCACTTAATTTTTAACATATGTACTTCTCATGTCACCGGTCCGAAGACAAGGCTCATACGTCCTCAGCTCGTGAGCAAGTACTACAAAAATATTCTTTACTAGGTTAAGTATAAGAAGATCTTTTATTCAAAATATTAATCGATCGTGTTGAAAACACCAATTGAAAATTCTTTTGAAAACACCATACAACTCCAAGTCCGATTTATGCTCCTTGTATTTTTCTTAACATGGTTGTTTGTGACCACTTACAGGGAGCTTCAAGAGTCATCCAACCCTGATGTGATCAGCATCAGTGTTGAACTATCTTTCCACCCCAATTTGTGTTCGGCTTCCCTTGATCTCATGATAATCAAGTTTCACCTCCCACTTCATTTTCAACCAACACTAATTCAAGCATATCCCATTTTCTATCTTTGAATCCTTCTAGTCATAATCATAACATCTCCAAGGGATAGAACTCTGTCTATCAATCATCATCCAAATCCAACTTAATTCAAGTTACCTAGGAAATTTAATTCCCACTAGGTTCTATGTCGGTCTCATAACCCTTCATAAATCACAACATTGTATATATATACATATATTTTTTTTTATCAAAATACAATACATGGCTTACTTTATGCACCATCGGGGTTTTAGATCCCCGGGAGTTTCTTTACTCCCTTCCACTTGTACTCTCACACACCACTGTTAACAAAATAAACACACTTCCCACAATGGTATTCGCATCCTCTGTGCGCAATTACCACAATTTACCCACAAATAAATGCGTATGTTTATATACACACGCGCCAACCATCATAACATCATTTTGTGCTACACTTGTACGGTAAAACACACACTAAGTGGTTTTGCGCTCTACCCCCCTTAAAAGGGATTACGCCCACGTAATCAATCACTAAACCTTGGCTTAAAATGTTCTGCCGTCGTGAAGTGTTTTAACTTCCACGCGCCCATTACACAATGGATTCTGATTAGAGGATCTTAACCATATTGGCGGTTTAGTCCCTAAACCAAGAATTCGCATTGGAGTTGTAACTCATAACCGGTTTCGGTCCTGGCCTGTGAGGCTTTTAGGCATTGATATCTAGCCATCCATTCGTATTCACATGTATACCGGTACCTGACGCATGGGCTCACTGGCCTCTGTTGCGCAACTTGATAATTATAGAGCTAGTTTGCTCCATTCGTTATTGTTACTGTATTGTACATCTCCAATGTATTACCTTTATCGAGGTAACAATGGTTTCTCAACCGACGCATGGTATCTTTACCCTGAGCGAATTCGGTGAGTTTCACAATTTTCATCCACTTTCTCCAATAGCTTACCGTGTAAACTACTATGTAATTCACAATGATTGACTTGCTTCTACCGACTTACTGTCGGTTGAGATTGAGCTACTACCTAGTGTGTAGTGCTCTCTCAGCTATTTACAATATTTGGGGTATATTCCATACCGATATTTGTAGTTAGTGCTACTGTAGTCACTTACTGTTAATCATGTCTCCACATTCGGTTTTGTACAAGTCCCTTTATTGGTGCGGTCTTGCATTTCCTATGCATCGGCCATTATAACATTATTCTTCCACCATTAACATGCTTCCATTCCTAGCTATCCCACTCGATCATTACTGCGCAAGTGCAATACCAAAACACTCAGTCATACAGAGTGCAGAGGCGTAACTCTTGACAGTAAATCCTTATGCGATTGCGATAGGAATTTTCACTGAAAATCCTTATCATTTTAACATACTCACACACTCGCTTATTGCGCCCGTATCCTTACTCATTATATAGCATCAACTTATACTGTATCCGCTATTATATTAGCTTCTGCTATTAAGCTAGGTTTATCTGGCCACTTATTTGGCTGATTTTTGAATATATTACTATCCTTCCCTTGAGCGTTGTTCGCTACACATTTAGCTTCACACACCTATGGTGATTGCTATCAACTTATCACACTTCCTGCGTACACAACTGGTACGAGCACTTCCTTTCGTGTTATTTTATTTAAATCACCCTGGGGTAATAACAACGTGGTCCATCCTCCACATATCTCTTGAACTTGATTCACATAACTACCGCTCCTGCGGTCACAATATCGAGAGGTATCCCCACTCTTAATGCAGTGGTTCGTTTACCACTCTATTCACTTATACACATAAACTTCTACATCATCGAATTTATATAACATATCTTACTTATGGCTTATAAGCCTTATTTGCCTTGAGCTGGGCTCATTGTAGGCTGTCCACACACATGTACTTCTCTGTACAATATTACCTGTTTAGAGGTTGTATTGGCATCCATGACAAGGTTGTTGCATCACATTTCTTTTCATGGGATGCCCTTAGGTTTGTCAGTCCGTCTCCTGACAACTTATGTCTAAACTGGGTGTTAATTTCAACCCTTGTGTTTCTGTCATGTCATTTGTTCAACAATTGTTGATGCGCACACCCTTCGAGGATTCTCCTGGGTGTCGCTAAGTTATGCCTTTTTTGCATCCTAACTGGTTTAAATCTTTCTTCTGTGAAGGTCAACATTTCCTAATAACGTAGGTATTCATTTTGGGAGTTTCATCCCGTCCATTGCACATTAATGTGTCCACATTAGGCATCTGCCTTTCCCTACTTTCCAGCTATCATGTTTATCCCTGGGGATCCTTAAGTCATATAAGCTGTCTTTACATTCGTTAGTGCACTTCGCACCTCCTGACTCTTAAACATTTCCTTGAAGGAATTCACTAATTCCTTTTAGTCTCGTTAACTTAACTGAGTTCCTTGACTTCAAGCATTCCTTGTATCCTCCTGATTTATACTGCTGACCGTAGACGAGTCGACTACTTCCCGTGCTTCGGACTCTACTGGTATACATATATGGGGTATCATACTGATACATTACTACTTACCCAACTAACCTATAAGTAGGTCTGTCAGGCCCACATGCTCCTATCGGAGTGCGGTCGTCCCACAACACAGTTGGTACACTTGTAGTGTCCGTCACACGCCTAGGTGAAGTATTCTGTTGTCAACTCCCTTATATTGTCCCGCGGCAATATTCATTCCTTGCTTCCCGAACTTAATCGAGGGAAGGTTTATCCACTGTTGTATCCTTGCTAATTGCCCTTGGTTTTACTGGTTTGGTTTAAAGAAGGTTGGAAAGAAGTGTTGGTTTGAAAGAAAATCTGGTTTGAAAAGAAGGGTTTGTGAAAATTAGGTTTGAAAGAAAAATTTCCATGGTTTCACAACATCTTCTTACCTTAGCCAAGTCTAGCTTCTTGCTGACTGGTGTGTTTCCAATTACAGAGGTTAGGCTAACAAGCCCTTCCACTGTTATGACATTCACATTTAACTCTATTGTACTTTTCCAAGTATTCTGTAGTGGTTATGAATTCCCGAACAGCCCTGTTATAGCAGCACTTGCTATGGCAAGTGCGCCATGCTAACTGGCTATCGGTTTGACACATACCGGTTGTGGTATTGTTTTGACCCATATTGTCATCAGTGGCCTTGTTGGCCCTCACTGATCTTGCTGTCTCGATAACTACTCCTCTAGGTGACTTCTCACTGTTTTCACATATAATCATTACTAGGGTGTTTCCCATTCTGGGAGACCCCTTTTTCTCTTAGTATGTATTCTCTTTGTAGCCGTTCCACGTATTTGGGCACTACATTGTAGTTCCCTTGTCTGTTGATATACCGTTGGTGTATTTATTCATCAATTGTGGTCCCGTAGACACTTGTCTCGGGTTTCTTTAATCCATTCTTGCCTGTTGCACGGTAGGTGCGTTGCAAGCTGGTTATGCTCGACTGCTTGGCATGTCGACCCAGGTTGCCGGAAATTCTATTCTCTTATACACAAGATCCTTCATTCATTGCTATGAAATGCGGTTAACACTGTTTAGATGGAAACCGTCTCCGGGATTCCCAGTTTTCGGGATCTACCGTATGACAGGTTCTCCGTACCCTTAAAGGTACTTACTAACAGCCAGATCGGGTATTCCCGAGTAAGAGAGGACTTTCATCTCTCTGGCGTTGTTTCCCAAGTTATATAACAGGGTTTGGAGGGTGGGATGGATGTAGTAGGTTTCCAGTATTCACTGGTAGTTCCTTACTAGCGTATCTCTCACGCTATCACTCAACCCTTAACCCAAAGTACTTAAATCCTAACTCGGTATTCCCTAAGCTCAGTAATTCAGTCATCAGAGCGATACTTCGCTCTGATACCACTTTTTGTAACACCCCATCCAACACAAACACATAATAACAATCTGCAGCGGAAACTCAACTCATCACATTACTTATTCCAATGGTGTTACACGCCGTTAACCACCCACGTGGCTAACAAGCTAATACATACACATTTGTATCGGTCTGATGGACTAGATTCCCGAGCAACTACACAATACATTCCTCATTCCATTCCAACATTTATTATATACATATACATACATTCCCACTGTACCGAGTATTTACAAACTACTGCCGATAACAATTTCGGTCTTACTACGCCTATCATACTCACGCCATTTAAATGGCTACCCATGTATAAACATCTGCCCCGTCCTACTCTCGAGCGGGTTCCAGCTCCTTGTACCTGAAATAGAAAAGGAGAGAAAGGGTGGCCCCCAAGGGGCTCAGCACCTTTGCTGGTATGGTAATCCCGCAGCCCACATGCTACCGGGCCACGCACGACTAATTGTCGTCTTAGCATGCAGTTGATTATATTTAAATCATGCATACGAACCAAACATACCACACATAATATTTCGCCTCAATGGGCTCAGCCAATGACCAACACATCCACACTTAACCAACCATCCAATGATTCCTTTAACCCTAGAGTGGCTCTCCTCTAAAATGGAGCTACTTCCTTAACGAACGCATGTACCCATTAATCGGGTTGTCCTCAAATGCCTCTTGTCGCAAACTGGGATTCATTCCATGATCCACACATTCCATATCCTACAACATACCTTTTCACACATAACAAAACATAGCAACCTTTCTTGCTTCCATGTACACATGACAACATTGCATTCATTTAAAACATCCATATATATATTTATACCAAAGCATAGCAAGGGAATTTGCATAGCACCATAACACTACATAACACCATATAAATCGGTTCTCACAAGGAACCTTCCACCATAGTTAGTATACCAGTGAGCCTAGAGACTATTACCAATCTCATGTTAAGCTCGTTACCATCCTCGTTACCGTCCGGTTATATAGAACGGTTAACTTATACCCAAGGTGTGTCGGATATAGTAATCCCAAGCACACCGAAATAACATAACCATTAGTATGCCCCCGTGGCCCGACGTGAGTCAGTAATATAGCTTTGGTTAAGCTAAAGGGAAAGTTGGAAACCCAATGGGAAACAACCATAACATACACAAGGGTCGAACCTATAATGGCACGACCCCCATCCTCACACGCGTGGCCGGAACAGACCGGACTCCTCACCCCCCATTAGTACATATACCATTTTAATAAGTAGTTAGGGATCCATTATGGAGCCTACCACATCCACACACCATACGGTATCATAACCGAGTTAAGCACACAAGGGAGGTTCACACACTTGCATACACAACAATGTCCAACTAACTCACACATAGCCGTGGTTAGCACGTTCCCAAGGTTTGGGCCGTCAACTCCGAATACCGATCACTCATGTGTTCCTAGATTTGGTTAGCTAAGGTTTAACACATATTTGAGGTTAAATGGTATCGGAGGCCAATTCGCCACATAAATGAATTACTATAACTCATTACATGTTTTAATCTTACATGGCAAACACTCAAGAAAACACATTGGCATACAAGCCGGTGTAATCCGTTAGGACGCAGGTTGCAAGAAAACCATACCTGTCACCGGAGTCCACTTTACCACGTCCACTTATGTTCCTCGAGCAAATTCTCGAACAACTGTTAACATCACATGTGTTTTCATTAACATCGGGGTTTGCTTGATTATTTAATGTCAATGCTTAATTTTTCCCCGTTAACTTAGTTACATAACTTAACATTTTTAACTTGTTTTACTCTCACATTTTAATACAACTTTTAGCCCACTTTATTGTCATTAAAACTCACCTAACATGTCCTTAACATCCTTATAACATCATTACCTACCAATCCCCATCATCACATATCATTTCATAACCTTAAACCATGTTTTTGGTCCGACCGACCCACCGTCCGACCCACAACTGGGTCGGTCCATTACAGACCCCCTTTTACTTCCTTATAATCATGCCCGTCCGACCCACGTCCGACCCACCATTCTGGTCGGTCCATGTGCGAACATTTCCCTCCTTTGTAACTTGACCGACCGACCCATGTCCGACCCACCCTTTTGGGTCGGACCATTACCGAACATTTCCCAACATCTTACAGAGGCTCGACCGACCCAAAACTGGGTCGGCCCCTGGGTCGGTCGCCTTCTATACTTACCCAAACTTTGCCAATCTTCACCAAACTTCTCCTAAGACCTCTTAATGTGTTCTAAACATCATTGGCACAATGTGTTCTAACTCACTTGGCCACTTCAAAAACACCCTAAGATATTCTTAAACACCTCGCAAAACTATTTTTCCTATTCCTTAAACCTTTACTTATATCTCCACAAAATTCCTAGCACTTACAATGTTTCCTCCTTATGATTTCTAGGTGGCATTTCACCTATAATGACCACAATACCAAGGTGTTTCCTCTACACCTTATCATCACCTCTCAACTTCTTTTCTTACTAACTAAATCTCCTTTTCACAACTTCTTAAAACCCTTACTCAAAACCTTACCTAAACCTCATTTATTCCTTGAATATCAACATTACCTAAACCTTAAACAAAACTCCTCCAAGACTTAAATACATCTTAAGAACACCCATAGATTTCTAAAACTTCCAAGATAATGCCTAAATCCTTGCATCACTCTTAATCACTTTAATACATGTTCCCTCTCAAGTAAACATTCATTCACCTTTAATCCTTCCTAGTTCACCAAAACTCACTTACAACACTTAGAACTTCTTACACATTCCCAAATTTGGCCATAGCTTCTCTAGTATATACCCACATCCAAACACTTAGGTTTTGACCTTAATTCATTCAAGAACACCTAAAATCCATCAAACACATTTTTACACAAACTTCACACATTAAGCACTACATCACAATATAGTGCATAACTTAAATTGCTTGGCACTTAGGCCCTTAAATGCATGGCTCTTAGGCCCTTAAATTGCATAAACCTTAAACACTGAATTTCCCACATAATAATGCCTTTGACCTGCAAATACACCCAACAATACATATTCCTTTAATAAACTCCTTGAGAGCATTTTACTAGCTCATTTACCATTTGCTCTTTAGGTAGTTTTAACAAGCATTATAAGCTTATTTCTCCTAAGGCATTAAACATTGAGATAGCTTGTTTACCTCTTTTCCTCACAAATTTCTTTCTTGTTTCCTTGTAAACCGGTAAGGCATTTCCTTCCTTGTCAACAACTAAACAATTTACCACATTGAAATGAGTATATAAGCTTTAAGCTTTATCTCATTGTAACCCTAGTTACATATATTTCTTAAGGTATTAACATGATTGTTTTACCTTGGAATGGAAAGAGAGCTTGAATATATATCAAGAGAGGACTCCTCCTAGCCCTTGGAAGATTCAAATGAAGCTAAAACAAGACAAGAGAAGACACCATTATGAGGTGAATTTTCGGTCAACACCAAAAGTGAAGGAAATGAAGTTTTCTTTGGTTTTTCCTTACTTGAAGCAAAGGTGATCAACAAGGCATAAAAATATTAGCTCAAGCTCCTCCCATGTAAGTTCTCCTTGGCACCGAAAGGTGGTTTTGAAGTTTTGAAAGGACAAGATTGTAGAGCTTGGCTTAACTAAGAGAATGGTGGTCTTGAAATTGAATTTGGACCATGGAGCTAGGAGTTACAAGCATTCAAAGATGGAGTTCTTGTGTGGTGCTATGGCAAATCGTAAAAGAGAGAAAGAATGAGGGGTGGAGGAGGTTGGATACGTGTGAATGAGGAGGGAAATGAGAGAATGAGGTTTGCTTTTGCTTTTAGAAGATATTTGTACTAAAGTGACTAGACTTTTGCTTTATCATTTAGTTAACTCATTTGTTTGTGTAGGTGTGGTGAGTCACTAAGGAAAACCGGCCCCAAATAGTGCAAGGGTGTTTTGGTCTTTGTTGACCAACTTAATCACTTATAACATTATATGTTACAAACTAGTTAAAAAAAAAACACTATTCACCAATAACAAGGCACATAGAAATGAAATTTTTGATTTCCCATTGATATAGCCACCCAAATGTGATACTATATAGTACACATGTTAATTAAAGAGTAATGATGGACATTTAGCCATTCAAAACTCATTTACAAGACAATTTTTCAAAAACGTGCTTTAAGACTTCTTAAAGCACATTTTGTGTTTTAACTTGTTTTCAAGCTTGGTTTTCTTAGTAATTGAATTAATATGTTCATTAACATATAAATGAGGCATAGGTATGACCATTAGGTCTTATACACATTTATCCCAAGCTTAGAGCACATTTTTGCTCTTATTGACCTTAAGGTATTTATTTGTGTTGTTTGGTTTCATGTCTACCAAAGTTTCCTAAGGACTTAATTAGCCTTATAAAGTCATAATTAAATATTATCAAGTCTTGGTAGGCTCTTTGGGTCCTAACCAAGTTCACTCCAACCTTAGAGCATGTTTTTGCTCAAACCGTGTCTTAGTGTTTTATTGTGTTTTACCATGGTTTAAATGTTCCACTTATGTTTCTAAGGCACTTTTTAGCCTTTAAATACCATAGCTTAACATTTACACGACATACCAAGGTTTGGGGTATTTCAATAATAAAACTACTGCCGCTTGAGGAAACATCCAATGATCTTCTTCCGCTTTGACTCCTCGCGCTGTTTTTTCTTTAACTGATTACTCGTCAGGGCAGGCTGCAAATTCACCGCGATTGACGTGGTGGGGTCTTGATTAATCACCGGACGATCAAGAGAGTACGGGAACTTCTCTACACGGTCCACTCGCTACTCGAGCCAAATCTTGTAAGGGGTGCTTAAACTGAAATCTGTCTTTCGTTCATTGAAGATAGCCCACTTGACTCCTCTGTCATAAGCTTGGGCAACATAGTTTACCGCCGCATCGGTGAATCGGTGGTCTTTGAATTTCGAAGCTTCCGCTCCTGGGATGGTCTGCTCGCGACCAAATTGTCGCATTGCTCTTAATGGGTAGATGGTGAAAAAACGGTCCAGACAATTAGAATCACGCCATTATGCTCCGCTGATCAGACAGTTCCACCCTGGACATCCCAATCGCTCAGTACCCACATGAAATGCGAATGGAGGTAAATATCCCGAAAATAGGCTCTCCATCCCTCTGTTGGTCTCTCAACTGCTTTTCTTGCGGCCCGGAATGTGCACATCGTGACCGTCTGGTATTTTGCCAAGTGGGGGAGTCGCAGGTGATCAAAAAGCCATATTTGCAAAAGCAAAGCACTTCCTATGAAGAACTTCTCTCGGACCTTGGCTTCCTTCCAACTGTCTAGAGCTCTGATAATCTCAGCCACCACATACGTTCCGATGCTGAGCCCATCCTCGTAGGCTTTTAACAGATAGATTATCTTCGGGTTCATCCTTAGATTACCTTGACGAAAGAGGTGTAGCCCCATGATACATAGATCCGTACACGCCTTTGAGTCCTTAGTGGGCGATGAGGCTTACAGAAACGATCAAGGAGCTCTTTTAAACTCAGAGTCATGTTTCCGAAATTCTCTACCTCTGTGATATCGACTTCAAGGAATCTGGCTGCGAAGACTGTGTGTTCTGGTGCGGTCAACTGGTATACGGGGCATCTTCCGGTGAGGCTTGACCTTCAAAAAAGCATCAATTTCGGCTGGTAATATGACCAATTCCTCAGTAGCGAATCGGTATAGATGGTCTTCTGGGTCCCAATATCTGACTGATTCATGTAGCGCTTCGTAGTCGATGTGATGCTTGACGCCTAAGTGGGCCAGACTCACAAATAGGGGTTCACCGATGTCTTTCATTCTCATGCACTGATCCCTCAACTCTATGGCGAATTCTGTTTCTTGAACACGCTCTTGCTGGTAAGAGAAATACGGGCTTGCTCTATTTTGACTGCCCGTTCTTTTGTTGTTCTGAGACATCTCTTCTTCTCTCCTGGAACGGGTACTAGTCGGTTCATCATGGCTATCCCTGCAAAAGAGAGGTAAAGAAGAGAAAAAACGGGAAAGAAGGTGATGCGTGAGATTCAGGGATTGCAGTTTTGTAATACCAGTATGACGCCCATTTCGGAAATGAAAACGGAGATAGAATATTTGTAAATAGAGAGATTTTTAAAACAGTTTTGAAAGGGTTGTTTTTGAAATTCAATTTTTATAGAGAAAAAATCTCAAACTGTTGTACAAGTGATTTAAAAGAAATTTGCAAACAGTTTTGAAGGGTTTTCACAATTGGTTTTGAAGACTTTTTGGCGAGAGATTCCGAACAAAATTTTTTGGACGTATGAGTTTATTTGAAAAGAGTTTGCATATATGTACAGCATAGATAAATCGTGGCTATTGCTTGATGTGGAGCTGTAAGTGTTAATGTTGGGATAATCACTTTCCAGGTCAAATATGATACCGTCTCACGGAGGAAACGTCGTCCTTTCACTATCATCTCTCGGGGTTTTTCTCTGCTACGCCTTTGTGGGGCACGTCATCAAGAAAGTCCGGAGTGCTTAAGTTTGAAAGGTCAGGACACCCGAGATGATAAGGAAACATACGCCATGGCCAGTGATGATCCGACAACACCCCATTTTTCGGAAAACTCGGGGAAGTATTGTATGGGAACGGGTCTCTCGTCACCTGCACGGTCAGTGTGTCTAAAGTCCAAATTATTCACTGACTACGTTGTGCCATGTATGGGTATCCGGTAAATACGGGATCCTCTATGGACGTATAGCGTGACATTGGTCTTTAGAGACACTCGTGGTGCAGGTGAACAATGGAGAACTGAGCCCATACAATCTTCAGGGTAAGGCAGAAGGACGGTCAGACAGGCGGCATACAAAGGGGTGACTCCCATAAACCCGTCTTAGACACCAGATCAGGTAGCTGGACACTGAAGGCTCAGAGTTCATATATGCTGGCTTTGACTCGGATAATGGAGGATATTTTTGGATCATGAGCCCGAGGTGTTGGTCAGAGATCGTACCGCCTCGTGGGTTTGTTCACTGAGAGAGTGACCCTAGCTCATAGGGAATCAACCGTGGACCGGTCGGGATCCCGTGACATCGTGGGTAAATCGGGTGACACAGAGGAATGCATGTCCTAAGCTACCCACCCATGCACCCCACAATCGCAATATAAATATGAAAGCAGTAAATAAACCAAATGAAGTTAGCACCAACCTAGTACTAAGTGTTTTATCTTGAGATTAGTGATTCCAAATTGGTTATTTATTAACCTAAAGGGAAGTTAGCTTCATTCACACCTAAGTGTCTCTTTCTAATCGTGAGCTAATGATTAACCCAATTGTTGTCATGTTTGTTGAGGATCTAATAAGTCCTATCTGTCCTCATCAGATACACACTCTAAGTGTGGAGTAGAATAATCCTAAAGGCTTTGAAAAGAATCTCTTAAAGGTTTTGAAAGAAGTGGGGAAGTCCCGACAATTTTGAATGGAGTTCAGTCTTCCTTGAGTTTGAGAAAAACTTACTCAAGTTTTCCCCAGCAGAGTCGCCATTCTGTGGAGGGTGATTTTTCGGTATGAGGGGGGTCTATCTAAATATGATCTGACTAAGAAGCCTAAATCCTAGAATGCCATTTTGTGGAGGGTGGAAAACCCGTTATACATGGCAGCCCTCAAATACCCTGTAAATCGTCGTCTTTCCCAGAAAGCATAAAGGGGAATGCAAGTGTGCACTACACCCGCTCTCAATGGGCCCCACGTGGACTTATGCCTCTATATGGCGGAATTGACTAGAGTCGCCACCTAGTTTGACCTAAGGAACTAGGAAGGGAAGAGGAGGGTTCTAAGAACCGTTAGTTAACTCTGAATTTGTTGCTTATGGATAGGACTTAGCTGGTCGCGTCAGAGATTCAATTGTGGGTTTGTACTGGGTTACACCCCTTAGAAGTGGCAACAACCACGACTTCGGATTGGTGCCCGAGGAAACTCGGTCTCCAATTGTCGGGATTGCCCTCTTTCAAAACCTTTTAGAGAGATTCATTTAAAAGCCAAAGGATAGGATTGAGTGTGGGTTAAGGATTAGATTATTTAGAAGATTTGAAGAATAGGCTGGTCTTGGAGTTAGTTTGGTTGAAGGGTTGAGAGTTTTTGATTATTTTTGAGGGAATTGGATTTGTCTCGGCTTTTGTGAGGCTATGGGGATTTTGGTCATTCTTGTGGAGTTAAGGGGTGTTTGGATCATTTGTTAGAGTTGAAGAGTTTCCCGGGTTTACTAGGTTCATCTCTTAGAGAGGTCGAATTTTGAGGTGTTTTGGGAGATCGAATGGGTTGAAGAGGAATTCGGGTTTTAAGGATGATTGAGTATGTAAGAGGATATTTGGTTTGCAAGTATTCGAGTTTTGAAGATGTTTCAGGTTTCTGGGAGTTTTTCAAGAATTGGAAGTCCTATGTGACTTAGAGTTGGTTCAAAGGAGGATTGAGAAGTGTTTATGGGTCCTAGAGCTCTAATGGAAATGTTGGATTGGGGTATTCAGAATTGTCTCTTAAAGTTTTAAAACCGAAAAATCATTTTTGTTGTAAAGGGCGGATAATCCGAGGGATTACCCTATGTACCCCCTCGAACATAACACTTAATTGATGGTAAGTGCCAAGGCTCGAAAGATGGGGCAATGAATTTATGTCGAAAATAAGATTCAGAGAGAAAACACCATGAATAAGATGTTCTCGGTCGAACCCTAATAACGTCTCTAACTCCCGGGTTTTAAAACATTAAAAACCGAAAACATTGAAATCGAGCGGATGGGAGTTAGACGATTCTAAAATCCCGGCTGCAACTAGGAAGGTCGTTACTTCCCTAGCACCGCCTTGTAAAAATCTAGGCTGCAATTAGGGGAGGTTTGTCACCCTAATGCCCCGCCTAAAGAGATCCAGACTGCGACAAGGGAGGTTATGACCCTAGTGCCTCACCTCGGATTTTTATTTTTGGGAAGGGAGACAAGCAATGTTCTAACCATGGAGGAAATGTTTTGAAGGAGTTAGACATTTCTTGCTCCCCGAAAAACAATTTATTTGGATTTGAAAACTAAGTTAGAAAATTTTGAAATTTGTTCGGAATTCTCGATGAGGAAACACTGATTTTGAGAAAGTTTTTTAGGAGAAAACTTTCTGTATATGTGAGAAGAACTTTCTACAATAGAGAAGAGTTTTCTGTGATGTGAGAAGAGTTTTTCCTTTTTTAAATTCCCAAAATGGTTTCTTTGAAAACTTTGATGAGACTTTAATAAAAAGATTGTTTTGAAATTTTTTTTGGGTTTTTTAGATTTTGAAAGGAATTTACAAGGGGTGTGGATTGGATGAAATATATTTGGGTTTGAGCTGAATTAAGCTTAATGAAATAGGTTCAGTTTGGATTGAGGTTCGGGCTTGAACTAGATTGAATTTTGAGTTGGGTCAAAGTTGGGGCAAGGTCAACGTTTTTGGTCAAGGTCAACATTTTTGTCAAGGTTGACATTTGTGGACTTGGGCCAACTTGGGGTTGGGCTTGTTTTGAGGTCATTTTGGGCCTTGGGTTTAGGCTTCGGGCTTTGGGCCTTGGGGTTGGGCTTGGTTTTTGGGCCTTGGGTTTGGCTTCGGGTTTTGGGCCTTAGGTTTGGGCCTTGGGTTGGGCTTCGGGTTTTGGGCCTTGGTTTGGGCTCCAGGTTTTGGGCCTTGGATTTGGGCTTCGGGTTTTGGGCCTTGGATTTGGGCTTCGGGTTTTGGGCCTTGGTTTGGGCTTCAGGTTTTGAGCCTCGGGTTTGGGCCTTGGTTTGGGCTTTAGGTTTGGGCCTTGGATTTGGGCTTCGGGTTTTGGGCCTTGGGTTTTGGGCCTTGGGCTTTGGGCCTTGGGGTTTAGGTTTGGGTTTTTGGGCCTTGGGTTTGGGCTTCGGGTTTGGGGCCTTAGGTTTGGGCTTCGGGTTTTGGGCCTTGGTTTGGGCTCCAGGTTTTGGGCCTTGGATTTGGGCTTCGGGTTTTGGGCCTTGGTTTGGGCTTCAGGTTTTGGGCCTCGGGTTTTGGGCCTGGGTTTGAGCTTCAGGTTTTGGGCCTTGGATTTGGGCTTCGGGTTTTGGGCCTTGGATTTGGGCCTTGGGTTTTGGGCCTTGGATTTGGGCTTCGGGTTTTGGGCCTTGGTTTGGGCTTCAGGTTTTGAGCCTCGGGTTTTTGGGCCTTGGTTTGGGCTTCAGGTTTTGGGCCTTGGATTTGGGCTTCGGGTTTTGGGCCTTGGGCTTTGGGCCTTGGGCTTCAAGTTTGGTAATGGGCCGAATGGGTGATTGGTCGAATTTGGGCCTTGGGCCTTGGGGTTGGGTCTTGGGCTAATGGGCCGGATCGGACTAATGGGCCATTTGGGCTTTGGGCCAAGTAGAGTGTTAGGCTGGACTGGGCTTTTGGGCCGAGAGGAGTGGGTCAATTTTGGGTTTTTATTTAGAAGTGGGAAAATGGTGTTCAAAATAAAATGAGATTTCTTTTGAAATGAAACAACAATTAAAAATGAGAGACAATTCAATGGGAGGAGTTGAAAAAAGAGGGATTTGGATGAGGAACCTTAAGCTATAGGCATTATTATGAACTCCTTTCTTTTCTTTTCCATTTTTTTTTGGGGTAAAGGTTTTTTAGTTAAATTAATGATAGTTTTGGGATAGGCTTTAAAAGTGGGAGAGTATTGTTCCCCACCAAGCAAATAGAAATGAGCTAGTTGTGGGGTACCCTCAAGGCTTAAAAGAAAATTCAAAGTTTTGGATGGTATTGCTCCCCACCAAGCAAATAGAAATGAGCTAGTTGTAGGGTACCTTCCAAGATTTTGATTAAAAGGAAAAGGGGGTGACCTAAGGGGCCATCTAGGGTTTACATAATAAACATATATACAGAGAAACGAATTAAGAATTGCAAATAAACTGTAACACACCAAGCATATATACATATAGTGACAAAAAGAGAATATAATCAGAGAGTAGGCCGCATGATAGATAACAGGTAAAAAAAAAGCAAACAGAATTTCAACAGAATGGGGCCCAGTTTGGCGTTGTTTGTAACCAGGTGAATATCCTAAGCGGAAAAAAACCAACCGACTAAGGCCCAGTTATGCGTCGGTCCTAGTGACTTCTTAAGTCTCCTTTCACTTTTTATTCCGATGGAATTCACATCTTGTGATTGTTGGTGTGTTATACACTCTTCGTGCTTCTTTGGCCTTAGGCCACACGGTTTGTTTCTAAGCTTTTGCTCGACTAGCTTATGCCATGTTCATTGGTGAAACGAAGGATTTACTATGATTTACGTTTTCTATTCCTAGGCTATCCCACTAGATCATTAGCTGCACAAGTGCAATACCAAAACACTCAGTCATAAAGAGTGCAGAGGCGTAAACGCTTGGCAGTAAATCACTTATGTGATCGCAATAGGAATAATACTTCTGCCTGTCTTCTCGTGTTTACAACTCCGTATCATTGTCTAACTACTTCCTCATAGCGGTCGCTTGTTGCGCACCATATTCTTACTCATTGTACAACATCATTTTTACGGTGTCTGTTACTATGGTAGCTTATCTTTAGTCATTGCCATTGTCGTTGGCACCATTTCCTTATGGTGTGAATACACCGAGGGTTTCCTATGTTCGTGTGTATGACGGTTGTCGTAGCATACCGCAATGTTACTATCTTACCATATGGAGATGTTTTATTTCGATTTAGGTTTCATGTGTAGGTTAGCTTACCTCACATTCCTTCATCATTTGTGATACAATTTTCCCAGTATCTTGGTTGGCCAAGGATGAAGTGATCTGTTGGATCACTAACTCCTTTGGCTTTGGTCATTCGATGTCGAAATGTGTATTTGCATTGATTGATTTGACGCTCACTTCCTTCTAAATTCTGGCATTGGATATAAGGTTTGGTTGTGCAGTTTTACTTTTGTATGTATATCACCGGGACATCCCAAGAGACTTCAAGGGTTTTCTGGTCCCGTTCTCCAATTGAAGAGTATTCTACCACTTGTAAGTGAAAGTTCTTGTTGAGAGCTTGTTTCCACCCATAAGTCTCATGACAAGGTTTACTAGGTTAGTCTTTGTTTATGTACTTCCGCCATTTATGCAACGGTTCACCATATGCTTGGTTGTATATGGAGTATACTTACTCCTTCGAGTCTCTATGCTCTTTAAGCGATGTGCTTCCACAGTCCACATTATACGCATTCTGTGTTTGTTTCTGAACCGACTCTTCTTCGGTTTTCACAGTTGCTCTCAAAGCCTCTTTCTAGGCGTAGTGGTTTGGAATCTTATTTCCTTATTCAACTGCCTCTTGGCATTAACTACATGTGCAAGCTTGTTGTTATTGTAGATGGAAGCCCCTTTCTAAGGTTCCACTCATCACCACATTAGTGGTCTTTGGTAAATGAGAGGTGTTATACCCAAAATTTTGACCCCCTGGTTAAGGTCTACGAGGTTGTGAGAGCCATCTCCATCAAACAGTAAGAGACTCCGGCCCGATCGGCGTGTTCCAGGGCCTGAGGAGCAGTTTTGTCGTTGTCAGGGGCGTTTTCGTAATTTTTAAGGCTTCTGAGTTCTCCTATAGGCTTTCTCTCTCCTCCAAAGGGTGCCCAAATCAGCTCGAAATGCTTTGATATTTTAACCCATGATAGAGGATGACATTTTAAGCATAATGGCGTTGGAATTTTGATTTTTCGAATTTCCAATAATTTTCTAGCAATTTCTGATTGAATATGACGAGAAATTCAATTTAAAATGCTCCAGCATTTAAAAAAATTCGTTTCCACCTAAGAAAATTCATAATATCCATTCTTGACATGTGGTTAAAATTTCATAGAAAATTCCTTTGGGAAGTTACTCAGTTAAAATATCGAAAAATCTTACTTTTACTAGATTCTCTTTATCTTTAAGAAAGTCTATATAAGGGGATAGGTTTTTGGATAAAATCAGAACCTCACATACTGAAGAACCCTAGAGAGTCAGAAAAACACGGCCTCCTCTCTCTCTCACGTTTTCCAACACCCGGCCACCCAAATCATACTGAAAATCCCCCGAAATCACCTCTAAACACGTTTTCCAATCCCCAAAGCACCAATAATCATCAAAAACTCACAAAACACCTCTAAAACGCGAAAAGAACAGCAAGAACAACCAAAAACCAGAAGCTTGGGTCGAAATCCTCTCGGGTCTTGCCATCAAAGGAGCACTCGACGAATCCCGGTGTGAAGAAACGTTGTGAATCCGAAGGTAAAACAGGTAGAAACTCCACTTCCCTGATTCACCACGGTATTATCTGTCTCGCCTCAAAATTTGGGCTCAAACTAACCTTCGTACGCTTCTGTATTGCTGTTTATTCAAGCTTCTGTCCAATAACTTGTTTACCAAGTTTCGTGCATAATTCGAATTCAAATTGAGAACTTCCGACCACTAACGTCTTGTACATCTTTCAGGCTACACACCCATAAAATTTGAGCTCAAAACACCCTCGGGAACCTTCTGAAAACCCCTGTCCGTGGGTGGTCCGTGACCTCGGACCTATGGTCCGGGACCTCGGACGCGTTGTCCGAGACCACGGACGCCCACGGACGGCGGCGGGATTTTGAAAATTCAAAATTTAGGTTTTTCTAATGATGTCCGGGCCCACGGACAGGCCTGTCCGTGGCCCCGGACTTTGCAAATTTTTGTTTTCCTTTAATTTCGACTTTTCTGTATATTTAGGTTAACTGGGGTCCGTGGTCTCGGACATTAGGTCCGTGGCTACGGACGGAAACAAAATTTGACCTAATTCTGCCTCCGAAACCCTAGTTTAGGTATTTTAATTTCCACTTTAATTTTCTGTCAAAAAACGTTAAAAAAATAAAAAAAACAGAAGCGCGCACCTAGGTTAAAAACAACTTTGTAGAAAGCCGTAATTGAACCAAGTAGAGGAAAAAACGACCTAGGAAGGGTAATGAAAGTAATTGAACCCTAAATAAGTCGAATATCAAGCCCCCGAACCCGAACTCTCCTTTCCTAATTTGATCTAGGTTAAAATTAGGTGGCGACTCATAATAGGTTCCAGTGAGCTAGCTTAGGTTTAATAATTATTGTTTGTTATGACATAGTTATTAATCTTAGGTTATAAGCGGACCTAAAAACCCGACTAGATCCCAATCAACTTAATCCACATAGGATAGGGTTTAAAATCGAGGCTCACAGACTGGCGACTCTGCTGGGGACAACTTCTTAATTTAACTTGTTTTAATTTTAAGAAAGGGGCTTAGCTCGAAAATGTTTATTTATGGCTTTATTACTTGTTTGTTTACTTTTGCGCGCACTTTAATTTTTGCACCCTTGCATCATATGAGAGCGAGGGTCCACACAAACGTTTTCACCCGGGACCCGTTTGAGGGTCCCCTGTCAGGGACTCACACCTTTTAGGTGATCGTGAATAAGTGGGGGAAAAATGAGGTGTCGTCTAACCACACCCCCTTTATACCTGGGCTTTAGCCCCAAGCATTTTCCTGGCAGTACCCTTACCTAGGCCCATTGTTTGGTCAGTCAAAGACCTGACCGTAGACGCACACCTTCAGGTGATGTGGACAAAGTGGGAAGCCCAAAGAGAATAGCGTGCAAGCCCTATTCCTTTGAGGTGACCTGGGCCCATGCCCCAAGCACCTCTCCGGATCGATCCACCCGTTTGGATTTAAACGTCTAGTGAGACATGTTGAATTTGTGTGGGCCTTGTTTGCTTGTATGATCGGCCCATTACACAGCCTACAGTTGATAGGAACTTTTCCTACATTAACCTAGCCAACCCGAATTGGCGGCTCTATTTGTTTGCGGCCCAGAGTCCCGTTTGGTTTAATATGTGAGTCATTCGGGCTTCAGCCCAAAAGCTTAGACTTAGGTGATTTCTCTTCTGGCCCAATTTGAATTATCCAATTATTTATAGCCCATAAAAAAGAAATTCACCTGAACTTTAATTACCCCAATCCTTCTTCGGCTTCGCAACCATCTTCTCTGGCCCAAAGAAAGTTAGGCCCATTTGTGATTTAGGGACCATTCCAGCCCATGTGCCTCACTTCAGGCCCAAACACATTCCGGCCCAAGGGCTCATTCTGGTCTAGGTAGACTTCTTATCATGACCCTAACCCAAAACCCTAGGTCTAGGTGTCACCTCGCAGGCCCAATCAAAGCCATCTGTTAGATTTCAGTCCAAATTCCAGTTCACAGTCTGAAAGATACTCCAGCTCAAACACCTCACTTTCTGGGTATCCTGGCCACTTGCTTTCAGCCTAAGTCTGCTTCGATCTATCTTGTGAAGCGTCATGTTTCAGCCCACTTTCTTTTGTTAGCTAATAATGGACACCTTGGACACAGGTAGACTCAGTCCTAAGTGCGGTCCAATCGACAGGAAGCCCAGCTCGCAATTTTGGAACAAAAGCACATGGCCACCATTGAAGCCATGGAACAGAGGCATAGTGCTGCCATGGACGCCGTGGAATCTAACTACGTTGCCGTTATCAAAGAGTTGAAGAAAAAGGCTCTTTCCCTCGAGTCCGAACGTCAAGCTCGGGATGATTAGTGGACAGGCTTCTCAACACCCTTTATGACTGCATTGAAGTTGGCTCTGTTAGGGTCCGAGGATCGAAGGGGAATGTCAAAGAAATTGCTACGGAACTCAGGAAAGTGATTAGGCAACCGGGAGCAGCAACTTGCATCCAAAGCTGCACTCGCAAGAGAACCAGGCGACATGAGGAAGTCAGTGATCAACAGTCAAGAGGACCTGGTTGGAGCATTGGGACAGTAGAACCACCCCGACGGAATTCTCGACAGAGAGAGTTTACAGACATCGGTCGAACACCAAGACAAGCACTTGAAGAGCTTCGAGGAATATCCGATGCAACCGCTCACCCTAAGGCCAGGAACTACTCATTTGGGGAAGGATCTTAATCAATTTTGTCACTTCCACCAGCTGCCCGGTCACGACACTGACCACTGCAGGGCCCACAACACAGAATCCAGGATCTAATTGACCAGGGCTCCAATTCTAAGACATGGTGGAGAGCGTAGAGCACGCGTGCCCAAGCATCATCAAAAATGTTGCATTTCTTTTCTTGATTAGTTGTCTTTCAACTTTTGTAGTAGTTAGTTCCCTTGACCATTTTCGGTAGTTTTCCTGAGTTTGTAATTTCCAACATTATTCTTCTTGTTGAATAAAACATAGTTCCATTTTCATAATCTTTGTGCAAAGCATTATTCATTAATTCGAAAAACTAAAAAAAGAGCACTCACGTTTTTCAAGGATCACGAAGTAATCATTTCTGACTATGCAATGGAATACAAAGACTTACATTTTGTTTCTGAAAATCTGAACATGCCTAACCAACACTGCAACTCACAACCCACAAAGAGGTTCAAGGTCCACATCTATTGAATTGTTGTCGCAAACCCCAAAATCATACTAGGGGCAATCTAAGTTTAAGTTCGTCATCTTTTATCTTTTGTTTAAATGTGCGAACGAGTTTCGGAGTGAAAATCTCGCGAGAATGTCTTGAGTGGAAAACCATGAGCGAACGAGCGTGTCACTTTTACGCGACTCCGGTGACCACATTCAAAGGTGAGGTAAACGGCGTAACTCCGACCGAAGGAGATAATTTGTAGATTTACACTTAGACCTGCGAAAGTAACAAAAAAAGGATACACAACTATTAGGGATGACGAAGCACCTAGGTACAGCACCACACATCCAAAAGCTTGTGAACCCTGACATCACACCCTAGGCACCCCCGCTGAGCTTTTGATATATGACCTCTTTTACAACACTACAAACTCCACAGAATAAGCCAGCCAATGGTGAATACCCGACCCGGTGACCAAAGGATGCAAGGAGCCCGACTTCCGAACAGCAACTTCACAAGTCCAAAGAAGCAGAACTGCTACCAGCATGACGGAGTGATCCGCAAATGGCCCAAAGTGGCACAGGATCCAAATGCGCTAACATCAAAAACAGCTCTCAAAGTTCAAAACCGGGAAACACAAGAACCCCGGAGGAAAAGAGATTCAAAGAAAGGCAAACCTGAAAGCCTCGAAGTAATCCAAAATCAGTAGAAAGAGAGAAGGCGCAAGGAACAACCCAAAAGTTCTAAGTTCCAAGCTCATAAGCGAAGTCATCACGAAGTAGCCAAACGACTTCAAGGCAAAGAAGACAAGTCCGAGAGAAGGTGGAAGTTGCAGCTTTGGTCACCCTTATAGCTCCACATACCTGAAATATCCCTCCATGGTCCGTTGTCTTTCATCACACCCCATGGCCATGTTATAAGCTTTAAAGACTTCCGACTTGATAGTTGTGTATCTAATCACGTGAAAGTAACAGATCGAATGCGTAAATTCATCAAATATCGAATTCAATGGTCTAGAAGTTGTGACCGTAGGGGAGGAACGAGTGCAAACACCAAACACGCCGAGTGTAGGTTAGGAAACACCACGTGAAAACATAAGCCTTGACCCTGTGAGGACGAGACTCGTTCGCACGTTTAATAAAAGAAAATACTGGGGGCAATCGATCGTTCCGATCGATTGCCATGAACTCTAGCTCAGATTGTCTTAAGGGAAATACTGGGGGCAATTGTTGGTTCCAACAATTGCTATGACAACACCAATTGGAACCCAAAGCCCTTACCTCCACACCACCACTACACAGGCCCACAAAAGCCTTTACCTGCACATCAAACACCACAAGCCCACAAAAGCCTTTTCCTGCACATCAAACACCACAAGCCCACATAAGCCTTTACTTTCACACCATACACCACACAAGCCCACCAACCACTACACAGGCCCACATAAGCCCTTACCTTTACATCATACACTATACCCCACCGATGGCATGTTCATCTCCTAGGAGATAAATTACAAGTCCAAAATCTATGGTCAGGAAATGATAATTTCACCTTCCTTTTCAGTAAACAGAATTTTCTTCAAACACTGCCACGTTTGGCACCTTTCCAACAAATTCCTGTTTTGGACGAGTATCTTTCATATATTTTGATTGTGTACATCTTATCATCATTGCCATGTTTGGCACTCCAGTGATCATTTTTTACCATTTGCACGAGACCATTATCCTCCTAACTTATTTTGAGTTCGAGACCCAAATCGGTGCAAGGCCCTGCAGATTCCTCTTTCAGTGCGAGACCCAGCATCTTCATTCAGTACGAGACCAAGAATCAGTGTGAGATCCAGCTTTTCCTTCATCCATTTAGTACGAGACTTCAGTGCGAGACCCGTCATCTTCTTCAGTGCGAGACCGAGCGTCATCATCCAGTGCGAGACCAGTACGAGACCTAGTATCATCTTCCGTGCGAGACCCGTCATCTTCTTCAGTGCGAGACCGAGCGTCATCATCCAGTGCGAGACCAGTACGAGACCTAGTATCATCTTCCGTGCGAGACCCATCATCTTCTTCAGTGCGAGACCGAGCGTCATCATCCAGTGCGAGACCAGTACGAGACCTAGTATCATCTTCCGTGCGAGACCCATCATCTTCTTCAGTGCGAGACCGAGCGTCATCATCCAGTGCGAGACCGGTACGAGACCTAGTATCATCTTCAGTGCGAGGTAGAGCGTGATCTAAGTTGGCGGGGCAGAGGCAATAAGTCCCCATCTTCATGTCAACTTCCTGGGAGAAACAACTAGTGGGCAGTGGCAATAAGTCCCCTTGGTAATCTAGAAGTTATCCCAGCACCCCAGTTGGTGGGCAGAGGCAATAAGTCCCCATAGTATACCAACCAGGAGCATTGGAACGGGTTTCGGTCCCCAGAAGCATCCGAGCATCATCATCATATCATATCATCTTCTTCTGCATGACATCTACATTTGCATTACAGGTTCCCGACACCTTAGAATGTTCGGCATACTTCATTTCATTTTAGGTGGTCAACGCCTTAGAATAGCTTGACATCAACTCATTCGTTATAGGTAGTCAACGCCTTAGAATAGCTTGACATCATCTCATTCGTTTTAGGTAGTCAACGCCTTAGAATAGCTTGACATCGTATCATCCTTATAGGTAGTCGGCACCTTAGAATAGTCTGACATTACCTCAATAATTCAGGTAGTCAGCGCCTTAGAAAAGCTCGACAATGCTTTGTAGCTTAGGTAGTCAGCGCCTCCGAATTGCTGGGCATCGTTAAACCCGGTTTCACACAACGTGGAGGATTCTGTGGAGTCCAAAATTTTGGGGCACCACTCAAGCATCAACCAGACTTTTCACATTCGTTACAAAGTCCAGTTGACGGGGGGCAATCTGTTATACCCAAAATTTTGACCCCCTGGTTAAGGTCTACGAGGTTGTGAGAGCCATCTCCATCAAACAGTAAGAGACTCCGGCCCGATCGGCGTGTTCCAGGGCCTGAGGAGCAGTTTTGTCGTTGTCAGGGGCGTTTTCGTAATTTTTAAGGCTTCTGAGTTCTCCTATAGGCTTTCTCTCTCCTCCAAAGGGTGCCCAAATCAGCTCGAAATGCTTTGATATTTTAACCCATGATAGAGGATGACATTTTAAGCATAATGGCGTTGGAATTTTGATTTTTTCGAATTTCCAATAATTTTCTAGCAATTTCTGATTGAATCTGACGAGAAATTCAATTAAAAATGCTCCAGCATTTAAAAAATTCGTTTCCACCTCAGAAAATTCATAATATCCATTCTTGACATGTGGTTAAAATTTCATAGAAAAATTCCTTTGGAAGTTACTCAGTTAAAATATCGAAAAATCTTACTTTTACTAGATTCTCTTTATCTTTAAGAAAGTCTATATAAGGGGATAGGTTTTTGGATAAATCAGAACCTCACATACTGAAGAACCCTAGAGAGTCAGAAAAACACGGCCTCCTCTCTCTCTCACGTTTTCCAACACCCGGCCACCCAAATCATACTGAAATCCCCCGAAATCACCCTCTAAACACGTTTTCCAATCCCCAAAGCACCAATAATCATCAAACCTCACAAAACACCTCTAAAACGCGAAGAACAGCAAAACAACCAACAACCAGAAGCTTGGGTCGAAATCCTCTCGGTCTGCCATCAACGGAGCACTCGACGAATCCCGGTGTGAAGAAACGTTGTGAATCCGAAGGTAAAACAGGTAGAAACTCCACTTCCCTGATTCACCACGGTATTATCTGTCTCGCCTCAAAATTTGGGCTCAAACTAACCTTCGTACGCTTCTGTATTGCTGTTTATTCAAGCTTCTGTCCAATAACTTGTTTACCAAGTTTCGTGCATAATTCGAATTCAAATTGAGAACTTCCGACCACTAACGTCTTGTACATCTTTCAGGCTACACACCCATAAAATTTGAGCTCAAAACACCCTCGGGAACCTTCTGAAAACCCCTGTCCGTGGGTGGTCCGTGACCTCGGACCTATGGTCCGGGACCTCGGACGCGTTGTCCGAGACCACGGACGCCCACGGACGGCGGCGGGATTTTGAAAATTCAAAATTTAGGTTTTTCTAATGATGTCCGGGCCCACGGACAGCCTGTCCGTGGCCCCGGACTTTGCAATTTTTGTTTTCCTTTAATTTCGACTTTTCTGTATATTTAGGTTAACTGGGGTCCGTGGTCTCGGACATTAGGTCCGTGGCTACGGACGGAAACAAAATTTGACCTAATTCTGCCTCCGAAACCCTAGTTTAGGTATTTTAATTTCCACTTTAATTTTCTGTCAAAAAACGTTAAAAAATAAAAAAAACAGAAGCGCGCACCTAGGTTAAAAACAACTTTGTAGAAAGCCGTAATTGAACCAAGTAGAGGAAAAACGACCTAGGAAGGGTAATGAAAGTAATTGAACCCTAAATAAGTCGAATATCAAGCCCCCGAACCCGAACTCTCCTTTCCTAATTTGATCTAGGTTAAAATTAGGTGGCGACTCATAATAGGTTCCAGTGAGCTAGCTTAGGTTTTAATAATTATTGTTTTTATGACATAGTTATTAATCTTAGGTTATAAGCGGACCTAAAACCCGACTAGATCCCAATCAACTTAATCCACATAGGATAGGGTTTAAAATCGAGGCTCACAAGAGGTACCTTCTCTCAGATTTCCCGTAGTGTCAAGGTGTGAAATAGACCGGGGTTGTCATCATCAAAATTCCTATGCCTCTGTGCTACCATTGCTACAGAAGGCATGAAGGACAATTAAGAGTCTCGTCAATTGTACTGGGCTGATGCTCCAGTAACAGTGACACTGAGGTAGCCATTACTTCAAGCCCTCATTATGTTGAGTTTAAATTGGGGTGTTCAGTTGTCGCTCTACTCACCGCATGAAATAATATCGTTTCCCTTATGGGGCCATTTTCGGCAGTCTTGTTGTTAAATAGTGTGGGTTTTACAACCGTTTAAGTTTACATAACATAGTTGGTTTATGGCTTTTGAGCCTTATTACCGTGAGCTATGCTCCTTGCAGGCTGTTTATACGTGTTTTCCACCTCCTTGTATGCCATCATAGGGTTGGAGGTATTTACTGGGCTCCATGGCAAGTTGTTGCATTACGCTTCCGTTCGTAGGAGGCCCTTTAGGCAATCTGATGTTAATCAGTGTCTTTCAGTGGTTAAGGGTATTTCCGGTTAAGTGAAATCCCTTCGGTGTCCCAACCGAGCATTTGTTCTAGCTCCCGTGCTCTTATCATGATGTTTTGTTCGAATGTTGTTAATCCAGACACCCTTCAAGGATTGCTCCTGGGTGTTGTTGGTTACGCCGTTACATCCGGCTAATATTTATGATATGATGTGTCCACTATACTGCCTTGTGGTATTATATTTGAACTATCCCCCTTAGGGTTATAACGTCTCCCGTTCTTGGGTAGACTGTATATACTCCCTCCTAGTGTTCTTGACTAGGTTCAAAATCCTCTCCAATGATGGATTATACTTCGTGGTAATCTTGTGATCGCTCTTGGGAACTCCGTCCCGTTTGTTGAGCATCGTTGTGTTCACTTTAGGCATCTGCCTTACTGTGTTTAGGCTGGGTATCCCTTCCAGCTGTCATGTATTTGCTTGAAGTCTAGAGACATATCCTATGTCTACACTTACTAGTCTGTGCTCTTTGCACTTCCTAGTCCTCATTCCTTATCTTCAGATGGATTCTCTGAGTTCTTTTATGATGTTTACTTAGCTGAGTTCCTTCTCCTTGATCGTTTGAGGTGTCCAGCTGTTTTGCTTTGAACCTACTCATGGTCCGTAGAATAGAGTTGACTACTTCCCGTGTTTCGTACACTACATGTATACATACGTGGGGTACCTTGTTGATACGTGACCACTTACCCGACTATCTGTCAGGCTCGCAAGCTCCTTCGGAGTACGGTCGTCCCACATCCCGTATTTGGGTATACTCGTAGTGCTCGTCACTCAACTCCTCTTGTATCATTCTATGATACACACCGTAATCCAATTAGTGTGGTTTTAAAAATCTAAGGTTTGAAAGAAAGTTTGTGGTTTTGAAAGAAAATTTGGGTTTTGAAATAACAGTTCAGTGTTTAAAGAAGTTCTTCATGGCATGGCCATGTCTGAGGTCTTGACCAAGTCCAGCTTTTCGCTGACTAGTATGTGTGGAGGGTGATTTTTCGTATGGGGGGGGGGTCTATCTAAATATGATCTGACTAAGAAGCCTAAATCCTAGAATGCCATTCTGTGGAGGGTGAAAACCCGTTATACATGGCAGCCCTCAAATACCCTGTAAATCATCCGTCTTTCCCAGAAAGCATAAAGGGGAATGCAAGTGTGCACTACACCCGCTTCAATGGGCCCCACGCGGACTTATGCCTCTATATGGCGGAATTGACTAGAGTCGCCACCTAGTTTGACCTAAGGAACTAGGAAGGGAAGAGGAGGGTTCTAAGAACCGTTAGTTAACTCTGAATTTGTTGCTTATGGATAGGACTTAGCTGGTCGCGTCAGAGATTCTATTGTGGGTTCGTACTGGGTTACACCCCTTAAAAGTGGCAACGACCACGACTTCGGATTGGTGCCCGAGGAAACCTCGGTCTCCAATTGTCGGGATTGCCCTCTTTCAAAACCTTTTAGAGAGATTCATTTAAAAGCCAAAGGATAGGATTGAGTGTGGGTTGAGGATTAGATGATTTAGAAGATTTTAAGAATAGGCTGGTCTTGGAGTTAGTTTGGTTGAAGGGTTGAGAGTTTTTGATTATTTTTGAGGGAATTGGATTTGTCTCGGCTTTTGTGAGGCTATGGGGATTTTGGTCATTCTTGTGGAGTTAAGGGGTGTTTGGATCATTTGTTAGAGTTGAAGAGTTTCCCGGGTTCGCTAGGTTCATCTCTTAGAGAGGTCGAATTTTTGAGGTATTTTGGGAGATCGAATGGGTTGAAGAGGAATTTGGGTTTTAAGGATGATTGAGTATGGAAGAGGATATTTGGTTTGCAAGTATTCGGGTTTTGAAGATGTTTCAGGTTTCTGGGAGTTTTTCAAGAATTGGAAGTCCTATGTGACTTAGAGTTGGTTCAAAGAGGATGAGAAGTGAGATGTTTATGGGTCCTAGAGCTCTAATGGAAATGTTGGATTGGGGTATTCAGAATTGTCTCTCTTAAAGTTTTAAAACCGAAAAATCATTTTTTGTTGTAAAGGGCGGATAATCCCGAGGATTACCCGATGTACCCCCTACCCCCTCGAACATAACACTTAATTGATGGTAAGTGCCAAGGCTCGAAAGATGGGGCAATGAATTTATGTCGAAAAATAAGATTCAGAGAGAAACACCATGAATAAGATGTTCTCGGTTGAACCCTAATAACGTCTCTAACTCCCGGGTTTTAAAACATTAAAAACCGAAAACATTGAAATCGAGCGGATGGGAGTTAGACGATTCTAAAATCCCGGCTGCAACTAGGAAGGTCGTTACTTCCCTAGCACCCCGCCTTGTAAAAATCTAGGCTGCAATTAGGGGAGGTTGGTCACCCTAATGCCCCGCCTAAAGAGATCCAGACTGCGACAAGGGAGGTTATGACCCCAGTGCCCCACCTCGGATTTTTATTTTTGGGAAGGGAGACAAGCAATGTTCTAACCATGGAGGAAATGTTTTGAAGGAGTTAGACATTTCTTGCTCCCCGAAAAACAATTTATTTGGATTTGAAAACTAAGTTAGAAATTTTTGAAATTTGTTCGGAATTCTCGATGAGGAAACACTGATTTTGAGAAAGGTTTTTTAGGAGAAAACTTTCTGTATATGTGAGAAGAACTTTCTACAATAGAGAGAGTTTTTCTGTGATGTGAGAAGAGTTTTTCCTTTTTTAAATTCCACAAAATGGTTTCTTTGAAAACTTTGATGAGACTTTAATAAAAAGATTGTTTTGAAATTTCTTTTTGGGTTTTTTAGATTTTGAAAGGAATTTACAAGTGGGTGTGGATTGGATGAAATATATTTGGGTTTGAGCTGAATTAAGCTTGATGAAATAGGTTCAGTTTGGATTGAGGTTCGGGCTTGAACTAGATTGAATTTTGAGTTGGGTCAAAGTTGGGGCAAGGTCAACGTTTTTGGTCAAGGTCAACATTTTTGGTCAAGGTTTGACATTTGTGGACTTGGGCCAACTTTGGGGTCGGGCTTGTTTTGAGGTCATTTTGGGCCTTGGGTTTGGGCTTCGGGTTTTGGGCCTTGGGTTTGGGCTTCGGGTTTTTTGGGCCTTGGGTTTGGGCTTCGGGTTTTGGGCCTTAGGTTTGGGCCTTGGTTTGGGCTTCGGGTTTTGGGCCTTGGTTTGGGCTCCAGATTTTGGGCCTTGGATTTGGGCTTCGGGTTTTGGGCCTTGGTTTGGGCTTCAGATTTTGAGCCTCGGGTTTTGGGCCTTGGTTTGGGCTTCAGGTTTTGGGCCTTGGATTTGGGCTTCGGGTTTTGGGCCTTGGGTTTTGGGCCTTGGGCTTTGGGCCTTGGGCTTCAAGTTTGGTAATGGGCCGAATGGGTGATGGGTCGAATTTGGGCCTTGGGCCTTGGGGTTTGGGTTTCGGGTTTTGGGCCTTGGGTTTGGGCTTCGGGTTTTGGGCCTTGGTTTGGGCTTCGGGTTTTGGGCCTTGGTTTGGGCTCCAGGTTTTGGGCCTTGGATTTGGGCTTCGAGTTTTGGGCCTTGGTTTGGGCTTCAGGTTTTGGGCCTCGGTTTTTGGGCCTTGGTTTGGGCTTCAGGTTTTGGGCCTTGGATTTGGGCTTCGGGTTTTGGGCCTTGGATTTGGGCCTTGGGTTTTGGGCCTTGGATTTGGGCTTCGGGTTTTGGGCCTTGGTTTGGGCTTCAGGTTTTGAGCCTCGGGTTTTGGGCCTTGGTTTGGGCTTCAGGTTTTGGGCCTTGGATTTGGCTTCGGGTTTTGGGCCTTGGGTTTTGGGCCTTGGGCTTTGGGCCTTGGGCTTCAAGTTTGGTAATGGGCCGAATGGGTGATGGGTCGAATTTGGGCCTTGGGCCTTGGGGTTTGGGTCTTGGGCTAATGGGCCGGATCGGACTAATGGGCCATTTGGGCTTTTGGGCCAAGTAGAGTGTTAGGCTGGACTTGGGCTTTTGGGCTGAGAGGAGTGGGTCAATTTTGGGTTTTTATTTAGAAGTGGGAAATGGTGTTCAAAATAAAATGAGATTTCTTTTGAAATGAAACAACAATTAAAAATGAGAGACAATTCAATGGGAGGAGTTGAAAAAGAGGGATTTGGAATGAGGAACCTTAAGCTATAGGCATTATTATGAACTCCTTTCTTTTCTTTCCATTTTTTTTTGGGGTAAGTTTTAGTTAAATAATGATGGTTTGGGATAGTTAAAAGTTGAGAGTATTGTTGTATTAAAAGTGTGAGTATTGTTCCCACCAAGCAAATAGAAATGAGCTAGTTGTGGGGTACCCTCAAAGGCTTAAAAAAATTCAAAGTTTTGGATGGTATTGCTCCCCACCAAGCAAATAGAAATGAGCTAGTTGTAGGGTACCTTCCAAGACTTTGATTAAAAGGAAAAGGGGGTGACCTAAGGGGCCATCTAGGGTTTACATAATAAACATATATATAGAGAAACGAATTAAGAAATTGCAAATAAACTGTAACACACCAAGCATATATACATATAGTGACAAAAAGAGAATATAATCAGAGAGTAGGCCGCATGATAGATAACAGGTAAAAAAAAAAGCAAACAGAATTTCAACAGAATGGGGCCCAGTTTGGCGTTGTTTGTAACCAGGTGAATATCCTAAGCGGAAAAAAACCAACCGACTAAGGAATAATACTAGACTAACTCGCTTCTTCAGTTTATCAGTTAATCTTTTTTGTTCATCCTTATCAATTGAATCATCAATGTAATGAAGAAGCCAACAGGACTGTTCCTATGTTCTCCCAATACGGTATCATCACATACAAAACACAACCAGAGAAAGAAATAGAAACCGCAAGGACAAAGTGCAGCAGAAAACTAAACTCAGAGACTAAACGCCAATTCCAGCATCATCCACTCAAAATCTTCTATTGGTTCCTAACATCTCACTTGAACAGATTACACCATGCTAATTAGCTAATTTTCTTTCTATACTATATAGACTGGTGCAACCAGCGTGGCATACTGAGGTTGCTCTACTGGTTTATCAAACAAATAAAGTGAGAGTTTTAATCCTAGGGTTTCTAATACATTCTAACGCACACTCATATAAACATGAACATGTTACGGGCACTAAACACAGTGACATACGTTTCAGGAAGCAAAACAAAATAAGCCCAAACCATAAGCGGAAATATGAACCGACACAAAAGAGATCCAAAGCAAGCATGCAACTGGGCAGTGATATTCACAAGGGAATAAGGTGTGAATACAAGAGTCAGAAGTCAATACCGAGAGTAGGGCATACACAGATCCCTTCTTCCAAACATACATTTCTAAGGAGAGGGCGTCAGTGCAAAAGGCAATGTCCATAACTGGTGTAAGTGAACAACTCAAAAGAGACTTTCATTCAGATTCTTTGCTACCCGGGTGTAGGATAATAACAAAAAAGCAACCGTTAGGTGGTAATCACAAAGCAGGTCAGAAGTAAACCCAACTTATGACTGGAAGAACATCACATTAACGTAGAACCTAACATCAACGGTGAAGAACCAGTTAACACAAACCGACACAGTAACACAAAGCAGAAATGATGAACAGGACCAGTTGACCATTTTATCTTTCTTTTAAACCGAACACAGTAACAAAAAATGCAGAACCATGAAAAAATTAAGAATGACAGAATCCAACAATGCGAATAGATGAGAATATAAGTTGAAGTAGGTGGGACCGTTCTCAAACCAAAAAAACAAAACGGCGAGAGGGAATAAAATGGAACTATGACTGTATAGGACCAGTTTACAATCAGGTAAAACACGAAATGGAATAGATGGAATGGCGACTGGATGGTGACCAGTTCACGAATCAAAACAATGAAAGAAATATGGAACAATGACTGGATGTGGACCAGTTAGCAGTGTCTTAGAGATAGTTATCTCTGGGTGACTCGAACGGAAATATACATAGAAGCCTAAAACTATAATTCACCGACCCGTTCATGGATCACAATGCTTATATCAGGCTAGGTCCTACAAAATAAATGGGTTATCCGTAAATCTATATCCATTCTTCCAAAATGATTCTGAACGCGTTCTCTGGAACCAGAGATACCCGAAATAAAGATTCGAGACTCCAGTTCCGAGACTTTCGAAGAAACTAAAATGAGAGAAGTTGATTGACTTCTCTTCTTTTCCAAATAAAACATTATTTTACAACATGGAGTCGAAATGAGCTCGTAAGGAACCCTGAAAACGAAAAGAAACAAACAATGCAAAATCGAGTACGAGAGATAGAAGAAAGATGATGATTGAAGATGAACTCAGAAGGAGGCTTCAAAATCGAAGAGAGAAGAAGAAAACGAGTCTAGTGATAGGGAATAAAACCAGAGAAAAAGATGACAGAAAAGGGAGCAAAGTGGGAATTGCTTGCATGGATGAACTGTAACTTACTCTACTCCTGGGATGTCGAAAACGGGTGATTTGAGGTTCAGCGACGAATAACTGGGGAGACGATTGTGGGGGTGTGTCTCGCAAGGGTTTTCGAAACAGATGGAAATGGTACTGGCATGAAACTTGCAAAGGATGGATTCTGAGAGAAAAGGGGCTTCGTTTTGGTGATTCCGGTGGAAGGATGGAGACGCGATCGAAGGCGAAGAGAAACAGGGTTGAAATTCTTCGGTTTCAAAGCTCGAACAGACAGAGAGAATGTTGGGCAAAATTTTAAAGCATGGGGATTAGTGTCGGCTGGTAAGAACGTGGGGTATACTGTAGGGTTTTTAGATTGTTTTATAATGGGAGGGCATACAGATGTCAAGTTAGGGTTTCATTTGGGCTGGATTTATGGACTGATTTTTATTTGGACTGACTAATAGAAGTGGGCTTTAACTGAGACAAAAAAATCGGACCAGGGAGATAGAAAAGGCAAAACGAGTTTTAGCAGCTTCTCAGTCTCGAACTCGCGACCTCTGGTGTACCCCGTGCATGCTTCTACACCAGTTAAGCTATGACAGAACTCGTTAAATGAAGCAATGAAATAAAGGAAGAACCAAGTTGCGGGCTGAAGCGGAATAAGGAAAAGCTTTTGTTCACGCCAAGAATCGAACCTGAGACTCATGGGTTGCATGATGAGTACCCCAACCAGTTTAGCTAGGTCAAATTTCAGTATATTTCATGGGAGACATAATACGAGAGCTCTAAATTCGACCGGATAACTCTTCTAAAAACACAACGGATCCAAAAGAAAATATCACAATAAAAAGAGATGATTAATCTGATGCGTGAAATTATGGATTTAACTAAAAATAAGGGTTCAAAACATAACGAGGTATAAATAAACAGAAGAACACATGTATATGAAGTAATAAAAATAATGTCCACGAAATGGTGATGCAAACGCATACAATAAAATAAACAAAATAATAGTAGTACAGGGGGACATAAAATGGCGAAAATGATGATGATAAAATAATAAAAAAAAATCAGCAAGAAATAATAAATAATAATGATAAAACGAGAGAGGTATGAGTCAAAAAAGTGAAATATTTTAAAACCAAAACAACAAAATAAGTATACAAAATGAAGTTGGTTATAACGGGTAATAAGAGGCTCGTGCTCCTTATCTCATAAGGAATGTGAGATTTTAAAGATTAGTAAAAGGAAATCCTTTTGATTGAAAGCGGGGACGACCATCTTGTGTTTGTTAAATAATCAATAAGAGGGGTGAGAATTTTTGGTGTCTACAGATGGCTCCCCTTGATTCAATTCTGCAATAGAAGGCTTGCAGAATTGGATCAAGGTTGACGGGACGCCAAAAATTCTCACTGCAGCTTGGGGCATTCCCAAGTGTGAGATATGAATACCAGATGAGTGGGGACTTACGACGGGCCCCGACTAGACTTCGGCGTCTAGCGCTAGGACTTATGACGGCCTAGAATGTGATAGTCGATGGTATGAGGACTAACGACGGGCCTCAACTAGATCTCGGTGTCTAGCTCTAGGTCTAAAGACTAGAATACGACCAATCTACCTATGCATGAGGACTAAAGACGGGCCTCAACTAGATCTGGGTGTCTAGCTCTAGGACTGATGACGGGCCTAGAATGCATCTTCGAATTGCATGAGGACTAACGACGGGCCTCAACTAGATCTCGATGTCTAGCTCTAGGACTAAAGACGGGCCTAGAATACAACCGGTATATAAGTTATGCATGAGGGCTAACGACGGGCCTCAACTAGATCTCGGTGTCTAGCTCTAGGACTGATGACGGGCCTAGAATACATCTTCGAATTGTATGAGGACTAACGACGGGCCTCAACTAGATCTCGATGTCTAGCTCTAGGACTAAAGACGGGCCTAGAATACAACCGGTATATAAGTTATGCATGAGGGCTAACGACGGGCCTCAACTAGATCTCGGTGTCTAGCTCTAGGACTGATGACGGGCCTAGAATACATCTTCGAATTGTATGAGGACTAACAACGGGCCTCAACTAGATCTCGGTGTCTAGCTCTAGGACTAAAGACGGGCCTAGAATACAACCGGTATATAAGTTATGCATGAGGGCTAATGACGGGCCTCAACTAGATCTCGGTGTCTAGCTCTAGGACTGATGACGGGCCTAGAATGCATCTTCGAATTGTATGAGGACTAAAAACGGGCCTCAACTAGATCTCAATATCTAGCTCTAGGACTAAAGACGGGCCTAGAATACAACCGGTATATAAGTTATGCATGAGGGCTAACGACGGGCCTCAACTAGATCTCGGTGTCTTGCTCTAGGACTGATGACGGGCCTAGAATGCATCTTCGAATTGTATGAGGACTAACAACGGGCCTCAACTAGATCTCAATATCTAGCTCTAGGACTAAAGACGGGCCTAGAATACAACCGTATATAAGTTATGCATGAGGGCTAACGACGGGCCTCAACTAGATCTCGGTGTCTAGCTCTAGGACTAATGACGGGCCTAGAATGCATTGAAGGAGTTGTACAAAACTCACTGCAGTAAGTGGTTAATCTGAAGTTGTTTCTGGCTGTAGGTTGATTCGAGGTCGGGCGCACTCTGTGGGCCATTTGATCCCTCATGAGGGATTTGAGGGTTGGAAATCTACCTTAGGTGTGTGTCGTATTCGACTGTATGAGTGCAGGTTTGATGGGATCGGGTGATTCCGAGATGATCGGATGGCTCCAACACGGAGGGTAGCCTTGGTGTGAATAGTAGATTCGTGGTTTGACTGCAAAGGTCAGGTGTGGTTTTTGAGGTCGAGAGAGGGTTTCGGTCGATGGCTCCGACATGATTCGGGGATGGCTCCGATAATGACTCTAGAGAAGAGTTTTGGAATGATCCTGGGAAGTTTTGGGATGACTCCGGTATAAACGCTGAGATGCCTCCATATAGCACTGAGATGGCTCCGGTTTGATCTATGACCCCTTGTGAGCAACGACTCTAGGATGGTTGATGGGTTCGGGTTCGATACGATCTGAGGGCTCTGGTATGATCGGATGGCTCCAGTTTGATCTGTGACTCCCTTGTGAGCAACGACTCTGGGAAGGTTGATGGATTCGGGTTGATATGATCTGAGGGATCCGGTATGATCGGATGGCTCCATTGAGATTGCGTGGCTCCCTATACGACCCTGAGATGACTCCGGTGTGGCCCCGGGATGATTTTCTTGATTGAGGCGAATTCCTCCATAGAGTGATGGCAATGACCTCGTGGTTCGAGGGGTGGATGGTTTTTATTTGGGACGGGGTCGCACCCTGAGAGGGTTGCCTACGTACTCAACTCCCTATTGAGATCAGACCTTACGTAGTTCATGAATTTTGGCGAGCGAGGAGTTTGATGGTGAGGGATGTCTTGCGGGGCATTTTCTTTGAACAGCGCCCGAAGACTTTTAATCCTTTGTTTTGATGGCTGCGCAGTTGCTGAGAGTGGTTGTTGTGCCTGTTGGTGAAGGAGACAGGCTCTGTATTGTGGCTTCCTTTTCTAAAAGAGCATACTCATCTTTCTCTTTCTGTGGTGTAGGATATTATGTCCGAACCGATGGATGCAAATCTATTCTACATGCATTTTTTTTTAATTGGGTATGATTGAATGCAACGAGGATGTCGTGCCAAGGTGAGCTCAGCCAAGAATTCTAGTTAAGTCAGATTAGTCATTTCTGAGCCACTTCTTTCTTGAAAAATCTTCCCGAAAGAGGTCTCTCGGGATCTCTTATACCTTTCTGTTTCCTTTCTTAAGGTCAATTAGGCTTTCTTTAATCGGGGTGATGAACACTCGTTTTTTCCTACCTTCCTGATTTCCTTGACGCTCGTTTGTGCATGATTGTATTGACAAGATCGGACGCGTCGTAGCCGTTCATGTTTCGAATTTGGTACTTTCAAATCAAGCCAATACCATCTCTAAGTCGGAGGTCTTTCGATGGGTTTAACGGGGCTGCAGGGCATGTGAGATGGGACTGGAGGATTCGTTTGAGGATTGTGGAGTTTTGGTGCAACGGAGGATATGCTTCACCTTTGCCATGGATGGAGTGATTTTTGGACTCCTTTTCGCATTCGTGCGGATTATTATGTGCTCTCATTTTCATATTTCCTACTTCTTTCTTTGAGTAGTCTAGATGCATTTTTGTGTTTGAGTTTCTGGTCTCATCTATTTATCAAGTTTGAGGCATTGAGTGGTGTGAGACTTTCATTTCCTCCCTTTGCTATTTTGAGCGTTTTGTGCTCCGCTTCTCTCGTTTTCATCCTCTTTGGGTATCTCTTTCAAGCTTTCCTTCATGCTTTAAATGTGGGGAAGGAACCATGGCTCCAGCTCTTTTATCCTCCTTTGCAGGGGTGAATGGTTGTGTGATGTGGGGTGGCATGTTGTGGAGCTATTTCCGAAAAGATTTTCAATGAAAGGCTCAGCGGGGCTCACTAAGGGATCTTTTTAGGGTCAATAAGGCTTTTGGCCTTGTGGAGGTTTTCTCGATCCTAGGTGCCTCGTCATACCTATTGACAGATAATTGTTTCCTCTACTATTCCCAAATTTTGACATGAATGGTAACACGCTTTTCTCGTCAACATTTGGTTCCGTGAAGTGGGATCCTCACATGGTGCTTGGAAATTTAAATGCATCAAGCGCTCTGGGTTTTACACGCTCTGTGTTTCACTCATGCACTCAACTCTCACGGGAGGTTGGAGATCCTTTCAATGACCTCTTCGGGGAAAATGATACAAGAGTTCGACGACTTTGTGATGACTCATGTGACTTTCCTAGAATTTAAAGACCGAGATACACCTCGAAACTGGGGATATGCAAATGCAAATGCAACTAAACTAAAACCTAATGTAGATGATAATGATAAATTTTGTGTGGATGCATTTTTTTTTGGATTTTGAATGGATGCATTTTTGTGGATGCATTTTTTGGACTTTTGAATGAATGCATTTTTTTGGATTTTTGTGAGAGTTCAGACATAATATCGTTTCAACCGGTCGAGATTGACAAGACTTTGAAATTCTTCTCCATCTAAATCTGGCAGTAATACTGCACCATGAGGGGTTATCTCTTTCACCAGATAAGGGCCCACCCAGTTCGGCCTGAATTTCCCTCGTGGGTCTGGCAGATCTTTTCTCAACTCTTTCAGAACAAGATCACCTACTTGGATATCTGGGTGTGGATGGAGTACTGTTCTGTAGGAAGCATGTTTTCTTCATCATATTCCTCTTCTTCGGCCTCATAAGTTTGCAATGAATCAAGCGACAAAGGAGACGAATTTTCTGAATAAACTGAATTTTCATTAATATACGAGGAGTTGGATAAGTCGGCGATCGACGGGAAATTGCCACCATTTTTACAAGTGAAAATAAATGGTGACGATCCTTCTCCTATCTCGATTATGTTTGTATTGTCGATGCCTTCATTACAACTGCCATTCTACCCTCACTGATACTATCGCTACTACTATCACCATTACTATCATCACTTCTGCTAGCTTAGACTAACTATGTAAGGCTCCTGCAGAATCGGCTCCTCTTTCTTGTGATAGATGACAAGACATGCTCCATGACCATCCACCGAGGGTGTGGGGTCCTTGATGACTGATTGATCGTGACTCTGCTCTCCGCTACTCCTTCGGGCATTCCTTGGTCGCATTCCTTGTCGTCATGGTCCTTAAGGCATGAGTTGATGGAGAATAAAGTGGTCCACCAGCTCTCCCACTCCATTGTCTCTAGATGCTCCCGAGCCCGAACCACTCTCTGCTCATCACAAATCACAGATATGTCCGGTTCTAGATAAACTGATAAGGAAAGGTCTACGGAAGTTACATGTGAATCTGTTAGTATCATACCTGGCGCCTCTGCGAATCCTAAGCCTGCTCCTCGACCTCCAGCATATGGCACTAGTGGCTCTACCACGCCCTGCAGCTCTTTTCCTAACCCATTCCCCTGTTTGTAGCCCATCTGAGACATCATGTCCTACGATGCGGGGCTATAGATACTAGGGTCGAAGTATAGAGGAGAGATGGAAGATGTTTGACTTACCTGTTGCGCCGGCTTTGCCACTGTGAACCCGCCAAGGGTTAGCTCTTGTCGACCTGGTGTTTTAATCTCAAACAGTTGAGATTCAGTCCTTGCCTCTCCTAGCACTTCCACAATCCGTCCTCCATGCTTAAATTTGAGTTTTGGTGGACCACTAAGGGCACACCCTTAATTTGGTCAATGAAATTCCGGCCCAGCCACAAGTTGAAGGTGGAAGAGATATCAATGACCATCACTCCGACAGAGAAGGAGATATCCTCGATTTGGATCGGCAGAGTGATCATCCCCAACACTTTTCTGTGGCTATTATCATATGCGCTTAAAGTCATCTCCACAGGTTTGAGATCATTATACCCCATGTGTCGAGCAACACGCAGCGGGCAAACATTCACTTCAGCACCGTCATCGATGAGTGTCCTGGGAACATTGAAACCCTCAGCCTTCACAGATATGTAGAGGGCTCGTCCAGACTGGCATGATATTTCCTCGTCCGTGAAGGTGATGGCCACAGCGGGGGTTTGGGTCAAGTGGGCTACAATGGTGTCTACACTGACCGTTTGCTTTTTATCCATTTTAAGATGTCGCGCCACCGCATTCTTGTGTTCCTCTTCTCCAGCCAATTTATTTTCCGGTTCACTCAAAGTGAGATCATGATGAACTTTTGGGGTAGTGGGGGTAGTGATACGATCTCTTCAGCAGGCGGCCGGCTTATAGTGTTTTCCTGAGGGGTGAGGTGATCTGCTATCAGAAATGGTACTTTAACGGAGGTCATAGCTGGTGGATTTTCATCTTCATCGGTGATTATAATCATGTTGCACATGACGGTGCTTCTCTTTCTTTGCTTCTCAAGGACTTTTTGGCGGCACCAAGCCTCAACAACTTCTAGTGCCTTCATTTTTTTGTAGAGGCCCTCTGCCTCAGAAGTTAATACCAGCAAAGTTTCCAAATTCCTTTCTATCGGTCGACCCATGCAATATCGGAAGAAGATTGGCACTTTCCTTTGATACCTTAATTGTTGACAGTGTTTTGAGCCCTATTTTTCTCATCTTATGTTTCTCATTTCAAATACTCCCTCATCAAGGAGGGTATATCGAAATGAATCTCCGGGCGGGGAACCTTGAAGGTTTCTAATAGCGGTGTGGGTATGACAAATGGGGAGGGATCCGTCGGGTCAATTCCGTCGTACTCCCAATGTCGTCAGCTTTCACAATTCTGCGAAGGTCTGCAGCAGATTCCCTTCTCTTTCTCTGAACCTTATCATATTTACATGCTGGGGGATGGAATTATTTTGGGTATTTGGGTTGGCGTTAGGGAATTGCACCTCTCCTGTATCAATTAGATCTTGCACAGCATGACGCAATGCTCTACAGTTTTCTGTACTATGCCCCTTCATCAGATGGTATTCACAGAAGCTTTTCGTATCGGGCCCAAGTTGGGTGATTCCTGGTTTGGGATTGGGTGCTTCAGAAGGAAACCACTCTCTTTCAACTTTTGTACGCCTTATTCAACGGCATCCCCAATGTTGAGTATTGTCGCTGGGGTCGGGTTTGAAAATCACGGGAGGAGGCATCGCCCGATAGTTCTGAGTTGTTCCGGAGGATTGTGCCTGATACACTGGAGGTGTGGGGGGTTGGTAGTCAGTGAGGGTTCTAGGTTGCACCTGATTCACTGGAGGTGTTGAGACTGTCTTGTGTTGTCATTGTTGTTATTACCATTGTTGTTGTGATTGTTGCTGCTATCACGGTTCTGGCGGTTCTGATGGTATGAAGTTTTGGGTCCAGATCCAGGAGGTTCAACCCTTTTAATCTTCCTGCCAGTGCTAACTCTTCGGCAGCCGAAGCAGCAGCTTTCAGATGTTTGAAGTCACAAATCCCTAGGGATTTTAGATGATCTGAGTATGGACCCTCCAGACATGAGATGATTATCGTATCTGCTCATCTTCGGTAGGGCGATCAAGCATTTGGCCGGCTACCTCCCTCCAACGATTGATGAATTCCATGACTGTCTCATTATTTCTCTGCCTCATGGTCTCGAGGTCTCTACGGGTGACCCCTAGATGGGCATTGTAGCTGTACTGCTCGACGAAGGCCTAATAAACTTCCTCCAATTTTTTTCCAGAGAGATCTAGCCTTGAAACCCATGCTTGCGCAGATCTTCTAGATAGCTAGGGAAGCATATAATTTTCATCTCATCATTCAACCCATGCATTGTCATTACTCGATCAAACTGAGAAAGGTGATGTCTGGGGTCTCCTTTCCCAACATATTTCGAGATTTCGGGGAGTTTTAAATTTTCTGGAAGCTTAAAGCTCGGCTTCATGCTGAAATAGCGGAAGCCAAGCATCTTGGCTCGTTCCCCTAGCCGCACTTCAGCCAGCAGCTCTTCTTTCACAGATTTCTTCCAGTCCTCCATGTTAGACGGGGGTTTTCAGTAGGAAGGGGTTGAGATTTGAGGTTGTTGATACCCATGGATTAGGTGACTTGATGGGTGTGGCATTAGCTGAGTGTGGTGAATGGCTTCTTCGAACGGACAGCATGTCCTGGAGCGGTGTACTGATATTGTCTCATCTGGATCGGATCATGGATAGGTGAATTCGGGTAGAAAGTCTCAGGTGGTCTAGACCGGTTCATGTTAGCAATTTGAGGGCGCCCCAGTTGGTAGAAATGGTTGTAATTTTGGAAAGTGGTTGGAACATTGTGGTTGTGGTCAGGATTGGTGGTGGCATGGGTGCCCCAGAAAGTAAGTCAGTCATTTGAAAGTTGTGGGGGGAATGGTGGTGTGTGTCTTCGTTGTTTGTTGTGGTGTGGTATTGAACATGGGGTTTTGGGTAAATGTGAGCTTGGGTGTTTCATCAACGTAATCCTCTTCAGCATCCGTAAAGTACGGATCCTTCCCTTACTCATTCTTTCTCTGCGCAACTGTTCCTCCAATCGTTCAATTGTCTGCCTCATCGATTTTTCATTTTTGAGCAACGTCTCTAGCATGCGATACAGGACATTTGGATCAGGAATGTTTCTAGCACCGCCACTGGCCCCTACTGCTGCACACTCGCACTTGCCTCACCAGCTAAGGCGACTGTGGTGTTTTTCTGGAGCAGTGGGATTCATCAGAGTTTGATCCATTGTTTTCTGATGAGGTTTCAGTTGTAGTGTCACTGGCCATCTCGCCTCGGGAATCTCTTTTCCACAGTCGAATAATGTTGGAAGACTGGGTTGGAATCAGACTCAAATTCTTAATGATTTACTGTCGACGGTACTGTAGCTGTGGAATAGCACGGCGATCATCAGTATGAATGCACATTTCGAAAAGGTAGAGGGGGAGAAGGTCGTCCCCATGATTTGTTGTAAACGTTTTTGCAAGAGTAGGTTTTCTATACTACTTGATTTGTGAAGAAAAGGTGCACGAGCCTAGTTTTCATTTCCAAAACGTTTGTCATACTGACAATACATAACCGCAGTTGCATATATGAGAGGGAAAAGGGGGTTACAATCTGATTCAAATGGGGAAATATAACCGTTAGTCCTAAAGGAGAAGTACATCCGCTAGTTAGCTAACTATTACAAAAGGGATACATCCACTAGCTAGCTAATCATTACAAAAGGGGGATATACCCACTAACTAGCTAATCATTCAAAAGGGGGATATACCCACTAACTAGCTAATCATTACAAAGGGGGATGCACCCACTAACTGGCTAATCATTACAAAGGGGGATATACCCACTAACTAGCTAATCATTACAAAAGGGGGATATACCCACTAACTAGCCAATCATTACAAAAGGGGGAGATTTTCCACTAATTATATAATAACTACTGCCGCTTGAGGAAACATCCAATGATCTTCTTCCGCTTTGACTCCTCGCGCTGTTTTTTCTTTAACTGATTACTCGTCAGGGCAGGCTGCAAATTCACCGCGATTGACGTGGTGGGGTCTTGATTAATCACCGGACGATCAAGAGAGTACGGGAACTTCTCTACACGGTCCACTCGCTACTCGAGCCAAATCTTGTAAGGGGTGCTTAAACTGAAATCTGTCTTTCGTTCATTGAAGATAGCCCACTTGACTCCTCTGTCATAAGCTTGGGCAACATAGTTTACCGCCGCATCGGTGAATCGGTGGTCTTTGAATTTCGAAGCTTCCGCTCCTGGGATGGTCTGCTCGCGACCAAATTGTCGCATTGCTCTTAATGGGTAGATGGTGAAAAAACGGTCCAGACCAATTAGAATCACGCCATTATGCTCCGCTGATCGACGACAGTTCCACCCTGGACATCCCAATCGCTCAGTACCCACATGAAATGCGAATGGAGGTAAATATCCCGAAAATAGGCTCTCCATCCCTCTGTTGGTCTCTCAACTGCTTTTCTTGCGGCCCGGAATGTGCACATCGTGACCGTCTGGTATTTTGCCAAGTGGGGGAGTCGCAGGTGATCAAAAAGCCATATTTGCAAAAGCAAAGCACTTCCTATGAAGAACTATTCTCTCGGACCTCGGCTTCCTTCCAACTGTTAGAGCTCTGATAATCTCAGCCACCACATACGTTCCGATGCTGAGCCCATCCTCGTAGGCTTTTAACAGATAGATTATCTTCGGGTTCATCCTTAGATTACCTTGACGAAAGAGGTGTAGCCCCATGATACAGAGATCCAGTACACGCCTTTGAGTCCTTAGTGGGCGATGAGGCTTACAGAAACGATCAAGGAGCTCTTTTAAACTCAGAGTCATGTTTCCGAAATTCTCTACCTCTGTGATATCGACTTCAAGGAATCTGGCTGCGAAGACTGGTGTTCTGGTGCGGTCAACTGGTATACGGGGCATCTTCCGGTGAGGCTTGACCTTCAAAAAAGCATCAATTTCGGCTGGTAATATGACCAATTCCTCAGTAGCGAATCGGTATAGATGGTCTTCTGGGTCCCAATATCTGACTGATTCATGTAGCGCTTCGTAGTCGATGTGATGCTTGACGCCTAAGTGGGCCAGACTCACAAATAGGGGTTCACCGATGTCTTTCATTCTCATGCACTGATCCCTCAACTCTATGGCGAATTCTGTTTCTTGAACACGCTCTTGCTGGTAAGAGAAATACGGGCTTGCTCTATTTTGACTGCCTCGTTCTTTTGTTGTTCTGAGACATCTTCGTCTCTTCTTCTCTCCTGGAACGGGTACTAGTCGGTTCATCATGGCTATCCCTGCAAAAGAGAGGTAAAGAAGAGAAAAAGACGGGAAAGAAGGTGATGCGTGAGATTCAGGGATTGCAGTTTTGTAATACCAGTATGACGCCCATTTCGGAAATGAAAACGGAGATAGAAATATTTGTAAATAGAGAGATTTTTAAAACAGTTTTGAAAGGGTTGTTTTTGAAATTCGATTTTTATAGAGAAAAAATCTCAAACTGTTGTACAAGTGATTTAAAAGAAATTTTGCAAACAGTTTTGAAGGGTTTTCACAATTGGTTTTGAAGACTTTTTGGCGAGAGATTCCGAACAAAATTTTTCTGGACGTATGAGTTTATTTGAAAAGAGTTTGCATATATGTACAGCATAGATAAATCGTGGCTATTGCTTGATGTGGAGCTGTAAGTGTTAATGTTGGGATAATCACTTTCCAGGTCAAATATGATACCGTCTCACCGGAGGAACCGTCGTCCTTTCACTATCATCTCTCGGGGTTTTCTCTGCTACGCCTTTGTGGGGCACGTCATCAAGAAAGTCCGGAGTGCTTAAGTTTGAAAGGTCAGGACACCCGAGATGATAAGGAAACATACGCCACGGCCAGTGATGATCCGACAACACCCCATTTTTCGGAAAACTCGGGGAAGTATTGTATGGGAACGGGTCTCTCGTCACCTGCACGGTCAAGTGTGTCTAAAGTCCAAATTATTCACTGACTACGTTGTGCCATGTATGGGTATCCGGTAAATACGGGATCCTCTATGGACGTATAGCGTGACATTGGCTTTAGAGACACTCGTGGTGCAGGTGAACAATGGAGAACTGAGCCCATACAATCTTCAGGGTAAGGCAGAAGGACGGTCAGACAGGCGGCATACAAAGGGGTGACTCCCATAAACCCGTCTTAGACACCAGATCAGGTAGCTGGACACTGAAGGCTCAGAGTTCACTATATGCTGGCTTTGACTCGGATAATGGAGGATATTTTTGGATCATGAGCCCGAGGTGTTGGTCAGAGATCGTACCGCCTCGTGGGTTTGTTCACTGAGAGAGTGACCCTAGCTCATAGGGAATCAACCGTGGACCGGTCGGGATCCCGTGACATCGTGGGTAAATCGGGTGACACAGAGGAATGCATGTCCTAAGCTACCCACCCATGCACCCCACAATCGCAATATAAATATGAAAGCAGTAAATAAACCAAATGAAGTTAGCACCAACCTATGTACTAAGTGTTTTATCTTGAGATTAGTGATTCCAAATTGGTTATTTATTAACCTAAAGGGAAGTTAGCTTCATTCACACCTAAGTGTCTCTTTCTAATCGTGAGCTAATGATTAACCCAATTGTTGTCATGTTTGTTGAGGATCTAATAAGTCCTATCTGTCCTCATCAGATACACACTCTAAGTGTGGAGTAGAATAATCCTAAAGGCTTTGAAAAGAATCTCTTGAAGGTTTTGAAAGAAGTGGGGAAGTCCCGACAATTTTGAATGGAGTTCAGTCTTCCTTGAGTTTGAGAAAAACTTACTCAAGTTTCCCCAGCAGAGTCGCCATTCTGTGGAGGGTGATTTTTCGGTATGAGGGGGGTCTATCTAAATATGATCTGACTAAGAAGCCTAAATCCTAGAATGCCATTTTGTGGAGGGTGAAAACCCGTTATACATGGCAGCCCTCAAATACCCTGTAAATCGTCCGTCTTTCCCAGAAAGCATAAAGGGGAATGCAAGTGTGCACTACACCCGCTCTCAATGGGCCCCACGTGGACTTATGCCTCTATATGGCGGAATTGACTAGAGTCGCCACCTAGTTTGACCTAAGGAACTAGGAAGGGAAGAGGAGGGTTCTAAGAACCGTTAGTTAACTCTGAATTTGTTGCTTATGGATAGGACTTAGCTGGTCGCGTCAGAGATTCTATTGTGGGTTTGTACTGGGTTACACCCCTTAGAAGTGGCAACAACCACGACTTCGGATTGGTGCCCGAGGAAACCTCGGTCTCCAATTGTCGGGATTGCCCTCTTTCAAAACCTTTTAGAGAGATTCATTAAAAGCCAAAGGATAGGATTGAGTGTGGGTTAAGGATTAGATTATTTAGAAGATTTGAAGAATAGGCTGGTCTTGGAGTTAGTTTGGTTGAAGGGTTGAGAGTTTTTGATTATTTTTGAGGGAATTGGATTTGTCTCGGCTTTTGTGAGGCTATGGGGATTTTGGTCATTCTTGTGGAGTTAAGGGGTGTTTGGATCATTTGTTAGAGTTGAAGAGTTTCCCGGGTTTACTAGGTTCATCTCTTAGAGAGGTCGAATTTTTGAGGTGTTTTGGGAGATCGAATGGGTTGAAGAGGAATTCGGGTTTTAAGGATGATTGAGTATGTAAGAGGATATTTGGTTTGCAAGTATTCGAGTTTTGAAGATGTTTCAGGTTTCTGGGAGTTTTTCAAGAATTGGAAGTCCTATGTGACTTAGAGTTGGTTCAAAGGAGGATTGAGAAGTGTTTATGGGTCCTAGAGCTCTAATGGAAATGTTGGATTGGGGTATTCAGAATTGTCTCTCTTAAAGTTTTAAAACCGAAAAATCATTTTTTGTTGTAAAGGGCGGATAATCCCGAGGGATTACCCTATGTACCCCCTCGAACATAACACTTAATTGATGGTAAGTGCCAAGGCTCGAAAGATGGGGCAATGAATTTATGTCGAAAAATAAGATTCAGAGAGAAACACCATGAATAAGATCTCGGTCGAACCCTAATAACGTCTCTAACTCCCGGGTTTTAAAACATTAAAAACCGAAAACATTGAAATCGAGCGGATGGGAGTTAGACGATTCTAAAATCCCGGCTGCAACTAGGAAGGTCGTTACTTCCCTAGCACCCCGCCTTGTAAAAATCTAGGCTGCAATTAGGGGAGGTTTGTCACCCTAATGCCCCGCCTAAAGAGATCCAGACTGCGACAAGGGAGGTTATGACCCTAGTGCCTCACCTCGGATTTTTATTTTTGGGAAGGGAGACAAGCAATGTTCTAACCATGGAGGAAATGTTTTGAAGGAGTTAGACATTTCTTGCTCCCCGAAAAACAATTTATTTGGATTTGAAAACTAAGTTAGAAAATTTTGAAATTTGTTCGGAATTCTCGATGAGGAAACACTGATTTTGAGAAAGGTTTTTTAGGAGAAAACTTTCTGTATATGTGAGAAGAACTTTCTACAATAGAGAAGAGTTTTCTGTGATGTGAGAAGAGTTTTCCTTTTTTAAATTCCACAAAATGGTTTCTTTGAAAACTTTGATGAGACTTTAATAAAAAGATTGTTTTGAAATTTCTTTTTGGGTTTTTTAGATTTTGAAAGGAATTTACAAGTGGGTGTGGATTGGATGAAATATATTTGGGTTTGAGCTGAATTAAGCTTGATGAAATAGGTTCAGTTTGGATTGAGGTTCGGGCTTGAACTAGATTGAATTTTGAGTTGGGTCAAAGTTGGGGCAAGGTCAACGTTTTTGGTCAAGGTCAACATTTTTGGTCAAGGTTTGACATTTGTGGACTTGGGCCAACTTTGGGGTTGGGCTTGTTTTGAGGTCATTTTGGGCCTTGGGTTTAGGCTTCGGGCTTTGGGCCTGGGTTTGGGCTTCGGGGTTTTGGGCCTTGGGTTTGGGCTTCGGGTTGGGCCTTGGGTTTGGGCTTGGGTTTTGGGCCTGGGTTTGGGCTTCGGGTTTGGGCCTTGGTTTGGGCCTTGGGTTGGGCTTCGGGTTTTGGGCCTTGGTTTGGGCTCCAAGTTTTGGGCCTTGGATTTGGGCTTCGGGTTTTGGCCTTGGATTTGGGCTTGGGTTTTGGGCCTTGGTTTGGGCTTCAGGTTTTGAGCCGGGTTTTGGGCCTTGGTTTGGGCTTTAGGTTTTGGGCCTTGGATTTGGGCTTCGGGTTTTGGGCCTTGGGTTTTGGGCCTTGGGCTTTGGGCCTTGGGGTTTAGGTTTTGGGTTTTTGGGCCTTGGGTTTGGGCTTCGGGTTTTGGGCCTTAGGTTTGGGCTTCGGGTTTGGGCCTTGGTTTGGGCTCCAGGTTTTGGGCCTTGGATTTGGGCTTCGGGTTTTGGGCCTTGGTTTGGGCTTCAGGTTTTGGGCCTCGGGTTTGGGCCTGGGTTTGAGCTTCAGGTTTTGGGCCTTGGATTTGGGCTTCGGGTTTTGGGCCTTGGATTTGGGCCTTGGGTTTTGGGCCTTGGATTTGGGCTTCGGGTTTTGGGCCTTGGTTTGGGCTTCAGGTTTTGAGCCTCGGGTTTTGGGCCTTGGTTTGGGCTTCAGGTTTTGGGCCTTGGATTTGGGCTTCGGGTTTTGGGCCTTGGGCTTTGGGCCTTGGGCTTCAAGTTGGTAATGGGCCGAATGGGTGATGGGTCGAATTTGGGCCTTGGGCCTTGGGGTTTGGGTCTTGGGCTAATGGGCCGGATCGGACTAATGGGCCATTTGGGCTTTTGGGCCAAGTAGAGTGTTAGGCTGGACTTTGGCTTTTGGGCCGAGAGGAGTGGGTCAATTTTGGGTTTTATTTAGAAGTGGGAAAATGGTGTTCAAATAAAATGAGATTTCTTTGAAATGAAACAACAATAAAAGAGAGACAATTCAATGGGAGGAGTTGAAAAGAGATTTGGAATGAGAAAAGCTAGGATGAACATCAAGGGGGAGTTGAAAAAATGGGATTAGGAATGGGAATTGCTTATAGGCATTATTATATACTTTTTTTTCTTTTATTTTTTTTTGGTAGAGGTTTTTTATTAAATTAATAATAATTTGGATAGGCTTTAAAAGTGTGGAGTATTTTCCCCACCACCAAAAGAAATGAGCTAGTTGTGGGGTACCCTCAAAGGCTTAAAAGAAAATTCAAAGTTTTGGATGGTATTGCTCCCCACCAAGCAAATAGAAATGAGCTAGTTGTAGGGTACCTTCAAGATTTTGATTAAAAGGAAAAGGGGGTGACCTAAGGGGCCATCTAGGGTTTACATAATAAACATATATACAGAGAAACGAATTAAGAAATTGCAAATAAACTGTAACACACCAAGCATATATACATATAGTGACAAAAAGAGAATATAATCAGAGAGTAGGCCGCATGATAGATAACAGGTAAAAAAAAAAAGCAAACAGAATTTCAACAGAATGGGGCCCAGTTTGGCGTTGTTTGTAACCAGGTGAATATCCTAAGCGGAAAAAAACCAACCGACTAAGGAATAATACTAGACTAACTCGCTTCTTCAGTTTATCAGTTAATCTTTTTTGTTCATCCTTATCAATTGAATCATCAATGTAATGAAGAAGCCAACAGGACTGTTCCTATGTTCTCCCAATACGGTATCATCACATACAAAACACAACCAGAGAAAGAAATAGAAACCGCAAGGACAAAGTGCAGCAGAAAACTAAACTCAGAGACTAAACGCCAATTCCAGCATCATCCACTCAAAATCTTCTATTGGTTCCTAACATCTCACTTGAACAGATTACACCATGCTAATTAGCTAATTTTCTTCTATACTATATAGACTGGTGCAACCAGCGTGGCATACTGAGGTTGCTCTACTGGTTTATCAAACAAATAAAGTGAGAGTTTTAATCCTAGGGTTTCTAATGCATTCTAACGCACACTCATATAAACATGAACATGTTACAGGCACTAAACACAGTGACATACGTTTCAGGAAGCAAAACAAAATAAGCCCAAACCGTAAGCGGAAATATGAACCGACACAAAAGAGATCCAAAGCAAGCATGCAAACTGGGCAGTGATATTCACAAGGGAATAAGGTGTGAATACAAGAGTCAGAAGTCAATACCGAGAGTAGGGCATACACAGATCCCTTCTTCCAAACATACATTTCTAAGGAGAGGGCGTCAGTGCAAAAGGCAATGTCCATAACTGGTGTAAGTGAACAACTCAAAAGAGACTTTCATTCAGATTCTTTGCTACCCGGGTGTAGGATAATAACAAAAAAGCAACCGTTAGGTGGTAATCACAAAGCAGGTCAGAAGTAAACCCAACTTATGACTGGAAGAACATCAGTCTCATTAACCGTAGAACCTTAACACCACAGGTGAGCAAACAAAACCGAAACTGGAAGATGACCAGTTTATTCATCTTTCAAACCCGAACACAGTAACACAAAAATGCTCAGAACCATGACTGGAAAAGGGACCAGTTTACGAATCCAACAATGCGAGAATAGATGAAATTGTTACCGGAGGTGGACCGGTTCTCAAACCAAAACAAAACGGCGAGAGGGAATAAATGGAACTATGACTGGATAAGGACCAGTTTACGAATCAAGGTAAAACAACGAAATGGAATAGATGGAATGGCGACTGGATGGGGACCAGTTCACGAATCAAAACAACGAAAGAAAATATGGAACGATGACTGGATGTGGACCAGTTAGCAGTGTCTTAGAGATAGTTATCTCTGGGTGACTCGAACGGAAATATACATAGAAGCCTAAAACTATAATTCACCGACCCGTTCATGGATCACAATGCTTATATCAGGCTAGGTCCTACAAAATAAATGGGTTATCCGTAAATCTATATCCATTCTTCCCAAAATGATTCTGAACGCGTTCTCTGGAACCAGAGATACCCGAAATAAAGATTCGAGACTCCAGTTCCGAGACTTTCGAAGAAACTAAAACGAGAGAAGTTGATTGACTTCTCTTCTTTTCCAAATAAAACGTTATTTTACAACATGGAGTCGAAATGAGCTCGTAAGGAACCCTGAAAACGAAAAGAAACAAACAATGCAAAATCGAGTACGAGAGATAGAAGAAAGATGATGATTGAAGATGAACTCAGAAGGAGGCTTCAAAATCGAAGAGAGAAGAAGAAAACGAGTCTAGTGATAAGGGAATGAAAACCAGAGAAAAAGATGACAGAAAAGGGGAGCAAAGTGGGAATTGCTTGCATGGATGAAATGTAACTTACTCTACTCCTGGGATGTCGAAAACGGGTGATTTGAGGTTCAGCGACGAATAACTGGGGAGACGATTGTGGGGGTGTGTCTCGCAAGGGTTTTCGAAACAGAGGGAAATGGTACTCTGGCGTGAAACTTGCAGAGGATGGATTCTGAGAGAAAGGGGGCTTCGTTTTGGTGATTCCGGTGGAAGGATGGAGACGCGATCGAAGGCGAAGAGAAACAGGGTTGAAATTCTTCGGGTTTCAAAGCTCGAACAGACAGAGAGAATGTTGGGCAAAAATTTAAAAGCATGGGGATTAGTGTCAGCTGGTAAGAACGTGGGGTATACTGTAGGGTTTTAGATTGTTTTATAATGGGAGGGCATACAGATGTCAAGTTAGGGTTTCATTTGGGCTGGATTTATGGACTGATTTTTATTTGGACTGACTAATAGAAGTGGGCTTTAACTGAGACAAAAAAATCGGACCAGGGATTTTCTATATCAAGATATCCGTTGAAAAAATCATAGGAAAATTCCTGCCGGTAAGAATGTGGAGAAGAACCAAAACAGAATGGTTCCGCCTACTCAAAACTAAGAAGGGATGCCGCCTACTACTAAAATCCCGGTTTTTGCAAAAGTTACGTTCTTCTATGCAAGAAAAAGACTTCAAAAGAACAAAGAAGTTTAGATCCAAAAAGGCAAAACAAGTTTTAGCAGCTTCCCAGTCTCGAACTCGCGACCTCTGGTGTACCCCTTGCATGCTTCTACCAGTTAAGCTATGACAGAACTCGTTAAATGAAGCAACGAAATAAAGGAAGAACCAAGTTGCGGGCTGAAGCGGAATAAGGAAAAAGCTTTTGTTCACGCCAAGAATCGAACCTGAGACTCATGGGTTGCATGATGAGTACCCCAACCAGTTTAGCTAGGTCAAATTTCAGTATATTTCATGGGAGACATAATACGAGAGCTCTAAATTCGACCGGATAACTCTTCTAAAAACACAACGGATCCAAAAGAAAATATACACAATAAAAAGAGATGATTAATCTGATGCGTGAAATTATGGATTTAACTAAAAAATAAGGGTTCAAAACATAACGAGGTATAAATAAACAGAAGAACACATGTATATGAAGTAATAAAAATAATGTCCACGAAATGGTGATGCAAACGCATACAATAAAATAAACAAAATAATAGTAGTACAGGGGGACATAAAATGGCGAAAATGATGATGATAAATAATGAAAAAAATCAGCAAGAAATAATAAATAATAATGATAAAAACGAGAGAGGTATGAGTCAAAAAAGTGAAATATTTTAAAACCAAAACAACAAAATAAGTATACAAAATGAAGTTGGTTAAAACGGGTAATAAGAGGCTCGTGCTCCTTATCTCATAAGGAATGTGAGATTTTAAAGATTAGTAAAAGGAAATCCTATTTGATCGAAAAGCGGGGATCGACCATCTTGTGTGTGTTAAATAATCAATAAGAGGGTGAGAATTTTTGGTGTCTACAGTATGCTCTTAATACAATGGTCGGGCCGTTAGACCATTCCAAGGTTCCATTCTTCTAGTTTTTAGGATGTATGATCTTGTAGTTGCTTCATTGCGGTCACAGCACATTACTAAGTACTTGTGGTGTGTAGAGTTCCTCTACATGTTCCTGTTCTTACTGCACTTGTCGTGGCAAGTGCGTGGTACTGGTGGTTTTTGGGTAAACTATACAGGATCACGGTATGTTTTCCACTCGTATTTGGTAGTCTTGTCGACTCTTCCTTTGATATATTGTTTTATTTCTGGGATACTCGATCCTTTAAGTAACTTCTCAGTGAGTTTGACATGGTTGACATTACCCAGGGTGCTTCTCCAATCCTTGGAGATCCCTACTTATTTGTCTTGAGTTTTTCTTTGTTGCTCGTTCCCACATGTTTACCGTGGTTATTGAGCCTGAGCTTGTTTAGGCACTAGTCCTGTAGTCCTGTCGGATTATATCTCGTGAATGTTCTTGTAGTTGTATGAGCTATGTTGGCCAGGTATTGTAACCTTTTGGCGTTGTAGTTTTTGGAGTTAACCACTCCCGACTATGTCCTTAGTCAGCTAGCATACCGTTGGTGGTGTTGTTTAGCTATGACAGTCCCGTAGACTTGTGTCTCGGTTTTGTTTCTGTTCCTTTTTCCGCTCTATTGCACGCTTAGTGCTTCTTTTCCTGCTGCTGGTTGACTAGCCAAGTTTTGTGACTGCTAAGCACGTCGCCCCATGCTGTTGTAAGTGGTAGTCTCCTTATGCTTAGAGTACTCATTCTACCGCTATTAAGTGCGGGTGTTGTTGTTCAACCGGGAACCATCGCCGGGTCTTCCAATTCTTGGAATCTACTATATGTCAGGTTCTTTCCTCTTATAGGAATATCTCACTACTGCCAGATCGGGTTTCCCCGAGTATGAGAGGACTTTCCTTCTCTCTGGCATTCTTTCCCAAGTTATACGATTGGGGATGCGGTGGGCGGGACTGATATTGTAGGTATCCGGTACACACCGGTGGTTCCTAACTAGCGTATCTCTAACGCTATCACTCAGCCCTTAGCCCTAAGCTTCTAATTCCTAACTCGGTATTTCCTAAACTTGGTATTTCCAGTCATCAGAGCGATACTTCGCTCTGATACCACTTTTTGTAACACCCCTACCGCTAATACCGTCATTACCGTCTAATCACCTCGTACATACATACCTTCGCAGCAGATACTTACTTACACAACGGTGGGTGATACAATGCCATTAGCCACCCACGTGACTAACAAGGCCTACTACTACTTACAACATCGGTCTGATGGACCGGAATACCCGAGTGCTACACATTTACAATCCATACTCCAATTACCAACCGAGCACTACAATTCTCCATTCAATACAATACTCCATAATTACAATACAACATACCGAGTTTACTAAGATCCAAATGCAATACAAATACAACATTCTTTCAAGTTTATACATACTCATTAAGAGTCTAGCATCTACCCATTCCTCACAAACTACATACTTTCCACCTACATAATGGTGCACCCCTTGGTAGGTACACCGACACTTCAAAGGCTACAAGCCTTATACCATTCTTTACTATCTACAATTCATACCTAGCTATTTAGGCATAGCCGCCGGTCTCATACTGTGACCATAACCGCTTCGGGTACCTGTACAATAAAACAGTGCCCCAAGGGGCTCAGCTTACGCTGCATATGACTTCCCCATACCCCGCGTACTAACGAGGGTACGCCGACTACTTAGGTCGAATATATGCGATTCATTTTACTCATACATACATACATGCTTTTATTCATAATACTATAATTCATCACAAAGCATACATACATACATTTCAATACATACAAGGAAGACATTACAAGTCAACCGTTCATACTTACCATTCCGGAGATACACTTCTCCAATACATATGTTGGGGTAAAACCTAACGGTAAATTGTGCTGGGGGTTTAACCTAACGGCAAGTGTACCGGTCGATTATAGCAAGTTTAAATCTCGGAGTATTCCCTGAGTATCGAATCCAAGGAGGCAGCAGCTAGTTTAATTTCTACTTTCACACAAAACAAGGAAAACTATAAATAACAGGAAATTGGGGGTTTTTGTTTGTGATGGAGAATGTTGTAAAAGAGTTCAAAAAACAATAAACAACAGGTAAATAATTGTTTTGATTTTTGTTTGATAAAGGAAATTCCGGTTTACTACTTCTCTCTAGATTGCAATTTCTTCCCCTAAGTGATTTCTACAGTATTCTGAATAAACCCTAGAATAAAGGTAACTCGTATTCGGTCTCCCGCTCCACGAATTCTAATTAGCAAAGACCGAATCCTAACTCTCGTTATGAACCCACTGTTTACTAATTGCTTTAAGCATAGTCTAGATTAATGGTCAGCTAGTGTTTCAGAGGAATTACCATCTCTATACTAGCCGGTTCTTTCCCTGTAGTCAATTGATAGCCGCAGTTCTCACTTATAAGCTAACAAACTGATAAACTTATTTAATTGATCAGATTAATAAGTCTAGGAATTCATAAGGGCAAAGAACTTTATTCTATTGTACTGCAGAAAATCACAAAGGTTCAGAAATAATTATTCTAGAGATACATAGTAAACCGAAATTAAAAGCGACTACTCAGCCATGGCAAAATAACAATGCTCAATATATAGCATAAGGATAGAGGGATTAAGCAGAAAAACTGGTTTTAGAAGCCGTCGGGATGATTCTGCAGATTCCTCTCTTGTCCGGCTGTCTAGGGTCGGACGCAATCCGGACGCCTTCTCCAGGTGCTTGTCCGGATCCGGACGTCAACCGGACGCGGCTAAATGAAGCTCGTGAGCAGGGTTTTGTCTGTGGGTTGAGGGTGAAGGTTTTACGGAGAACGATTTATGAGTGGGGGATTGGTTATCGCAGAGGAGATTTGTGTAGAGAGGGAGAAGAGAGGAATGTGTAATGGAGAGACTCAGAGAGTCAGGTACGATTTCAAATGAAGGCTAAGGACTCCTTAAATAGGCTGAGGAAATAGACAGACGTTGGTGGGAGTATTGGCGTGTTGTGAGTAATTGAGTATGGGTGATGCATAATATAAACTAAGGTCTGATAATTGCGCCGCCCGTCTGATAATTGCGCCGAAAGCCCAATTATCAGTACGAGTGCGTTTTTATTTTCATCGCTGTGTGACGTCCGGATTGTGTCCGGTTGTGTCCTGGTCCGGACGCGACACAGAACCTCTAGATCTGAAACTCGAAAACATGTCCAGATCGTGTCCGGATCCGGACGTGAGACAGCGGTTTTGGATCTGAATCTCGGAATATGTCCGGATCGCTGTCCGGATCCGGACAGGGCACATAATCTCGTTTGGGTCACGTCCGGCTGACTTGACCCGGACACAGATCCGGACGTGAGACGTCCGGTTCTGCGTCCGGCCAGGTTGACCCGGACACGACCAATTTTTGTGTCTCTTTCCCTGATTTGTTCCCCGTTTGTTGCGTTGTAATCCTTATGATGTAAAATCTTCATTTCCCTGGGTTTTTTCCTATATTTAACATATAAAGTGCATTAGTTCATATCAAAACATCAATCTTAGGAAAACACAGAATAAGTGGGAAACATTGCTTAAATTATAGCAGATTATAAGGTAATTAAACCTTTAAAAGCCTATATGTTTCACACTTATCAACTTCCTCACACTTAAGCTTTTGCTTGTCCTCAAGCAATTAAAGAATAAGAATATCTCTAAAACCGTCACATAATCTCAAGATTAAACAGATGCAGAGGGAAATCAAGCAAAGTGACAAATGAAAGAATAATCTTGCTCTTTAGAGGTAGGTTTTCACAAACAGTGAAAGAAGAACAATTTTGTAAAAGCATAGAGAAACTAGATTGTAGAAAACAAGTTAGTTTAGCTTGGGACTTTCCACCAATTTTCATTCCTCTAACCTTTGGATGACAAGGGGTGTGAAGTAATGCCTTATTCCGCAATACCTTTCAACACCACGCACTCATGATCAAAAATTTTAACTGCAATCAATTTTTCGCCTGCATGAACATTCTTTTTCAAGAGATATAAAACAATTTAATTATTACGAATTGTAGAGTTATTCCATAACCCAGACTTTTCTCTCTATCCATGTAACGGTGTTGGGCCAACTATCCCAGATCCTGAGACCTTAGGTAGATAGGTGTTAAGGCACCCTTAAGACTTAATAACCGGATATACGAGGCATGCTATTGTTAGGAAAAGAAAAAAAAATTTGATCAGTGGAGTACCTTGCCTTATCCTTTCATTCCAAACATTCACTTCATTTCCAAAATCCCAAGCTAAAATAATCTGGTTTCCACAACTAGCCAATCTACCATATTTTAGTGAAAAAGGAAGTATTTTTTACATAAAATTATTTATACAAACCTCATTAGGCAAAAAGATTCCTCCAGTTTTCACTTGGTTTAATTTCACTCGGTGTGCACAGGTATTAGAGCAGCAAAAAGCAAGTGTGGCATTAAAGAACAACTAGCATGTTTTCAGGGAAAGGTCTTTCCTTCCTCACACTTAAGAGGAGCAATGTCCTCATTGTTCATAGAAAAAGCAGTGAAAAGATCTTTCAAAACATGCTATACTCATAATAGACGCATAAGCAATAAATAACCCTCAACGCAAGAAAGGTGGAACATCAATAAGTAAAATTAGGAACTGAGACTCCCCTGGTGTTATAGATTGTGGAAGATGTTCTTCCTCACACTTGAAGTTTGTCAGGGGTCGAGATATTCCTCATGAGTCACAGACAGTATGCGTGTCGTCCAGAGCAAAAGTTGCGAGTTTCTAATCGATAAACAAATGCAGGGAGAAACCTAAACAGCAAGAAAAGAGAGCAAATAATGCACCAATACCCGAAACCGATCGAGCAGCATGTTCTATTTGAACATATTCTGGCACATAGTTGTTCTATGAGAACCAAGGCATTAAAACATCCAAACATGGCAAATAATAACAATAAACAGTAGAACATTAACCTAGAAAACAATCGCAATTTTTTTTTTTAATTAGATTTTTTTTTCACATGTCCGGATAAACTTGGCCGGACGCAGAACCGGACGTCACATGTCCGGATTTGCGTCCGGCTGGATTTAGTCGGACACGTTGAAAACTTTTTTTTTAAAAAAAAAAATTATATATATATATATATTAATATTATTAAATTAAAAACCATTAATCTAAAACACCTCATTATTTTAAAAATAAAAACATTTCCAAAATAATTAAATACAACACACAAGAAATGCAGAAATGAAATAGCAAGAGTGTTAAGGGACTCCCTGATCCGTGATGAACATTGCCATGATATTTCCTCACACTTGAGTTCAGTGTAGCATTAGAATGAAGTACCTGAAAGATTAAATCTGCCAAACCAGAAGAACTCAAGTGGAACCAGGCAGAGTTTATTTATTAAAATCGGGGAGTCGGGGCTCATGCTAAAAATTATAAAAACTCTCAATAGATTAAAATTAAAGTATAGCAGGTAAAAGGAAAGTGTAAAAAGAAAATAGAGAGAAGTTTTATACTGGTAGGCTGCCTCCCACCAAGCTGCCCGTCTTTTCGGTCTTTGGCTAGACCTTGGTGCATCAGTTGAAGAGTCAGGATCCCGGAGCCAAAGTGTTGAATGAACCATATCAACATCGCTCCCTTGGTACAACTTCAGTTGTGATCCATTAACCTTGAATGCTTCCCCTTTCTCGTTGACCACACCAATGACTCCATAAGGGGAAACATCTGTAACTGTGAATGGACCGGACCAGCGAGATTTCAGCTTCCCCGGAAATAGTTTCAGTCTTGAATTGAACATTAGCACTCGGTCACCAATTTGAAATTCTCGTTTCACAAGCAATTTATCATGCCATCTCTTTGTCTGTTCCTTGTAAATCTTGGCATTTTCATAGGCCTCTTCTCTGAATCATCCAGTTCACACAACTGTAGTTTCCTTTCCTCACCGGCCTTCTGAAGATCACAATTCAGAACTTTAAGTGCCCAAAAAGATTTATGTTCCAGTTCCACCGGAAGATGACATGCTTTTCCAAATACCAACTTGTAAGGAGACATTCCCAAAGGTGTCTTATAAGCTGTCCGGTAGGCCCACAAGGCATCAACCAATTTCATAGACCAATCCTTACGGGATGAACTAACAGATTTCTGTAGAATCCACTTAATCTCCCTGTTAGTTACCTCAGCTTGCCCATTGGTCTGTGGATGATAGGGTAAGGATACCTTATGTCTCACTCCATACTTTTGCAGCAAGGCTTCAAACTGCTTGTTACAAAGTGAGATCCTCCATCACTTATGATTGCCCGTGGTACACCACCTAGTGAAAATGTTTTTTCTTCAAAAATCTCAGCACAACCCTTGCATCATTAGTAGGTGCAGCCACTGCTTCAGCCCATTTAGTCACATAATCTACAACTACCAAAATATAGAGGTTCGAATGTGAAGAAGGAAATGGCCCCATGAAGTCAATCCCCCATAGATCGAATGGTTCAACCTCCAAGATGTAATTCAAAGGCATCTCAAGCTTACGTGAAAGGTTACCTTGGCGCTGACAGCTATCACATGTGGACACAAATGCATGGCAGTCTTTATGTAGCGTCTTCCAAAAGAAACCTGCCTCCAATACCTTAGTTGCTGTCTTGGCTGGCCCGAAGTGTCCTCCAGCTTCTCTTGAATGACAGTGGATGAGGATGTCGCGAATCTCAGTCTCTGGAACACACCGACGAATAATTCCATCACCACACACCTTGAATAAGAATGGATCATCCCACCGGTACTGCTTAACAGTAGAAAAGAATTTCTTCCGCTGCTGATACGACATTTCTTGTGGTAAAATCTGCTTAGCAAGGTAATTCGCAATATCGGCATACCAAGGGTCCTCCTTAAAACCAATTGCATACACTAGTTCATGAGGAAAATATTCATTAATTGGTATACCGTTATCTGGAACTTGCATCCGTGATAAATGATCAGCAACTCCGTTCTGCACTCCGGGCTGTCTCTCACCTCAATGTCAAACTCCTGTAAGAGTAGGATCCATCTGATCAACCGGGGCTTAGCATCAGCTTTCTGGAACAAATATCTTAAAGCAGAATGATCAGTATGTATGATGACTTTGCTCCCGATGATATATGGTCTGAACTTGTCACAAGCAAAGACAATGGCCAACAACTCCTTTTCTGTGGTGGCATAGTTTTTCTGGGCGTCATTGAGTGTCTTGCTGGCATAATAAACAACTCGCAGTACCTTCTCGTGCCTTTGACCGAGGACCGCTCCCACAGCAAAGTCACTCGCATCACACATGATCTCGAAGGGTAAGGACCAATCAGGAGCAATAACTACAGGGGCAGTCACCAACTTTTCCTTTATTGTGTTGAATGCGTCAAGACAGACCTGCGTAAACTCAAACTTTGCATCTTTCATTAGTAAATCACACAGAGGTTTTGAGATTTTCGAAAAGTCCTTTATGAATCTTCTATAGAACCCTGCATGACCTAGGAAGCTTCTAGCATCTTTTACTGAGGCTGGTGGTGGTAACTTCTCAATGACCTCAATTTTGGCTTTATCGACCTCAATACCTTTGCTTGATATCTTGTGACCCAACACAATGCCCTCTTGCACCATGAAGTGGCACTTCTCCCAGTTCAGTACTAGATGAGTCTCTCTGCACCTGGCTAGAATTTGATCTAAATTTTCTAAACATGAATCAAACGTTAGTCCAAACACAGAGAAATCATCCATAAATACCTCGATACATTTCTCAAGATAATCAGAGAATATGGCAGTCATGCATCGCTGGAAGGTAGCTGGCGCATTGCACAATCCAAAAGGCATGCGTCGGTAGGCATATGTTCCATAGGGGCATGTAAACGTGGTCTTCTCCTGGTCCTCTATGGCAATAGGAATTTGAAAATAACCAGAATAACCATCCAAGAAACAATAATACTTATGCCCTGAAAGCCTTTCCAACATTTGGTCAATGAAAGGAAGAGGAAAGTGGTCTTTCCTAGTTGCAGCATTTAATTTCCTGTAATCAATACATACCCTATGCCCTGTAATAGTCCTTTGAGGGACTAGTTCACCTTTTTCATTGGGGATGATGATAAGTGTCCAAATGAGCATGATTTATAGGTGTATTTCATATATAATATTAACACTTTTCTTGCTCATTTCTCCACTTCGGTTAGTTTTCCTCTAGTTTATGTTTTATTATTATCTCACTAATTTATTGGTTTAACATGAGGAAAACCAAGCTGGGACTAAAGTAGATAAAGAGACGAACACATAGACACAAACGGCTCGAAAAACGGAGCCCAAACGAACAATCTAGAGCCGGTCGAAGTTAGAAGAAATAAGTCACGACAACCTCTGCGACGTCGAGATAACTGGCGGACTAGAGGGGCGCAACCGCCTCGCGGACAACAGAGAGACAACCGCCTCTTAATGGGCGGTCTAGAGAGGCGCAACCGCCTCGCGGACACAACAAGAGAGTACCGCCTCTTAATGGGCGGTCTTGGAGGCGGAACAGGAAGGAACAACCGCCTAATACCGGGCGGTTCCTCAGGCGGACGGCCGGACTATCAGTCGCGACCAGTTTCTTCTTCGCCCGTCGTCTGCAACTTCTGCAACTCTGCAACTCGCCCACTCGTCCACTGTCTGCGTCTACCTTAATTCACGCCTGTGTTGTCCCCTGCAATAAATGAGCAATCAGTGCAACTCTTCCACCGCCTCAATCAATTGCTCACGCGTCTGTTATCTCCTTTGCTGCTTCTTTCTTTTTCTATATAAACCCACGAGCTTCACCCAATAAATCATTCACGAATACACGAATCGACGACCACTTCACCACACACCATCTCATTTCTCTTCTCCCGCCTTCTCCATTTTATTTATTTTACAGTCCACCACATTCACCTCTAGCCCTACGTACACAAAATAGCAGTGAGACGGAGTGATTACGGATGATTTCTATTACTCTCGTCTTATCTATCTATTTAATATGTTAGGCTAGTTTACGTTTACTCTGGGAATAGTTATTATGTATCTGTATTAATTATGCAATATTTCTACTGGTTTATTTATATACAGTTTGTTACGTTTTAAAAGTCATCTCGCCTTTTTAATAGATCTCGCGAATTTATTAAATTGCTCTACTAAGTCTATTTTGATCAGACCAGGTGATAAATAGACAGGTTAATTAAGGCGTAAAACTGGAGGAAACTTGTTATGATTTAATAAGTTAGTATTCAGTTGCAAATGTAATTCCTCAATACTCCTCTGCCGTTCGCAGGCTTTTGCTTGAACCTTGATTAGAACCTTGCATTACAGGTGAACGAGTTCTTATGAGGCTATGACTTAGTCCTTAAGATAATTACAGGAACCTTGCCAAATTATTAAACCAGTAGAGATAGCTTAATTATGCAGATTATATTAACCTGACCCAGAGTTCCATTTTAATTTATCTATTACTTAGTTTATTTTATCTGTCCTTTTTATTCTTATACAAGTCAATTAATCCTCCCCCCTTTTGTGACACGCTTAGGTACTATTATATGTATATTAGTCCACGGTTCGACATCCGGTTGCTTACATTTTCACTATACTACTGCGACCGGGATTTATTTGCAGCCCGACGTTATTTTTGGGTTTTAATTTCTTTCTTTTTTAATAACTACACCTCTTCTAAATCACTCACGATATAACGTCTGCAGATGACAGTAAATCCCCCTTTCTTTGGTACAACCTGTGTAGGACTCACCCATTCACTATCTGAAATAGCATAGATGATACCTACATCCAAAAGTTTGATTACCTCGTTCTTCACCACTTCTTTCATGTTAGGATTCAAACGTCGTTGAGGTTGAACCATTGGCTTGCAGTTTTCCTCCACGTGAATGCGGTGGGTACAGAAATTTCCTGATATCCCCTTGATATCAGCAACAGACCATCCAATTGCTTCCTTATTTTTCCTGAGTACCTGCAAAAGTTGCTCCTCCTGCGAATGTGTTAGATCTGCAGAGATAATTACAGGTAAACCAGATGGCTCAACTAAAAAGACATATTTTAAATGACTAGGGAGAGGTTTTAGCTCTAAGGTGGGTGGTGCTTTGATGGAAGGAATCAACTCCTTAGGCTCTCGCTCTAATCTCTCCTTCTCCATATGAGCACCCCTGCGAAATGGTCTACCAGCTGATAAATGGAATGCAACCTCAGCAATCTTTGGATCCTCATGAGCTCCATCAAAAGAATTAATTAAACATTTTTCTAACTCATCTAATTCAGCTAGACCAAAGATATATTCCTGCATCAAAGAGTCAATAGCATCTAGACTAAAACAGGCATGTACGTCAGAAGGATGTTTAGTAACCTTGGACATGTCAAAGACTAACTGCTCATCATGCATTCTCAAAATAATCTTACCACCCTCAACATCAATGAGGGTCCTAGCTGTTCGCATGAAAGGGCGTCCAAGAATTAAGGGTACTTCCTTGACTTCCTCCATATCTAGAATTACAAAATCAGCAGGAAAAACAAAGGTACCAACAGAAACAACTAAATCTCTAACCACACCCTTTGGAAAGATAATAGATCTATCTGCTAATTGTAAAGTAATGCGAGTAGGGTTACACTCTCCTAATCCAAGTTTAAGATACATGGATAAAGGCATCAAATTTATGCTAGCTCCCAAATCACAGAGACCCTTACCATAATCGACATTACCTATTGAGCATGGAATGATTGGCAAGCCGGGATCATCGAGCTTTGGTGGGAGGTTCTTGCTAAGCACTGCAGAAACTTTTTCTGTCAATTGCACCGTCTCCTTCTCAACTAATGACCTTCTATTTGAAAGGATGTCCTTCAAGAACTTCGCATAGATAGGCATCTGCGTCAAAGCATCTGAAAAGGGAATATTAATTGTTAGTTTCTTAAAGATGCTAAGAAACTTACCAAACTGCTCGTCGAGGTCTCTCTTTTCAGTCGATTTGGGAATGGCACTGGGAGCTCAAGGACCGTTCGTCGTGATGATCTAGAAGACTGGACAACTTCGCCGGTCAGCTCACCATCTTTCTGTGCACTATTATCAACTAGAGTATTTTCTGACTCTGGCCCTCTGATGATTTCTACCTCTTTACTGACAACTTTGTCTTTTTCAGCCGGAGTGCTTTCAGCCTCAGGGATCGAGGGATCAAGCTGCTTGCCACTCCTCAAAGTCACTGCTTTAGCATATTCGCGAGGATTCTTCTCTGGCTGGCTAGGTAGAGCCCCTGCAGGTCTATCAGAAAAATTTTCATTCAGCTGGGCAATCTGAGTCTCAAGATGTTTGTTGAAGGCTTTCTGCTCCAAGATGAATGTCTTGTTCTCATGATTTATGCTCTCTTGCTGTTCGAGTTTCCTATTGGTTGACAGGATAAACTCTCGCATCATATCCTCCAAACTTGAACTCACACTAGCTGGCTGTTTCTGTGCCTGCTGGTTCTGCATTTGCTGATTTTGATGAGGTCTCTGAAAATGCTGAGTGTTCTGCTGTGGGGGCCTCTGACTGTAGTTATTTCCCTGGAACCTCTGCTGCTGATACCCTTGATTGTTTTGGTTGTTGTAGAAGTTCCCTTGCCTATTTCCCAGATAATTTACCTCTTCATTTTGTTGAGGACTACACTGACACATGTTGGAACTTCTACCACAATACTCACACTGTGGGAAAGAGTCGGTCACAACAGCTGCACTTGACTGAGGGTTCATCATTGCACACATCTTCTCAAATTGTTTAGACATGCTATCCATCCTAGCAGCTAAAAGAGTGTTCGAATCTACCTCATAGATTCCAGCGGTCTTTCTTGGGGGAACCTCTGTAGATGCCCTAGTACCTCCCCACTGATTTGCCGAGTTGGAAAGAGTTTCCAACAGATCCTTTATCCTAGTGATTGGAAGCTCCATGAGGCTTCCTCCTGCACAAGTATAATCCACCAAAATACGGCTCTGGGGATAAGATCTGTGTAGAAGGACTGTAGCACGACTTCCTCTCCCAAACCGTGGTGCGGTACTCTCCGAACAATTCCCTGAATCTCTCCCAAGCCTCTGAAAAGAGTCTCCCCACTGTATTGCTTGAAGTTGGTGATCTCACCTCTCATGGTCAGCATGCGAGATGGTGGGAAGTACTTCGCCAGGAATGTGTTTGCTAGCTCGGTCCAGGAAGTGATACTGTTTGGAGATAGGGAGTTCAAACCACTCTGTAGCTCTGTCCCTGAGTGAAAAGGAAACAAAGTTAGCCTGGCTACCTCTTGAGAAGCTGGTGTTTGAACAAGCTCCAACAATCGCAGGAAGGAGGTGAGGTGAACATTTGGATCTTCAGTGACTGTTCCACTGAACTGCGGCGCTTGAGGACCATTGTGACGTAATGGGTCTTGAATTGTCATTCTACTCCTTCGGCAGTGCAGGTTACTATTGGTGATGTAAGTCCCTCCACATTCGGTACGAGTGTATCTTTCGTTTCATCCTTCTTTCTCTCTGCTGAACCGTCCATAAGATACTCTTCTTCTTGAACAAAGGTATCCCCTGGTGAGTTTTGAGAACACTTCTGGTTCAACTGCAGACTCAGTACCAGTCCCTGCCGACTTCTTCTTGTGAGTCGTTCTATCTCAGGTTCCAGATCAAATTCAGGAGTTTCCTTCAGAACGAGTTTTAACCATAAACCAAATCAGATAACTGACAGTAAAGTAGTTGTAAAAGTAAACTCAATCGGGTAAAACCAAAATGATTCTAGAACCAAAAATAAGAAACAAATTGCAGAAAGCTAAGGAAATGAACAAAAGAAAAGAAAATAAAATAAAAACAAAAACAAGAATATACTAAAAAGCAAAAAACAAAACAAAAATTAATACCAAATAAAAATAAAAATTAAACTAAGCAACCGTGCCTCCCCGTAGCGGCGCCATAACATGTTGGGGTAAACCTAACGGTAAATGTGCTGGGGGTTAACCTAACGGCAAGTGTACCGGTCCGATTATAGCAAGTTTAAATCTCGGAGTATTCCCTGAGTATCGAATCCAAGGAGGCAGCAGCTAGTTTAATTTCTACTTTCACACACAAACAAGGAAAACTAAATAACAGGAAATTGGGGTTTTTTGTTTGTGATGGAGAATGTTGTAAAAGAGTTCAAAAAACAATAAACAACAGGTAAATAATTTTTTTGATTTTTGTTTTGATAAAGGAAATTCCGGTTTACTACTTCTCTCTAGATTTGGCAATTTCTTCCCCTAAGTGATTTCTACAGTATTCTGAATAAACCCCTAGAATAAAGGTAACTCGTATTCGGTCTCCCTCCCGCTCCACGAATTCTAATTAGCAAAGACCGAATCCTAACTCTCGTTATGAACCCCACTGTTTACTAATTGCTTTAAGCATAGTCTAGATTAATGGTCAGCTAGTGTTTCAGAGGATTACCATCTCTATACTAGCCGGTTCTTTCCCTGTAGTCAATTGATAGCCGCAGTTCTCACTTATAAGCTAACAAACTGATAAACTTATTTAATTGATCAGATTAATAAGTCTAGGAATTCATAAGGGCAAAGAACTTTATTCTATTGTACTGCAGAAAATCACAAAGGTTCAGAAATAATTATTCTAGAGATACATAGTAAACCGAAATTAAAAGTGACTACTCAGCCATGGACAAAATAACAATGCTCAATATAAATAGCATAAGGATAGAGGGATTAAGCAGAAAAACTGGTTTTAGAAGCCGTCGGGATGATTGCAGATTCCTCTCTTGTCCGGCTGTCTAGGGTCGGACGCAATCCGGACGCCTCTCCAGGTGCTTGTCCGGATCCGGACGTTAACCGGACGCGGCTAAATGAAGCTCGTGAGCAGGGTTTTGTCTGTGGGTTGAGGGTGAAGGTTTTACGGAAACGATTTATGAGTGGGGGATTGGTTTATCGCAGAGGAGATTTGTGTAGAGAGGAGAGAGAGGAATGTGTAATGGAGAGACTCAGAGAGTCAGGTAACGATTTCAAATGAAGGCTAAGGACTCCTTAAATAGGCTGAGGAAATAGACAGACGTTGGTGGGAGTATTGGCGTGTTGTGAGTAATTGAGTATGGGTGATGCTTAATATAAACTGAGGTCTGATAATTGCGCCGCCCGTCTGATAATTGCGCCGAAAGCCCAATTATCAGTACGAGTGCGTCTTTATTTTTCATCGCTGTGTGACGTCCGGATTGTGTCCGGGTTGTGTCCTGGTCCGGACGTGACACAGAACCTCTAGATCTGAAACTCGAAACATGTCCGGATCGTGTCCGGATCCGGACGTGAGATAGCGGTTTTGGATCTGAATCTCGGAATATGTCCGGATCGCTGTCCGGATCCGGACAGGGCACATAATTCTCGTTTTGGGTCACGTCCGGCTGACTTGACCCGGACACAGATCCGGACGTGAGACGTCCGGTTCTGCGTCCGGCCAGGTTGACCCGACACGACCAATTTTGTGTCTCTTTCCCTGATTTGTTCCCCGTTTGTTGCGTTGTAATCCTTATGATGTAAAATCTTCATTTCCCTGGGTTTTTTCCTATATTAACATAAAGTGCATTAGTTCATATCAAAACATCAATCTTGGAAAACACAGAATAAGTGGGAAACATTGCTTAAATTATAGCAGATTATAAGGTAATTAAACCTTTAAAGCCTATATGTTTCACACTTATCAACATACAGAGTACTTGTTAGCTTCTTTACACACCCGGGTTAATCGGGTGTACATTAATCTTTTACTCAAGGTCAATGACTTACACTAGCCAAGACCATTACTCATACAATACTTACTTACTCAAGTCAAGTCGTTGTGACCTCCGGCAGGGACTACGCTATCCCACCACCGGGCTTTAGGTGGCTCACCAATCTAGGATGCTACCCATTTAAGGGGTTTGGTCCATAGAAAGGATTCAGGCCAGGAATCGGATCCAACCTCTTGTGTCTCCTCATCCTCACGCGTGGCAAAACTGTATCGGACTTCTACTCATTCCATTTTACTCAATTCTCAAATTAGGAGTTAGGTAGTTAGGAATTAGTAGAAGTCATCACATCCACACCAAGAATAATACATTACACAAGTACATTAAAGGTACACATACACTTCATTCTCATCCATTCATTTCATGAATTACACAAACTAAATGTTCAAGGCAATAAAACAAGAACATTATAATACAGCACAAGTAAGTGCATTAAAATCCGATCATGCATTTATCTTATTTAGGTTATCAAATAAGCACACAATCGGGGTAACCAGGTTAAGATACAGAGCATGAAGAAATCATACCTTTCACCGGGATTTACTTTACCGGTTTTCCTTTGTTTCTTGGTTCAACCTTGTTCCTCAAGTCTTACTCTCAACCATTGACTACATGCCAAATGTTCTATTAATACTAAGCATTACGGTATATACATAATTAGTACTCCTGTACTTACCCAGTTATCCCGTTATTTCGGTTTAACTTAATGTTCTTATACTCACAACTTTCTTAATCTTTTCTCAAACTTGTTTACACTTCTTAGGACCTTTAAAGGTCACCAAACAATCCTTAACAACTTCTAAAACCATTACCAATCAATCCCCCCATGTTTTAAACCCCTAAAATCACATTCGGCGACAATTTGGGGGTGGTCCGGGACTTGGTCTGGACCCAAGGTCCCGGACCATTCTATAAGTTACCCTCGGCTATATTTAACTATTGGTCCAGGACTTGAACCTGGACAGGTCCCGGACCACCTACAGGTTTTACTCTCGAAGTGTTTTTCAGTGCGGTCCGGGACTTGGTACATATCCTAGGTCCCGGACCCTACTAAAAATTGCTACTAGTTGATTTTTCAACCCCAAATCAACCCTTAATCCACCTCCAATCATTCCGTAATCTTTCCACATGTTTTATACATGTTTAAACACACTTAAACACTCACTAAAACTCCTTAAATCCATGGTCCAATCCTTACCCAGCTTCTTGCTCATTTTCTACAATTTCCATTCTCATTTTCACACTTTGCACACTTGTGCATTCCTACACCTCTCTTTGCATTTTGCACTTTGTTCTAATTCCATTTTACCATTCCAATTCATTTCCAAGCAACTACACTATCAATCCACAAGTCCAAGACTCATTTTCCTAAGTCTTGCACACTATTTCCTCCTAACTTTCTCCAATGCATTTTAACACTCTTTGCTACAGATTTTTCACCCTAGTATTCTCATACTACAACTACTACTCCATGGTTACTAAACATCCCTACTCAATCCAATACACACCTTGGTTCCCCCATTCACCAAGTCATCCATAAATGCACATTTCCTACTAAAATTTGCCATAGTTTACCTACAATTCTAACTTATCCACATACTTCCTTTCACCAAATTCATTCCTAAACTAGCCACACCCATATAAGGGTCCTACCAGCACTCAAAGCAATACCAACTCATCAATACTCCTCAAACAACAATACCAATACACATACACAATTTATTTGGCTCTAAGGCCTACAATTCAAATACTAGTTCTCAAATACTCAAACTTCCATCAACTACAATACTAGTACAATATTTTGGGTTCTTTTATTCTAATCTATACCCTTCCCATTATTCTAATGCATTAAATTTAGCATTAAGAAGGAGCTCTTACCTTAAGCTCATAATTCCTTCTTTCTTTTCCAATTCTCCTCCTTTTCTCTTTCTTGCACAAAATCGTCATATGGGGATGGAGTTGCCAAACTCCATCCCAACACCCAAATATTACACAAAATAAGTGTAATTAAAATACTAACCCTTAAATTAACACTAATTCATGGAAATGCTTAAAAAACACCAATCTAGGGTTTACCTTTGGAGTCTTTTAAGAGGGGTTTTAGCCCTTGGTTCAAGAAGGTGATCCACCACCATTGCAAGGTTGGAATTATGCTCAAAGGAGAGAGAAAAATAGAGCATTACAAAGGGGGAAAATCGGTTACAAAGGAGAATGGTGAAAACAAGAGTTTTTCATGTAAATTTTTACCTTAATGGAGAGAGGAGACTCCAAGCTTTGATTTGGTACCATTTTCTCTTCAAATAGGGAAAAACCATGGAGATGAACTTCCTCATTTTGGATTTTGAAAGAGAGAGAATGGTAGAGAATGATGAGGGGATGAAGAATATGTACTTACTTTTGCATTTGGAGTTCAAATGGAGCTAGAACATAAAGGAGAAGAGGAGAAGCCATTGTTGCTTATTTGGGAGCTTCAAAAATCGCCAACCAGAGGAGGGAGAAGAGGGAGATCGGCTGGGAGAGAGGAGGAAGGTGAGAGAATAGAGAAATGAGAAAGTGAGGTGAGAGAAAAGGTAAAGTACCCTTTTTTCCTTTTTTCTCTTTTTGCTTTTTGACTTCTCTATTTAATTAGCTAGTTATGTGAGTGTGTGTGAGAGCTTATTTAGCTCTTAAAAACCGGCCCACACATTAATACCAGTTGGAGCGTTTTTGTCTTTTAAAGAAAACGCTCGTTAATTTACCCGGTTTTGGTACTATTCACTAACCGGGCCCGTTTTCCAGAATTTTCTCGTTTCTTTAATTTTATTGGTTATTAAGCTTCCATCAGTGCTTAATTATAGTTATTTAAATGAACTATAACTTTTACAGGTTCGTTTGACCACTCAAAGTCACGTTTTCGGTTTTCTCGAAAAACGTGCGCTAAAGCTCTATTAGCGTTTAATACAATATTTGGATCCGTTTTCTTCGGGAATCGTTCCCGTACACTAATTAGGCATGAATAAGCCTTAGGAATCCATATAATACTCTAATCGAGATCTCGTACCTCCTATGGTCATATAACGCTTATTTAGCATTTTTCGCTTTTTAAGCGTTTCTTCATTTTTTTGGATTTATTTTCCTTACCAATATTACTTAGGCACTATTAGGCCCTTAAATACATATTAGGATAATTTTAATCACTATATTTAAGTTCGCGGTATTTCAGGAGGTATATACGAAGGTGCCTCCAGGTGTGGATGTTTCTAGACCTAATAAAGCTTGTTTGTTAAAGCGTTCTCTCTATGGCTTGAAACAGGCTTCACGTCAGTGGTTTTCTAAGTTGGATTTCTTTCTTAAAACTCTTAGGTTATGTCAATCTAAGAATGATTATTTTTTGTTTTATAGAACCAATGGTGCCCACTTGCTCTATGTTGTGGTTTATGTCGATGATATGTGTTGGTTGGTACACATCAGGAAGACATAGATCAGCTTAAGCAAGCATAGGATGACAATTTTAAGATTAAGGATCTTGGAAGTTTACATTATTTTCTGGGTATCGAGTTTTTGCATACATCACAAGGTGTAATTCATATGAAACGAAAGTTCTACCACGATCTCCTTAAGGAGAATGATTGTGAAGACAACAGAGTTGTAGTTGATCCTATGCAGCCCGGACTTTCTTTGTGCCGTACTGATGGCACACCATTGGATGACCCTTTTGTTTATCGGCGCCTGGTCAGGAAATTGAACTATCTGTCTAACACTCGACCAGATCTTTGTTTTTTGTTCAGGTTCTTAGTCAGTTTATACATCAGCCTACTGATGTCCATATGCAAGCTGCTATGCATACCTTGCGTTATGTGAAGGGTACACTGTCTTATGGGATCATACTTCGTCAAGGTTCTATGACTCCATTAGATTTGATTGCCTATTGTGATTTTGATTGGGCGGCTTGCCCGGACACGCGAAGATTTGTATCTAGGTATTAATCTTCTTGGGGAATAAGTCTGATCTTCTAGAAAACCAAGAAATAAGGAACTGTGTCACTTTCTAGCGCAGAAGTAGAATATCGTTCTCACCGTCGTGTCACCGTAGAGCTTACTTGGCTTAGCCGGCTTCTTCATGAGCTCAGTGTTGCTAATATTACACCCATACCGGTGACGTGTGATAATCAGTCGACCATTCATATTGCTCATATTTACAGAGTGGATAAGGAAACAATATAAGTGAACCGCTAGCTAATCTATCGAATGTTGGGCTGGAGGACTGTGGGCTTTATTACAAGTTCAATAGAAGATTGATAAAATGTTCACCATAAACTAAGGGGGTGTTCGCTGCCAACTTTCAAACGCAGATATATCTGCTTTTACTTTAAGCTAACTGTGGTTAGCTAATATGAGTTTGACAACTGGACTTTTGAGAGGTATACAGCAATTAAAAGTTGACAAGTGTCTAATAAAATCAGATTAATCTCTGAATCGCTGTTATAGAACGGAGCCTAAGGGCCCGTTCTAACTTTTTACATAAAGCTTGGTTTACAAGCTTTTTGATAAATCTTACTCTAGTTAAGGAATAAAATTTTGACAAGTGTACCATAGTTTGGTGTGTAGCAAATATCTATTTGACATATGGTAGTGAGAGAAATGTAAATGAGAAATCTGTAAAAAGTTGTCAAAAGACCGGGGATTTAGGCTATGGTTGAACCGTAGAGACGTGAAAACGAGAACACAAGTCAACCGGGAAGGGAAACGCTCGACTAAGAGAGAACAGCTGAGACAGAAGAAACTCAGAGGATAACTAACTCTCGCCAAAGAGTCTTTGAAATTTTCGTAATAGTATAGCAGCATTAAGTAATTCCGAGACAGAATTAACGCAATTCAAAGCTCGAGATTCGCTTTGTAATCTGTCCTGGGTTTTCTTTGTGGGTGGGTGGGTGGAAGATGAAGGTTTGACTGACGACGCGTTTAAACCTGTGGAATTACGGAATTCAAAGTCAGTAGTCGTAGTAATAGTCTTGGAAAGCAAGCTCTTCCGTCCAAACACCCCAGGCACTGCAGCGACTAGCGTCTTCTTCATCATCATCTTCTCCTCCACTTCTCATTCGTCACCGTCTGATTCATCCTCCGCCTATCTTTTCTCCCACTCTGGTCAATTGTCTCCTTCATTATATCCTGTAGCGTTACTTCTTTCACTTTCTCACCTTTCTTTTCCATTTTCACGGTCACGTTTCCACAACCACCTAATCCACTTCTGCTAGGTTTCTGTCTGGACTTCAGACTCATAGAGAGCGCGCTTAACTTGAAAGAAAAAGTTTCCAGGTCAGATAAGAGAATGATGTAGTTAGTCATCCTTCGGTTTCCGTCGCCGTCACCTTCTTCTATTTATCACTAGCTAGCTAGTGGATGTCCCTCACAAAATTGATCACTCAGAGAAGAGGAAGATCCCATCACCGTTTGTTCAGTCCATATGCTTTCTAAGGGATTGTTCCGCCTCTTTCTGTTTCTCCTCTCTCTGGGTCTTCTTTCGCCAGCCAATTTCCAGACAAACAGATTTAAAACCAAGGGGTCTGTCCTTACCGGATACGGGTCACCCCAAAACTTGTTCGCCGCTCAAGGTGGGTGTGGCTTACAGAATGGCAAAGAAACAACGACAGGTTCATCACCACCGAAGCTGTTCGCGTCTTCTCTGAAACTTCATCTAAGACCTCGGTTAAAAATGAAGCATAAAGAAATGATCTCTCAATCCACTGTGCGGGACCGGAACCGAATTAGGACCTTCAACAGCAACAGAAGACTCACAGAGTCGATAAAGCAGCAGCAGCAGAAGAAGAATGAAACCCCAGGTGTGAAACTACCGCATCGGAGTCGACACTTACTAGACCATCAAAGGAAAACCAACCCATCTTCAATTTCGGAGAACAAATCCGCTGCAGACTCAAGCCTTCACATCCAGGTTATGGCAACCCTGAAATCGGCGCGTCAGTCTCGGATCAGGCGAGTATTTCATGGACGTCTTCATCGGCACACCGCCAAAGAAATTCCAACTAATCGTCGATACTGGCAGTGACTTGACTTGGATTCAGTGCCTTCCGTGCCACGACTGCTTCAATCAAACCGGTCCATTTTACAATCCTAACGATTCCACTTCCTTCCGTCCCGTACCCTGCCACGATCCTCGTTGCCGTCTAGTCACCCCGCCAGATACCGAATCATCATCATCATCATCCCGTCCATGTAAGAGTACAACCACCACTGCCGCTACTTCTACTGGTACGGCGACAGTTCCAACACCACCGGCGACTTCGCACTTGAGACATTCACGCTGAATCTGACGAATCGTTCACCACAGGGGAAGAATTTGTATAAGAGAGTTGAGGATGTGATGTTTGGCTGGGGCATTGGAATCGCGGCCTCTTCCACGGGGCGGCGGGACTTATCGGTCTAGGTCAAGGCCCGCTGTCATTCTCCACACACTGCAGTCTCTTACGGCCGATCGTTCTCGATTGTCTAATCGGGTGGAATAGCGACCCGGAAACCACCAGCAAGCTGATATTCGGTGATGAGGAGGAGAATAACAGTGTCCCGAATCCGAAATTGATGAACTTCACCGCGATTTCAGTCAGGAAGGAAGTGGAATCCATTGACCAGACATTCTACTACGTTCAGATCAAGTCGATCGTTGTCGGCGGAGAAGTGGTTGACATACCGGAGGAGAGGTGGCGGCGGGTACAGAAAGACGGCGGTGGTGCGATTGTGGATTCAGGTACGACGTTAAGCTACTTTTTGGAACCTATGTATCGGTTGATTAAGGACGCGTTTGTGAAGAGAGTGAGAGGGTATTCGAGGGTTGAGGATTTTCTTGTTCTAAGTCCTTGTTATAATGTGTCTGGTGCGGCGGTGGAGGAGTTGGATCAGTTTCCGAGTTTTGGTATTAAGTTCAGCGACGGTACGGAGTGGAATTTCCCGGTAATGAATTACTTCGTGCAAGTGGGTGAGGATGTTGTCTGCCTCGCGATGCTAGGGACTCCGACTTCTTCGGATTTTTCGATCATAGGGAATTATTTACAGCAGAATTTTCATGTGTCGTATGATTTGAAGCGGTCAAGGCTTGGATTCGCACCGGCGAAATGCGGTGATGTGTAGATAGTTTGTGATTCACAATCAGATTATAGGTGTTTTGGAAAGGTGGTAAATTTTGAAGAGTTTGTGGAAGTGTTGTAACACTAAACAGCAACAAAAGGGAAGTAGTTATAATACTCCCTCCATACTGAATTGATCATCTTGTTTACTATATTTGGATATGTCATTTGATTTCAATATTTAACATACAAGATAAAATAATTTTAAAATTTTGAGTTTTGTATATGATTCCTTACATGATAAACTATATATTACAAAATTTAGTTTTATGAAATTATTTTATCTTATATGTTTAATATTGAAGTGGAAAAACATCTCATAAAACAAATAAAACGGTCAATTCAGGACGGAGGGAGTATGATGTTGTTTCAAAAATAATAACCAGGTGACCAAAGCGAACAACATCACCCTAAGGAAACACTAATCAAGGTGGCCAAAAGCGACCAACATCTCGCTTGGTCATCTATGCTCTCTCATGTCTCCCGTTCGTGGTTGGGGTTGTCTTTCTCCTAAGGCTGGTCTTTGTAGAGTTACTCTTAGGGTTCACCCATCACCCGACCCATTTCGGGTTGAAGCTAAATAAACCTTGAGCGTGTTCAACAATGGGTAGTAGACCAATTCAGGTAGGGGTGAGCATTCAGTTCTGGTTACTCGGTTATACCGAGAACGCGAAATATTTCAGTTTTTTAATTGAAAAGTTTTACAAAAAATCGACTATTCGGGTAGAACCAAAATATAATGCGGTTAGGTTTTTAGTTCCGCGGTTGGTTATTCGGTTTTACTCGAATAACCGAACAACATATGTATTTCGAAAGTATGTATTTTGGCTTTAGCAACCCTAAGAAAGCTATGTGGCGTCCGTGCGATCGCATATCTCTTCATTCTCTTCTTTGTGTTGTGTTTACGCCCCTCTGCAGAGATTAATCACATCGTGTAATCACTGGAACTTCTCATCTCTCACACTAGATTGAATTGAAAAACAATTGAAGACGGGGATGAATTATGGGACCGGTAATACTTGAACTTATCTTCCCTCTAGCGATAATAACAATTTTAGATTTTGATTTCTTCTGTTGATTGTCGCAAGCTGAACAAGGGACATACATGCTCCGCACCTCTCTTCATTCTCTTCTTTGTGTGAAATACCCTTAAAATATATATATGCTATTCATATACGTCATAAATTATTAAGTACCTTTTACTTAAGTACCTTTTACTTTAGTTGTTAACTTAGTATTTATACAATCATCTTGTAGTGTTATCGATTATAATTATTGTTTTATTTGTTGTTGTTTGATAATTTTAATATTGTAATAAACAAGCATATTTTTGTATAGCAGCTATTTTATTAAAATAAGAACTTTTTGAAAGATTTGTACATACATATTTGATAAACACAAGAGTGTGTATATTTGTGTTTTCAGAAAAGAGAATGTCTACTAAAAATATTGATTCGTGGTCAATGGACTTGTTTTTCTTAATGCCTTGGATTTGATTTGTTTTATATTCCGTTGTGGTCAATTGACAATGTAATAGCCCAGTCTTAACCCACATGTGTGATATTGTCCGCTTTGGGCCGCAGCCCGCACGGTTTTGTTCTCGGGGTACCATCCCCAAAAGGCCTCACACCAGAGTGGCCCAGCGGAAGCGGGAAGCCCTCACCCATGGTGAATATTGTCTCCACCCTCGGGGTTTTGTTCCGGAGGGTGATATTACTCACACCTCTCCAGAGGCCTCACACAAGGGAAGAGTATCCCCACACCTATAAGGCATGGTTCGTGCTCTCTCCCGATCGATGTGGGAGGTGACCCCTACACTGGGTATCACACTCTACCCCCTTGGGAGCCCAGCGTTCCCGCTGGCACACCGACCTGGGCCTGGCTCTCATACCAACTGTAACAGCCCAGTCTTAACCCACATTTGTGATATTGTCCGCTTTGGGCCGCAGCCCGCACGGTTTTGTTCTCGGGGTACCATCCCCAAAAGGCCTCACACCAGAGTGGCCCAGCGGAAGCGGGAAGCCCTCACCCATGGTGGATATTGTCCCCACCCTCGGGGTTTTGTTCCGGAGGGTGATATTACTCACACCTCTCCAGAGGCCTCACACAAGGGAAGAGTATCCCCACACCTATAAGGCATGGTTCGTGCTCTCTCCCGATCGATGTGGGAGGTGACCCCTACACTGGGTATCACACTAGTTGGTATCAGAGCCAGGCCCAGGTCGGTGCCAGCGGGGACGCTGGGCTCCCAAGGGGGGTAGAGTGTGATACCCAGTGTAGGGGTCACCTCCCACATCGATCGGAGAGAGCACGAACCATGCCTTATAGGTGTGGGGATACTCTTCCTTGTGTGAGGCCTCTGGAGAGGTATATATCATATAATAAGTAATTAAGGGTAGTATTTATACTAAGCGTACGTGGGGAAGTAGTTTAAAAGACTAAAGGAAAAAATTATGTATAAACCGTGAACTTGGGTTGAATTTGAAGACATTATAATGCCCTATAAAAATGTATTTTTGTGCTTTTTTAAGCCATATATGTAGGCCATGTGAAAATAAGTGTTTTGTGATTTTAACGGTCATTAGCAATTTTATGGAGTGATTAATGAGGATCTATGAATTCCGATGCAAAACTATCATACTAGCAATTTGGGAACATCCTAGAAAATAAAAATCTAGACATATTTATGAGCTCGTATTATAGCTCAAACGAATTTTTCAAAACCGTATAGAGAAATATATATATATAATATATATACACACCTATATAAATAATTGAATCGTAATGGGGTCCGAATATGATACAAATTAAGTATAGATCAAGAAGGGTAAATGAGACCGAAAGGAATGATTTTTGGGAAATTTTGTAAAAATGAAATAGAAGTATGAGTTTTATAAAGCAAAAGGAGTAAATTATTTAACTAGAATATGGGGGTATCTTCGTAAATACTACCAAATTGGTCAAAGAATAATTTAAGTGGTCAACCTTGACCACCTATGGAGGTTGACCAAAATAAAGTGGTAAGGATAATTATTCTAAGTATTTAAATTAATATTAAGTCCAAAAAGAATAACAAAAATTATTATTATGGGAGTATATGTAATTATCAAAAATGTTGGGCATATAAATTGAGGTTAACATTTGAAGGAATTAGTATATGAACCTAGTAAGGTTTTGGAAGTTTAAGTAATAATATAAATCAACTAAGAGGTATAATATGAGGTTTAAATGATTACAGTGGGCTATGATGTAATGATGAGGAAAATGTGGTGAATGGTCATTTTGGGTAAACTTGTTACAAGTTGATGTTTATGAATACTCTAAAACCTTAGCTAGAGGGAAGGACGTAATTAACGTATAAAATGACAATGTAAATATCCAAGGAATTGGTAAAGTCTAAAGTTAATACTAAGAAGGTTTCTAAATGATAATATTAGTTGAACATTCAGAAATGCACCTAGGGAACAACACCCGATAAAATGAGATAACCTAGGAAGATGTCACAACGGTCGTCACATAAAATCATAAACTGACAAGTGGTTTTAATAACGATAGGGCTGTAACGAACGCCAACCGGGACCCCGTGTGTGTGAGACAACTTTGGCTTCCGAACCAGGTATGGACATGTGTGGTTCGTATGTTGCCGTGTTACACGGCTTGTGTGCTGTGTGCTCTGTGTGAAAAAGACCTTAGATTAAGATTAAGCATGTAATGGATTGCTTGCTTATCGTGTTATATGACTTCTATATCATTGGTGTATATTATTTGTGCGCACACAGTAGTTTAGTCCCTTCGCGATTATGGAATTTGAGATGAAACACTGTGAACTACGAAAACAAAGAAAATTCTATAAAAGGGGAACTCCTCCCTAACCATGGAGGATATACCACGACACCCACTATGGTGTCTATTCATGAATGATAATGAAGAGAAAAGCTCAATTGGAGGAACAAGAGGATAACCCGGGAAGACAAACATCTCGGGCGCGCGGTATGGAATACTCGGGAGTTGGTATCTGCATCAGATCCTTCGCCCTTCTAGGTGGAGCACATCCTGGAGTTTAGAGGTGACTCCGCTTTCTCGACCCTGGGTGTCGGGAATGGGGGAGTGACAAATTGGTGGAGCTTATCTTGGAGTCTAGAGGTGACTCCGCTTTCTCGACCCTGGGTGTCAGGAATGGGGGACTAGCTATGAAGGAGACGTCCTCCAACGTGCGGTGATAAAAGACTTCCCAAACAATCCCTAAAGAAACAAGGAATGATTAGCACCTACATGATAAAGTCTTGGGATCTAATCTATATCTCCTGACTCGGTGCCAGAGAATAGAGGAAAACATCTGTAATGAGACCAAGCAAATAAGAAAATTCACAAATGTGATTCTTTAAGAAACAAGGAAAGATTGACACCTATATGTTATGGTCACGGGATCTAAACTATATCCCCAGACCTGGTGCAAGGAAAGAGAAAGAAAACACACATGTGGGTTAAGACTGGGCTGTTACATAGTCTATGTGATACCCAGTGTAGGGGTCACCTCCCACATCGATCGGGAGAGAGCACGAACCATGCCTTATAGGTGTGGGGATACTCTTCCCTTGTGTGAGGCCTCTGGAGAGGTGTGAGTAATATCACCCTCCGGAACAAAACCCCGAGGGTGGGGACAATATCCACCATGGGTGAGGGCTTCCCGCTTCCGCTGGGCCACTCTGGTGTGAGGCCTTTTGGGGATGGTACCCCGAGAACAAAACCGTGCGGGCTGCGGCCCAAAGCGGACAATATCACACATGTGGGTTAAGACTGGGCTGTTACAGACAAGGTAGCTCACTGGTAGAAAAAAAGTTTTAAACCACGGCCTAAAAACCATGATTTTATGCGGAACTGTGGTATATAATATTAAAACCACGGTTTTATGCAGAACCGTCATTCATTCTAATTGAGTCACATTATAGATGACGGCTATCCCATGAACCGTCATTTATTGTCTTAGCGGGAATACAGCGCGCCACTCAAAAATTGTCTATAAATGATGATTTTATGCAAAACCGTCATTTATTCTCTTCATGCCACATTATAAATGATGGTTTCATTTATTTTCTTAGCGGGAAAACGGCGCGCCACTCTTCATTCATGAAAAATTGACTATAAACCACGGTTTTATGTTGAACCTTCATTTATTCTCTTCGTGCCACATAATAAATGACGGTTACCCCGTGAACCGTCATTTATTTTCTTAGCGGGAAAACGGCATGCCACTCTTCATTCAAGAAAAATTGACTATAAACCACAGTTTTATGCTGAATTGTCATTTATTCTCTTCGTCCTACATTATAAATAACGGTTATCCGGTGAACCGTCATTTATTGTCTTAGCGGGAAAAAATTTCGCTGAAAATTAAACGGCGCGCCACTCTTCTTTCAGAAAAATTGACTATAAACCAAGGTTAGGAACCGTGGTTTATTCTCTTCATGCCACATTACAAATGACAGTTACACTGTGAACCGTCATTTATTGTCTTAGCAGGAATATTTTTCGCTGAAAATTGAACGACACACCACTCTTCATTCATTTCTTATATCTCTTCTCACGAACAAGGAACTGCTCTGCGCCTTCTACTCTCTTCATGACTCACAGTAATTTTTGCAACCCCCTAACTGCTGAAAAAGGAACATGCTCTGCGCCATCTCTTCAACCTCACAGTAATTTTTGCAACCCAACCTGGCGAACAAGGAACATAATTTATGCCTCTTCCTCATTCTCTTTCACTCACAGTAAGTTTTGCAACCCTAAACAAGGAACATGCTTTGTGCTTCTTCCTCATTCTCTAGATTTCACGAAAATTTTATAACCCACGCCGGCGAACAAATAACATGCTTTGCGCCTCTTCTTTATTCTCTAGTTTCACGGTAATTTTACAACCCACGCCGGCGAACAAAGAACATGCTATGCATTTCTTCCTCATCTTCCCTCACGGTAATTTTTGCAACCCTAATTGGTGTACAAGGAAAATTGCTCTACTGGAATATTTTGCAACCGTAATTCGAACACAAGGAACATACATGCTCGGGCCTCTTCATTCTCTTGTGTCTACGCTCTATTACATTAAAAATTAGAGATTAGTTGCATCTGTCGCACAAACTGAATGTGGGGATTTGAAAAAAAAAATCATAGACTATAAATGACGGTTATTGGCTGCAACAGTCATTTATAGCCGCCAAAAAAATTCAAAGAACTATAAATGATGGTTATTGGCTGCAACCGTCATTTATAGTAGACAAACAAAATTCAAAGATTATAAACCATGGTTTATAAGAAACCATGGTTTATTCTTCACTATAAATGACGGTTATTGGCTGCAACCGTCATTTATAGTCAACAAAAAAAAAATTCAAAGATTATAAACCACAGTTATTGATAAGTGGTGAAATAATGCTATTTTAAGGTCTTTATTCACCTTCATTTTACTTGGTGCATACATATTTCACCACTTAATAGAGTTTTTTTGTGATTAATAGTGAACTTATATAGTTTGGTCTATTGATAGGTAAAAGCTCATTTTGAGCATACTTTTGGGTTATTTTAGAGCTAGTGAAGTGCATCAACAGATCCCCCATCTTTCAAGCTTTCCAACACCGCAAACAGGGAGCGATTCTGAGCCACAACGAAGATTCTAGGCCCCGCACAAGTTAGAGAAAATCACTATTGGTTCCGACTGACCCTAGGACCGCCCCAGGGTGGGTCGGTCGGACGTTCCAGAGGCCAAAATTGATAATTTCAGGGGCCGAAAGCTACTGAAATCGACCTACCCTGGGACCGACCCTAGGAGGGTCGGTTGGGTCGAAAAACGCGCACGTGATTTCTTTACCAAAGGGCCGACCGACCCATGGACCGACCCTAGGGTGGGTCGGTCGGACGGAAATTTTTGCCCAGTTTTGTGTTTTAAAAAGCTGGATTTGGGGCATTCTTTCTTATCACTTATTCCACACCACTCCAGCCAAAAAGAGAGGAGAGCGAGGCATTCAAGAAGGAGAAAAGAAGAGGAGAAAAGAAGAGAAGAAGAGGATGAAGAAGAAAGTGAAGAAATCTACCTCCATTGAAGCTCCAAAGCTCCTCTAATGGCTAAATCCCTCTTTTCCCTTCTCTTTTCCTTTCCAATGGTTGAGTAGTCCCATTTTGTATCCTAGGATGGGGTTTGACCCTAATATAGCACATTGAATGCTTGTGACCTAACTCATTGAATGCTCTTGTTTTTATCTCCTTCAATATCAATTAATGCTTTAATTTGATCAACTATGACATTTATGGTGGTTTCATTCAACATTTGAGCTTGAGTTTGGAACTAGACTAAAAGGGGGATAATTCATGAATTGAACTCTAATAGACAATGAGATAATGAGTTATGGTTATGAGTTTTGTGTGATTTAGGTGATTCCCTACTATCCTAGGGTACTTTTCCACCCATTCCATCAAACAAACAATATACTGTTTTATTTCTTTTTCATTTACAAACAACTAATCTTGTCTCCGGCTAAACCCCCGTTTACTGTTTTGTAACACCCCTACCGCTAATACCGTCATTACCGTCTAATCACCTCGTACTTACATACCTTCGCAGCGGATACTTACTTACACAACGGTGGGTGATACAATGCCGTTAGCCACCCACGTGACTAACAAGGCCTACTACTACTTGCAGCATCGGTCTGATGGATCGGAATACCCGAGTACTACACAATTACATTACATACTCCAATTACCAACCAAGTACTACAATACTCCACTCAACACAATACTCCTTATTCAATACATTACAATACACCGAGTTTACTAAGATCCAAAATCCGAATACAACGATCCTTTCAAGTTTATACATACTCATTAAGAGTCTAGCATCTACCCAATCCTCACAAACTACATACTTTCCAAATACAAAAAGGGTGTACCGCTTGGTACACTTCTACATCAAAGGCTACAAGCCTTATACCATTCACTACTATCTACAATTCTTTTCTAGCTATCTAAGCATAGTCGCTGGTCTCTTACCATGACCATAACCGCTTCGGTACCTGTACAATAAAAACGATGCCCAAGGGGCTCAGCTTACGCTGCATATGACTTCCGCATACCCCGCGTACTAGCGAGGGTACGCCGACCACTTGGTCGAATACATGCGATTCATTTTATTCATACATACATACATACATGCTTTCATACATAATACCACAATACTACACAAGGAATACATACATACGCTTCAATACATACAAGGAAGACAATACAAGTCAACCAATACATGCTTACCTTTACCAAAATACGCTACACCATACATACACAATACTTGTTAGCTCATTTGTCCACCCGGGTTAATCGGGTGGAGATTACTCTTTTACTCAGGGTCAATGACTTACACCAGCCAAGACCATTGCTCATACATACTTTACTTACTTACTCAAGTCAAGTCGTAGTGACCTCCGGGTAGGGACTACACCGTCCCACCATCGGGCTTTAGGTGGCTCACCAATCTAGGATGCTACCCATTTAAGGGGTTTGGTCCATAGAAAGGATTCAGGCCAGGCATCGGATCCAACCTCTTGTGTCTCCTTATCCTCACGCGTGGCCGAAGCTATTTCGGACTTCTACTCATTCCAATTTACTCAATACTTACGTTAGGAGTTAGGTAGTTAGGAATTAGTAGAAGTCGACACATCCACACTACGGAATAATACAATACATAAGTACACATCCATTGACAAATACATTTCATCCTCATCCATTTATTTCATGAATTATACAAACTGAATGTTCAAGGCAATCTAATAAGAACAAATATAATACAAGCACAAGTAGGTGCATTAAAACCGATTCATGCATTTATCTTATTTAGGTGATCAAATAAGCACTTAGATTGGGGTAACCAGGTTAGGATACAGGGCATGAAGAAATCATACCTTTTACCGTTGACTTGGACTCACCGACTTCCCTTCGTTGTTCAATTCATTCAAATCCTAGAACATACATAGAATCGGGCGGTTAATTACCTTTAATTAACCTAACCCATTTCATCTTTAGTGTTTACCGATTTACAACTACTAATCCCTTACAATTCAAATTCATCCACCTAAGTTACTTACTTCTCATTACTTCTCATTACTTCCCAAGCTTGTTTATACCCTTAATGACCATTAAACATCATTAATCAAGTCTTAATTACCTTATACTATCATTACCTATCAAGCCCCTACCTTAAAATGGCTTTAAAATGATTTTTGTGAAGAAAATGGGGTGGTCCGGTTTGTGTCTGGGTTTACAAACCCAGACCAATAGCTTTGGTCAGTCTCGGGTAACATTTAAGGTGGTCCAGGTTGAGGTTCTAGTTTACAAACCCGGACCATTCATTTACAATTCTCTCGGGTGTGAATTTGGGGTGGTCCGGGTTAGTGTCCTGGTTTGTAAACCGGACCACTCCACTAATACTACAATCTGCCGTGTTTTCTATCTGGTCCGGGTTTCTGTACCAGTAGACCCGGACCAGCTACAAAATTGAAAAACATGTATGTTTTTGAACTTGTTTCAACTCCAAACTTCTACCAACTTCTTCCCCACTCTTCCTACATATATTGAAATACCCCAAATTAATAAAACATGGATTAAATATCTAATCACATTGATTAAGGCCTAAACATGCCTAAAAGTCAACTGAGAACAACAGTGGTCAACACAAAGCAAGATGTTGCACCCTTTGACTGTTTAGGGTAAATAAATACCCAAATGAACTTCTTAGGACCTAAAACTTTGTCCTAAGTATATTAACACATTACTAAACATATTACAATTGTTGGACAACACTCCAGCACAAAGAACCTGCATTTACATGCTTCAAGGTCAAGTAGAGCAAAAATGTGCTCTAAGAATACCTTAAAGGTCTAACGACCTCTAAATGATATAAAATTGGATACCATGATCAAATATCATGTAAGGAACACAAAAAACCGTTGTCAAAGAAAACCAAGCTCAGGAACACCTTGCGACACAAAATGTGCACTAAAACACCTTAAAGCACGTTTTTGTGTAATTGCCTTCTAAATTGGTTTTAAATGGGCTAAAAGGTTATAATTACCTTTAAATATGATAATATATCATATTAGGAATTTAATTCCATAAATTTACAAATTTTTACAAATTAATATTAAAATATTAATAAAACCCTAAAGGGGGCCCGTTTGGGTCAACATTGACTAAGTTGGTCAATGTTGACCATTGACCACGAATTGGACCTCATAAAATTGGTTCATTAAGGCTCCTAAGAAGCCATGTGACCAATCCCATGTGATAATTAAATATACCTCATTACTTTTACATAAAATAAGAAAAAGTAAACTTTAACATATTAAACATAAAGTTGTCTACCACTTGCTTACCTTACCCATGTGAAGGCTGCCTATTGAAGAGCTCCCTTCTCCTTGTTATACGGTGGTTCCAAGCAAGACAAGACAATGCATGGTGACTCACCTTTGACTAATTAATTAAAGTCACATTATTACTCCATTATTGAATCAATTAGGAATCAATCACCACCACCTTTCTCTAATCATGGCCGGCTGCCTATGCTCCTTGTACCCATTGATTATACAACTACAATCAATCAGCAATGAGTCATCAAACACTAATGCATTAAACAAAGGCAAAATGTGTTTCAAGACAATTTAGGTTACTTTCCTTCATTAGTCTCCATTCCAGCCGTGAGACTCCTTGCCAAATGCTCTCTTTGGCTCCTCCTTGACCGTAGGTAAGCTGCCAAACTCCATTGGTGAGAGATCTTGCTCTAGGTAAGCTTCTAAGGCATAAAAATGTCCATTTTCTTCATCTTTCTTTCCTTTTTCCATTGATCTAGACTCCAACCATTTCTATACATTTATGTAGAGTGTTTTGGAGGTTAAAAGAAGGATAATTTTCGGCTGTAACAAGATCTAAGGAGTAAAGTTCAAGTCTTGACCATTTAAGGTAAAAATGTGCTTTAAGCACATATCTCTTCTTCCTTGTAAATTTCGGTTGTAAACCTTGGTTCCCTAGCCTTATTTTCTTCTCCTTTTCATGTGGATTAAGTTGGTATACCAAGATCTACAAGGAGTAGCTAGATCCATGCCAAAAACACCATTTTTGGCATCTTAAACAAGGTAAATCTTAGCCATCTTCCAAGCTAGATACCCACGGTTTTGTACCTTGTTTTTAGGAGTGTTTTGATACTCTTCTTTCTGGAAAAAATAGGGCCGAGGTAGATCTCCAACTAACTTGAAGATCTAAGGTAAAAATCCATGATTTTCATGACTTAAATTACTTCCCATGGTTAGCTCATGTTTGGAGTTTAATCATGTCTTGTTTTCTACATAAAGACAAGTAAATCAAGCTGTGGAGAAATTCTCCTTAAGGTGGCGAGACCAAACAAGGTCTTAACCTTGCTAAATCAAGGTATAAATCACTTAAATCTACACTTGGTATATTAATATGTGTTTATACATATTTATACATATATGCCGTGAGTGAAGGAGTATATTAAGGTCTTATTTTGACCTTAGGTGATTAAGGAATGGTTTAATAAATTTTATAACTAATTAACAAGCATAATTGTCAAATTTAAGACATTATGTGGAAGTTTGGTAATTAAATGAAAAATATGTGGTGAGGCTGAGATTTATAAGCATTTTTGAGACATTTATGTGTAATTTATTTTGTGAGCAAATGTTTGTAATAAGGCCATGTACTTTAGGCCATTTCATTTATATATTTAGTTTAAGTAGGTTTTAGGTGATATTTATATATTACTGAAATGAATAAGGGGTTAAAGTGTAATTAAATTAAATTTGCGGGCTTTATAAAAATAAGGCCGAAAATTAGAGGTTAAAAGGATTTAAAGTAAAGTTTATAAGATTTTATAAAGTTTTGGGGTTAAATGGTGAATTTTGGAAACTTAGGGGTAAAACCGTAATATAAGGAAATCAATGGTCAAGGAAATATTAAGGAGGTCAACCTTGACCATATGGTAGGTTTTGACTAAATTAGATAAGTTAGATAACTTATTTAAGGTTTTATAATAAGATAAGTATTTAATTGTAACAATTTTATAACATAGGTGGTGAATATGTTATTACTGAAAATAAAGGGTGTATAATGGTATTATAAACACCCATGGGCTATTAGGAATTTTTAGGAATTTATTGGGTTGATTTTGGAATTAGAATGAACTATATATGTATAATATATAGTTATTATGTCATTATGACACTTTGGAGAAATATAGGTGGTGGAATTATAAATACCGTAAGTATATGGGTTGATATGGATATTTATAACCCTTTAGGGAAATTGGTAATTTTTAGAATTATATAAGAGTATTTATTAAGATATGTGTATAATATATAGTTTTAATGATATTATAGAACTATATGTTATAAATAGGGCCAAATGGCAACTATAGAACAGTTTGGGGTCTGTTGGAATTTACAAAAAATGACCATAGGTTATACTCTTTTATAAGTTAGAAATGTTATATTAAATGGTATATATAACATGGTATAAATAATGGGGTGATTTTGTAAATAAAGGAGACTATGGTTCATGGAAAGAATAAGGTTTAATATATATGCCTATGCGGCGGCAATATATAATAGTTTTGTATAAAAACTATAGGTTATAAGTTAAAGGAAATAAAATATCATATCAAATGATATTAGTATATGGTATAACATTACATAATGTTATGTGGTCAAAATAGAATTTAAATAAATTCAAGGGCTGTACCGAATATTAAAGGTTGGAAAATGAATTTTAGACTAAGGTCTATAATGTTATAAATGTTATAACAATTATATGGTATTAAGGTGGTTTAGATGGAATTAATATAAGGAAGGATATTCACATTAATAATGTGACAAACTATGAATAAATGAGATTTATAAGCTAAGGTATTTATTGAATAAACCTTAGGAGTTGTAAATATACAACATAAAATGTTACTCATGTTAGGATAATAATCTTAATATAATTTGTATAATATAATACAACTAAAATAATCATCTAATAAAAGATGATAAAAAATAACATAAAATATAAGAGTTTATTAAACTCATGGGAATTACCTACGTGGTAAATATATACATACACAAGAATAATGTATATAGGAGGTGGATATATATTATGGTTGGAAACCATATAATATAATGGTGGTGGTTATTATATGAAAAATAGTTACGAACTTAAGGTATGAGTTTTTGAATGCAAATATAATTTGCTAAAGGTAATGAATAATATAATACAATGTATTATAATGGATGGTGGGAAAAATAATACAATATAATATAATAATGCATGCATACATGCAACTATAGGTTACGTACCTAAATTAAGGATGGATAAGATTAAAGAAATATAATGAATTAAACTTAACAGTTGAAATATTTTGTCATACGAGGTTAAAGTAACAAAGCCGACGGTTTAGATAAACCCGTAACAAATAACTGTAGAAAACAGGGATGAACTGTCGGGGTTACTTGTTATTCGGAAATACCGGATGTAGATAGTCATGGAGACTGACTTATAGTTTTAATACCGTTTAGATCATACTTCAGACAGGACGCTTGACGAGCTAGTGGACTACATGCGCATCCTAGGTCTTGGTGAACGGTATGTAAAGGGGTTTGATCCGAGTTGTCCTAAGGAAGCTCCTTGGGCTCGGATTTGGTTGATATAACTTGTGTGTTATGTGTGTGGATACATGTATGTGTTAAGTGTTACTGCATTATTTATTTATGCACGAGCGTCCTACGGGACTAACACTACGTCGACTATAGATCGACTTATATAAACATACATATACGTTATTGTGATGACATGACGGTTACTTGATATAATACCGATAGTATTAATATTAAGTATATGGTAACCTAAGTAAAACACTTAGGGACGAGTCACGACATTGTCGGTCTCTAGAGCATGGATCTCGAACATGAATATAACCTAGATTACTTCTAGGTATGCGTGAGACCCATTGGGCAGCTAATTAATAATTATTCTCCATAAGACTAAGAGCATATCTTAAACATTATGAGAGAGAGATGGTATGAGTTGAGGTGAGGAATCCCGGTGGTTTACGAACACTTGGTTGCGCATTTGTGATCACTAAGGGTTTCCGATTGGATTCCGCTCAGGTTATACCCAACGAGCCCAAACTGGATCGTGGGTCAGGTGGCTACGGCCTTTTATATGGACGTCTTACGAGACATAAGAGAGTCAGGGGCCTCCGGACCTCTGGCGAAATGAGCACCTTTGTGTGTACGGGAGGACTACTGTCCATGGTGAGGTTATAGGGTTGTCCTAACATGACGCCCAACTGGTATTAATTAAACATGGTTTGGATGGATGGGCCTTAAAGGCCAAATTAAATTAACTATGGAAACTGTACGCTACGGCGATTGTACATTGTACATATGGATGGGCCTTGAAGGCCAAATTAAATTAAATTAATAAAGGATGGTTTACGCTACGGCGATGTACATTGTACATTATATTGTTATTACTCGATACGTTCGATATATAAATGTTGTTGAGATATTAAATGAATGTTTGGATTGGATGGATGGTTAATGTTTGTGAATATTTGGATGGATGCTTATGTATTTATGCATTATATTACAGTTTTGATTATAACTGTAAAATGGTAAAGCATAAAACCAATCTAATAATAAGATGGTTAAAATGACTAAGTGACCAATAGGGTCCAGGCCCGGCATACTCAGCGTCTATCGCTGATACTACACCATTACAGGTTGTTGATTATTGTCGAAGCCGAAGAGCGGGAACAGGGTAATTGGAGTTTACTTAATTATTACTGCACATGGAGTTTGTCTATATGACAATGAGGATGGTGAATTGTATTATGGTAAGGTTATGTATATTCAGGATTGGGTAGACGCTCACTTGTCGATGTTTATGATTTATGGACTTAGTATGATGTATAGGAGTTTCTCGTTATCACGGCGGTTAGCAGTTTGTTTATGTTGGAAGTTGGATGTAGTTTGGCTTCGTTGCTCGCATGGGCGAGTAATGGCGGTGACACCCGAGTGAGTATTGTATTATTTTTAATTCTTCTGTGATTTGCGTATTATTTACTGAGAGAGAGAGATTAGATTATGGAGAGGGGTGTTACAAAAAGTGGTATCAGAGCGGAGTACCGCTCTGATGACGAGAAAGTAGGTTAAGACAGTGAGCTTAGGACTTGGGAAATTACGGGAAACATTTGGGAGGTACGAGACGATTCGTCTTAGAAAGATATTGGGTTTAGTAACGCAAATTGCGTGATAGGTAGCCTTTAAGGCAATTCAATATATACTGGTTGTGTACGGTAATATACCGAATATTTATGTGACATACTGTACTACAGATGTCTGGGGGAACTAGAGGGCGTGGTAGGTAGAGGTGGAGGCGGTGACCCCACGAATCCAGGAGTGCAGAGACAATTGCTGCTGTTCTTGCACAGCTGGGTACTCAGATAGGAGGAGCACCAGCCCACCCGCCACAGCCCAGGGAAACGAACTGGCTGAAGTCAGTTAGCGAGACCCGACCACCTACATATTCAGGGGAGCCAGACCCCGTAGCTTTGGAGCATTTCATGTTGAACATGAGAAGACATATGAGGCTTTACAAGTACCTGCCAACCAGAAGGTTGTCATTGCTGCTTTCCATCTGAAGGATGCAGCCAGCACTTGGTGGAGGTTGGTCAAGGACCATCACCTGGCTACGCCCGACTTTTCGTGGGCTGCCTTTGTAGAGTTGCTGAGGGAAGTACTACCCAGCACATCTTAAACAGAAGAAGCGCCATGAGTTCGAGACATTACTCAGGGAGGTCTGACCGTGGTGAGTACTACGCTCGATTCATTGGTCTGCTGGACTTTATCCCCGGTGTAGATTACTCAGAGACCGTGAAGGTCGAGAAGTTCGGGGGGGGGGTGGATTGTTGTTCGCATCCAGATGGCGATGGGTGCTACCCTCTACACTACCATCCAGGTATTAACATGAAAGCCATAAATTCTTTACTTACTACATTACCGGTAAACTTGTGGGAACTTACCAATGAGATTCCAGGAGTGTTATGAGGCTGCCTCGAGGACGGAGCTAATGCTCCAGACTCGGGAAGAGACTCTCGGGGCCAAGAAGAGAAAGAACCCTGAGGGAGAGTCTGAGGGTGGAGGAGCATCTCCAGGCGAAGGCCAGAAAAAGGGGAAGTAAGGACTTATCCCACTCTAAATGTTTATCATATTAAATACCTTATGAATGCTGACCCGAAACCTTGAACAGGAAATTCTTTCCAAAGAAAGGGCAGCAGGGTCCCCAGGGAGCAAAGGGGAAGGAACCGTCCTTCGGTTGACCGGCCCAGCTATTGATGCTAAGCCTCTGAGATCTGCACCTCCTAAGGGTGAGAACACCTACCTCTTAAATTAAATTGTGACCTTAACCTTTATATCATCAGATATTAACTTAAACTAAATAATACTATCAGGCACCGGACAGCCCCGCGCCATTTTTATTGCAAGCGTTGTGGGAAGGACCATCCTGGGGTCGACTGCAATGGCCGCAAAGTCGAGTGTCGGTGCTGCACAAAGAGGGCCATAGGGAATTCGAGTGCTGGATGAACCCAGAGAGCCGTAATTACAGGCCACCAAAGAATACTCAGAAGACCTCAGCTGGAGGATCTGGAGTACCACGAGGCGGTCAGGATGGCCAGACATCTACTGATGCTGGAGCCCAGAAGGGCAAGGGAGTAGATAGGGCATGAGTACCCTAACTCCATGAGACCGCTGGTGGAAGACTTTGCTTACTTTCTATGTACTTACCTTGGATGTTAGACGGAGCTATGTTATAAATATGTGGGAGTGTGTCATTGACCACTCGCCTTTTGTGTATGACCTTTGAGATTATGTGGACTCGATACGAGTAACCTTGAAACCTTGATGGAGTATTATATATATGAACAGGATGTTAATGCTTACATTATCATGTAGCCATACTCAACGACACAGAGTCAATGAGACCGGAGATTACTGAACCAGAATTTCCACCTGCATGGCGCACTTGCTATTGCAAGCGCTATGACAAGTAAACCACTGAAATTTCCATCTGCCTTGCGCACTTACTACAGCAAGTGCAGCGACAGCAACAGCAACAGCTACTGCAAATGCAATTGCAACAACTACTACTTTTTAGTCTTTTATTATATATATACCAAAAAAATGTTTTTCAAACTTTTCATACAAACCTTGAAATTAGAAACTTATAAACTTGGAAGAAGACCGTTAGTCTAACCACTGCAACTGGAGAAATTATACAACCACTGTGATTGTAAACCACACCAGTTTAATTGTTTGGGAATTTTCAGACAGGGCTTATTAGCCAAATACCATCAGTGTATACCCGCATTTAATGCTAATCACTACTAGTGATGAATGTTTAGTCCTTATGGACAAGCATACCCTTTGTAGATGCACCACCGTCAGTGAGGATGGTTGGGAAGTGAAGAGCCAAGTTGCTCAAGCTATTATGCAATCTGCAATGCATCCAATTAAACGGATGAGGGAACGAATATGAACTATGGATGAGATATGATCAGGATAAACAGGGAGAAAAGGAATGTGTATTGTACTCAATGAGATCGAATTAAGAGAACCAAGTTTGCTAAATATAGCACAGATTTACTTACAAGCCGGCGTTATGGCTTATGTCTTATGGCACGAATTACCACTGATGCCACAAGGCAATAGCACTTACAACAAGATAAACGATAACATAAAAAAAAGAAGAAAGAGAAAAAAGAAAAATAGGATATCCATCAAAGGGAGATTGACAACAGAATACTTCACAATAACCGTGTGACAGACATTACCAGTTTACTAAACGAGACATGGGACGACCGCACTCCGATAGGAGCATGTGGGCCTGACAGACTTATTTATGAGTTAGTCGGGTAAGTAGTAATGTATCAGTACGGTACCCCATGCAAGTAGACAAGTAGTGTTAGGAACACGAGAAGTAGTCAACTCCATACTACGGACAGTAAGACAGATTACCTCGAAGATGGACGAGAAGAGCCGCAGTTTAACCAACGGGCTAGAGAAATCAAGAACCTTCAACACAGAGCAGTAGACGGTATACAGTAAAGACAGAGAACATTTCAAGGACGTGAACACGGAAGGAAAAAGAAACAGGAAAAAACCCATTATGGACGAATAATATGTAGAATCCTCATAAGGATCAAGCAAACTCTTGCAATCCAGAGGAAATCTACCAGATGATGTGGACATAAACGCGTGACTACGCAAGGATGAAGACAAAGCTATATAGTAGCAGATACCTTAAGCAAGAACAATGGACTTGGAATGTACCACTCACATGATAATTCGCTCATCTTATCTGTTGGACTCATGAGATATTAGCTGCTGAGAGTTTACGCCTCTGCACTCTGTAGGACTGAGTGTTTTGGTATTGCACTTGTGCAGTTATTAATCTAGTGGGAATACGGGGAGATGTAATGGATATCAACACGAGTGTGTAAAAAAAAAAAGAACTACAACAGTGTGTTACTCCGGAACAAAACCACCAGGAGACACGGATGACAATCATATCTCTGTGGACATATAGGCTGGTACGTCTTAATATTATAAAGACAAGTGCAAAGAGCACTAAGTACTAACAGTAGCCAATGTCATATTACACCTCAAGCTGAATATCAGTGAGAGAAGACACACGCATGTATGCTAGTGATCCAAATAAGGGGATACACAGCAATGGAAAAAGGCAAATTGAGCCTATGTTCATGGGTCTGCACCCATACGGAGCGAGTGGGCCCATTAGAATGAACTTGGGAGAGAGCACAAATGATCAGTGCCTCACCTTTATATATTGTGGAGCCCAGAAGGGCTAGAGTCATACCCGTCTCTCTGATATGAGGATAATCCACGAGTTGGAGAACTCTTTGAGAGCCAAGTATCCAGCGCTCCTTGTTGAGCGGCTGTTGTATACTTGTGGGGTACGGGGGCGTAACCCTTTTTAAGGGGGGTAGAGCCTCTTGGCTGTGCACGTGTGTGCACTAAGTTTTGTTTGTTTAGTATGCATTGCATACAAAGAATTGGTGGTGTGCGGGGCATACGAGGTTTGTTTGTTTAGTATGCATGGCATACAGTGAGGTTTGTTTGTTAGTATGCATGGCATACAGTGAATTGGTTTGTTGGTTATGTTGGTACGCGGGGCGTACGTTGTTTGGTTTGTTTGTGTGTGATGTGCACTTGTATGTATGTATCTTATGAGATACTGTTTGAATGTTGTATTTACACCCATGTGTGTAGTACTTTCTTATGCTACTTGTGATATATATATATTATATTGCTTTGTAGAATGATTACATATGGTATCGCCTAGATACGAAATGAATCATTAGATATGGAATGTGGAACGATGGATGTTATGGACACCTCAGGGAGGTTGTCAGGGTTTGTAGAACTGATAGGAAATGATGGTGCTGATGGATCACCTATATCCATATATGATTGAACTAACGCCACAAAGTGATGGCTATGTGCTGTATAGGCACAATACGATGTGTGTAAATGATATATCACATAGATATACATTATGGGAATAATGGGTAGTTATACATTTATATACATACCTATTTGATTAAGCGACTTCGGGACGAAGTCTTTTAAGGGGGGTAGATTGAAATACCCCAAATTAATAAAACATGGATTAAATATCTAATCACATTGATTAAGGCCTAAACATGCCTTAAAAGTCAACTGAGAACAACAGTGGTCAACACAAAGCAAGATGTTGCACCCTTTGACTGTTTAGGGTAAATAAATACCCAAATGAACTTCTTAGGACCTAAAAATTTGTCCTAAGTATATTAACACATTACTAAACATATTACAATTGTTGGACAACACTCCAACACAAAGAACAAGCATTTACATGCTTCAAGGTCAAGTAGAGCAAAAATGTGCTCTAAGAATACCTTAAAGGTCTAATGACCTCTAAATGATATAAAATTGGATACCATGATCAAATATCATGTAAGGAACACAAAAAACCGTTGTCAAAGAAAACCAAGCTCAGGAACACCTTGCGACACAAAATGTGCACTAAAAAACCTTAAAGCACGTTTTTGTGTAATTGCCTTCTAAATTGGTTTTAAATGGGCTAAAAGGTTATAATTACCTTTAAATATGATAATATATCATATTATATCATATTAGGAATTTAATTCCAGAAATTTACAAATTTTTACAAATTTAATATTAAAATATTAATAAAACCCTTAAAGGGGGCCCGTTTGGGTCAACATTGACTAAGTTGGTCAATGTTGACCATTGACCACGAATTGGACCTCATAAAATCGGTTCATTAAGGCTCCTAAGAAGCCATGTGACAATCCCATGTGACAATTAAATATACCTCATTACTTTTACATAAAATAAGAAAAAGTAAACTTTAACATATTAAAACATAAGTTGTCTACCACTTGCTTACCTACCCATGTGAAGGTGCCGATTGAAGAGCTCCTTCTCCTTGTTATACGGTGGTTCAAGCAAGACAAGACAATGCATGGTGACTCACCTTTGACTAATTGATTAAAGTCACATTATTACTCCATTATTGAATCAATTAGGAATCAATCACCACCACCTTTCTCAATCATGGCCGGCTGCCTATGCTCTTGTCCCATTGATATACAACTACAATCAATCAGCAATGAGTCATCAAACACTAATGCATTAAAAAAGGCAAAAAATGTGTTTAAGACAATTTAGGTTACTTCCTCATTAGTCTCCATTCAGCCGTGAGACTCCTTGCCAAATGCTCTCTTTGGCTCCTCCTGACCGTAGGTAAGCTGCCAAAACTCCATGGTGAGAGCTCTTGCTCTAGGTAAGCTTCTAAGGCATAAAAATGTCCATTTTCTTCATCTTTCTTTCCTTTTCTTCCATTGATCTAGACTCAACCATTTCTATACATTTATGTTAGAGTGTTTTGGAGGTAAAAGACGGATAATTTTCGGCTGTGTACAAGATCTAAGGAGTAAAGTTCAAGTCCTTGACCATTTAAGGTAAAAATGGCTTTAAGCACATACTCTTCTTCCTTGTAAATTTCGGTTGTAAACCTTGGTTCCCTAGCCTTATTTTCTCTCCTTTCATGTGGATTAAGTTGGTATACCAAGATCTACAAGGAGTAGCTAGATCCATGCCAAAAACACCATTTTTGGCATCTTAAACAAGGTAAATCTTAGCCATCTTCCAAGCTAGCTTCCCACGGTTTTGTACCTTGTTTTTAGGAGTGTTTTGATACTCTTTATTTCTGGAAAAAAATAGGGCCGAGGTTAGATCTCCAACAAACTTGAAGATTAAGGTAAAAATCCATGATTTCATGACTTAAATTACTTCCCATTGGTTAGCTCATGTTTGGAGTTTAATCATGTCTTGTTTTCTACATGAAGACAAGTAAATCAAGCTGTGGAGAAATTCTCCTTAGGTGGCGAGACCAAACAAGGTCTTAACCTTGCTAAATCAGGTATAAATCACTTAAATCTACACTTGGTATATTAATATGTGTTTATACATATTTACATATATGCCGTGAGTGAAGGAGTTATATTAAGGTCTTATTTTGACCTTAGGTGATTAAGGAATGGTTTAATAATTTTTATAACTAATTAAACAAGCATAATTGTCAAATTTAAGACATTATGTGGAAGTTTGGTAATTAAATGAAAAATATGTGGTGAGGCCGAGATTTATAAGCATTTTTGAGACATTTATGTGTAATTTATTTTGTGAGCAATGTTTTTGTATAAGGCCATGTACTTTAGGCCATTTCATTTATTTATATTTAGTTTAAAGTAGGTTTTAGGTGATATTTATATATTACCGAAATGAATAAGGGATTAAAGGTAATTAAATTAAATTTGGGGGCTTTATAAAAATAAGGCCGAGAAAATTAGAGGTTAAAAGGATTTAAGTAAAGTTTATAAGATTTTATAAAGTTTTGGGGTAAATGGTGAATTTGGAAACTTAGGGGTTAAAATCGTAATATAAGGAAATCAATGGTCAAGGAAATATTAAGGAGGTCAACCTTGACCATATGGTATGTTTTGACCAATTAGATAAGTTAGATAACTTATTTAAGGTTTTTATAATAAGATAAGTATTTAATTGTAACAAATTTTATAACATAGGTGGTGAATATGTTATTACCGGAAATAAAGGGTGTAAATGGTATTATAAAAACCCATGGGCTATTAGGAATTTTAGGAATTTATTGGGTTGATTTTGGAATTAGAATGAACTATATATGTATAATATATAGTTATATGTCATTATGACACTTTGGAGAAATATAGGTGGTGGAATTATAAATACCGTAAGTATATGGGTTGATAGGGATATTTATAACCTTTTAGGGAAATTTGGTGATTTTAGAATTATATAAGAGTATTATTAAGATATGTGTGTATAATATATTGTTTTAATGATATTATAGAACTATATGTTAAAATAGGGCCAAATAGCAATTATAGAACAGTTTGGGGTCAGTTCGAATTTACAAAAAATAACCATAGGTTATACTCTTTTATAAGTTAGAAATGTTATATTAAATGGTATATATAACATGGTATAAATAATGGGGTGATTTTGTAAATAAAGGAGACTATGGTTCATGGAAAGAATAAGGTTTAATATATATGCCTATGCGGCAATATATAATAGTTTTGTATAAAAACTATAGGTTATAAGTTAAAGGAAATAAAAATATCATATCAAATGATATTAGTATATGGTATAACATTACAATGTTATGTGGTCAAAATAGAATTTAAATAAATTCAAGGGCTGTACCGAAATATTAAAGGTTGGAAATGAATTTTAGACTAAGGTCTATAAGGTTATAAATGTTATAACAATTATATGGTATTAAGGTGGTTTAGATGGAATTAATATAAGGAAGGATATTCACATTAAATAATGTGACAAACTATGAACAAATGAGATTTATAAAGCTAAGGTATTTATTGAATAAACCTTAGGAGTTGTAAATATACAACATAAAATGTTACTCATGTTAGGATAATAATCTTAATATAAGTTGTATAATATAATACAACTAATGGAATAATCATCTAATAAAAGATGATAAAATGTAACATAAAATATAAGAGTTATTAAACTCATGGGAATTACCTACGTGGTAAATATATACAACACAAGAATAATGTATATAAGGATGGATATATATTATGGTTGGAAACGATATAATATAATGGTGGTGGGTATTATATGAAAATAGTTACGAACTTTAAGGTATGAGTTTTTGAATGCATATAATTTGCTAAAGGTAATTAATAATATAATACAATGTATTATAATGGATGGTGGGAAAAATAATACAATATAATATAATAATGCATGCATACATGCAACTATAGGGTACGTACCTAAATTAAAGGATGGATAAGATTAAAGAAATATAATGAATTAACTTAACAGTTGAAATATTTTGTCATACGAGGTTTTAAAGTAACAAAGCCGACCGGTTTAGATAAACCCGTAACAAATAACTGTAGAAACAGGGATGAACTGTCGGGGTTACTTGTTATTCGGAAATACCGGAAGTAGCTAGTCATGGAGACTGACTTATAGTTTTAATACCGTTTAGATCATACTTCAGACAAGGACGCTTGACGAGCTAGTGGACTACACTGCGCATCCTAGGTCTTGGTGAACGGTATGTAAAGGGGTTTGATCCGAGTTGTCCTAAGGAAGCTCCTTGGGCTCGGATTTGGTTGATATAACTGTGTGTTATGTGTGTGGATACATGTATGTGGTTAAGTGTTACTGCATTATTTATTTATGCACGAGCGTCCTACGGGACTAACACTACGTCGACTATAGATCGACTTATATAAACATACATATACGTTATTGTGATGACATGACGGTTACTTGATATAATACCGTAGTATTAATATTAAGTATATGGTAACCTAAGTAAAACACTTAGGGACGAGTCACGACATTGTCGGTCTCTAGAGCATGGATCTCGAACATGAATATAACCTAGATTACTTCTAGGTATGCGTGAGACCCATTGGGCAGCTAATTAATAATTATTCTCCATAAGACTAAGAGCATATCTTAAACATTATGAGAGAGAGATGGTATGAGTTGAGGTGAGGAATCCCGGTGGTTTACGAACCACTTGGTTGCGCATTTGTGATCACTGAGGGGTTTTCGATTGGATTCCGCTCCAGGTTATACCCAACGAGCCCAAACTGGATTGTGGGTCAGGTGGCTACGGCCTTTTATATGGACGTCTTACGAGACATAAGAGAGTCAGGGGCCTCCGGACCTCTGGCGAAATGAGCACCTTTGTGTGTACGGGAGGACTACTGTCCATGGTGAGGTTATAGGGTTGTCCTAACATAACGCCCAACTGGTATTAATTAAACATGGTTTGGATGGATGGGGCCTTAAAGGCCAAATTAAATTAACTATGGAAATTGTACGCTACGGCGATTGTACATTGTACATATGGATGGGGCCTTGAAGGCCAAATTAATTGAAATTAATAAAGGATAGTATACGCTACGGCGAATGCACATTGTACATTATATTGTTATTACTCGATACGTTCGATATATAAATGTTGTTTGAGATATTAAATGAATGTTTGGATTGGATGGATGGTTGGTTAAGTGTTTATGAATATTTGGATGGATGTTTATGTATATTTATGCATTTATATTACAGTTTTGATTATAACTGTAAAATGGTAAAGCATGAAACCAATCTAATAATAGATGGTTAAAATGACTAAGTGACCAATAGGGTCCAGGCCCGGCATACTCAGCGTCTATCGCTGATACTACACCATTACAGGTTGTTGATTATTGTCGAAGCCGAAGAGCGGGAACAGGGTAATTGGAGTTCTACTTTAATTATTACTGCACGTGGAGTTTTGTCTACATGACAATGAGGATGGTGAATTGTATTATGGTAAGGTTATGTATATTCAGGATTGGGTAGACGCTCACTCGTCGATGTTTATGATTTATGGACTTAGTATGATGTATAGGAGTTTCTCGTTATCACGGCGGTTAGCAGTTTGCTTATGTTGGAAGTTGGATGTAGTTTGGCTTCGTTGCTCGCATGGGCGAGTAATGGCCGGTGACACCCGAGTGAGTATTGTATTGTTTTTAATTCTTCCGCTGTAAGACGTTTTATTTGTTGCTACGTGAGAGATTATTACGTGATTATGGAGAGGGGTGTTACATATATCCTAGCATGTTGTGACATTGATTAAGCACTTTAAACTAACCTAATCCACTCTCTATATTCCTCTGTCAATATCTGTTAACTTACATATTTTCCACTGCAGTTTTCTTCTCTGTTACAGTTTTGTTCTTCTACTAATGATACAGATTTTTCCTTTCCTTCTTCCCATTAGCTAAATGGTTCTCAATCTTGCATAACTTAGTTAAACAATTCCCATTACACCATTTCTAGTTTCACTCAACTACACCTCTTCCTCCTGTTATTAACCAAGGTGATAATCTCATATTTCTTCTCTGAACATATCCATGTTCTTCTCTGTCAAACTGCACTTAAGTTCACTAAATTCCTAACCAAAATTTGACAGAGTTTCCCTACATTTCTAAGTATGCTCACCACATTAATTTCTTATTCATACAGTTTACAACCTGCTCAACATATTCAATATCAATATACCCACAAACTTCTAACACTTACTGCACACTTAATACTCACACTTAGCATTTTGTTTACGTGCTCCCAAAAGATCCAAAACTACAAATACCATCCATATTAATATACCCCATTCCTTTCCTACGGTTACAGTGGTTCAACCATTGCCAAGGCAATGTACTCATTCCTACATAAACATCAAAATCTGTACAGAGGTAGTTCAATTACCTTAGGTTTCTTGCTTCTTTCCTTTTTCTCCTTCTCCTTTCTTGCTCCTCTTTCCTTCTTTGTGTTTCTTGATTTATTAGGCCAAGCTACAACCACGTACAAGACACACACACATACACAAAAGCTAGTAAATTTCTAACTTACGTATAAACCCTAGCTTGTGAGAAAACATTTACAACTCTTAGGAATTCTTACCTTGAGCTTCTAAATGGAGTTTTTGGGTAGGAAATGGAAATGCTCAGCTCTCACGGTGGAATATCAAAACCGGCTGAACAATGGAATAGTGTGTTCACGTGAGTTTTTGATTTTATAAAGGAAAACTGGAAAAAAAGATGAGCTTTGGTTCCTTTCTTACCTTAGAACATGAAGAAGAAGATGAAGCTTCAAATGGTCATCCTTGGGCTCCAAAACGATTATACCCTTAAAAATGTAGTTGGAGATTTTTGGTTTTTGAAAGGTGTAAAACGATCTCCAAAGTGAGACGAATTCAACGGTATAATTTTTTGTAGCATTTGGAGGTGATTTGGGGTTTCAAAAATGAGAAGGAAGTGAGCTGCTATGTGTGGATTCTTCAAATCGCCATAGAGCAGAGAGAGAAGAAGAAGAAGAAGAGTCTCTGGCAGAGAGGAAAACGTGAGAGTGCTGGGTGAGGGAGGGAGTAGAGAGGGTTTGCTTTTTATTTTGTTACTTTACTGTTTGTCTCTTAGCACATACGGAGGGAAAATAGAAGAGAAGTGTGGGCTAACAAAAACGTGCCCAGTTTACCAATATTGTAACACCCCATCTCCAAATACAATGATCGACGCCCTAAGTCCATCTCGTACATTAACAACGCAGCGGAAAAGTTCTACTAAATTGGTGTTACCGTCGTTAGTCACCCACGTGACTAACTAGGCCTATTCTCTTACAAGTCACGGTCTAACTAACCGGATAATCATTCGAGCATCTATACAATATAAATCATAAACCACAGCTTATACCGAGTATCTCATATCCTAATACATCACACTAACACTCATCATTTACTAAACGAGTGTACATGCACAACTCGTGTAACAAATGTAAAAGCAACCCGAAGTACCCTACCCGCTCCTACTCTCAGGTTGAGTCCTCGTCTGGCACCTACCTGCAAAGTTTAAATCACAGGCCCCAAGGGGCTCAGCACATGGCTGGTACAGAAAACGTGCAGCCCACAAGCTAACAGGGCTACACACGACTGCTTTGTCGTAAACATGCAATTGTTTATTCATACAAATAATAATAAGAAGTACGATAACAAACACACATTTATGTGAAACATTCACAACTTAAATAAATCGAACGTCGTAATGGACGCCCATTAATGAGTAAGTTAGATTCCTAACTTCTGAGGCCCGAGAATTGTTTAGTTCTCGTGTTTGACCATACCTTATAAGTGTCAACCGTTCTCTTAATAGAATTGGTTGTTCTCTAACTGAATTGTTTATTTTTGTCGGGTCAAGGTAACCCTAGCCAATGAGTTATTAGCTCCATTGGGTTAATAAACACAAATTCTTAAGTTTTGAGGGGTGTAGGCTTGACCCTCCCGCGCCTCCTGAATTTGCCTCCCACCTCGAACTGTTCACTCGAGCTGGTCGGGTCTGTTTGTTGACCCTAGGCGACAAGTCGTAGATGAGTCATATGCGGAAGACAGATCTGATACAGATGCCGACCTCCTAACCTAAACATGCATGATCGGAGTCAGTCCCGGATTCCTCTCCTCCAAGTTCCAGTTAGTTGAAGTCTCATTGACAATTTGTTAGTTAAACCTCTCTCGGTATTAACCAACTAACAACAGGGAGTATTTATAACCTTATACAATTGTTACTAAACATAGTTAATGAACAAGCTCTCAATCAAGTCGTGTTAGTGTGCAATGGACACACAAAACAATACATTAAATCGGTTTCATGCTTAATCTTGTTTGGTCGTATCACAATAACACATAGCACACAAACCGAGTAGACCCGTTAGCAAACATGCTACAAGAATCCCATACCGTACACCGGAGATTGGCTAGCTCTTAATCCCACGTTCGCCTAATCCGCCAAACGCCTCCGACTATCTAGATCTGTAACCAGAACTAGTATTAGTATCTTGTGTCTTAGAACTAATTGGGTTCTCTTTACAACTTAAACCTCTTCCTAGGTTAACCCGGGATAATAGTATACCGTGAAACGGGTTTGTTCATTTAGGAGCGTTTTTAAACTCAATTCTAATTCATTAACATACTAACGTCGTTAGCAGTTATTTAGTTGTACACTTAGCAACTTTAGACTTATACGGACCTTGTAATAGGTTTTCGTATTTTTCACTATTCATCTCATTTCACTATTCATTTATACGGTTCGTATTCTACTATTCATTTATACGGCCTCGTATTTTACTATTCACCGTATTTCACTATTCGCATATATGTCGCGTATTTTACTGTTCACGTATATGTATTTACTATTCATGTATACGTATTTACTATTATGTATACGTTTTACGTATTTACTATATGTATAAGTATGTACTATTCACGTATACGGGTATTTCCACGTATACCAAAATTTACGTATACGTCCGTATGATACTCCGTATCAATATGTATTTATTTCTTTTACCAATATAACTTGTATTTTCTTAAAATACTTTAAGTATTGATTTCTCCTATACTTATTAAATTACGGGTATACCCCTCGTATACCTCAAGTTATATACGGGTCTCATTTAACCCCGTCTTAACTCTGTTTCTTTTACAACTTGTTTCTAAATTCTTTATTTAATTTCCTTAACCTTCTAAACACATAAAAATGTGTTATCTACATTCCTTACCCATAGTTTTCTTTTAATTTCTATTTTACTCATTATAAGTTCTAAACTTGTTATTTTATTTCTAATTTCTTCCAAAGTCTTTCTTAATTAATTTCTTTTACTTTTGGTCAATTACTAAAATACCCAAGTTTGACCAGTATTTATGGTCAAACCTCCTAACTTTCCATTATTTACAATATTACCCCTAAAGTTAATTTAACTTAACTTTTTATTCCTTTATCCTTTTAATATCTAATCTTTTGCTAAAAAATTATTCTAGCTCCTCTAAACATTTCACAAACTGTCATTGACCAAGTTTGACCATGTTTGACCACATTTGACCAGGGAAATTACCATTTTACCCTTGTGGTCTTTTCTTTTATCCTAACTCATTTATTAACCAATTTAACTCCAATTAATTTCTAATTTTCGTAACTAATTTTCCTATAGATTTTTGAACATCAAAAATCATTTTTAACATCTCTAAATCACCAGATTTAATTATCTAATGTTATAGTATATAAATACCATCTTTTATTAACCTTAAATATACCAAAAACCTTATAAATTCCTTATAACACTTATAAACTCTTTATAAATTGTAAACTTAATTCTACAATTATTTTCTCATCATCTAAACTCTCAAAAATTCCATATTGACCCCATAATTTTCAGTATTAACCTTTAGGTACCAAAACTTCCTAAATTTTGCATATTACTCTAATTCCTTTAATATAACTAAGTTAGATAATTTTTCTAACTCATTAATAAGCCCTTAATTTTCGGCCATACTGAAATTCATAGTATATGAATTTTTTCTTGTATATTATGATAGTTTATATTGAAGCTTATATCACAAGGAGTATAAATCTATTCTTAGATTTAATAAACATTAACTTTTAATAAGCTAAAATTGAATATTAATCACCAAATTTCGGCAATAATAATAAGATGAACAATATGTTAGATCATATATAGATCAACAATTTGAACCTTGAAATAGGTAGTTGTAGTATTTACCTTGTATATTAACCATTAGCTTAATATTTAAGCTTGATTTCCTTAGAAATTTTGACAGCAATTTGCTAGAGAAATTGGCTCCAAAATCATAGAATAAGATGAAGAATAAGAAGGGTTAGTAACCCTAGGCACTCGGCCTTGATGAAAATCTAAGAAGGAAGAGTTTCCAAAAAGGCAATGTTTTACCTCGAGAATCAAAGGCACTTCTTCGTGGTTTTTCCTGAGAATCTAGGGGCTCATGAGCTATGGTTGTAAAGCTCTTCGAAAGAGGATTCCAACGAGCTATCAATCTTGTTATTTAAATTTAAGATGAGAAAGTTATGATCTGTGCAAGACAAGGTGTTCTTTAATGTTCTAATCTAGCTAAATGGTGTTCTTCATGGAGTTTCTTCAAAGAGAGGAGGAGCTACGAGTTTGGGAGCTCTCATAATGACAGGTAAGTGTCTGACTAATGAATTATTAAGGGGACAAGGTGATAAGGAATCATGGAAAGTCATGGTAGGTGTAAAGTAAGCAAAATTGAATTTTAACACCTTTAATGACTCATCATGAAGTAGGCAGCCTTAGTCACGATTTTGTCTGATTTTTTTTTTTATTCCTTATATTTATGTAATATTAGATGCATTAAACTCGTTCATAAGGACTTATACCATGTGTTAGGTATGTTACATAGCCAAAAATGCCTTAAAACACCATTTTATGTGCTTCCGGGTTCACATTGATTATGCAATTTGTTTTGGCTAGTTTAAATGTGTCCTTAATATATTTACAACCTTTATAAACTTTGTTCATGAAATAGCATGTTGCTCATTCCAATTTAAACCAAGTCATTTAGTGGTTTCTCCTTGACTTTCTCAGTTTTAGTACCTGTTTACTGTGGGCTTTGTATACTTAATTTGTGTGTATACACAATGGCTCCTATGACCATTTAATTGTTGTTCCCTTATTTCTTTATGGTATTTAGGCTCATTAGCCTTTTCATTCCATGTATACATGCCTAAAGCACATTTTTGTTTCTTTAAAGCACATTTTTGTGCTCTAAGGTGTGTTTTCGGTTTAAACGCTAATTCCGCTTAATGCGTATTACTACTCTTAGAGGTATTTCCCATTTTAAATCTCTTGGGAACTTATTGGTAGTTCCCTAATTTATTTGTGCTCTTTAAAACACCTTTTGCTCTAATTGTTCCTAAAGCATGTTTTGGTGTATGTAAATTGTTGTTTAACACTTCTTCTAATGTTTCTAAGGCACGTTCTAGCCTTAGTATATCCTAGTTAGATAGTTCATTAATATATTAAGGTTTGGGGTATTTCAATCTACCCCCCTTAAAAGAACTTTGTCCCCAAAGTTCCTATGTATCTACATCTCTTAGAATACACAGGTAACTTCACACTAAAAAGTCATATAGATCACTCAATATCTGTATAGGCATTCTGACTCATAAGGTCTGCCATATATATACATTTACCACACTTGCCACACAACATATCTTTTGTATGTTTTAGTAATCAAAATACTCTTTGTATATTCTTTGTTGTGTACTCCTCATGTAACCGGTTCGGAGACAAAGGTTTTCATGTCCTCGAGTTCGTGAGTGAGTCTTAGTAAAGAACATACATGTCAACTCCAATTCCACTTTATGCTACTGCATCTACTCTTAACGTGGTTAATTGTGACCACTTGTAGGGAGTTTCAGGAATCATCCGACCCTGATGTGATCAGCATCAGTGTTGAACTATCCTTTCACCCCAATTTGTTTTAAGTTTTCCTTGATCTGGCCAAGATCAAGTTCTACCTCCCACATCAACTTCAAACAACCAAATAATTATTCATGTAGCATTTTATATATTTTAGTCCTTTTAGTCATAATCATAAATCAATACATCTCCAAATTATGGAACTCAGTCCATCAGTCATTCTTAATTCACCTCTCAGCAATTACTTAGAGAATTTAATTCCTACCAGGTTCTATATCGGTCTCATACCGATTCATACCTCATAACATTACCATATTTGGTCTCATATCAATACATATCGTAGGGATTTTAATTCCCCTGGAGTTTCTACTCCTTTTCCTGAATTCTCGCACCGAAGTTAACGAGATAAGCCTCTAATACATCTGGTATTCGCATCTAATTGTGCGTAATAACCACAACCACATAAGAATGAATACATGTGTTTATATAACATACGTATCAAACCTCACAACTAATTGTATTGTGCTATGCACACTGTAGGTTACGTACTCAATACGTGAAATATAGGCTAAGCGATTGTGCGCTCTACCCCCCTTAAAATGGATTACGCCCACGTAATCAACATTATATCATTCTTGAACACAGGTTCAAGATGTTTAGGTGTCATGGAGCATCCTAGCTTCCGTGTAGTCTATCTCACATTATGATTGGGTCAGAGGGTCTTCAACATGGTAATGGCTTAGTCTCTGTATCAAGGATTCTTATTGGTGTTCATACCAATCTTAAAACTGTGTTCCAGTGTAGCTCTAAGGCTCCAAAGTATTTGGTAGATAAGTCGTATATTTTATTCGACTGGAAGATGTGAGACACATCATTCCTTCTTCTCGTTTGTTAGGTATATCAAACCTTTAAGATACGGTCCACTAGCTTCTGTTGCGCAACTCTGATAATCTTGGGGTTTAGTTTGCCCTTCTTATCATCTTCAATATGTTTTACAGATCGTTTGTATCCTTAGAATTTAGGAATAAGGTCTCTTAATGGACGTGTGGTATCTTCATCTATACACGATCTCCATGAGTTATAGCTTGTCTATCCAGTTCTCTGGAGATCTGATGTTCATACTCTTATTACGCCTTCCAGCGTCTGATTTGTTTCCTACTAACTGACCCTCAGTCTGAGATTCCTGTGTAATCTGGACTCATTGTTTAGTGCTTATTGCTCTTCACAGTTTCCTCAAAATCTTGAGACATATAAATTGTCCATACTTACTAATCAGTGCTTCTCGCACTTCATAACCTTAATTGTTTCCTCCTGGAATGAGTTCTCTGACTCTTTTAATCTCATTAGTTTAACTGTGTTCTTTCTTTTCAATTGTCTGTGGTAAATTGCTGTTCTGGTGTGAGTTTGCATCTCTGACTGCCGTACGGAGTCGACTACTTCTCGTGTTCCTTACACTACTTGTTTACATATATGGGGTACCTTATTGATACATTGCTACTTACCCGACTAACTTATAATTAAGTCCACCAGGCCCACAAGCTCCTTTGGAGTGCGGTCGTCCCACATCTCATTAAAGTATACTTGTAGTGTTCGTCACACGCTTAGTTACAACTATTTGTGAAGTATTCTATTGCCGATCTCCTCTTTCATCAATCCATGATAACTCACTTGTCGTTCTTCTTGAACTTAATCAAGGAATATCTATCTACTGGGTTCATAACTACATTATACCTTCTGTATTTAGTACGGACTCGATCCTTTAGTAATTTGAGGTCTCTTTCCTTAGAGCCTCTTATCTTATTCCTCATGTCGATCTACTAGGAATGTACTTCCAGCTTCTTACGGAATGGACAGTGTGCTTCCTATGAAACCTTTCATACATGGTCCAGGCTACCGGCGTTACTGCACAGTCTATCTCCCATTTCATCACCTTACTTACATTGGTTTTTAATTCATAAATCTGATTGCTTTCGTGTCAATATTTGATGGCTTATATATAGTGGTTGCTTTGCTGCGCACTGTAACTTAATCTACCTAATAGGTATTATTCTCATGGCCTCCACTATCGAAGTAGCTTTAGCTTTCTCATATTGCCTATTGATGGCACAATTCTTCAATTTTGACTTCAACGTCTTGTCTTATTTTCAATCCCTTTCATGGTGTAAACACACTGGGAGTTCTCTAATTTTGGTGTTTGGCGGTTGCCGTATCGTGTTGTAAAATGGTTATCTCTTAATATGAAGGTGTTCTGCTTCAATCTCAGGTTCATAAGTAGGATAATTTCTCTCACATTCTTTCATCCTTTATGATGTTATTTACCATGTAATTTAACCGGTTACTGAAGAAGTCATCCATTGAATCACAAGCTCTTTTGAGCGTTGGCCACTTGACGTGCCATACTGTGCACTTACAATGTTTATCTCTAACGATTGCTGATTCTTAAATCCTGGGTGTTGGATACGAGGTCTGTCTCTGCAGCCTTCCATATTATTTATGTGTAACTGGAATGTTCTAAGGTAATTTCAAGATCTACGGTTCCCATTCTCCAATAGAGAGTATTCAATCTCTAAGAAGTGAAAGCCTTTTTGAGGCGTTTATTCCCACTCGTGGCCTCACAACAAGGAGAGGTATCCCCACCCTAAAAGGAATGGTTCGTTCTCCACCCCTGTCAATAGCACTATCTTAACATTCTCATTGGTGCCCTTTCTGCAATTCTTCCTTAATTTAGTATAGGTTTTCATAACCACTCGTATGTACGAGTTGTAGTTCATTCATGGCCTAGATAAGCCTTTTTATGCTTTCCTGCGCCTCGAGCTCTGATGTATTTAACATCCTTGGCTCGTAGGCCCTTAATGCTTGATTAGTTTCAAGTGATAGCCGGTGTTCGGTTAACTGTTGTATTCTTTAATCATCTGTAGGTTATCCACGTAATTCTCTAGTTCTCTGAACTCTGTCAATGTTGGGTCACATCATTGGATGTACAATTGGGTTTAACAATAAGTTGTTGTAACTCGCTTCCTGCTGTGGAAGTTCGCTTAGGTAATCTGATGTTAATCAGTGTCTGTGACAATACCTTCGCTCTCATAGATTGCGTCTTTTAGCAATCAAGAATTCATTTTCATTAGGCCTCTGCCTTCCGGTGTCTAAGTCGGATATTCACCCTGGCTATCATGTGCTGCCATGTCAATACTTTGTTCAACTTTCGTTGACTACGCCACCCGTTAATGACTAATCACACTTGGGTGTTAATGAGTTGGCAAGCAATACTAACCATCGTTTATGGGTCCTTTTCTACTCAACTATACCAACTCTATGGTGTAGTCCTTTTGAGGTTCTCTCTTTCGTGATTGCACGTCTTTGATCCTAGGTAGGTCACTACTTAAATTTGTTTTCTCTGATTCTGTTTCTGGGGTTTATCAACATCTTCAATGAAGAGTGCTGTTAATGGTATTATTCTGGGAATTCATCCCGTTTTTATTTAAAGTTGTTATGTCCTCCATCTTCATTGTATGTCGTAATACCTTCCTTGTAGGTTATTACTTACATCTGGTCTTCTCACATTGTTGAGTAATCTCTTTACGGTTCTTCCATTCAAGGTTAGGCTTGGTTTTGGGTTGATGTTCTTACCTGTAGTGTCGGTTGTCTGTTGTTGATGCTCACGTCATTTAGTTTCCTGACCAAGTCCAGCTCTCTGCTGACTGGTGTATTGATTTAGTTGTCATGGTCAGGCCGTCAGGCCCTCCCGATATTTTGCTCTTCAGTATTAAGGATTTGTAATCCGGTGTTAATATGTATTATATCCGTGGTTTTTACCATTTGGTCTTCAAGGCTTCCTGTAAAGCTTCATTGCGGCGGCACTTGCCAAGGCAAGTGCGCCATGCAAGATGGGCTATCGGTACTGTGTACGTCGGCAATGGTAAATTCTCCTAAACTCCATGTAGGTGGTAGTCCATGGGACTCCTTCTTTGCCCTTGTTGGCTTTGGTTAATTGATTATCTGGGCAGCTTCCTGACTGCTTTTGATTGTATAATTACTTATCAGGGTATTCCTCTTTCTGAGGGAACCCTTTTTCTTTTGCTTTTGCCTTGGTTCTCACTCTCGTTTTCACACCTTCGTCGTGGTTATCGAGTATTGACTCTCTTTAGGCACTACGTCGTAGTCCTATCTTGGAGTATGACTTGCATATGCATTCGTAGTCGTATGAGCTATTGCAGTCAGGTCTTTGCAACACCTTTTTTTAGGTTCGGAGTTACCCGCTTCATAATTGACTTTTAGGTAGTCCCTATGCTCTTGCGCGGTATTATCCCACTGTTACTGCTCCCTTGGACTGTTGTCCGGTGTTTCTGTCACTTATCTTGTCCTTTCATTGCACTCGTAGTACTTTCCTTCTTACTGGTATGGCGGGGTTATATCGACTGCGTAGCATGTCGACCCATTTGCCGGTAATTATTATTCTCTCATTGGTAGGATTCCACTGGTAGCGTCTGTTTCAACGTTGCGCTCCAATTGGGACCTTCAAGTCGTGAAAGACTATTGCATAACGAGGTGCTTCTCGTATTGCATAATGCTAAGTAATTGCCAGATCGGGTTTTCCCGAGTAAGAGAAAGCTTGTCATCTCTCTGGCGTTCATTTCCGGTATCTTAGAACTAGGGGCGCGGAGGGCGGGTCAGGTATTATAGCTATCCGATACACATCGGGAATCCTAACTAACACACCTCTCGCACTAACACTCAACCCTTATCCCAAAGTCTAAAGTTCCTAACTCGGTAATTCCTAAGCTCGGTAATTTCCAGTCATCAAAGCGTAACTACGCTCTGATACCACTTTTTGTAACACCCCATCTCCAAATACAATGATCGACGCCCTAAGTCCATCGCGTACATTAACAACGCAGCGGAAAAGTTCTACTAAATTGGTGTTACCGCCGTTAGTCACCCACGTGACTAACTAGGCCTATTCTCTTACAAGTTACGGTCTGACTAACCGGATAATTACTTGAGCATCTATACAATACAAATCATAAACCACAGCTTATACCGAGTATCTCATATCCTAATACATCATACTAACATCTCATCAATTACTAAACGAGTGTACATGCACAACTCGTGTAACAAATGTAAAAGCAACCCGAAGTACCCTACCCGCTCCTACTCTCAGGTTGAGTCCTCGTCTGGCACCTACCTGCAAAGTTTAAATCACAGGCCCCAAGGGGCTCAGCACATGGCTGGTACAGAAAACGTGCAGCCCACAAGCTAACAGGGCTACACACGACTGCTTTGTCGTAAACATGCAATTGTTTATTCATTCAATAATAATAAGAAGTACGATAACAAACAACACATTTATGTGAAACATTCACACCTCAAATAAATCGAACATCGTAATGGACCCCATTAATGAGTAAGTTAGATTCCTAACTTCTGAGGCCTGATAATTGTTTAGTTCTCGTGTTTGACCATACCTTATAAGTGTCAACCGTTCTCTTAATAGAACTGGTTGTTCTCTAACTGAATTGTTTATTTTTGTCGGGTCAAGGTAACCCTAGCCAATGAGTTATTAGCTCCATTGGGTTAATAAACACAAATTCTTAAGTTATGAGGGGTGTAGGCTTGACCCTCCCGCGCCTCCTGAATTTGCCTCCCACCTCGAACTGTTCACTCGAGCTGGTCGGGTCTGTTTGTTGACCCTAGGCGACAAGTCGTAGACGAGCCATATGCGGAAGACGGATCTAATACAGATGCCGACCTCCTAACCTAAACATGCATGACCGGAGTCAGTCCCGGATTCCTCTCCTCCAAGTTCCAGTTAGTTGAAGTCTCATTGACAATTTGTTAGTTAAACCTCTCTCGGTATTAAAACTAACAACAGGGAGTATTTATAACCTTATACAATTGTTACTAAACATAGTTAATGAACAAGCTCTGAATCAAGTCGTGTTAGTGTGCAATGGACACACAATAACAATACAGTAAATCGGTTTCATGCTTAATCTTGTTTGGTCGTATCACAATAACACATAGCACACAAACCGAGGTAGACCCCGTTAGCAAACAAGCTACAAAATCCCATACCGTACACCGGAGATTGGCTAGCTCTTAATCCCACGTTCGCCTAATCCGCCGAACGCCTCCGACTATCTAGATCTGTAACCAGAACTAGTATTAGTCCTGTGTCTTAGAACTAATTGGGTTCTCTTTTCAACTTAAACCTCTTCCTAGGTTAACCCGGGTATAATAGTATACCGTTAAACGGGTTTGTTCATTTAGGAGCGTTTTTAAACTCAATTCTAATTCATTAACATACTAACGTCGTTAGCAGTTATTTAGTTGTACAGTTAGCAACTTTAGACTTATACGGACCTTGTAATAGGTTTTCGTATCTTTTACTATTCATCCGTATTTCACTATTCATTTATACGGTCTCGTATTCTACTATTCATTTATACGGCCTCGTATTTTACTATTCGCCGTATTTCACTATTCACATATACGTCTCGTATTTACTGTTCACGTATACGTATTTACTATTCATGTATACATATTTACTATTCATGTATACGTATTTACTATTCATGTATACGTATTTACTATTCATGTATACGGGTATTTTCATGTATACCAAAATTTACGTATACGTCCGTGTGATACTCCGTATCAATACGTATTTATTTCTTTTTCCAATATAACTTGTATTTTCTTTAAAATACTTTAAGTATTGATTTCTCCTATACTTATTAAATTACGGGTATACCCCTCGTATACCTCAAGTTATATACGGGTCTCGTTTAACCCCGTCTTAACTCTGTTTCTTTTACAACTTGTTTCTAAAATCTTTATTTAATTTCCTTAACCTTCTAAACACATAAAAATGTGTTATCTACATTCCTTACCCATAGTTTTCTTTAATTTCTATTTTACTCATAATAAGTTCTAAACTTGTTATTTTTATTTCTAATTTCTTCCAAAGTCTTTCTTAATTAATTTCTTTTATACTTTTGGTCAATTACCAAAAATATACCAAGTTTGACCAGTCTTTTATGGTCAAACCCCTAACTTTCCATTATTTACAATATTACCCCTAAAGTTAATTTAACTTAACTTTTTATTCTTTATCCTTTTAATATCTAATCTTTTGCTAAAAAATTTATTCTAGCTCCTCTAAACATTACAAACTGTCATTGACCAAGTTTGACCACGTTTGACAAGGGAAATTACCATTTTACCCTTGTGGTCTTTTCTTTTATCCTAACTCATTTATTAACCAATTTAACTCCAATTAATTTCTAATTTTCGTAACTAATTTTCCTACAGATTTTTGATGTTTTTAACTCTCTAAATCACCAGATTTAATTATCTAATGTTTATAGTATATAAATACCATCTTTTATTAACCTTAAATATACCAAAAACCTTATAAATTCCTTATAACACTTATAAACTCTTTATAAATTGTAAACTTAATTCTACAATATTTTCTCATCATCTAAACTCTCAAAAATTCCATATTGACCCCATTAATTTTCGGTATTCACCTTTAGGTACCAAAACTTCCTAAATTTTACATATTACTCTTAATTACTCTAATTCCTTTAATTTAACTAAGTTAGATAATTTTTCTAACTCATTAATATGCCCTTAATTTTCGGCCATATTGAAATCATAGTATATGAATTTTTCTTGTATATTATGATAGTTTATATTGAAGCTTATATCATAAGGAGTATAAATCTATTCTTAGATTTAATAAACATTAACTTTTAATAAGCTAAAAATTGAATATTAATCACCAAATTTCGGCAATAAATAATAAGATGAACAATATGTTAGATCATATATAGATCAACAATTTGAACCTTGAAATAGGTAGTTGTAGGATTTACCTTGTATATTAACCATTAGCTTAATATTTAAGCTTGATTTCCTTAGAAATTTTGACAGCAATTTGCTAGAGAAATTGGCTCCAAAATCATAGAATAAGATGAAGAATAAGAAGGGTTAGTAACCCTAGGCACTCGGCCTTGATGAAAATCAAAGAAGGAAGAGTTTCCAAAAAGGCAATGTTTTACCTCGAGAATCAAAGGCACTTCTTCATGGTTTTTCCTGAAATATGGGGGCTCATGAGCTATGGTTGTAAAGCTCTTCGAAAGAGGATTCCAACGAGCTATCAATCTTGTTATTTGGACTTAAGATGAGAAAGTGTGATCTGTGCAAGACAAGGTGTTCTTTAATGTTCTAATCTAGCTAAATGGTGTTCTTCATGAGTTTCTTCAAAGAGAGGAGGAGCTACGAGTTTGGGAGCTCTCATAATGACAGGTAAGTGTCTGACTAATAAATTATTAAGGGGACAAGGTGATAAGGCAATCAGGAAAGTCATGGTAGGTGTAAAGTAAGCAAAATTGACTTTTAACACCTTTAATGACTCATCATGAAGTAGGCAGCCTTAGTCACGATTTTGTCTGATTTGTTTTTGTTTCTTCCTTATATTTATGTAATATTAGATGCATTAAACTCGTTCATAAGGACTTATACCATGTGTTAGGTATGTTACATAGCCAAAAATGCCTTAAAACACCATTTTATGTGCTTCCGGGTTCACATTGATTATGAAATTTGTTTGGCTAGTTTAAATGTGTCCTTAATATATTTACAACCTTTAGAAACTTTGTTCATGAAATAGCATGTTGCTCATTCCAATTTAAACCAAGTCGTTTAGTGGTTTCTCCTTGACTTTCGTCAGTTTAGTACTTGTTTACTGTGGGCTTTGTATACTTAATTTGTGTGTATACGCAATGGCTCCTATGACCATTTAATTGTTTTCCCTTATTTATTATGGTATTTAGGCTCATTAGCCTTTTCGTTCCATGTATACATGCCTAAAGCACATTTTTTTCTTTAAAGCACATTTTTGTGCTCTAAGGTGCGTTTTCGGTTTAAACGCTAATTCCGCTTAATGCGTATTACTAATCTTAGAGGTATTTCCCATTTAAATCTCTGGGAACTTATTGGTAGTTCCCTAATTATTTGTTCTCTTTGAAAACACCTTTTGCTCTAATTGTTCCTAAAGCATGTTTTGGTGTAATGTTGTTTTTAACACTTCTTCTAATGTTTCTAAGGCACGTTCTAGCCTTAGTATATCCTAGTTAGATAGTTCATTAATATATTAGGTTTGGGGTATTTCAAATATGGAACCGGCTGCCTATTTACAAAGGAGGGTCACATTTTTGCTTTATTACATTTACACCCCATAACTTCCCAATTTTTGCACTTTCACTTCCGGGACCCGTTTTCCGGAAATTTTCTCGTTTAATTAATTTTATTGGTTCTAGTCATTCATTAATGTTAAAAATGACTATTTGGTTGACCAAATTATTACTAGTCTATTTGACCCGCTTAAGTCGCGTTTTTCCGTTTCCTCGAAAAACGCGCTTTAAGGTTCGTTTGTTTTAATCCATTTTATGGATCCATTTTCTTCGGGAATCGTTCCCGTACACTAATTAGGCATGAATAAGCCTTAGGAATTCACATAGTACTCTAACCGAGGTCTCGTACCTCGTATGGTTATTATTTAACGCTTATTTAGCGTTTTTCGCTTTTTAAGTGTTTCTTCATTTCTTTTGGATTTATTTTTCCTTACCAATATTACTTAGGCATTATAAGGCCCTTAAATACATATTAGGATTATTTTAATCCCTATATTTAAGTTTCGGGTATTTCAATCTACCCCCCTTAAGAAACTTTGTCCTCAAAGTTGTTCAAGGTTATAGGATTACTATACTTACTCGTTCATACATGTCTAATGCCAAAGTCACATTCCTCCTCCTTACAATTCCCAATCCATTACTCAAGGTCTCTACATACCATACCATTCAAGCATACTCCATCATTCCGATCCACATTACTACCAACAATCTGGTTCCACATCACATGGTTTATATGCAAAGCTATCCCCAAAGCAATGCAATACACACTACAATCCCGCAGGCACTCAGGTCATCTAGACACATGACTCCTCTATGTCCCACTGCCCTTGGAATACACAATATGATATACTACCATCGTTCTCCGGTATAAGCTTCCAATCAATTCTTCATTCTCCAGTCTATAGGAAATTCTTTCCCAACTACTAATTAGAAATTCTCTACAACCCAACAACTCCAAATTCCGATTTATATTCATTTCCTCTATCCTAAGCGTGATTCTTGTGACCACTTGAGGGGAGCTTCAAGAATTATTCGACCCAGATTTGATCAGCATCAGTGTTGAACTATCTTTCCACCCCAATTTGTGTTCGGTTTCCCTTGATCTGATCAGGATCAAGTTCGACTTCCCACATCAGTTTCACACAATCAAATAATTCAATTATTTATATTTTCTATCTTTTACTCTTCCTTGTCATAATTACAAATTCATACAACTCCAAAGGATGAAATTCAGTCCATCAATCATTCTCAATCTACTTCCAAATACTTTACTTCAAGATTCAATGCCTAAGTGCTCATTTCATCGACCTTCGTTACTTTCATCCATTACTCTCCATAATCTCAAATATTCTAGCTAATGAATACGATACCTACGGAATCCAGTCGTCCTCAATTTGCTCCCAAATATTACCTAGGAATACACCACTCATGGACTTCATTCATCAACTACTCTCAATAGTTTCATACTACTTCTTTAAAGGATACAATACTTGTGGAGTTCCGTCCACTACTCATTCTCAATTCCTCAAAACATCACCCAGGGAACTCAATTTCTTCTAGTCATGTTATGGTATTTGTATCTCTCGTGCCTAATTACCACAATTACAATATGAATAAATACGTATGTCTATTTAACATAAGTACCAATCATCAATTCGATTCTCATTTGTGCTATGCACATTATAGTTTATGTGTTTTATTCATGAAACTTACATTAAGCGGTTTTCGCTCTACCCCCCTTAAAAGGGATTACGCCCACGTAATCTACCATATGTTATTATGGAACATTGGTTCACTCAATTCGGGCACTCTGAAGCATTTTAGCTTCCCTACGGTTTATATATAACGTACTCTGGTCAAAGGGTCTTAACCATACTAATGGTTTAGTCCTTGCACCATGAATTTCTATATGAGTTTATTTAACTCATAATTAATTTGGTTCTAGCCTATTAGGCTTCAAGGCATTGATAGCCACTCTCTCATACTTACTAAGTGTATTAAATTTCTTAGCTAGGACCCACTAGCTTCTGCTACGCGACCCTGATAACCTTAGTGCTTAATTCGCTCTATGGTTATTCTATATGTGCTACTCATCCCCTTTTTATCCCTTTATTGTGGGAATAAGGTTTACTAACAAGTGTGGTATTCTTTTACCGTGCTTGAACTCAATGAGTTTTAGATTATACCAGCTCTCTGGTAATCTATTATACATATTATTCGTACTCCCATGATTATTCGCTAAGTTCCTCCGACTTATTATCGGGCGAGGTTAAGTCACTACTTAGTTGTAGTGCTTCCTCTGTTGTCAGTGGCTTCTGAATATACCAGTTCTTCTGGTTCAGTACAAGTGTTCTTTACTTGTATGACCTTGCATTTCTATGCGTCGGTTCTAGTGACTTTCTTAAGTCTCTTTTTACCTTTTTATTCCACTGGAATTCACATCTTGCGATTGTTAGTGTGTTTTACACTCTTCGTGCTTCTTTGGCCTTAGGCCGCACGGTTTGTTGCTAAGCTTGCTTAACTGGCTTATGCCATGTTCGTTGGTGAAAAGAAGGGTTTACTACGATTAACATTCTCCATATTCCTAGCTATCCCATTAGATCATCAGCTGCACAAGTGCAATGCCAAAACACTCAGTCATTACAGAGTGCAGAGGCGTAAACGCTTGACAGTAAATCACTTATGTGATAGAAATGAATATTTCTGCCTGTCATCTCGTACTTACAACTCCGGGTCATTGTCTAAATACTTCCTCATAGCGGTCGCTTGTTACGCACCGTATTCTTACTCATTATACAACATCGTTTTTATGGTCTCCGTTACTATGGTAGCTTATCTTTACCCATTGCCATTGTCGTTGGCACCATTTCCTTATGGTGAGAATACATTGAGGGTTTCCTACGTTCGTGTGTATGACGGTTGTCGTAGCATACTGTAATGTTATTATCTTCCCAATGTAGAGATGTTTTATTTCAATTTAGGTTTCATGTGTAGGTTAGCTTACCTCACATTTCTTCATCATTTATGATACAATTTACCAAGTATCTTGGTTGATAATGGATGAAGTAATTTATCGGGTTATAAGCTCTCTTGAGCGTTGGTCATTCGTGGTGTCCAATGTGCATTCACATTGATTGTTTTTGACAACTACTGTCTTCCCAGTGCTGAGCATTGGTGATAGGCTCTAGCTGTGCAGTGTTACTTTGTATATACATCACCGGGACATCCCAAGAAGCTTCAAGGGTTTTCTGGTCCCGTTCTCCAGTTGAGGAGTATTATAATACTGATAATTGAAAGTTCTTGGTGAGAGGTTTGTCTCCACTCACAGGTCTCATGACAAGGTTTACTATGTTAATCTCTGTTTCTGTACTTCTCCCATTCATACCATGGTTCACCACGTGCTTGGTTCTATATGGAGTATTCGTAATGGTTTGGAGATCTCTTTTCCTTGTTCAATCACCTCTTGGCAATATCTACATGCGCGAGCTTTGTTGTTATAGTAGATAAAAGCCTTTCCTCGGGTTTCCGTAGTATCCAAGTGGGGATCAGACCAATGTTGGCATTATCACGATTAATATGCCTCTGTGTTACCATTTCTACAGAAGGCATGAAGGGAAATTAAAAGCTTGTCAACTGTATACTAGAGTGATGCTCTAGTGACAGTGACACTGAGGTAGCCATTACTTCAAGCCACTTAGGATGTTGAGCTCAAACGGGGTTGTTCAGTTGTCGATCTATTTGTCGTATGAAGTAACATCTCTTGCAAGTCTTGTTATTAAATGGTGTGGTTTTGCAACCGCTAAAGTTTACATAACGTAGTTGGTTTATGGCTTTTGAGCCTTATTGCTGCAAGCTAGGCTCCTTGCGGGCTGCTTATGCATGTTTCCATTCCTTGTATACCCCATAGGTTGGAGGTATTGCTGGGCTTCATGACAAGTCGTGGCATCACGCTTCCGTTCATAGGAGGCCCTTTAAGCAATCTGGTGTTAACCAGTGCCTTTCAGTGGTCGAGGGTATTTCCTGTTAAGTGAAATCCCTTCGGTGTCCTAACTGAGTGTTCGTTCTAGCTCCCGTGCTCTTATCATGACGCTTGTTCGACTGTTGTTAATCCAGGCACCCTTCAAGGATTGCTCCTAGGTGTTGTTGGTTATGCCGTTACACCCGGCTAATGTTTATGATATGTTGTGTCCACTATACCGCCTTATGGTATTGTATTTGAGCTACCCCCTTTAGGGTTATAACATCTCCCGTTCTTGGGTAGACCATTTATACTTTCTCCTAGTGGTTTAGACTAGGTTTAATATCCTCTCCAATGATGATTTATACTCCGTGGTAGTTTTTGTAATTGTTCTTGGGATCTCCGTCCCGTTTGTTGAACATTGATGTGTTCACGTTAGGCATTTGCCTTACTGTGTTCAGGTTGGGTATCCCTTCCAGCTGTCATGTATTTGCTGGATGTCTTTAAGACATATCCTATGTCTATACTTGTTAGTCTGCGCTTCTTAATCCTCATTCCTTATCCTCAGATGGATTCTCTGAGTTCTTCATACTTGTTACTTAGCGGAGTTCCTTCTCCTTGATTGCCTGAGGTGTCCAGCTGTTCTGCTTTGCATTTACTCATGGTCCGTAGAATGGAGTTTACTACTTCCCGTGTTTCGTACACTACATGTATACATACGTGGGGTACCTTGTTGATACGTTACCACTTACCCGACTATATGTCAGGCCCGCAAGCTCCTTCGGAGTGCGGTCATCCCACATCCCATATTTGGGTACACTTGTAGTGTTCGTCACACGCCTAGGTGAAGTATTCTATTGTCAACTCCTCTTGTATCATGTTATGATACTCACCGTAATTCTGTTGGTTTGGTTTTAAAATCCAGGGTTTAAAAGAAGGGTCGTGCTTTTGAAAGAAAAGTTTTGGGTTTTAAAAATTATCGTTCGGTGTTAAAAGAAGTTCTTCATGGCATAGCCATGTCCGAGGTCTTGACCAAGTCCAGCTTCTTGATATCTGGTATGTCCTTTGTACAATGGTCGGCCATCAGGCCTTTCCAAGGTTTTCATTCTTTCAGTTTCAGGATATGTGATCCTGTAGCCGCTTCATTGCAGTCACGGTACATTACTAAGTACTTATGGTGTGTTAGGGCTCCTCTACATGTTCCTGTTCTTACTGCACTTGCCGTGGCAAGTGCGTGGTACTGGTGGTTTTTGGGTAGACCTATACCGGTCACGGTATGGTTTCCACCCGTATTTGGGTAGTCTTGTCGACTCTTCCCTTGATCTTATTGATCTATGTTTTGGATACTTGATCTTTTAAGTAGTACCTCTGTGATCTTGACATGACTGTCATTGATCGGGGTACTTCTCAAATCCTTGGAGATCCTTATTTATTTGCATTGTGTTTTTCTTTGTTGCTCGTTCCCACATGTTTACCGTGGTTATTGAGCCTTGGCTTGTTTGGGCACTACCTTGTAGTTGCGTCGGATTATATCCCGTGGATGTTCTTGTAGCTGTCTGGGCTATGTCGGCCAGGTATTGTAACCTTTATGGTGTTGTAATTTTGGAGTTAACCACTCCCGACTATGTCCTTAGTCAGCTACCGTACTATTGATGGTGCTACTTAGCTATTACTGTCCCGTAGACTTGTGTCTCGGGTTTTATTATTATTCCTTTTTCCGCTCTGCTGCACACTTAGTGCTTCTTTTCCTGCTGCTGGTTATCTAGCCAGGTTTCGTGACTGCTAAGCATGTCGCCCTGTGAGCCTCGATTTTAAACCCTGTCCTATGTTGATTAAAGTTGATTAGGATGTAATCGGGTTTTAGGTCCACTTATAACCTAAGATTAATAACTATGTCATATAACAATAATTGTTAAAACCTAGGCTAGCTCACTGGAACCTATTATGAGTCGCCACCTAATTTTAACCTAGATCAAATTAGGAAAGGAGAGTTCGGGTTCGGGGGCTTGATGTTCGACTTAATTAGGGTTCAAATTACTTTCATTACCCTTCCTAGGTCGTTTTTCCTCTACTTGGTTTATTTACGGCTTTCTACAAAGTTGTTTTTAACCTAGGTGCGTGCTTCTGTTTTTTTTTAATTTTTTAACGTTTTTTGGCAGAAAATTAAAGCGGAAATTAAAATTACCTAAACTAGGGTTTCGGAGGCAGAATTAGGTCAAATTTTGTTTCCGTCCGTAGCCACGGACCTAATGTCCGAGACCACGGACCCCAGTTAACCTATATGAAAATAAAAGTCGAATTAAACAGAAAACAGAAAATTGTAAAGTCCGGGGCCACGGACAGGCCGTCCGTGGGCCCGGACATTATTAGAAAACCTAAATTTTTAAAATTTAAAAATCCCGCCGCCGTCCGTGGGTGTCCGGGCTTACGGACAGTGAGTCCGGGACCCCGGACACGACGTCCGTGGGTGCGGACAGCCCTCGGACGGTGGCGTTGAGGCTGTTCCCGAAGGTGTTTTTGGCTCAAATTTTATGGGTGTGTAGCCTGAAAGATGTACAAGACGTTAGTGATTGAAAGTTTTCAATTTGAGCTCGAATTAAGCATGAAACTTAGTAAACAAGTTATTGGACAGAAGCTTAAACAAACAGCAATACAGAAGCGTACGAAGGTTAGTTTGAGCCCAAAATTTGACAGAGAGTTAATAAGGTCGTGGGGAATTAGAAAAGTAGAGTTGTAACCTGTTTTACCTTCGAATTCAAGGTGATTCTTCACACCTGGATTCGTTGAGTGCTTCATTGATGGCAGACCCGAAAGGATTTCGAACCAAGCTTCTGGTTGTTGGTTGTTCTTGCTGTTCTTCACGTTTTGGTGGTGTTTTTGTGGGGTTTTGATGACTATTGGTGCTTTGGGGATTGGAAAACGTGTTTAGATGGTGATTTCAGGGGATTTTCGGTATGATTTGGGTGGCCGGGTGTTGGAAAACGTGAGAGAGAGAGAGAGGAGGCTGTGTTTTCTGACTCTCTAGGGTTCTTGAGCATATGAAGTTCTCCCTTTATCCAAAAACCTATCCCCTTATATAGACTTTCTTAAAGATAAAGAAAATCTAGTAAAAGTAAGATTTTCTGGTATTTTAATTAAAAGACTTCCCAAAGGAATTTTGCTGTGAAATTTTAACCACGTGTCAAGGATGGAAATTATGAATTTTCTGAAGTGGAATCGGATTTTTTAAATGTTGGAATATTTTTGAATTTAATTTCTCATCAGATTCAGTTAGAAATTGCTAGAAAATTATTGGAAATTCGAAAAATCAAAATTCCAACGCCATTATGCTTAGAATGTCATCCTCTATCATGAGTTAAAATATCAAAGCATTTTGAATTGATTTGGGCATCCTTTGGAGGAGAGAGAAAGCTTATAGGAGGTCTTAAGAGCCCTTAAAGATTACCAAAACGCCCCTGAAAATGACGAAGCTGCCCTTCATGCCATGGGATGCGCCGTTCGAGCCAGAATCCCTCACTACTTGATTAAAATGCCCCTCACAACACCAGGACCTCGTAGACCCTAACCAGGGGGGTCAAAATTTTGGGTATAACAGATTGCCCCCCGTCAACTAGACTTTGTAATGAAAGTGAGAAGGCTAGTTGATGCTTGAGTGATACCCCAAAATTTCAAATGTTTCCAAGACCCTGCATGTTATCGAAAACTGATAAATTGTGTCGAGCTATTCTAAGGCGCTGACTACCTATAAGTAAAATGAAGTAATGTCAAGCAATTCTAAGGCGTTGACCACCTATGATATGATGTCAAACTACTCTAAGGTGCTGACTGCCTGCAAGTGAAATGAAGCAATGTCAAGCGATTCTAAGGCGTTGACAACCTAAAATGTGGAAATGAGATAATGTCAAGCGATTCTAAGGCGTTGACGACCTAAAATGTGGAAATGAGATAATGTCAAGCGATTCTAAGGCGTTGACGACCTAAAATGTGGAAATGAGATAATGTCAAGCGATTCTAAGGCATTGACAACCTAAAATGTGGAAATGAGATAATGCCAAGCGATTCTAAGGCGTTGACAACCTAAAATGTGATAACTGGGCGGTATGCAAATGCAAGAATGCTGAAATGTTGATGATGCTAATGATGCTGATGATATTGATGATGCTGATGATAATGCTGATGATGCTGATGATGCTGATGATGCTCGGATGCTTCTGGGGACCGAAACCCGTGCCAATGCTCCTGGCTGGACCCAATGTGGACTTATTGCCATCGCCCCCCAAGCCGGTGTGCAGGGATAACTCCTGGTAAAAACCTTGGGGACTTATTGCCTTCGCCCACCATTCGTTGATCCCGAAAATAAGTTGACATCGCAAAAGGAGGATTTATTGCCATCACCTCGCCAACTTTTCTGTCGCCAGGTCTTGTGACGCGCCTGGATAATGCAACTAGGTCTTATGACAAGCCTATATGAATGTGATGAATGCAATGTGTTTGATAAGAGCGGGTAAGCTAAAGGGTAACGCTAGGTCTTACTACGAGCCTAAGGGAATGCAACTAGGTCTTACGACAAGCCTAAAGGAAGGATCTAGGTCTTATGGCGAGCCTAAAAATGGTTCTAGGTCTTATGGCGAGCCTAAAGGACGGATCTAGGTCTTATGACGAGCCTAAGGGAATGCAACTAGGTCTTATGGCGAGCCTAAAAATGGTTCTAGGTCTTATGGCGAGCCTAAAGGACGGATCTAGGTCTTATGACGAGCCTAAGGGAATGCAACTAGGTCTTACGACGAGCCTAAAGGAAGGATCTAGGTCTTATGGCGAGCCTAAAAAATGGTTCTAGGTCTTATGGCGAGCCTAAAGGACGGATCTAAGTGAAAGTGAGTCAAGTGTATGATGGGTCCAAAAGAATGTAAAAGGATTAGGGCTCAAGACGGGCCTGTGGGTGTTTGAATGTGGAGGTAGGGCTTAGGACGGGCCTGAGGAAATTTGATGTGGAGGTAGGGCTTAGGACGGGCCAGAGGAAATTTGATGTGGAGGTAGGGCTTAGGACGGGCCTGAGGATGTTTGAATGTGGAGGTAGGGCTTAGCTCGGGCCCGAGGGTGTTTGAACGTGGAGGTAGGGCTTAGGTCAGGCCCGAGGATGTTTGAATGTGGAGGTAGGGCTTAGGTCGGGCCTGAGTGATATGAGAAGGGTTTGAATCCTTTGGGTTTCTGGCTTTTGGGCCTCAAACGGTGTCGTTGTTGCAATTGTTGGGACCAACAATTGCCCCCAATATTTTTCCTTAAGGCAATCTGAGTTCTTTAGGATTTTTGGCAATCGATCAGAACGATCGATTGCCCCCAGTATTTTCTTTGACTAATGGCGCATAACAAGTCTCATTCTCACAAGGTCAGGGTTTATCTTGATGTGGTGCTTTCTAACCTACACTCGACGTGTTTGGTGTTTGCACTCGTTTCTCACTTACGGTCACAACTTCTCAACCATTGAATTTGACATTTGTTAGATTTACGTGTTCAACCTGTTACTTTCACGTGATTGGATACACAACTACTAGGTCGGAAGTCTTTTAAGCTTATATCGTGGCTATGGGCTGTGATGGATGATAACAGGACAATGGAGGAATGTTTAGGATATGTGGAGCTATAAGGGTGACCAAAGCTGCAACTTGCACCGTCTCTCGGACTTGTCTTCTTTGCCTTGAAGTCGTTTGGCTACTTCGTGATGATTTCGCATGTGTGTTTGAAACTTGGAACTTTTGGGTTGTTCCTTGCACCTTCTATCTTCTTTCCGATTTTGGATTTCTTCGAGGCTTTTCAGGTTTGCCTTTCTTTGAATTTTCCTTTCCTTCGGGGTTCTTGTGTTTCCCGGCTTTGAACTTTGAGAGCTATTTTTGATGTTAGCTCATTTGGATCCTGTGTCACTTTGGGACCATTTGCGGATCGTTTCGTCATGCTGGTAGCAGTTTTGCTTCTTTGGACTTGTGAAGTTGCTGTTCGGAAGTCGGGCTCCTTGCTTCCTTTGGTCACCGGGTCGGTATTCAATTGGCTGGCTTGTTTGTGGAGTTTGTAGTGTTGTAAAAGTGGAACGTATATGAAAAGCTCAGCGGGGGTGCCTAGGGTGTAATGTCGGGGTTCACAAGCTTTTGGCTGTGTGGTGCTATTTCCTAGGTGCCTCGTCATCCCTAATAGTTGTGTATCTGCTCTTTGTTACTTTTCACTGGTTTAAGCATAAATTTACAAATTATCTCCTTCGGTCGGAGTTATGCCGTTTACCTTACCTTTAAATGTGGCCTCTCTGGAGTCGTGTAAAAATGACACGCTCTTTCACTCATGGTTTTACCGCTCAAGGCACTCTCGCGAAATGTTCACTCAGAGACTTGTTCACGCGCTTTAAACCAATGAAATAAACATTATCGACCCTTAACTCAGATTGCCCCCAGTATTATTGTGGGGTTTTTTTTGACAAGCCTTTTGAATACCCAAGTTATTTGTTGGAGGTGGCTGTATGTGTGGTGGTACGTGGTGATGAAGTCTTGCTGTTTTGGTGGAGTGATGTAGTGATGAAAGTAAAACATGGTAGTGGGATGCTTTCAGTGTACGGTGAAACTTTCTATTGAGAGGTGACAAGTGGTGGAAGCCGACAAGGTGGTGAGATATTCCTGCGCAAGAATGAGTTTCATGTGGAGAGGGGGGTGTGGTGAGACACATGGGATGTATGTGATCAAGGTAGTGGATGTGGGTGAAATGACGTGATGACTTATTTATTTTTTTGGTGTTCTTAAATGCACAAAAATTATGAAAATGGAACTATGCTCTAATTCATGAATGGAAAGACAACATCGAAAATTGAAATCTTAAGAAAACTACCTAATATGATAAAGGAAGCTAGCTACCATAAAAGCTGGAAGAACGAAAAAGAAAACTACCAAATCGAGAAAACTTCTAAAATAGTGATGTTGGGCTGTCTGATGCCAACATACTGAAGACTCGAGCTTTGGGCCGTCGGGACGCCATTGAGATGACCGTGATTGTCTTCCTTCCAAACTTCGAGTAGGCCCTGTAAAATGTTTGAACTAGGAATGCCTATGGGTTATGTAGGAAGTAACTGGGCCTGAGTCTTCTCCAAACTGAGAGTGGAGTGCACAGAATATAGTGACTCCTAGACTAGAACGGACATGTGGGCCTGAATCCCTTAATCTAGAAACCGAGCAAACAAGCTGAAGGAAGTCACATGGACCGTGAATGGGCCACTGGGTCGAGAGATAAGCCTTCAAGTCTAAGATTCGTTTGATGTTCTTGTTGGGCCTTGAAGCCGGAAACTGGAATGAATGAATTATGCAAACTATCTTGGATTCAAATGTTTTATGGGCCGAAATTCTGAATTGAGAGCGAAGCCTATGGGCAAAAACTATGAATTGGTCTATGGGCCTAGATGAAATGAGTCATGAGTGTGGTACTTGGGCCAGAATGACGGCTCAATATGTGAGCTGGAATTTGGGCCGAGCGATTTTGGTTGGGCTTAAAAGATGACACCTAGATCTAGGGTTTTGGGCTGGGGTCATGATAAGAAGTCTACCTGGACTAGAGTGAGCCCTTGGGCCAGAATGTGTTTGGGCCTGAAGTAAAGCACATGAGCCAGAATGCTCCCTAAATCACAAATGGGCCTAACTTTCATCGGGCCAGAGAAGATGGTTGCTAAGCCGAAAAAGTTTTTATTTTCAGGACTTGTGAGTTATTTCAGGTGGATTTTTTATGGGCCTAGAACTAATTGGATAATTCAAATTGGGCCAGGAGAGAAATCACCTAAGTCTAGGCTTTTGGGCCAAAGCCCGAACGACTCACATGTTAAACCAAACAGGGCCTCTGGGCCGCAAACAAATAGAGCTGCCAATTCGGGTTGGGCTAGGTTGATGTAGGAGAAATTCCTATCAGTTTCTAGGCTGGGTAGTGGGCCAATCATACAAGCAGACAAGGCCCACAAAAATTCAGCATGTCCTCACCTGACGCTTATCCAATTTGGGTAAGGATCGATCCGGAGAAGTGCTTGGGGCGCAGGCCCAGGTCACCACAAAGGAATAGGGCTTGCACGCTATTCTCCTTGGGCTTCCCCACTTTATTCACATCACCTGAAGGTGTGCGTCTACGGTCGAGTCTTTGACTGACCAAACAATGGGCTAGGTAAGGGTACTGCCAGGAAAATGCTTGGGGCTAAAGCCCAGGTATTAAGGGGGTGTGGTTAGACGACACCCTCCTCTTTTTCCCCACTTGTTCACATCACCTAAAAGGTGTGAGTCCCTGAAAGGGGACCCTTAAATGGGTCCCGGGGTGGAATTTGTTTGCGTGGACCCTCGCTCTCATATGATGCAAAGGTACAGAAATTAAAGTGCGCACAAAAGTAAACAAACAAAGTAATAAAGCCGTAAATAAACAATTTTTCGAGTTAAGCCCTCTTTCTTAAAATTAAACAAGTTAAAAAATTAAGAAGTTGTCCCCAGCAGAGTCGCCAGTCTGTGAGCCTCGATTTTAAACCCTGTCCTATGTTGATTAAAGTTGATTAGGATCTAATCGGGTTTTAGGTCCACTTATAACCTAAGATTAATAACTATGTCATATAACAATAATTGTTAAAACCTAGGCTAGCTCACTGGAACCTATTATGAGTCGCCACCTAATTTTAACCTAGATAAAATTAGGAAAGGAGAGTTCGGGTTCGGGGGCTTGATGTTCGACTTAATTAGGGTTCAAATTACTTTCATTACCCTTCCTAGGTCGTTTTTCCTCTACTTGGTTTATTTACGGCTTTCTACAAAGTTGTTTTTAACCTAGGTGCGTGCTTCTGTTTTTTTTATTTTTTAACGTTTTTTGGCAGAAAATTAAAGCGGAAATTAAAATTACCTAAACTAGGGTTTCGGAGGCAGAATTAGGTCAAATTTTGTTTCCGTCCGTAGCCACGGACCTAATGTCCGAGACCACGGACCCCAGTTAACCTATATGAAAATAAAAGTCGAATTAAACAGAAAACAGAAAATTGTAAAGTCCGGGGCCACGGACAGGCCGTCCGTGGGCCCGAACATTATTAGAAAACCTAAATTTTTAAAATTTAAAAATCCCGCCGCCGTCCGTGGGCGTCCGGGCTTACGGACAGTGAGTCCGGGACCCCGGACACGACGTCCGTGGGTGCGGACAGCCCTCGGACGGCGGCGTTGAGGCTGTTCCCGAAGGTATTTTTGGCTCAAATTTTATGGGTGTGTAGCCTGAAAGATGTACAAGACGTTAGTGATTAAAAGTTTTCAATTTGAGTTCGAATTAAGCACGAAACTTAGTAAACAAGTTATTGGACAGAAGCTTAAACAAACAGCAATACAGAAGCGTACGAAGGTTAGTTTGAGCCCAAAATTTGACAGAGAGTTAATAAGGTCGTGGGGAATTAGAAAAGTAGAGTTGTAACCTGTTTTACCTTCGAATTCAAGGTGATTCTTCACACCGGGATTCGTTGAGTGCTTCGTTGATGGCAGACCCGAAAGGATTTCGAACCAAGCTTCTGGTTGTTGGTTGTTCTTGCTGTTCTTCACGTTTTGGTGTGTTTTTGTGGGGTTTTGATGACTATTGGTGCTTTGGGGATTGGAAAATGTTTAGATGGTGATTTCAGGGGATTTTCGGTATGATTTGGGTGGCCGGGTGTTGGAAAACGTGAGAGAGAGAGAGGAGGCTGTGTTTTCTGACTCTCTAGGGTTCTTGAGCATATGAAGTTCTCCCTTTATCCAAAAACCTATCCCCTTATATAGACTTTCTTAAAGATAAAGAAAATCTAGTAAAAGTAAGATTTTCTGGTATTTTAATTAAAAGACTTCCCAAAGGAATTTTGCTGTGAAATTTTAACCACGTGTCAAGGATGGAAATTATGAATTTTCTGAAGTGGAATCGGATTTTTTAAATGTTGGAATATTTTTAAATTGAATTTCTCATCAGATTCAGTCAGAAATTGCTAGAAAATTATTGGAAATTCGAAAAATCAAAATTCCAACGCCATTATGCTTAGAATGTCATCCTCTATCATGGATTAAAATAGCAAAGCATTTTGAATTGATTTGGGCATCCTTTGGAGGAGAGAGAAAGCTTATAGGAGGTCTCAGGAGCCCTTAAAGATTACCAAAACGCCCCTGAAAATGACGAAGCTGCCCTTCATGCCATGGGATGCGCCGTTCGAGCCAAAATCCCTCACTACTTGATTAAAATGCCCCTCACAACACCAGGACCTCGTAGACCCTAACCAGGGGGGTCAAAATTTTGGGTATAACACGCCCCATGTTGTTGTAAGTTGTAGCCTCCTTATGGTTGAAGTACTCATTCAACCGCTATTGAGTGCGGGTATTGTTGTTCGACCGGGATCCACCTCCGGGACTTCCAATTCTTGGAATCTACTATATGTTGGTTCTTTGTTTACCGTACGGTGATTTCACAACTGCCTGATCGGGTTTTCCCGAGTATGAGAGGACTTTCCTTCTCTCTGGCGTTCTTTCCCAAGTTATACAATGGGGAATGCGGTGGGCGGGAATGATATTGTAGGTATCCGGTACTCACCGGGAGTTCCTAACTAGCATATCTCTAATGCTATCACTCAGCCCTTAGCCCTAAGCTTCTAATTCCTAACTCGGTATTCCCTAAACTCGGTATTTCCAGTCATCAGAGCGATACTTCGCTCTGATACCACTTTTTGTAACACCCCTACCACTAATACCGTCATTACCGTCTAATCACCTCGTACTTACATACCTTCGCAGCGGATACTTACTTACACAACGGTGAGTGATACAATGCCGTTAGCCACCCATGTGACTAACAAGGCCTACTACTACTTGCAGCATCGGTCTGATGGACCGGAATACCCGAGTACTACACAATTACATTACATACTCCAATTACCAACCAAGTACTACAATACTCCACTCAACACAATACTCCATATTCAATACATTGCAATACACCGAGTTTACTAAGATCCAAAATCCGAATACAACGATCCTTTCAAGTTTATACATACTCATTAAGAGTCTACCATCTACCCAATCCTCACAAACTACATACTTTCCAAATACAAAAAGGGTGTACCGCTTGGTACACTTCTACATCAAAGGCTACAAGCCTTATACCATTCACTACTATCTATAATTCTTTTCTAGCTATCTAAGCATAGCCGCCGGTCTCTTACCATGACCATAACCGCTTCGGTACCTGTACAATAAAAATGATGCCCCAAGGGGCTCAGCTTACGCTGCATATGACTTCCGCATACCCCGTTTACTAGCGAGGGTACGCCGACCACTTGGTCGAATACATGCGAATCTTTTTATTCATACATACATACATACATACATACATACATACATACATACATACATATGCTTTCATACATAATACCACAATACTACACAAGGAATACATACATACGCTTCAATACATACAAGGAAGACAATACAAGTCAACTAATACATACTTACTGTGAGCCTCGATTTTAAACCCCTTTCCTATGTGGATTAAGTTGATTAGGATCTAATCGGGTTTTAGGTCCACTTATAACCTAAGATTAATAACTATGTCATATAACAATAATTATTAAAACCTAAGTTAGCTCACTGGAACCTATTATGAGTCGCCACCTAATTTTAACTTAGAGTAAATCAGGAAAGGTAGAGTTCGGGTTCGGGGGCTTGGTATTCGACTTATTTAGGGTTCAATTACTTTCATTACCCTTCCTAGGTCGTTTTCCTCTACTTGGTTTATTTACGGCTTATTACGAGTCGTTTTAACCTAAGTGCGCGAGCTTCTGTTTTTTTGTGTTTTTTAGCATTTTTTGACAGAAAACTAAAGTGAAATTGAAAGATACCTAAACTAGGGTTTCGGAGGCAGAATTAGGTCGAATTTTGCTTACGTCCGTAGCCACGGACCCCATGTCCGAGACCACGGACCCTAGTTAACCTAATTATACAGAAGTGTCGAAATTAAAGGAAAACAAAAAATTGCAAAGTCCGGGGCCACGGATAGGCTGTCCGTGGGCCCGGACATTATTAGAAAACCTAAATTTTGTATTTTTTTTAAAATCCCGCCGCCGTCTGTGGGTGTCCGGGCTTACGGACTGGGAGTCCGGGACCCCGGACATGACGTCCCTGGGTGCGGACCGCCCTCGGACAGCGGTGTTGAGGCTTTCCCGAGGGTGTTTTTGGCTCAAATTTTATGGGTGTGTAGCCTCAAAGATGTACAAGACGTTAGTGATTGAAAGTTCTCAATTTGAATTCGAATTAAGCACGAAACTTGGTAAACAAGTTATTGGACAGAAGCTTAAACAAACAGCAATATAGAAGCGTAAAAAGGTTAGTTTGAACCCAAAATTTGACAGAGAGTTAATAAGGTCGTGGGGAATTAGAAAAGTAGAATTGTAACCTGTTATACCTTCGAATTCAAGAGGGTTCTTCACGTCAGGATTCTTCGGAGGCTCCGATGGTGCCGGTTCTGGATTGTGTTCGACCCGAGCTTCTGGTTGTTGATTGTTGAAGGTGTTCTTCACGTTTTGGAGGTGGTTTGGTTGATGTTTGATGATTGATGATGTTGTGGGAGTTGAAAAATATGTTTTGGTGTTGATTTTGGTGAGATTTCGGTGTTTGATTGTGGCTCTGGAGTTCAAAAACGTGGGAGAGAGACGGCTGCCTTCTTTGAGAGTCTAGGGTTCTTGAGGTTATGAGATTCTGATTTTATCCAAAACCTATCCCCTTATATAGACTTTCTTAAAGATAAGAAAATCTGGTAAAAGTAAGATTTTTTGGTATTTTAATTAAAAGACTTCCCAAAGGAATTTTGCTGTGAAATTTTAACCACATGTCAAGGATGGATATTATGAATTTTCTGAGGTGGAACCAAATTTTTTAAATGCTGGAATATTTTTAAATTGAATTTCCCGTCAGATTCAGTCAGAAATTGCTAGAAAATTATTGGAAATTCGAAAAACCAAAATTCCAACGCCATTATGCTTAAAATGCCATCCTCTATCATGGGTTAAAATATCAAAGCATTTCAAGTTGATTTGGGCGTCCTTTGGAGGAGAGAGAAAGCATATAGGAGGTCTTAGGAGCCATAAAAATTACGAAAACACCCCTGACAATGACGAAGCTGTTCCCCATGCCATGGAACACGCCAATCGGGCCGGAATCTCTCACTACTTGATTGAAATATCCCCCACAACACCAAAACCTCGTAGACCTTAACCAGGGGGGTCAAAATTTTGGGTATAACAGATTGCCCCCCGTCAACTAGACTTTGTAACGGATGTGAAAAGTCTGGTTGATGCTTGAGTAAAGCCCCAAAATTTTGGACTCCACAGAATCCTCCATGTTTGTGCGAAACCGGGTTGACTACGTCCAGCTATTCGGAGGCACTGACTACCTAAGCCACAAAACATTGTCGAGCTGTTCTAAGGCGCTGACTACCTAAGCTACAAAGCATTGTCGAGCTGTTCTAAGGCGCTGACTACCTAAGCTACAAAACATTGTCGAGCTGTTCTAAGGCGCTGACTACCTGTAATGAAATGATGCAATGTCAAGCGTTTCCAAGGCGTTGACTACCTAGGATGTGAAAACTGGATGATATGCAAATGCAAGAATGCTGAAATGCTAAGGATGCTAATGATGCTGATGCTGATGATGCTCGGATGCTTCTGGGGACCGAAACCCGTGCTAATGCTCCTGGCTGGACCCAATGTGGACTTATTGCCATCGCCCCCCAAGCTGGTATGCAGGGATAACTCCTGGTAAAAACCCTGGGGACTTATTGCCTTCGCCCACCATTTGTTGATCCCGAAAATAAGTTGACATCGCAAAAGGAGGATTTATTGCCATCACCTCGCCAACTTTTCTGTCGCCAGGTCTTGTGACGCGCCTGGATAATGCAACTAGGTCTTATGACGAGCCTATATGAATGAGATGAATGCAATGTGTTTGATGAGAGTGGGTAAGCTAAAGGGTAATGCTAGGTCTTACTACGAGCCTAAGGGAATGCAACTAGGTCTTATGACGAGCCTAAGGGTTGGATCTAGGTCTTATGACGAGCCTAAAGGATGGATCTAGGTCTTATGACGAGCCTAAAGGATGGATATAGGTCTTATGACGAGCCTAAAGATGGTTCTAGGTCTTATGACGAGCCTATAGGGATGCAACTAGGTCTTACTATGAGCCTAAAGGTTGGATCTAGGTCTTATGACGAGCCTAAAGGTTGGATCTAGGTCTTATGACGAGCCTAAAGGTGGGATCTAAGTGAAAGTGAGTTAAGTGCATGATGGGTCTCGCACTAAAAATGGGCTAGAAAGATAATGGTCTCATGCAAATGCATGTGGTGAAAACCAATTGTAAAAGGGCCAAACGTGGCGATGGTGAGGTGTACGCAAAAGTTTATCAAATGCAATCACAGTGCATATAAGATATTTGTTCAAAGCAAGAAACTGTTGAAAAATGTGCCGAACATGGCAGTGATGAGAATTGAAAATTGTTTAAAGCAGGAAATTGCTGGAAAATGTGCCAAACATGGCAAAGCTTGGGAAAAACTCCACTGAAAAAGGGAAGTAAAAGAATCACTCCCTTACTAAGAATTTCATATTTGCATTTTGTTTCTTAGAAGATGAACATGCCACTGGTGGGGTGTGGTTTTTTTTTTGTGGTGCTAAAGGCGTTTGCTGGTGTTCAGGATATACGACAAACCTGGGATTAGGTTGTGATTTTGGATGGTGGGCAGGTCTGATGTTTTTGTGGGGGTAAGGCTAACGACGGGCTTGAGAGTGTGTGTGGAGATTAGAGCTTATGTGCGCCTGAGGTGTTTGATGTGGAGGTAAGGGCTTATGCCTGTGGTGGGATGGTGGTGCTCAAGCTTTAGGTTTCAATTGGTGTTGTCATGGCAATTGTTGGAACCAAACAATTGCCCCCAGTATTTTTCCTTAGGACAATCTGAGCTAGAGTTCATGGTTCCGATCAATTGCCCCCAGTATTTTCTTTGATTAAACGTGCGAACAAGTCTCATCCTCACAGGGTCGAGGCTTATGCTTTGATGTGGTGCTTCCTATCCTACACTCAACGTGGTTGGTGTTTGCACTCATTTCTCACTCATGGCCATAACTTCTAGACCATTGAATTTGATATTTGATGGATTTACGCATTTGATTTGTTACCTTCACGTGATTGGACACACAACTATCAAGTCAGAAGTCTTTAGAGCTTATAACGTGGCCATAGGGTGTGATGAAAGACGACGGGATCATGGAGGAATATTTGAGGTGTGGAGCTTAAATGGGTGACCAAAGCTGCAACTTGCGTCTTCTCTCGGATTCATCTTCCTTGTCTTGAAGTTGTCTGGCTGCTTCATGTTGACGTTGTTTTCGAGCTTCTGGACCTGGACTTTTGAAGTTGTCCTTTACACCATTTCTCTTTTTCGTCCTTTGGACTTCTTAGAGGCACTTTGGGTTTGCCTTTTTGTTTTATCCTTCCTTGACTTTGCCTTCGGGGTTCTTGTGTTTCCCGGTTTTGGGCTTCGAGAGCTGTTTTGATGTGAGCTCTTTTGATCCTGTGTCACTCTGGGAGCATTTGCGGATCGCTTCGTCATGCTGATAGCGGCATTGCTTCTTTGGACTGATGAGAATGTTATCTGAGAGTCGGGCTCCTCGCTTCCTTTGGTCACCGGGTCGGACATTCATCATTGGCTGGGTTATTTCGTGGAGCTCATAATATCGAAAAGGGATATACGAAAGGCTTAACGGGGGTGCCTAGGGTTTAATGATAGGGTTTACAAGCTTTTGGCTATGTGGTGATGTACCTAGGTGCTTCGTCATTCCTGATAGTTGTGTATCCGTTCTTTGTTACTTTTCGCAGGTCTAAGAGTAAATTAACAAATTATCTCCTTCGGTCAGAGTCATGCCGTTCACCTTACCTTTGAATGTGATCTCTCTGGAGTCGTGTGAAAAAGACATGCTCTTTCACTCTTGGTTTTACCGCTCAAGGCACTCTCGCGAAGTGTACACTCAGGGACTTGCTTGCACAAAATAAACAAATGAAATTGTCGCCTTCGGTCTTAAACTCAGATTGCCCCCAGTATTGTTGTGGGGCTTACTTGACAAACCTCAGAATGCCCATGAAATACCCCGTAATTAAAAACAGTGATTAATTAGGCTAATTATACTTTTAAAGGCTTAATTACACTAAAATAAATACTAGGGAACAAATCCCGAAGAAAACGGACCTTTAAAATGGGTTAAAAGCATAAACAAACCTTAAAGCACGTTTTTCGAGGAAACCGGGAAAACGCGACTTTAAGCGGGTCAAATAGACTCGTAACAATTTTGGTCAACTAAATAGTCACTAATAAATATTAGTGAAGCTTTAGAACCAATAAAATTAATTAAACGAGAAAATTCCGGAAAACGGGTACCGGTTAGTGAAAACTGTAACAACCGGTACGTTGTGGGGTGAGAAGGCAAATAAAGAAACTTAGTGTGTCCACTTTACAAATAAAAATAAAAAGGTGAGTGTGTGTGCATATGTGGGCCGATTAAATGAGCCCTCCTCTCTTAATTCCTCTTATTTATTTGTCTTTAGTAACAAGAGGACAAAAGAAATAAGTAAAAAGGCAAATAAAACTCTCTCTCCTCTACCCATCCTACTCTCTCTCAATTTCTCTCACCTCCCTATTCTCTCTTCTTCCTCCTTGCACAATGACAATGGCGATTTGGACAAGCCAAACCAGCCCTCTCCTTCTCTCTCAATTTTGAAGGCTCAAACCTTGTCCAAAAATCATAAAAACCATACCACTAGAATCCCCTTGCAAAGGAGAACGTCTTCATCTTTTCAAAAATCTAAAAGCTCCATTTTTGATTTTATGGGTGTTCACCATTTGGAGATTTGAAGCCACCATTAGAAGCACCTTCACCTCCTTATCATCTTGAGGTAAAAAGAATTCTGAAAATCCATCGTTTCTAGCTCTCATTAGCATTTTAAGAATTTTCAGTTTTTGAATGCTTTGTTCCTCTTGCTCCATCCGATTTGGCTTCTCTTGTGGGCTAGAAATCTTGTTCTTTCACTAGTCAAGAGCTTCATCCATTCATTGGAAGGTAACACTCTTTTCTAAACCCTAAAACTCAAATTCTAGGGTTAGTATAAAAGGAATGCTAAATGGTATGGTGTATGTATTATGTGCTGTAGCACTTTGTGTGTGGGAACCCTATCGGGACCGAGAACAAAGAGAAGAAAAGAAGAGAAGAGGAAAGGGAAGAAAGGAAACTAACAAGACAAGGTAAATACCCTTACCTTGAGTTAGTTGTGTATTGTATTGTAACAGTTTTTAGTAGTGAAATGTGTAATGGAATTGAGTAATAAGTAGTAGCAATGTGGTAGTGTATTGAGAATTGATAATGTAACAGTTTGAAGTATTTTAAATGAAGTTTAAAAGCTTGGGAAAACCGTGGGTAGTATGTGTATGTGTGCAGGATTTTATTGTGGTTGTAGTAGTGTTGGATTGTGAGTACAATGTATTGCATAAACAGGTTATGAGAATGAGAAAATGTGAGCTGAAATAGTGTGTGGAGAAAGCTAAAAATATAGGGGAGACTATGTCAAATTTTGTGTAGGAATTGAGAGGACTTAAATGTTTGAGAGGAGGAGGTAACCTAGGTGTTAACTAGGTGTATTTGAGGAGTATTTTGTGTGTGAAACAGATTTGGAAAGGAGTGTGTAAGGGAATGGAACTAGGATGTGAACTAGTGTATTTAAGATGCCAAGAGTGACATTAGTGGAGGGAGTATGAGAGTATAAGAGTTAAGATGAAAATCTGTAGCATGAGAAGGAAAACAAAAATCTGTAGCATAAGTAGAATAAAAACTGATGCAAGTGTTGGGAAGAAATGGAGAAAAAATTGTGTAAGTGGAGTAGGAATTGAGTAGTAGGAGTGGAGGATGAATTAAGGTGATTTAGAGTGTGTAAGTAGTGCTAAATCATGTGGGGAAACATTGGTAAAGATTGGGGAAACAATGGGTAAGAAAACACCCAAAAACAGATTTTAAAACTGAAGTACTGGGCCGGACCGACCTTAGGACCGAACTTGCAAGGTCGGTCGAGCCCAGACTTACAAGACGGGAAACCTTCTGGAATCGACCGACCTTGCGACCGGACTTGCAAGTTCGGTCGGACCAGAAAATTCTCCCGTCTGAAACCTTCTGGAATGGACCGAACTTGCGACCGGACTTGCAAGTTCGGTCGGCCAGAAAAATTCTGCAGATGAAAGCTTCTGGAATGGACCAAACTTGCGACCGGACTTGCAAGTTCGGTCGGCCAGAAAAATTTCGGTAATGTAAGCTACTGGAATGGACCGACCTTGCGACCGGACTTGCAAGGTCGGTCGGGCTAAAATTTTCAAAGACGAAACTTACTGGAATGGACCGACCTTGGGACCGGACTTGCAAGGTCGGTCGGCCCTGGAATTTCACCCGAGGTAGTCTACTGGAATGGACCGGACTTGCAAGGTCAGTCGCAAGTCCGGTCGAGTAAAAAAATGTTTTAATTATATGATTATAGTAATCATATATACATATATATATGCCTATATACCTACATGCATATATATGTAGTAATACACCATTAATGAAGTAATAATGGTAAGAAAGTAAGTAAATTTGTAAGAAAACAAGTTTATGGGGTAGTAAAGAAAAGAATGGTTTTATAACCAAGTATGAATGTAAAGAAGTAGTAAGTATACATTGAAAGTATCAATGAAGGAGTAAGTTAGATCAATAATAGATCATTGATCATACTACTTCATGTATGTATAGGAATCAAATAGTTGATCTCCAAAGGAACCGGTAGTACGTATTCGACGGTGAACGGTATGATTTCTTCATGCCCTGTATCCTAACTGGTTACCCCGATTTGTGTGCTTATGTGATCACCAATAAGATAAATCACGAATCGGCTTATATTGCACTTAATTGTGTTTGAACTATATTGTTCTTGTTTTATGCTTTGACATTTAGTTTGTATAATTCATGAAATGTATGAATGGAAGAAGTGTAGTGTATATGAGTACTGGTATGTATGTATGGATGGGATAAGCATGGACTTCTACTAATTCCTAACCATCTAACTCCTAACATGAGTAATGAGTATAATGGAATGAGTAGAAGCCCGATATAGTTTTCGGCCAGCGCGTGAGGATAAGGAGACACAAGAGGTTGAATCCGAATCCTGGCTATAATCTTTTCCTTGGACCAAATCCCTTGAATGGGTAGCATCCTGGATTAGTGGGCCACCCTAAAGCCCGGTGGTGGGATGTAGTAATCCCTGCCCAGAGGTCATACCGACTTAACTGGAAGTAAAGTATGTAAGAAGTATTTTGTATTGGTCTTGACTATTGTAAGTCATTGACCCGGAGTAAAAGTATTGAACACCCGATTAACCCGGGTGTGTAATAAGGCTAACAAGACCTTTGTATGTATTGGAGAATTGTATCTCCGTGATGCGGTGAGTATGGTAAGTATGAATGAGTCACTTGTATTGTATTCCTTGTATGTATTGTATGTATGTATGCTTGGTGAAATGAATGTATTGTATTGCACTGTATAAGCATGTTGTATTATGTATAAAAACGAACCGCATGTACTCGACCAAATAGTTGGCGTACCCTCGCTAGTACGCGGGGTATGCGGTTATCATATGCAGCGTAAGCTGACCCCCTAGGGGGAATGTTTTACTCCACAGGTACCCGCGAGGCGTGAAGGTAAAGTAAGGTCAAGATGTGATTCTTTTGGAGTAGTAGTAGGATTAGATGTACTGAGTTGTACACGGATAAGGCCCTTTTGAGTAGCCGGTGTACCATGTGGTACACCCTTTTGGATATTGAGTTCTTGATTGGATAGTAAGGAGAGGATGTATAAACTCTTCACTTTTAGGAAGTAGTATTGGAATGTAATTCATATATTCGGTAGACTCGGTAATCAAATGTAAGCTAAGTATTTGGTATTGTAAAGTAAGTAGTATGTATGTATTTCATTCTAATCATCAGACCGAAACGGTAAGTAGTAGTAGCCTTGTTAACCTTGGAGGGTTAACGGCGTTGTATCACCCGCCGGGAGTAAGTAAGTATTCCGCTGCGAGAAGGGTAAGTATGGGATTGATCAGAGGATAATGGACGGATTAGCGGTTGGGGTGTTACAGCCCAAGTTATTTATGGAGGGTGATTGCATGTGTGGTGGTGAACAATGGTGGTGAGTGGTGATGGGGTGATTGCTGAGTGATTTATTTCTTTGGCCTTTTGGCCGTCGCGGTTTTGCTTTTTATGTATCAGGTGGAATAGCAAAAAAAAAAAAAGTGATGTGATATATGTGGTGGCTGCAATGGAGGTGATGAATGTTTGGACGGGAAGTGGTTTTGTACAAGGCACATGAGAGCAAAAGCTCCGTTTCTAACGCCTAAGGTACACCCCACAAAGGAATTTCGCGCTAGGTGTCCGGACGACGGTTTAATTTACTCAGCCTAAAGAAGAAAGCACAGCTGCAAGGAACGAGAATCTCCTTTTATTAATGTTTCCTAGAGTGTTACAAAATGAAACAATGATTGACATGAGGACAAACCTAGCAATGAAAATATGCTTATGCATAGAACTTCTTGAGCTTATCCAAATTGACTAATCCCGGGAGCTCCTCCCCGGTACTAGCTAGAACTAAACTTGCTGCACCATATGAGAACAGTTGTCTCACCAAGTATGGCCCTGACCATTTGGGTCTGAATTTCCCCCTCGGATCTGGTAGATCAGCCCTAAGTTGCTTTAGCACAAGATCACCCTCTTGAATTCCTCGTTGTTTGACTCGTTTGTTGAAAACTCGGGCCATTTGCTTCTGGTAGACCTGGATACATTCGAGGGCTCGCAACCTTTTCTCGTCCAAGAAAGCCAAACTGTCGAGCCTTTTCTCCTCCCACTCAGACTCGGGTATTTGCAGCTCGCTCATGACCCGTAGGGCCTTTATCTTCATCTCAATGGGCAGTACTGCCTCAGCCCGTAAACCAGGGAATAGGGAGTAACCCCAGTGGCTGTCTTTACTGATGTCCTGTAACCCCAAAGAGCCATCGGTAGCTTGAATGACCAATCCCGGTAGGTATCGACCATCTTGGCTAGAATCCTCTTGATGGTCTTATTTGCCGCCTCAACGGCCCCGTTTGCCTGTGGGCGGTAGGGTGAGGAATGATGATGTCGGATTCCATATTTCCTCATGAGTTGCTCAGTTTCGGCCTTGAACTGAACGCCATTGTCTGTAACAATTTCGAAAGGCACACCATATCTGCAGATAATCTCACTTTCAATAAACCGTGCTGTCTGTTTGGCCCCCAATTGGGCAAAAGATTTAGCCTCTACCCACTTGCTGAAATAGTCAATCGCCACCAGGATGTAACGATGGCCATTCGATGCCTTGGGATGTATTTCCCCGATGATATCAATTCCCCATGAAGCAAAGGGCCAAGGCGATGCCATATGATGTAAGGGGAGAGCTGGGAGGTGTTTTAAATCTGCATGGATTTGACACTTCTGGCATCTTTTGACGTACTGTTGACAGTCGTTTTCCATGGTTGTCCAATATATCCGTGTCTCAGAATCTTGCGTGCCAAGGTGTGCCCACTCATATGAGTCCCACATACTCCAGCATGGACTTCGTCCATTGCCACTCTTGCCTCAATTTGCGAAAGGCACCTGTGAAGGGCCCCGGACGGCATCCTTTTGAACAGCCGTCCTGCCACTATCGTGTAGCCGAGAGCCAGTTTTCGAATTGCCAAACGATCTTGCTTGCTGGCGTCCTCTGGGTATACTCCCTTTTCTACGAACTTCTTGATGTCCTGAAACCATGGTTCTTCGTCCACCAATATCGCATTTACTTGAAAAGAAGGTTCATGCCGAAGGGTTACTTGGAAAAGGATATGCTGCGCATCTTCTGGCATTTCAAGAGAAGAGGCGAGGGACGCCAGGGAATCTGCAAAGGCATTATGTGATCTGGGAACATGGGCGAAGCTGATGTTTCTGAAGGCTTTTTCGAGCTGCACTAGATGGCGGTGATACGGCACTAGCTTCTCATCTCTAACTTCCCACTCGTTGTTGATGTGACACACAACCAAGAAAGAATCCAAAGACTTCAATATCCACTACCCCCAAACCCAGTGCCGTCTCGAGGCCCAGGATGCAGGCTTCATACTCAGCCATATTGTTAGTTACTTTGTAGCCTAACTTGATAGAGGTTGGCAATCGCAAACCCTCCGGCGAGATGAGCAGAATACCCACTCCATAACCATTCTTATTGGCAGACCCATCAAAATATAATTTCCACATCCCTTTTTTTACTGTCATCACGTGTTCATCAGGAAAATCATCGTTGCAACACGACTCTTCAGCAATTGGATTATCAGCCAAGTGCTCCGCTATTACCGACCCCTTAATAGCTTTTTGCACGCAAAATTTGATGTCGAACTCTGACAGCAAAAGGGACCACCGTGACAACCGGCCGGTTAGAACTGGTTTTTCTATCATGTACTTGATTGGATCCATCCGAGAGATCAAGTGAATTTCAACCCCTAACAAGTAATGTCAAAGTTTCTTTACTGCCCACACGAGTGCTGCGCAGGTTTTGTCGATGGAGGAGTACCGAGTCTCTGCATCCAGCCATTTCTTGCTAAGGTAATAGATGGCGTATTCACGAGGCGGGTCACCCTGGTTCTGAGCCAACATAAGCCCCATGGAGAACTCATGGGCTGCCAAGTAGAGGATCAGAGGCTTCCCTTCGCGGCGGCACCAAAACAGGTGGCTCCTGTAAATATTCTTTAACCCTCTCAAATACCTGTTGGCTTTGTTCATTTCCATCTTCTCGGAGCATCCTTCTTCAAGAGTTTGAAGATTGGCTCACAAATTTCAGTCAGATTTTGGATGAAGCGACTGATTACTGCACCCTCCCAAAAAGCTTATAACCTCTTTTTCAGTTTTTGGGTGGCCGCATGTCCCTGATTGCTGCAACCTTGTCTGGGTCAACCTCAATGCCCTTTGGTGTTATCATGAAACCAAGCAACTTCCCACCAGTTACCCCAAAGCTACACTTTTCCGGGTTCAGGCGCATCTTATATTGTCGGATGCGTTCAAAGAACTTTCTAAGGTTAACTAAATGATCGGTTCTCGTTTAGCTTTCACAATCATGTCATCCACATAGACCTCAACTTCTTTATGCATCATGTCATGAAGCATTGTGGTTGCGGCTCTCTGATAAGTGGCACCCGCATTCTTCAGACCAAAAGGCATTACATTCCAACAATAAGTTCCCCACTGTGTGGTGAAAGATGTTTTGTCCTGATCTTTCCTCGCCATTCTTACCTGATTGTACCCGGAGAATCCATCCATGAATGAGAAAAGCTCATGCCCCGAAGCTCGTCGACCATGACGTCAATGTGTGGTAATGGGAAGCTGTCTTTTGGGCTGGCCTTATTGAGGTCTCTATAATCAATGCAGACCCTAATTTTCCCATTTTTCTTCATTACCACAACAATATTGGCGAGCCAGAGGGGATACTTGACAACTTTAATGAAACCGACCCGGAGCAGCTTTTCTATCTCCTCTTTTACCTTAACCTGCAGTTCTGGCTTCAAACGTCGCAACTTTTGAATCTTAGGTGCCACATCAGGATATGTCGGGATATGGTGTTCTGCTATTTCTGGGTCTATTCCTGGCATATCGGCATAACTCCAAGCAAAGACATCTTCAAATTCTCTAAGCAGACATATCAGCTCATCTTTTTATCTTTGCTCAAAGACACACCCAGTTAACCATCCTGGGGCTATCAATGTCCACAACAATTAACTTCGGTGGTGTCTTTATTGGCTGGCCTTAGGGCCTTTGTTTCCAGCCACTCAAGATTCCCTCATCATCGAGCTCTATGGGAGCTTCGGAGATTCACTACTGCATGGTTGAATTCTTCAAGAGGGTTGACACTAGAGAGGCTTCTGTCTAATTGACCTGGGCTTCCAACCTTCTATCGCAAAAGCATGTCTCGCCTCAAGCCTCGTGAGGTCACTGCTGAGATTTACCGGATTAGACATATCAAAGTCCCTGGGTTTGCCCCTGATTACCTGTTTTAATTTTCCCCTCGTTAGCAAAGGTTTGCGCAAGGGTCGGTGTCCATCAATATTCTAGGTTTGACAATGGCCTTACGGATCATGCAGGTTCAACATGTCCTCACTTGACGTTCTAACCAACTTGGGTATGGATCGATCCGGAGAAGTGCTTGGGGCGCAGACCCAGGTCACCACAAAGGAATAGGGCTTGCACGCTATTCTCTTCGGGCTTCCCCACTTTTTCACATCACCTAAAGGTGTGCGTCTACGGTCGGGTCTTTGACTGACCAAACAATGGGCTAGGTAGGGGTACTACCAGGAAAATGCTTGGGGCTAAGGCCCAGGTAGTAAAGGGGTGTGGTTAGACGACACCCTCCTCTTTTCCCCCATTTATTCACATCACCTAAAGGTGTGAGTCCCTGACAGGGGACCCTCAAACGGGTCCCGAGGTGAAATTGGTTAAGCCCTAAAGTAAACAAACAAGTGCAAAAATAAAGTGCGCACGAAGTAACAACAGAGTAAATAAAGCCATAATAACATTTTCAAGTTAAGCCCTCTTTCTTAAAATTAAACAAGTTAAAATTAAGAAGTTTGTCCCCAGCGGAGTCGCCAGTCTGTGAGCCTCGATTTTAAAAAAACCCCTATCCTATGTGGATTAAGTTGATTAGGATCTAATCGGTTTTAGTCCACTTATACCTAAGATTAATAACTATGTCATAACAATAATTATTAAAACCTAACTAGCTCACTGGAACTATTATGAGTCGCCACCTAATTTTAACCTAGAGTAATCAGGAAGGAGAGTTCGGGTTCGGGGCTTGGTATTCGACTTATTTAGGGTTCAATTACTTTCATTACCGTTCCTAGGTCATTTTCCTCTACTTGTTTATTTACGCTTATTACGAGTCGTTTTAACCTAAGTGCGCGAGCTTCTGTTTTTTTGTGTTTTTTACATTTTTTGACAAAAACTAAAGTGAAATTGAAAGATACCTAAACTAGGGTTTCGGAGGCGAATTAGGTCCAATTTTGCTTACGTCCGTAGCCACGGACCCCATGTCCGAGACCACGGACCCCGGTTAACCTAATTATACAGAAAGTCGAATTTAAAGGAAATCAAAAATTGCAAAGTCCGGGGCCACGGACAGGCTGTCTGTGGCCCGGACATTATTAAAAACCTAAATTTGAATTTTTTTAAAATCCCGCCGCCGTCCGTGGGTGTCCGGGCTTACGGACAGGGTCCGGACCCCGGACATGATGTCCGTGGGTGCGGACCGCCCTCGGACAGCGGCGTTGAGCTGTTCCCGAGGGTGTTTTTGGCTCAAATTTTATGGTGTGTAGCCTGAAAGATGTACAAGACGTTAGTGATTGAGTTCTCAATTTGAATTCGAATTAAGCACGAAACTTGGTAAACAAGTTATTGGACAGAAGCTTAAACAAACAGCAATACACAGAAGTGTAAAAAGGTTAGTTTGAACCCAAAATTTGACAGAGAGTTAATAAGGTCGTGGGGAATTAGAAAAGTAGAATTGTAACCTGTTTTACCTTCGAATTCAAGAGGGTTCTTCACGCCAGGATTCTTCGGAGGCTCCGATGGTGCCGGTTCTGGATTGTGTTCGACCCGAGCTTCTGGTTGTTGATTGTTGAAGGTGTTCTTCACGTTTTGGAGGTGGTTTGGTTGATGTTTTGATGATTGATGATGTTGTGGGAGTTGAAAAATATTTTTGGTGTTGATTTTGGTGAGATTTGGGTGTTTGATTGTGGCTCTGGAGTTCAAAAACGTGGAAGAGAGAGACAGCTTCCTTCTTTGGAGTCTAGGGTTCTTGAGGTTATGAGATTCTGATTTTATCCAAAAACCTATCCCCTTATATAGCTTCTTAAAGATAAAGAAAATTTGGTAAAGTAAGATTTTTTGGTATTTTAATTAAAACTTCCCAAAGGAATTTGCTGTGAAATTTTAACCACATGTCAGGATGGATATTATGAATTTCTGAGGTGAACCGAATTTTTTAAATGCTGGAATATTTTTAATTGAATTTCCCGTCAGATTCAGTCAGAAATTGCTAGAAATTATTGGAAATTCGAAAAATCAAAATTCCAACGCCATTATGCTTAAAATGCCATCGTCTATCATGGGTTAAAATATCAAAGCATTTCAAGCTGATTTGGGCGTCCTTTGGAGGAGAGAGAAAGCCTATTGGAGGTCTTAAGAGCCTTAAAAATTACGAAAACGCCCCTGACAATGACGAAGCTGTTCCCCATGCCATGGAACACGCCAATCGGGCCGAAATCTCTCACTACTTGATTGAAATATCCCCCACAACACCAAAACCTCGTAGACCTTAACCAGGGGGGTCAAAATTTTGGGTATAACACTTACCTTTACCAAAATACGCTTACACCATACATACACAATACTTGTTAGCTCCATTTGTCCACCAGGGTTAATCGGGTGGAGATTACTCTTTTACTCAGGGTCAATGACTTACACCATCCAAGACCATTGCTCATACATACTTTACTTACTTACTTACTTACTTACTCAAGTCAAGTCGTAGTGACCTTTGGGCAGGGACTACACCGTCCCACCACCGGGCTTTAGGTGGCTCACCAATCTAGGATGCTACCCATTTAAGGGGTTTGGTCCATAGAAAGGATTCAGGCCAGGCATCGGATCCAACCTCTTGTGTCTCCTTATCCTCACGCGTGGCCGAAGCTATTTCAGACTTCTACTCATTCCAATTTACTCAATACTTACGTTAGGAGTTAGGTAGTTAGGAATTAGTAGAAGTCGACACATCCACACTACAGAATAATACAATACACAAGTACACATCCATTCACAAACACATTTCATCCTCATCCATTTATTTCATGAATTATACAAACTAAATGTTCAAGGCAATCTAATAAGAACAAATATAATACAGGCACAAGTAGGTGCATTAAAACCGATTCATGCATTTATCTTATTTAGGTGATCAAATAAGCACTTAGATCGGGGTAACCAGGTTAGGATACAGGGCATGAAGAAATCATACCTTTTACCGTTGACTTGGACTCACCGACTTCCCTTCGGTGTTCAATTCATTCAAATCCTAGAACATACATAGAACCGGGCAGTTAATTACCTATAATTAACCTAACCCATTTCATCTTTAGTGTTTACCGATTTACAACTACTAATCCCTTACAATTCAAATTCATCCACCTAAGTTACTTACTTCTCATTACTTCCCAAGCTTGTTTATACCCTTAATGACCATTAAACATCATTAATCAAGTCTTAATTACCTTATACTATCATTACCCATCAAGCCCCTACCTTAAAATGGCTTTAAAATGATTTCTGTGAAGAAAATGGGGTGGTCCGGGCTTGTCTCCGGGTTTACAAACCCGGACCAATAGCTTTGGTCAGTCTCGGGTAACATTTAAGGGTGGTCCGGGTTTAGGTTCTAGTTGACAAACCCGGACCATTCATTTGCAATTCTCTCGGGTGTGAATTTGGGGTGGTCCGGGTTAGTGTCCTGGTTTGTAAACCCGGACCACTCCACTAATACTACAATCTGCCGTGTTTTCTATCTGGTCCGGGTTTCTGTACCGGTTTACAGACCCAGACTAGCTACAAAATTAAAAAACATGTCTGTTTTTGAACTTGTTTCAACTCCAAACTTCTACCAACTTCTTCCCCACTCTTCCTACATATATCCTAGCATGTTTTGACATTGATTAAGCACTTTAAATTAACCTAATCCACTCTCTATATTCCTCTGTCAATATCTATTAACTTACATATTTTCCACTGCAGTTTTCTTCTCTGTTACAGTTTTGTTCTTCTACTAATGCTACAGATTTTTCCTTTCCTTCTTCCCATTAGCTAAATGGTTCTCAATCTATCATAACTTAGTTAAACACTTCCCATTACACCATTTCTAGTTTCACTAAACTACACCTCTTCCTCCTGTTGTAAACCAAGGAGATAATCTCATATTTTCTTCTCTGAACATATCCATGTTCTTCTCTGTCAAACTGCACTTAAGTTCACTAAATTCCTAACCAAAATTTGACAGAGTTTCCCTACATTTCTAAGTATGCTCACCACATTAATTTTCTCATTCATACAGTTTACAACCTGCTCAACATATTCAATATCAATATACCCACAAACTTCTAACACTTACTGCACACTTAATACTCACACTTAGCATTTTGTTTACTTGCTCCCAAAAGATCCAAACTACAAATACCATCCATATTAATATACCCCATTCCTTTCCTACAGTTACAGTGGTTTAACCATTGCCAAGGCAATGTACTCTTTCCTACATAAACATCAAAATCTGTACAGAGGAAGTTCATTACCTTAGGTTTCTTGCTTCTTTCCTTTTTCTCTTTCTCCTTTCTTGCTCCTCTTTCCTTCTTTGTGTTTCTTGATTTATTTAGGCCAAGCTACAGCCACGTACAAGACACACACACATACACAAAAGCTAGTAAATTTCTAACTTACGTATTAAACCCTAGCTTGTGAGAAAACATTTACAACTCCTAGGAAGTCTTACCTTGAGCTTCTAAATGGAGTTTTTGGGTAGGAAATGGAAATGCTCAGCTCTCACGGTGGAATACCAAAACCGGCTGAACAATGGAATAGTGTGTTCACGTGAGTTTTTGATTTTACAAAGGAAAACTGGAAAAGAGAGGAGCTTTGGTTCCTTTCTTACCTTAGAACATGAAGAAGAAGATGGAGCTTCAAATGGTAATCCTTGGGCTCCAAAATGATTATACCCTTAAAAATGAAGTTGGAGATTTTTGGTTTTTGAAAGGTGTAAAACGATCTCCAAAGCGAGACGAATTCAACGGTATAATTTTTGTAGCATTTGGAGGTGATTTGGGGTTTCAAAAATGAGAAGGAAGTGAGCTGTTGTGTGTGGATTCTTCAAATCGCCATAGTAGCAGAGAGGAAGAAGAAGAGTCTCTGGCAGAGAGGAAAACGTGAGAGTGTTGGGTGAGGGAGGAGAGAGGGTTTGCTTTTTACTTTTTGTTACTTTACTTGTTTGTCTCTTAGCACATAAGGTGGGAAAATAGAAGAGAGGCGTGGGCTAACAAAAATGTGCCCAGTTATACCAATATGGAAACGGCTGCCTATTTACAAAGGAGGGTCACATTTTTGCTTTATTACATTTACACCCCATAACTTCCTAATTTTTGCACTATTCACTTCCGGGACCCGTTTTTCCGGAATTTTCTCGTTTAATTAATTTTATTGGTTCTAGTACTTCATTAATTTTTAAAAATGACTATTTGGTTGACCAAATCTATTACGAGTCTATTTGACCCGCTTAAAGTTGCGTTTTCCTGGTTTCCTCGAAAAGCGCGCTTTAAGGTTCGTTGTGTTTTTAATCCATTTTACGGATCCGTTTTCTTTGGAAATCATTCCCGTACAATAATTAGGCATGAATAAGCCTTAGTAATTCACATAGTACTCTAACCGAGGTCTCGTACCTCCTATGGTTATTTAACGCTTATTTAGCGTTTTTCGCTTTTTAAGCGTTTCTTCATTTCTTTTGGATTTATTTTTCCTTATCAATATTACTTAGGCGTTATAAGGCCCTTAAATTCATATTAGGATTATTTTAATCGCTATATTTAAGTTCAGGGTATTTCATGTTTTTATTTGCATTTTACTAAAGTACCGAAGCTTGGGATTTAGAAACCAGTTTCCTTGTGGATACAACACTTGTTATATTGCAACAAATTGGGTGCACTTGCCCACTTAGCTAGGTTTAATTACTCATGTTTGTAATTTTCCCAATAGTTATACACGAAATTGGATTTGATTTACAAGTTGGGTTTTGAATTGAATTGAGTTTGGGCTGAATTGAATTGGGTAGGCTGAATTGGATAGAGTTGGGCTGAATTGGATTGAGTTGGGCTGAATCGGATTGAGTTGTGCTGAACTGGATTGAGTTGGGCTGAATTGAATTGAGTTGGGTCGGGTATTTGGGTCAGGTTGGGTATTTGGGCCGGGTCAGGTAATTGGACCGTGGTTTATTCTCCACTATAAATGATTGTTATTGGCTGCAACCATCATTTATAGTCAATAAAATCCGCACGATAAAAGATTTTAAATGACGGTTCAAGAACCGTGGTTTTTTTTATCATATTTTAAACGATGGTTTTGAACCGTTGTTTATAAAGATTTTCCTATATGCGACAGAAGTATATACCAAGGTTTTCAACTGTGGGTTTTGAGCAAAATAGCCGTGGTATAAAAGCTTTTTTCCACTAGTGGCTCTATACTGTGAACATCTTTCGTAAGTTTCCTGTTTTTGAATTTCGGTTTCAATCGTCATAAGAAGATGTGTTGTTGTGAGGGTTTTCTACTGATTTTGCTACTTCTGGTCTTGGCCGAACTTCTGTCCGAAGGAGCAAGTTCGGAAAGACCCCATAGGTATTTTCTTTTCTCCTGTCGCTGTGTCTGGACATCTGTCCGAACATACAAGTTCGGACAACATGCGAGGACGAGTCTGGTTTGAAGCTTCAAACTCTCTCCGAACTTTCAAGCTCGGACACAAGTTCGGACCACGTAGGAAATTTTCTTCGGACCTTGTCCAAACTTCAAAATTCGGACATAATAAGTACAAACTTCCTTTTTTTGAGTCTCGACTTGCGTCCGAACATCCAAGTTCGGACACAAGTTTGAACACCTCTCAGAAATAGGTTTAAGGCTTGTCTGACTTCCGTTTTACTTTTCGTTTGCAGTGTTACTTTCCTAAGTTTTAATACTTTATATTTTGGTAAAATTAGGGGTGTTACAAAGATTTAGTTAATTTACTATTTAGATAATATATGATAATTACTTACATTGGTATATTAGTATTATTATAGTGGCCTCTTATTATTAATCTAACTACATTGTTAATACTCTATTCTAGTTTTATGTTTATTAGTGGATATTGAGAATAGTGTTGAAGTAGACTTTATTTATGAAAGATCTATTAGTAATTAAGGGGTAGGGAGGTAAATTGGGAAACCAGGAAAGCTTAACCTAATTTATTCTCTTTTCTTTTCTTCTTTTCTCCTTATTCCTTCCTTATTCAAGGTCGTCTTCATTCTCTTCTAGTTTGTGTCTCTTTTCAAACTTGTTCTTCTTTCCACATTAAATCTTTCTCCACGTCATTGAATTTCCTTCGATCAATTGCTACCGGGGATGAGGAACTCTTTTGCTCTCTCTCCTCGTGCTATCTTAGGTTAAATCCCTAGGGTGAGTATGTTTATAATAGTTTAGATTGACATAGTATATAAGTCAGGTGTATAATAATTGTTGTTGGAATCATGGTCGCGAGAATTATGGTTAAGATTTTGGTAGATTATTAATAGTATTAGTATTATTGAATTCTAGATTACGAGCACATTGATGGTGGTTGCTATTGATTGTGCGTGACCGTCTCTTGTTTGCCGAACTTGAACTTCAGGTATGCTACTGTGTTCACTTAATTTGATTCTTTATGAATGGTTGTTATCTGGTGATTGTGCTTGAGTTTTAATGATGCACTTGGTTGAGACTGGTTGAGGATTGATGGTGAATTTATTATGAATTTGGTGGATTGAGTTTTATCAAGAGAAGTGATTTTGAGATGAGTTATATGTTTGTACTGTGTGATATTGATATGGGAGACTTTCACTGAGATATTCATATGATTGTACATATTGGTTAACACAAAATTACATTACACTGCAACCACTATATCGTAGTTTAAGCTCTATAGATCTAGTTCTCCATGGTCAGAAGTACCCTTAGAAGGGTGTGAACACTTAAGGACATGAAAAGGTGTAATTATATTTTATGACCCCACTTGTTTGGGTGTTCGTTGGTGGAATTTTATTTTGCGACTCCACTTGTTTGGGTGTTTTCGTTGGTGAAATTATAGTTTACGGCCCGACTTGTTTGGGTGTCAGTTGGTTGCCAGTCGAAAGCTCCCTTATCATTGTGTATCAGTGGATTGTGTGATTGAGGTCTATCGTGCACTTCTTCCTATTATGGACTAATGATGTTGATTTGTTTGTGGTTAATTGGTTTGTTGTTGTTGTGTGGTATATCTATCAAACGTTTACAGAAAAAATGAATTTTACATGGTGAAGTGGTGTTTCTCAGTTTCCCTGATTTACGCGGTCCCTTTGTTCGTTGTTTATGTTTTCTGGTCACATGTAAGAAGCTGTTCTGGATGTAAAAGCGTGAGCGTTGGGTCTAGGAATTGACATAGACTCCACTTCGATTAATTTAAAAACATTAGATGGTTTATAGCTCCACATAGACTCATTGTAATTCTTAGATTGTTCAGTATTTTATTTAGATTGTGTTTTGAGTTGTTACTTATTGATATATTTATTATCCGGTTAAGGTTGAAGTTTTTTTTTTTGTGTAGCCTTAGCACTTACTAAGTTGGTGAGTGTGGCGGTAACACCCATTAGGTTTTGACTTCCGCTGCTGAGTAGTTGATAGGCTAAAAAAATTTATCTTAAACTTATACTTAATAAAATACCGGCTAATTTTGGGGTGTTACATTGTGTCTGACCCTTTGCGCTGCAGAGATTAATCATTGGAAATGCTCATCTCTCACACTAGATTGAACTGAAGAACTATTGAAGATGGGGTTGAATTCTGGAACCGGTAATACTCGAACTTATCTTCTCTCCGGTGGCTATAACAATTTCAGTTTTTGATTTCTTTAATCAATTGTTGCAAGTTGAACAAGGAACATACATGCTATGCACAAAAACAAAAAACAAACAAAAATAAACAGAAAAAAAAATTTACAATACAAAACTAACACCTTAAACGGGGATTAAAACGGATGCCAAAGGAGTCTTAAATCTGCAAATTAAGATCTGTCCGGACTTATGTCCGAACTTGTATGTTCGGACGCAGTCCGAGACCAAAACCAAAAGTGTCCAGACATACGTCCGAAATCATTTGGAGATGTGTCCGGACTTCCGTTCAACCTTGGAAGTCCGAACGCGAGTCAAAATGAAAACCTTCGGAGTATTTGTCCGAACTTCCGTCCAAACTTGGAAGTTCGGATGCAAGTCAAAGTGAAATACACGGTGAAGTTTGGACGGAAGTCGAACTCCAACCCCCAGACTCGTCCTCGCACTCTATCCGGACATGCATGTCCAGAAAGATGTCCGGACACCACAACTTTGTGAAAATAATTATACGCTCTCAGTGCCTGTCCGGACCTACATGTTCGGACGGACATCTGGATAGGTCCTAAAACTGCAAAAATAAGCCGAAACATCATTGCCAAAAATATACATCAACACCACAGTTTCAAATGAAATTCAGGATGATTAAATCAGGAGTAAATGTGACAAAGGTTTAACAACGAAATACAGCGGAATGTAAATTGAATCCGAGGCGTTACTGCCATACCCAACCCCTTTGAGTGCTCAGACTTATTACCCAACAATCGTCAAATGCAAAATATTCAATACATTGTAATCCAAAACATTGTATCTTATTAACAATTTAACAACTCTAATAACTATGTGGTAGCGAATTCCCCAGTCCCACATCTCACTAACTCATACCTGCGACCAGAAAACATATACAGACAAGAAAGGATCATGCAAATCAGTGAAACTGAGTAAATCCTACCTCATTATGTAAATTACTTTTTGAAAACCTTTTAATTATTAAATTGTTAGCAAGGGTAACCTTTCTTGACAAAACAACTCATTTATCAACAGTCAATATCCAGAAATAAAAACATCAAGGGAGCTTTCAACAGGAAACAACCACAAGTCATAAATAGACGGCCAGGAATGGGCCGTAATAATAATACCCCTCACCCTAAGACCTTAATTGTGCACACGCCCATAAGGTACTTCTGACCTAAAGGAGTAGATCATAGAGCTTAACTGCCGTTCAATGTTCGCAGCGCAAATAGTATAGTCATGGTACAAAGTACCAATAATTAACACGAAGATAGTCAGGGTACAAATTACTAATAATTAATAATCAGAGAGCACCAAGAGGCCCCAACAAGCAATCATTCTAGTGAAAGGCTCCCAAAAATATTAACAAAACTCCAGTTGTTAAAATCTAACCATTATTTCTCAGCATGCGGGAACAAAATTCCCCAATTCCCAAATCCCTAATTAGGGTTTCAAAACATCTCCCACTAATCACATTCCACACAATAGAATAATCATGAGCACAAGAATTTACATGTTTACTCACACCATTGAAGAAGACAGCACAACAGAATCACAAGTAGCGCCCGTCAACGAATTCGGGTCTAGAATTGCAAGAACCACCAATAAGAAAGCCACCAAACCACAACCAAAATAAACAAAACCTTACCCAGGTAGTAGACCTTACCCTTCTAAAATATAATTCGGCAGCAGGGAACAAACTTGAGGAAATAGAGAAAGAGCAAGAGATTATGTATTTGAGGAAGAAGAGCATACGAGCGTCACGATGTAGATGAGGAGATGGGAGTGGAGACTGTGATATAAATAGAGTATTATTTATAAAGGGAAAGGAGATAATAATTAGATAATAACGTAAATAATTTTAAAAGGAGGAAATAATTACTATTAAGTAATCAATTAAAGAGGAATAAAGAATAATTATTAGTTGATTTGAAATAGGTGAGGAGTAAAATAATTTATCCGTTATGAAGGGATAAGAATAAGCGTGGTTATCCTTAAGGAGAGATAAAGATCATTTTTTTAAAAAGGAAGAAATAAAAGTAGAATTGGATTGTTAATTTAAAAACACGGCAAGGATGAACGTCGTTATATTAGTAGAAGATGAGAATGATAATGTTAAATAATTTATGGGAAGGAAAATGAATTATTATAATTAATTTGGAAATAGATAAAATAGAATTGAGTATTAAAATAAGGAGAACATTGTAACCTCAGTAGAAGATGAGGATATTAATATTATTTGATTTAGGAAAAGGAAAAGGAAGATATTACGAATGTGATTAATTTAGAAAAGAGGAAAAAATAAGGTAGAATAATTATTTTAACTTCCCTGGACCCAATAATTGTTACTAACTTCGGGTAACTCATTAACTAACTATTATAACGTTTACCCAATCGTATTGAGTTAATAATGAGAATTCCCTAACTCAAAAATACACGGGTATTTCAGTGCATCTCTTTTCATTCTCTTCTTTGTGTTTGTGGCCTTGCACTCCAGATATTAGTCACTGGAACTTCTCATCTCTCATGCTAGATTGAAGAACTATTGAAGACAGGGCTGAATTCCTAAATCAGTAATGCTCAAACTTATATTCTCTCTAGCGAGTACAACAAATTCATCTTTTGATTTTTTTTGTCAACTGTCGCAAGTTGAACATGGAACATACATGCTCTTCTGCACCTCTCATTCTCTTTTTTGCCTACACTATAGAGAAGAATCCTTGAAACTTCTCATCTCCCACCCTAGATTGAAGAACTATTGAAGACGAGGCTTGATTCCAGAACCGGTAATACTCGAACTTATCTTCTCTTCGGTGATTTTAACAATTTAAGTTTTTGATTTCTTCGGTTTACTGTCATAAGTTGAACAAGGAACATACATGCTATGCACCTCTCTTCATTCTCTTCTTTGTGTTACGCCTCAGCAATGTTTGATTTTAGTTAAACATTGATGAACTAGAACGATTGCAGAAAAGAGAATCAGGGAAGGAAAGAAACGAGAGGGAGAAGAAAACGATACTACTTTCTTGAATGAACAGTAAAACCTACATCACGAGACCTAATACCTTTTAAGCTACCTAGCTTACAACTTGATGAGCCCAATCGGACTCACTCTCTCATACTAAAACTACTCAACATAACTTAAGCCCAGTTAACATAGCAACATAAAACAATACAGCCCAAAACCTTAACTGAGCCCAACAACACCTATTCTAACACCCCCTCTCAAAACTCAGAAGGGTACAACTTCTGAGGTTTGCACAAACAATCTGAAAAACAAGAACAACCAGACAATAAAATATTTACATTAGCTAAACTATGCAGTGCATTTTTCAAAAACAGAGATCAAGGGACAATCAACTGCAGACCTATCTTCCGCATCTGCAGAGGGTAAGCCTTTCCTGGTAGTATTTTGGTCAAGACATCCGCCACTTGCTCTTTGGAAGTAACAAACTCTAAGGCCAACAACCCCTCTTGTAACTTCTGTCTTACGAAATGCACATCCAATTCGATGTGCTTTGTCCTTTCATGAAGCACCGGGTACCTAGCGATATAAATCGCAGCTTGGCTATCTGATTTGATAGGAACTGGAAGGATGTTCTCCAGTCCTAGCTCATGAAGAACTTTTGTTATCCAACTTAGCTCCGCTGTCACATTCCTCATGGCCCTATACTCCGCCTCTACTGAAGACAAGGCAACGGTCGTCTGTTTCTTTGACTTCCATGAAAGAGGACACCCACCAAATTGTATGTAGTACCCACTGATTGATTTTCTAGTATTAAGACATCCAGCCCAATCTGAATCACAAAAAACAGTGAGTGAGAAATCATTCCTGGAATTAAAGAACAAACCGTAATTAAGAGTACCTCTAATATAGCTAAGAACATGTAGTGCTGCATTATAATACAAATCTGTAGGACTACTAAGAAACTGACTCAGGACATGTATAGTGAAGCTAAGGTCGGGCCTACTATGAGCTAAGTAACTGATTCTGCCTACCAGTCTCCTATACATGAAAGGATCAGCTAATGGTTTTCTGTCATCCTTTCTCAGCTTCAGGTTACTGTCCAGAGGACTAACAACAGTTCTCCCTTCTGAACTATCAAATCTCTAAGAATAACTTCACAATACTCTCTTTGAGTTAATATAACCCCTTCTCTTGTATGCAGAAACTGAATTCCCAAGAATAGACTTATTCTACCAAGATCTTTGATCCTAAACTGTTTATCCAACTCATGTTTAACCATTTTAATCAAGGAAAGATCACTTCCTGTTATTAATATATCGTCCACATAAACCACAAGGAAACAAACCTTATTATTCTCATGCCTAGTGAACAATGATTAATCATTCAAGGATTGCAAGAAACCAAGAGATTTAAGAAAGACACACAATTTGTGATGCCACTGTCTGGAGGCTTGTTTCAGACCATAAAGAGACTTATTTAATTTACAAACTTTGCCCGAGCCCTCCTCCTTATGGCCTTGGAATATTTGCATGTAAACATCCTCTTCTAACTCCCCATGCAAAAAGGCATTGTTAATATCTAATTGACTTATCAACCAGTTTCTTTTTGTAGCTATGATTATCAAGGCTTTGATAGTAGTAAATTTAACCACAGGGGAAAAAGTTTCTAAATAATTTATCCCATATCTTTGGGTGTAACACTTTGCTACTAACCTAGCCTTGAATCTTTCAATGCTACCATCAGCCTTACACTTAATCTTGTAGACCCACTTACATTTTACTAGTTTAACCCCTTTGGGCAAGTCTACCAAATCCCAAGTGTTGTTTCTATCTAGTGCAGCAAACTCATCATTCATAGCACTTTTCCACCTAACATCTTAACAGCATGATTATAATAGCCTGGTTCTATTGCTCTATTTGATTTTGTGTATAAACATATATGCTCAGGTTTTTCAGCTAAAACAAGACCTATTGCGAAACACAGATCACTAGGTTCAAGAATGTAGTCAGAACCATCAGAAATAACAGCTTTATCATCTTTGTTAGACAAAAGCACATAGGCAGAATTGGCACTAGTAATTCTATCCCTTAGTATTTTAGAGAAACAATCAGAAGTGTAACAAATAGAAGAAACAACAAATTAAGACTTATCTCTTCTTGCTGTTGAAGATCCCACAACATAGTCTTCCAGATGCTTAGGCAGGTTCCTGGATCTCTCCGACCTTCTCAGCCTCTGCCCCTTGTTTCCCTCAATTCTTGAGTGCATCTCTTCCTCAGGTGTTTCTTCAGTAAGGGTCCCAGGTGGTGGACTAGGTTCTCTGATTGAACCATCCTCAAGACTTTCTTCTTGTGTATGTTCTTCACTTAAGAACTCCTGTCCTTCTTGTCTATCACTTGGCTCAACATGGTTAGTTTCATTAAATAACAAAGGAGAATCATCCTCAGGAAACACAACATCCTTTTGAAATACAGTAGGTATAATCTCTATGGGTCTTCTCTGTTTTTCTCTAAAAGGATAGATTTCTTCATGGAAAATGACATCCCTATTGTATGTTATCCTTTTATTATCTAAGTCATAGAGTTTATACCCCTTTTTATCATGTCCATAACCTATGAAGACACACTTATTGGACCTAGGCAGAAACTTATCATTTTGATTCTTGTTCATTTGCAAAGCATAAACAACCAAAACTCTTAAGCATGGAGTAATCTGGTCTTCTTCCATAAATAAGCTCAAAAGGAGTCTTATTTTCCACAATAGTTAGGGGCATTCTATTTATTAAATATGTGGTTGTTAGTATGCTTTCACCCCAAAACATTTTAGGAAGAGAAGAATGGAACATTAAAGGTCTAGTAGTTTCTAGAATATGCCTATGTTTTCTCTCGGCCACTCCATTCTGTTGGGGAGTATATGAACAGGTGGTCTGGTGTTCAATTCCTTTTAACTTAAAGAACTCAATCCCAGCCCTAGAGCTTCCAAGTTCATGGGCATTGTCAAATCTAACACATTTAAACCTCTTGTCAAATTGATTTTCAACCATGTTAATAAAATTTATGATCAGGCCAAAAGATTCTGATTTAAAACTGCACAAGTGAGTCCAAGTGACTCGACTTTTGTCATCCACAATTGTAAGAAAATATGAGTGGCCATCATGAGTTTTAAGGTTATATGAGCCCCAAAGATCAATGTGGATCAGTTCAAAAATGTCCTTAGTTTTTATTGAACTAGAAGGGAATACCAATCTGTGGCTTTTGGCCCTATTACATGGTTCACATACAAAAGGTACATGCATATTATGTTGACCAACTAAACCTAATTTTGTCAACTTTTCTTTAGGCAAGTGCCCAAGTCTACAATGCCAAAGAGCTAAAGAATTACTTCTATAAGAGTGTTCTAGTTTCAGCAAGGCATCCTTTTCAGTTTCCACACTAAAACATCTCTTCCTTGTCTCATCACATGTTTTGTTAAGCACATAAAGACCCTTATGAACTCAGTCAATCTCCAATACCTCCTTGGTTTCATAGGCTTGATAAATACAACAACTGGGGTTAAAATATGGTTTACCATTCATTTGACTGGTGAGTTTACTAACTGAGATCAAACCAAATTTGAAAGTGGGAACAAACAGAACATCTCTGAGGGAAATTAATTTGTTTATTCTAACACTTCCCATTATTCTAACCAGATGGGGATGCCCATCAGGCATCCCAATTGTGTAGACTTCATCAAGAAATATTATGTCATGGAAAACAGATAAATTGCCACACATGTGGTCCGAGGAACCACTATCTATGATCCAATCAGAGCACTTATAAACAGAGTCATCGCAAGCATTTACTGTAATTATTGTGGGTCCAATTAGTATAATTCTTGGTTAAGAGATTACCAATAAACCCGCAGTTTGCTTCTGCCCCCTTCGGATCTTTGTCGCTGATTGTTGACTTGCTAATGTAGGCAAGCAATTGATTTACCTGTTATGTAGTAAGAGTTCCTCCCAAAGGATCTTTGCTTGGCTCATCCTTCTGTTCACTAGTGATATTCGCTTGATGTTTTCCCTTCTTTTTTGAACTTTCTTTCCCAAATTGCCACCCAGAAGGGTACCCGTGTTTCTGGTAACATTTGTCTTCCATGTGACCGGCTTTGTTGCAGAAGGTGCACTGAACAGCAGGTTGTCTTGCTCCAGTGCTTTGCCCGCACCCAAATGTTCTCCTTCCTTTATTCACTGAGAAAGCTGCCGGGGAATAAACTCTAGTGCTCGGGGATAATGTTAGATATTTCTGTCGTTCTTGCTGGATCAAAATGGAGAAGGCTTGTTCAACCGTCGGAAGGGGGGAGATCATCAGAATAGTTTCTCTCGCTCCTCTGTATCGATCTTGAAGACCCATTAGGAACTTGATGAGCCTTTGGTTCTTCATGTAGTTCTTTAGAGCGCCATCAGTTACATAGGCACAAGCGGGGAGAGAAGTAACAACATCGATCTCATCCCATATACTTCAAAGCCTTACGAAATAGTCTCCTATGGATTCGTTGCCTTGTAGAGTGCTGATTAGTCTGTGCTCTAAATCGTACATCCGGGTGGCGTCGACTTGGTCGTATCTTGCGATTAGGTCCTCCAAGATTCTAGCCGCAGACGACCGAAATAGCATTGTGTTGGCAACCTTCTTCTCTAGACTCATTAATATCCAGGACCACACCATATTGTCGCACCTCATCCATGCTTGTGCCCGAATATCACAATCTACGGGTTTTACTAGGGTTCCTTCTACAAACCCTAGCTTATTCTTTGATCCCAGAGCTATTTCTACCTGATGCTTCCATCTGGAGAACCCGGGACCCCCGTCGTATTTCGTGGCCAACGCTAACCCAGGGTGATCGGAGCTTGACAGGTAAAGGGGCTCCCCAACATCTATCATCACCGTACCGCTGCTCGCTGATTCTGAAACGACATTATCCGCCTTTGGTTTGTCATCCGCCATCGTAGTCTTGCGAAGAACGATTCATGCGCGGTGAAGCAAGAATTTGACGATTCCACCTTATCCCTAGCTTGAAGTAAGATTCCTCCGATTATGGAAGTGGGAAGAAAGAAAGATCCAACAACTAAAGAGATAGATCCCATGATCTTTATGCTCTGATACCATGTTCAATTTTAGTTAAACATTGATGAACTAGAACGATTGCAGAGAAAAGAATCGGGGAAGGAAAGAAATGAGAGGGAGAAGAAAACGATACTACTTTGTTGAATGAACAATACAACCTACATCACGAGACCTAATACCTTTTAAACTACCTAGCTTACAACCTGATGAGCCCAATCAGACTCACTCTCTCATACTAAAACTACTCAACATAACTTAAGCCCACTTAATATAGCAACATAAAACAATACAACCCAAAACCTTAAATGAGCCCAACAACACCTATTCTAACATGCACTACAGAGATTAATCACAAGAAATGCCCATCTCTCACATCAGCCCGAAGACGGGGCTAAAGATGAATTATGGATCCGTTAATACTCAAACTTATCTTCTATCTGGCGATTATAACAATATGAGTTTTTCTAATTGGAACCGTTGTTATCTTTGTATACTCATGAGCTAGATTGCTAAAGGTTGATGGATGTCCTCACGAAAAATTGAAGGCTACTTGTATCATGCCAATATTATCAATTGTCTAATTTTCTGTAGCTTGCTCTCATTTGCTTTCATATTTATATCTTGCCAATATTATCTTCTAGAAGTATTAGCTTTATTTGTTGGTAGCATATGTTTATCTGAGATGGCTAATATAACCTCTTTCCTGCTCATGGTTTCTTACACGTACTATAAGGATCGTTTACCAGCTTTGGATTTCAACACTTCAAATCTGTCTATTAGCCAATGATAATCTCTTCTTAGTTGGTTTGCATCAAAGTCTTTTTTAGCATGAAAATCTTTAAGTGTATACTTCTTCAGATGCACTTGAATTTTTGAACCAAATTATATGTCTGATCCCTCAGAGCAGGGGGAAGTGCCAAGTTATTGTTGATGTCTTGATAGCAGCCGCTCCTTTTTTTTGCTTACTTTCATTTTTTTGTAAAGATTTGGGTCTTGTAATTGCAAAAGCCATAGTTGGTGATGTTTTTAGTGCATATGTTCCTGATATTTTGATGACTTTTATTTTTGTAATGAACACCACTTAGAAGATATTAACTGGGGGAAGTGTCAAAGTCTGGAAAAATATTACAGATTGGCTAATTCGGTTTTGCACAAAATCTTAGGTTTTTTATAATTTTGTTCTTTTTTACAATTCGGTTTTTTATCAATTCGGTCCTTTTTTATAATTCGGTTCTAACCGAAAACCAAATTAAAATTTTCAGTTTAGTTCTCGGTTCGAGCCTCAAAAATATTTCAGTTATTTGGTTCTTTATTATTTCAGTTCTCAAACTAAAATTCAGTTATTCGATTATAACTGAACAAAAACAAAAATCGAACTATTTTTCTTCACTCGGTTTTCGGATAGATCCAAATAGCCGAATGCTCACCCCTAAATTCAAGTAATCTACAAGAATACTCAACCCATTAACTTACTATTCTCATGGAGGCAAGCAACTTCTTCCCACATCAAAATGTAAATACATGGAGTAAAGTTCTTTACTTATAAGTATCCCACTTAACGTATCTCTTAGTATAGTTTCATAGTCTTCAGATACACTCATGAGTACATGGTTAAGCTGGGATGAAGAAACATTTCACTCCCACATTCAACTTTCAACTGGTATAAATTGGATTCTTAACATATATTAAGGGTTAGGTCGAATTTTTCAATGTGCTACAGTTTTAAAAAATCGATGTTATAGTTGGGCTAAAGAAAAACTTCACTCCCATAAGGAATATTCAACAAGTATAATTGAGTTCTAAGCATATATATTTAGGGTCATGGTCAAGATTAATTTTACGACCTGCTACCCTTTCACATTGAAATTTCAACAAGTATGAATTGGGTTCTTAGCATATATATTAAAGGATAGGCAAAATTTTATCAATCAACAATAATAAACATTTGATTTTGACAGTTAAAAGTTTGGCAATAACGATAGACATTTAACAATTAAAAGTTTTACCAGTTTATCACCCGATTCACTTAAATCACCCGCGGGTGAAATATGAATTGGGTGACCGGTGAAAGTTACAGGTGATGGATTGGGTTTGGGAGGAGCACTTGAAACAAGTGGTCGATGCGGGTGATACTTCACCAGGCCCGAATCTGACCCATTGACACCCATTGAGAATGGTTTGGGAAGGAGATGTAAATATCTCACCTAAAGGCTCTATTGTACCCAGTTTACTAGATCAAGTCCCTTAAGATTTTAATGATTGCAAACCTTCCATGTGGATTTAATATTTGCTCAATCGTTTCCAGGAATAAGGATTATCAAAATCACTTGTTTACAAGTGGATTCTTATTTTGTTGATCGGTGCCCAACATATTGAGCAAATAAATATCCACGAGCAGCTAGGGCGAAGCTCTATGAAGACTCAACCTTATACGGCTGGAACAGACGATGTGGCTGATGAAGTGGACAACTTGGAAGACACATTCAGCACTTGGAAACTTCTAGAAAGTCACTAGTACAGAAATGGTCTATCGCAGCGGCCGTTTTTAAAAATCCCGCAAACCTATCTCAGCGGTTGTAAGTAACAACCGCTGCGCTAGGGTCGTTAAAAAAAACAACTCTATCGTAGCGGTTCCTACTAAGAACCGCTGCGATAGATCCCTTTAATATAATTCAGTCGCGCGACTTCTTCTTCTTCCACCTCACCAGTGGCTAAACCCTCTCTGTGTGCGACGACGATTTCCAGAGCGACGAAGCTTCGACGCCTGCGACCGCCACCGCCACTGCCGCCGCCACCGTCTTCTCTGCGCGCCAGCCGCTCTGCCTCCGTCGCCGTCGCCCTAACACCCCACCGGTTCGCAGGCGTCGATTTGTTGTGCGACTGAACAGAAAAAACGAGGTTAGTTCTAACTTCGTTTTTTGTTTGTTTAATTGAAATGTTATTTGTATTGTAGTAGATTCGAGACTGCTTTGTTCTGATTGTTGGATTAATGCGATTTTTAGGAGTTGTTGAGTGTTTACTGGTTTCTGAAATTGTGGAACTAGAAACCGTGAGCTATATGTTGTATTTAGACATTGAAACCAAATTTAGTTTCTAGCTAACTGAAATTATATGACTGCGAAATTGAGCCTATAAAATTGAACTAGGATCTCGAAATGGTAGAAGTTTGTGGCTGTTATTGATTTCCGAAAATTTGATTCAACATTGGTGTTGTTATTCTGTGCAGAAATTATGGTTCTTAGGTTATTGAAGGGTTCCGAAAATTAAGACCTTGTTTTGGAGTTTTAATAAAGTCGGTTGGTTAGAGTTTGATTGTGGGGATTAAGGTACAAGATTTACAAGGTGAAAACAAGCATTAAACATATATCTTTTGCTACTGTTCTTCCGTTTTCCCTTCACATCTCCAACCTGTTTCTTTCCAGTTTAAACAAGTTCAATCGGTGGGAATATCAACCTGCTCTTGTGCTGTTTTAAATGGGGTTTAAAAACTTGTTAAGAGTCATTTATTCAAGGTAAATACTAACACGTGGTATTAAATTATGATTATTAAAAGAAATAAATACCTTATAGGAAATAAAAGAAATAAAATACCTTATACTAACACGTGTTACTAATTTAAGAACACTTTGCTCCTCTCCTCTCTTTCATCATCATATTAATAATTAGAAATGGAATGAAATTATCTTATTGATTTAATTCTTGTAGTTTCAATTTGTTAATTTGGTTTATTGAACTATAGGAAACTTAATAGAAGAAATCTAAAAATTAATTTTAATATACAAATTCTTCAATTATCAATTAACCGATGCTTACACTTGGTTAATCGAAACTGAATCCTCAATTGGTGTATTTTGTTTATTGTAATGCAGTTGTTGATTTCTAATTTAGTTGTGTGTGGATAATTGTATATCGTTATATTGTTTAGTTAGTTAATTAGTTATGCATACAATGTTCGATAAAATACCTGAGTGGAAAATTGTGTTGTTTGCGATTAAGGATGGATGTTGCCAATTGTTGAATTTGTTTGTCGTGGTAAATAAGATATTGGTGAATGCTTAATGATAAGCATGGGATTAGCATGATTACACAAAGGTCATGCCGAATTTTTTCAAGAATTGTATTTGTTTTATTAATTAACTTCAATTATTTGCTGTTTTTGTGTAGCAATTAATCTACGTCTCTTTCTTCCTCATTCCTTGCTTCCCCGCTGTCTGCACTAATTGGGGTGGTCTCTACTTCTTCTTCCTCATTTCTTCTGCTGTGGAGTAAGAGTGAAAAGGTAACATTTTCATCTGTCTTTTCTCTTTGTTTGTTTAATTAATTATTGCGAAAAAGTGGTTGTGGTTAATATTGAGTGATTGTGAATAAGGATGGTTGCTGTCAATTGTTGAATTTATTTGTCGTGGTAAATAAGATGTTGGTGAATGCTTAATGATAAGCATGGGATTAACACGATTACACAAAGATCATGCCGAATTTTTTCTAGAATCGTATTAGTCTTATTAATTAATTTTATTTGTTATTTGTGTATAGCAATCTTTACTTTTCTTTGTCAGGTCTTCTGATTCTGCTATTGGATTTGTACCAGTACTTTCCCAGCCCATCACCAAAGGAGTCTCCTAGCTTCCCCCTCTGTACAACCTTAAAACAAGTAAGTAATTAAACTTTATTTTTTGTTTTAATAATGCAATGATTTGTTGAAGTTAAATTAAATGTGTTAGAATTGTTAGAATAAGGCTAGATTAGTTACGTTGGAACGTTAGAGTACTTAGGCTACATTAGTTTGGTTGGAACCATAGAGTAGTGCTGAGTTTGGTTGCAACCGTACATCCAGTAGAAACATGCTCCATATACAAATGTAGGCGAAACTGAAAGACAAATCAATCTTAAACTTGTTTTGTTTTCACATATAGAATGGAGCGTGACTCACTGGTGGAACGCGAGCCTTTAATGACGGTGCTTTAATCACGGCTTTAACAGACACAGTGATTAATAGGAAGGCCGGAATTAATTAACGACGTTTATTGAATTAACCGTAATCAATAATCGAGCGGAGGTAGGCGCGCCTTTTTTAGGACGGACTTTAGATGACGGTTATTAGTGAAACCGTAATCTAAAGTCCCGTGTTGACGCGCGCTTTACGGTCAACGGACTTTAGATTACAGTTTTACTAATAACCGTCAGCTAAAGTCCGTCCTAAAAAAGGCGCGCCTACCTCCGACTGATGGTCAACGACGTCGTTTTGACCTGACGCCAAATATTTCCCGTATTATTTGATTTTTTCGACTCCGCGTGTAATCTAAATTACAGTTAACGACTTCGTTTTACCAGTGTATTTTAGATTAAAAAAAACTTTATATTAATGTGTTACCTACGTTTGATCGACTAAGACTCATGACATAATGGCCGTGGGTACATGAGTCAACACCATCGATCTTGAGTTCGAAACCCAGCATATGCCAAATAATTTTCGCGCTATTTTTTTAATTTCGTTACACTTTAGATTACGGTTCTTTAGGAACCGTCATTTAAAGTATGACTTTAGATTATGGTTTTCATGTGAACCGTAATCTAAAGTCCTTTTAACTAGAACATTTGTCTGTTTACTCTGCACACTTACAGTAACTCTTCTTCTCTTTCGCGCTATCTTCCTCACTAAAATCGCCTCCTCTCTCCCGTCACCTTGCTAACGGCCATCGCCGCCGTCGCTCCCACCACCTTTGTCACTCTCATCGCACCGGTCACCACCCATCTACCTCTGGTCTCACCGTCGACGTCTCTATCACGTATTGGGTATGCGATCGATTGATTGTCATTTTTTTCTAACTTTGTTCATATACATGCATTTCGATTGCAAGTTCTAACCTCGTTTGTATCGAATCCTGAGAGTGTAATGGCAAATGTTCTAACCTTGTTCATATATTTGGGCCCAGATTCACAGTTAATTGCAACCTAGTTCGTGGGCTGATTTCTACACTACTTGCCCACTTCGGTGCTTAGTAACGGTAACTTTGCAAACCAAACTGTAAACTGATGTATTTATTTATTCTTAGCATTTAGTATTACAATTAATACATAATAGTGTAGTTTTAAAAATGCTACTACTTAAAACTACCACAGGAAAGAAAGTAAGTTCAAGTATATTACCGATTCCTGAAAATAGCTCATTTCAACTGCTCAATCTGCTATGCCAGATGCTCTCTATTTGATTCACAAGCTGTGACCGGAATCAACAATGCTATTGTTATAACCACCAGAAAGAATAAGATGAGTTTTGGTATTTTAATGGTTCAAGAATGACTAGTTTCAGTCCTTCAATCTGAAGTACTACAGAGAAGGTCATAAATAAACTTCATTTACAGTAGAAGAAGATAAGTTTATGTATGTTACAAGTTCTAGATGGTGCGTGCGAATTTGACTTTGATAAAACTGATTTGAAGACGTTAGAAATATAGGGGAGATGCTGTCGATTTTTTTCCGCGGTTTAGCTAGCATTTAACCTTGATTTTTTGATGAATTCTAATGTTGTCGTTTTTCATTTATACATCAGGACTACGACTTTATTTAGGCTTCCGACCTCAACCGTCTTAGCATTGGCTAATCGTCTACCAGAGGTAAGATTTATATCTATACATATAATATTTGACAAACTACCAAACATAGTTATCTGCCCAAGATATACCTAATAGAGGTATATCTTCGGCAGTCCCTGTCTGGACTGTCCACGATTCTTAAATCTCACACCTAGGGTGTGAATGTGCTTTTAATATGTACTTTATTGATTATTTCAGCAGTATCTCTTTATTGTTCTTCGAATGCATATATTATTGATTAATATCATAATATCGTGCATTTGAAGAACTGTAGGGAGATGCTGCCGAAATTTTCAATAAATTACATATTAAAAACACGTTCACCGGTGGGATTTAATACTCATGGATGGATTTAGGTTGATAAGATACAAAAGTGTAAAGACTCTGCCACGGGTGACGGTATGAAATGGCTGCCTTCATATAAATAGCTAGAAGGAGATGGAACGTTCGTGGATTTACAGTGGAAATTTGGACGACAAGTTTTTAGAAGGAGTTGATAAGTTATGCACGGTGTTGGCGAACAATCTGAAACCTACAGACAAGGGATACATATTTTGTCCGTGTATCGACTACCAAAACAATCTGAGATATCGCGGCATTGAAACAATTAAGGAACATCTGATCCGCCGCGGTTTTACAAAAGATTTCCAAGACATGATCCGATGGCATGGTCAGAGTGCGTTCAATGTTATTAAGCCTGACGAAGGGGATAATGGTCAGGCAAACACAGAAACAGAACTTGAAGATGATACAGTTGCTGGTGATCCAGAAGACGTTACAGCGAACGTTGAGCCAGATTTCTGGGATGTACATACTGGGACGCCAGAAAACGACCAGTGAAGGTCAGAGGATATTTCCAAATGCTGCGATGGAACAACTGGCTAACCAAATTGTAAGTATTTGAAAGTAGCTGTTAAATAATTTACTTATATACTCAAGTGTTTATTGATCTTAAATTTAGTGTTAACTTCTTTGACAATTGGACAGTATGAATCGGCACAGAGAGGAGAAGTAGACATACACGCTCCTCCTTCTCAAGACGACGCTCTCAATCAAATACTTGGGAAGAAGGATCACCCGGGGCGTGTTAGAGGATTTGGGGGAGAAGTACGTCAGAAGCACGTATTCCCGCCATCTGCTAGGAAGGGTCAGATGAGTGCTGCTGAAGTCGAGGCGATGGTAGAGCGTAAGTGGGCTGCTGAGCGCCAAGCTAATGAGGAGAAACTGGCTGCTGAGCGCCGGGCTTTCGAGGAGAGGCTGCAGGAAGCGTTGAATTCGATCGCACATGCGACTACTCAGTAGCAGCAGCATGATCCTCCTTGACTGTCTTCCTCGTCTAGTTGTGCTCCGGCCGCTGACCCGTACCCATTTGCCAACATCCGGGTTAGCTTTGTTTAACTATTTTTCTCCTAAAATAAAGTCATTTAAATAGTATTAGATTGGACTCACTTATTTATTTCACGTATTATCTCTGTTTATTAAAGGAGCAACAAAAATGCCGTCTCCAAATACCATTAGAAGGGCACCCTGTAGACGCGGCCTACGGGACGGTGTTGCCATTAGGTCCACTCACGCTCATCAGTTTCGTACGTCTACCCCCATTCTACGCACGTGTGACCTTGGACCTGATCATTGATGTATTTGAGCATGCATACCTTCCAATGGCGTTTGACAACAAATGCACGCTGATCGAAGCGAAGGGAGACATATTGCCCTGGCCAGCATGTTATATTGTTGTCACCGATGAGGTAAGACTGTTTGACAACCATTTAGTATCTAATAAAATGCATTATTTAGCATTAAGTGTCTAATCTAATCTATTATAGATCCCTGAGTTTCCTCGCCACGTAACCCGGCCCAGACTAGAAGAGACCAGCGCGCCGGCGAATCCTGAGATCCCTGAGCTTCCTCGCCGCGTATCCCGGCCCAGAGAAGAAGAGATCAGCGCGCCGGCGAATCCTGTCAGAAGTACAAGGTATGTTCTAGATAAATGTTTAATGTTACTATAATAATCAATTAGTAATTATCTTTACATTTATGCTTTACTGTTTGTGTGTAAAGGGTAAGAATCCAGTGAGTCGGGGTGCGAAAGGTAAGAATCTAGTGCCCGTCCGGGGTCGCACCAGGACTTCTGAGGCGCCTAAAAATAAGCTCGCACTGCCACAAAAACTTGTTAATGTTTTGGGGGCCAAGCAGATGAATCTCTATGACAAGATCATATTGAAGTCATCTCAAACTAACAACTTCATGATGACGCTTCCAAAGTCGATGTTTCACTACGAAGAAGATATGATCACGACAATCAACTTTGAGGACATCAGAGAGATGATGTGTGGAGATTATCTGAACATTAACATTATTCAAGCTTATCTAAAGTAAGTGTTCTTTCCTCATACTGTAAAAACATATAGAATAAGTATCTATGAAGTTGCATTGGCTAACTTTTTATAGTACATGTGATATAATAGAGGTCTGCTTGAGAGATGTGCTGAGAAGAACATGACCTCTATTACTGCGGTGTGCCCGGAGCGTTTATCGTACGACTCAGTCACTAGGGACCCGGGGAGGTTTTGTAATTACATGATTCATTGCTTCAATGTTGCTGATCGACAGAATAAATTATTCATTCTAATGCCGTATCACCAAATGTGAGTTCTAATATAAAATTACATACTAATTAGCTAACTTTTTTACCTTCATTTCTCATTTCATTTCATTTTATTTGACATTGTAGCCACCACTGGGCTTTGTTTATATTCTGCGCTGCCACCGCTACTCTGCTCGTTCTAGATCCACTAGGGCAGTGGACAGAATTCAACACTGAAGACTTAATCAAAGAGTAAGTTTTATTACTATTTAATTGTTTGTAAGTTTTTTGAACCAAAATTAATGTACTTGTTCATTTTGCTAAACGCTTTTGTTAATATATGTAACAGTTGTTACAAAAAAACCCCACAGGGAGAGTTGGTGATTTGACCGTCGATTTCATTCGTGCTGCTATTATCTTTGTACAATTGTTTTACATTTGTGAATTTTGGTGATTTAGTGCCCAACCCAAAAGGACTCTAGGAGTTGCGGGTACTATGTGATGCGGTATATGTACGAGTTCTGCGGGTACTTCCCAAGTTTTAAGAATGATAAAGACAAGGTAATACGAACACTGTCTTGTATTTAATTCTTTCGGTAGATTTTTTGTGTCTTTATCTTAATCTCATTATGTTTTCCATTCCTTTTCTTGTTGCAGATTAAAGAGCATTTTGCCAAATTCTCGACTTATCATCCAAACGACTTGTTGCACGTCAGAGAGAGCATGTCAGCCATGTTTATGAGAATGGAGTGGTAGACTAGCTAGCTCTGATGCTGCTATGATGGATTTTGTTTTTCACAGTTTTCTACACCGTTTTTGTACTGTTTTACGCTTCTGTTTTATGCTATTTCTTGCTGGGAGTCATCCTAGCTGTATCTACCATGTATAGGTTACACTGCTACCTTTGTAGCCCTCTGATTCTGCTAGTTGCTGCTGCTGTAACAGATTATATTTTTTGTAATGAATTGCTAGTTGCTGCTGCTGTAACAGATTCTAGCTGCTATATTGAATATTTCTGTTTCAATTGTGCGCAGAGAATGAATTTGCAATTGTTATCTCTGTTGCAATTGTGTAACCGATTGAATATGCAATTGTGCGTAGGAATGAATTTGCAATTGAATATTTCTGTAACAGATTTTCGATCTGGTGTATATTAGATGTTATCTCTGTTGCAATTGTGCGCAGAGAATGAATTTGTATTGTTGGTATTTGATTCAGGTGGTTCAATTGTGCAGTTTCTGCACATTTATTGGTCTGATGCCCTCTGTTGCTTATCTGTTACAATTCTGTCTCTGTTGCAATTGTGTATATTTGTAAAAAAAATAAAAAAAATTACACTTTAGATGACGGTTATCACAATAACCGTAATCTAAAGTCCTTTGGGCGCGCGCGCCAAAAGACTTTACATTACGGTTATTGTGAAAATCGTCATCTAAAGTGTCAACTTTACATTACGGTTATTAGCGCGCCAAAGGACTTTAGATTATGGTTTTACTAATAACCGTAATGTAAAGTCAATGACACGCGGGACGGAAAATGGCCTTTAATTACGGTTTAAAACCGTAATTAAAGACGTCGCCATCTTTATTGACGCCCGTGTAGATTACGGTTCAGAACCGTAATTATACACGGTTTTGGACCGTAATTAAAGGCTCGCGTTCCACCAGTGACTGGATGTATGGTGATCGAGGGGATCACTACTTTGATGAGAAGCTGAAAGAGTTTCTCAAAGTGGCAGTGCAACACAAGGACAGAACAAAGGCGGACAATATTTCATGTCCTTGTGTTGACTGTGGGGTCGTAAGGAAATATGAAGACATTGAGGAAATTAGATTTCATCTTAAGTCCCGTGGATTCATGCCACATTACAGAAGATGGAATTTTCATGGAGAAACTGTTGCAGCTAGTGCTTCAACATCATCAAGTGCTCATGATCCACGTACGCAAGTACCGCCCACACCTTCAATTCCATCAATGAGTCGGTACCGTTAAGTGATTCAGGATTCGATGACAGTGAGACCACTCACCATGATGAGCAAATGGATGAAATGTTAGAAAATGTTGCGGATACTTTTGTCGATAAGCCAGAAGAGTATCAAAGATTGTTGGATGCATCAAAGACACCTTTGTACCCTTCGTGCGTTAAATACACAAAATTGACTGCTGTACTTAATTTGTTAACTTAAAGGGGAAATGTGGAGTTGGTGACAAGTGTTTCACGTCATTTCTAGAGCTGATACATGATATGCTTCCTGATGAGAATGGTCTTCCTACATCCACTGAAATACCCCAAACCTTGGTATGTTGTGTAAATGTTAAGCTATGGTATTTAAAGGCTAAAAAGTGCCTTAGAAACATAAATGGAACATTTAAACCATGGTAAAACACAATAAAACACTAAGACACGGTTTGAGCAAAAACATGCTCTAAGGTTGGAGTGAACTTGGTTAGGACCCAAAGAGCCTACCAAGACTTGATAATGTTTAATTATGACTTTAAGGCTAATTAAGTCCTTAGGAAACTTTGGTAGACAATGAAACCAAACAAAACAAAATAAATACCTTAAGGTCAATAAGAGCAAAAATGTGCTCTAAGCTTGGGATAAATGTGTATAAGGCCTAATGGTCATACTATGCCTAATTATATGTTAATGAACATATTAAATCAATTACCAAAGAAAACCAAGCTTGAAAACAAGTTAAAACACAAAATGTGCTTTAAGAAGTCTTAAAGCACGTTTTGAAAAATTGTCTTGTAAATGAGTTTTGAATGGCTAAATGTCCATCATTACTCTTTAATTAACATGTGTACTATATAGTATCACATTTGGGTGGCTATATCAATGGGAAATCAAAATTTCACTTCTATGTGCCTTGTTATTGGTGAATAGTGATTTTTATAACTAGTTTGTAACATATAATGTTATAAGTGATTAAGTTGGTCAACAAAGACCAAAACACCTTGCTACTATTTGGGGCCGGTTTTCCTTAGTGACTCACCACACCTACAAACAAATGAGTTAACTAAATGATAAAGCAAAAGTTACTAGTCACCTTAGTACAAATATCTTCTAAAAGCAAAAGCAAACCTCATTCTCTCATTTCCTCCTCATTCACACGTATCCAACCTCCTCCAACCTCTCTTCTTCATTCTCTTCTACGGTTTGCAATAGTACCACACCAAACTCCATCTTTGATCTCTTGTATCTTCTAGCTCCATGATCCAAATTCAATTTCAAGACCACCATTCTCTTAGTTAAGTCAAGCTCTACAATCTTGTCTTTTCAAAACTTCAAAACCACCATTTCGGTGCCAAGGAGAACTTCCATGGAAGGAGCTTGAGCTAATATTTTTATGCCTTGTTGATCACCTTTGCTTCAAGGTAAGGAAACTCAAAGAAAATCCATGTTTCCTCCATGTTTTCATGTTGTCCGAAAATTCACCTCACAATGGTGTATTTATCTTGCTTGTTTTAGCTTCATTTGAATCTTCCAAGGGCAAGGAGGAGTCCTCTCTTGATACTCATTCAAGCTCTCTTTCCATTCAAAGGTAAAACAATTACCTTGATGTGTTAAAACAATATATGTAACTAGGGTTTACAATGAGATAAAGCTTAAAGCTTATATACTCATTTCAATGTTGGTATATTGTTTAGTTGTTGACAAGGAAGGAAATGCCTTACCGGGTTACAAGGAAACAAGAAAGAAATTTGTGAGGAAAAGAGGTAAACAAGCTATCTCAATGTGGTTTAATGCCTTAGGAGAAATAAGCTTATAATGCTTGTTAAAACTACCTAAAGAGCAAATGGTAAATGAGCTAGTAAAATGCCCTCAAGGAGTTTATTAAAGGAATATGTATTGTTGGGTGTATTTGCAGGTCAAAGGCATTATTATGTGGGAAATTCAGTGCTTAAGGTTTATGCAATTTAAGGGCCTAAGAGCCATGCATTTAAGGGCCTAAGTGCCAAGCAATTTAAGTTATGCACTATATTGTGATGTAGTGCTTAATGTGTGAAGTTTGTGTATAAAATGTGTTTGATGGATTTTAGGTGTTCTTGGATGAAATAAGGTAGAAACCTAAGTGTTTGGATGTGGGTATATACTAGAGAAGCTATGGCCAAATTTGGGAAATGTGTAAGAAGTTCTAAGTGTGGTAAGTGAGTTTTGGTGAACTAGGAAGGATTAAAGGTGATGAATGTTTACTTGAGAAGAAAACATGTATTAAGGTGATTTAGAGTGATGCAAGGATTTAGGTGTTGTCTTGGAAGTTCTAGGAATTCAATGGGTGTTTTGTGAATGTATTAAAGTCTTGGAGAAGTTGTTAAGGTTTAGGTAGGGTTGGTGTTCAAGGAATAAGTGATGTTTAGGTATGATGTGAAAAAGGAGATTTAGTTAGTAAGAAAGAAGTCGAGAGGTGATGATAAGGTGTAGAGGAAACACCTTGGTATTGTGGTCATTATAGGTGAAATGCCACCTAGAAATCATAAGGAGAAAACATTGTAAGTGTTAGGAATTTTGTGGAGATATAAGTAAAGGTTTAAGGAATTAGGAAAATAGTTTTGTGAGTGCTTAAGAATATCTTAAGGGTGTGTTTGAAGTGCCAAATGATGTTAGAACACATTAAGAGGCCTTAGGAGAAGTTTGGTGAAGATTTGGCAAAGTTTGGGTAAGATTAGAAGGCGACCGACCCAGGGGCCGACCCAGTTTTTGGGTCGGTCGAGCCTCTGTTAGATGTTAGGGAAGTGTTCGGTGAAGGTCCGACCCAAAAGGGTGGGTCGGACATGGGTCGGTCGGTCAAGTTTCAAAGGAAGGAAAATGTTCGCACATGGACCGACCCAGAATGGTGGGTCGGACGTGGGTCGGACGGGCATGTTTATAAGGAAGTAAAAGGGTTCTGTAATGGACCGACCCAGTGTGGGTCGGACGGTGGGTCGGTCGGACCAAAAACATGGTTTAAGGTTATGAAATGTTATGTGATGATGGGGATTGGTAGGTAATGATGTTATAAGGATGTTAAGGACATGTTAGGTGAGTTTTAATGACAATACAGTGGGCTAAAAGTTGTATTAAAATGTGAGAGTAAAACAAGTTAAAAATGTTAAGTTATGTAACTAAGTTAACGGGGAAAAATTAAGCATTGACGTTAAATAATCAAGCAAACCCCGATGTTAATGAAAACACATGTGATGTTAACAGTTGTTCGAGAATTTGCTCGAGGAACATAAGGGACGTGGTAAAGTGGACCCCGGTGACAGGTATGGTTTTCTTGCAACCTGTGTCCTACGGATTACACCGGCTTGTATGCCAATATGTTTTCTGAGTGTTGCCACCTTGTAAGATAAAACATGTAATGAGTTTATAGTAATTCATTTATGTGGCGAATATGATTCCGATACCGTTTAACCTCGAATGTGTGTGTAAACTTAACTAACCGACTCTAGGATCATACAAGAGATCGGCAATCGGATTTAACGACCCATACCATGGGATCGTTCTAACCACGGCTATGCGTGAGTTGGTTGTATATTGTTGCTATGTGCAAGTGTGTGAACCTCCCTTGGGTGATTAACTCGGTTATGATACCGTATGGTTGTGGGTGTGATAGGCTCCAATGAGAGCCCTAACTATTAACTTATGAGCATATGTATGTACTAATGGGGGGAGAGGAGTCCGGTCTGTTCCGGCCACGCGTGTGAGGATGGGGGTCGTGCCATTATAGGTTCGACCCTCTGTGTATGTTATGGTTGTTTTCCCATTGGGTTTCCAACCTTCCCTTTAGCTTAACCAAAGCTATATTACTGACTCACGTCGGGCCACGGGGGCATACTAATGGTTATGTTATTTCGGTGTGCTTGGGATTACTATATCCGACACACCTTGGGTATAAGTTAACCGTTCTATATAACCGGACGGTAACGAGGATGGTAACGAGCTTAACATGGGATTGGCAAAAATCCCTAGGCTCACATGGTATACTAACTATGATGGAAGGTTCCTTGTGAGAACCGATTTTATGGTGTTATGTAATGTTATGGTGCTATGCAAATTCCCTTGCTATGCTATGGTATATATATATGTACTCGATGTTTTAAATGGATGCGATGTCATCATATGTACGTTGAAACAAGAAAGGTGTTGTTATGTTTTATTATGTGAGAAATGAGATATGTTGTATGATATGGAATGTGTGGGGATTCATGGAAATGAATCCCAGTTTGTGACAAGAGGCGTTTAAGAATAACCCGATTGATGGGTACACGTCGTTCGTTAAGGAAGTAGCTCCGTTAGAGGAGAGCCACTCTAGGGTTTAAGGAATCATTGGATGGTTGGTTAAGTGTGGATGTTTGGGTTATAGATTGAGCCCATTGAGGCGAAATATTATGTGTTGTATGGATATGGCCTGTATGCATGATTTAAATATAATCAACTGCATGCTAAGACGACAATTAGTCGTGCGTGGCCCGGTAGCATGTGGGCTGCGGGATTACCATACCAGCAAAGGTGCTGAGCCCCTTGGGGCCACCCCTTTCTCTTCTTTTCCTATTTCAGGTACGAAGTGCTGGAAGCCGTTCGAGAGTAGGACGGGGCAGATGTTTATACATGGGTAGCCATTTAAATGGCGTGAGTATGATAGGCGTAGTAAGACCGAAGTTGTTATCGGCAGTAGTTGTAAATACTCGGTACAGGGGGAGTGTATGTATATAATAAATGTTGAAGATGGAATGAGGATTGTATTGTGTAGTTGCTCGGGAATCTAGTCCATCAGACCGATACAAATGTACATGTATTAGCCTTGTTAGCCACGTAGGTGGTTAACGGCGTGTAACACCATTGGAATAAGTAATGTGATGAGTTGAATTTCCGCTGCAGATTGTTATTATGTGCTTGTTGTTGGATGGGGTGTTACAAAAAGTGGTATCAGAGCGAAGTATCGCTCTGATGACTGAATTACCGAGCTTAGGAAGTACCGAGTTAGGATTTAAGTACTTTGGGTTAAGGGTTGAGTGATAGCGTGAGAGATACGCTAGTAAGGAACTACCAGTGAATACTGGAAACCTACAATATCCATCCCACCCTCCACAATCCCTGTTATATAACTTGGGAAACAACGCCAGAGTGATGAAAGTCCTCTCTTACTCGGGAATACCCGACCTGGCTGTTAGTAAGTACCTTTAAGGGTACGGAGAATCTGTCATACGGTAGATCCCGAAGACTGGGAATCCCGGAGACGGTCTCCATCTGGACAATGTTAACCGCATTTAATAGTGAAGAATGAAGAATTTTGTGTATAAGAGAATAGAATTTCTGGCAACCTGGGTCGACATGCCGAGCAGTCGAGGATGACCAGCTTGCAACGCACCAACCGTGCAACAGGCAAGAAGTGGGTTAAAGAAACCCGAGACGAGTGTCTACGGGACCACAGTTGATAAATAAAACACCAACGGTATATCAACCGTCAAGGAACTACAACGTAGTGCCCAAACAAGAGACAAGTCTCAGTAACCATGACAAGTGCGTGGAACGGGCTATAAAGAGGATACGATACTAAGTAAAGGGGACTCCAAGAATGGGAGACACCCCAGTTGATAACTACTATGTGAATACAGTGAGAAGTACCTAGAGGATCATTTATCAAGGCAGTAAGATCAGTGAGGGCCAACAAGGCCACTGAAGACAATATGGGTTGAAACAATACCACAACCGGTACGTGTTGAACTGATAGCCAGTTAGCATGGCGCACTTGCCATAGCAAGTGCTACTATAACAGGGCTGTTCGGGAAATTCATAACCACTACAAAATACTTGGAAAAGTACCATAAAGTTAAATGTGAATGTCATAACAGTGGAAGGGCCTGTTAGCCTAACCTCTGTAATTGGAAACACACCAGTCAGCAAGAAGCTAGACTTGGCCAAGGTAAGAAGATGTTGTGAAACCATGGAAAATTTTTCTTCAAACCTAATCTTTCACAAACCCTTTTCTTTTCAAACCAGATTTTCTTTCAAACCAACACTTCTTTCCAACCTTCTTTAAACCAAACCAGTGAAACCAAGAGCAACTGACAAGGATGCAACAGTGGATAAACCTTCCCTCGATTAAGTTCGGGAAGTAAGGAATGAATATTGTCACTGGACAAAATAAGGGAGTTGACAACAGAATACTTCACTTAGGCGTGTGACGGACACTACAAGTGTACCAACTGTGTTGTGGGACGACCGCACTCCGATAGGAGCATGTGGGCCTGACAGACCTACTTATAGGTTAGTTGGGTAAGTAGTAATGTATCAGTATGATACCCCATATATGTATACGAGTAGAGTCCGAAACACGGGAAGTAGTCGACTCCGTCTACGGTCAGCAGTATGAATCAAACGAAAGCTAGAGATTACAAGGACTAGTTGAAGTTAAGGAACTCAGCTAAGTTAAAAAGGACTAAAGGAACTAGTGAGTTTATTTCAAGGAAATGTAAAGAGTCAAGGAGTGCGAAGAGCACGGACTATTATGAAAGACACCACATGTGTCTTGATAAGCCTAAGGGATAAAACATGATAGCTGGAATGAGTACCCAGCTACGAACATAGGAAGGTGTAGTTTACTGAATTTACCCATAGATGCAAGCCTAATGTAATGGCATACCTTAGCAACACCCAAGAGCAATCCTTGAAGGGTGTTCGCATCAACAATTGTTGAATGAAGTGCATGACAGAAACACAAGGGTTGAAACTAACACCCAGTTTAGACATAAGTTGTCAGGAGACGGACTGACAAACCTAAGGGGCATCCCATGAAAGGAAACGGAATGCAACGACCTTGTCATGGAGCCCACTACAACCTCTAAACATATAATATTGTACAGAGAAGTACATGTGTGTGGACAGCCTACAATGAGCCCAGCTCAAGGCAAATAAGGCTTATAAGCCATAAGCAAGATATGTTATATAAATTCGTTTGATTGTAGAAGTTTATGTGGTATAAGTGAATAGAGTGGTAAGCGAACCACTGCATTAAGAGTGGGAATACCTCTCGATATGGTGAGACCGCAGGAGCGGTAGTTATGTGAATCAAATTCAAGAAATATGTGGAGGACGGACCATGTTGTTAATACTCCAGGATGATTTGAAAAAGGAATAATACGAAAGGAAATGTTTGTACCAGTTGTGTAGACAGGAAGTGTAATAAGTCTGATAGCAATCACCATAGGTGTGTGAAGCAAAATGTGTAGCGAACAACGCTCAAGGGAAAGATAATGATATATTCAAAAATCAGCCAAATAAGTGGCCAGATAAACCTAGCTGAATAGCAGAAGCTAATATAATAGCGGATACAGTATAAGTTGATGCTATATAATGAGTAAGGATACGGTGCGCAATAAGCGACCGTTGCGTGAGTATTGTTAAATGATAAAATGGGAGTGAGCAGAGTTATGAGTTAAACCCAGTGGAGGTACAACATTAAGCGATAGCAAACGAACCGAGCAGTAAGCCGGTGGCAAGTGTTAAATGATAAGGATTTCAGTGAAAATTCCTATCGCAATCGCATAAGAGAGTTGCTGTCAAGGGTTTACGCCTCTGCACTCTGTATGACTGAGTGTTTTGGTATTGCACTTGCGCAGTAATGATCAAGTGAGATAGCTAGGAATCAGAAGCATGGTAATTGTGGAGGAATAATGTTGTAATGGCCGATGCATAGGTAATGCAAGGCCGCAGGAATGAAAGAGTACTTGTATAAAACCAAATGTGGAGACATGATTAACAGTAAGTGACTACAGTAGCACTAACTGCCAAATATCGGTATGGAATATACCCCAAATATTGTAAATAGCTGAGAGAGCACTACACACTTGGTAGTAGCTTAATCTCAACCGACAGTAAGTCGGTAGAAGCAAGTCAATCATTGCGAATTACATAGTAGTTTATGGTGTAAGCTACTGGAGAAATGGATGGAAAATTGTGAAACTCACCGAATTCGCTCAGGGTAAGAGATACCATGCGTCGGTTGAGAACCCATTGTTCCCAAGATAAGGACAATACATTGGAGATGTACAACACAGTAACAGTAACGAATGGAGCAAACTAGCTCTATAATTATCAGGGTTGCGCAACAGAGGCCAGTGAGCCCATGCGTCAGGTACCGGGTATACATTGTGAATACGAATGGATGGCTAGATATCAATGCCTAAAAGCCTCACAGGCCAGGACCGAAACCGGTTATGAGTTACAACTCCAATGCGAATTCTTGGTTTAGGGACTAAACCGCCAATATGGTTAAGATCCTCTAATCAGAATCCATTGTGTAATAGACCGCGTGGAAGTTAAAACACTCCACGACGGCAAAACATTTTAAGCCAAGGTTTAGTGATTGATTACGTGGGCGTAATCCCTTTTAAGGGGGGTAGAGCGCAAAACCACTTAGTGTGTTTTACCGTACAAGTGTACGTGAACAGGGTTGTGCATAGCACAAAATGATTGTTATGATGGTTGGCGCGTGTGTTATATAAACATACGCATTTATTTGTGGGTAAATTGTGGTAATTGCGCACAGAGGATGCGAATACCATTGTGGGAAGTGTGTTTATTTTGTTAACAGTGGTGTGGGAGAGTACAAGTGGAAGGGAGTAAAGAAACTCCCGGGGATCTAAAACCCCGATGGTGCATAAATGTAAGCCATGTATTGTATTTTGATAAAAAAGTATATGTATATATATATACAGTGTTGTGATTTATGAAGGGTTATGAGACCGACATAGAACCTAGTGAGAATTGAATTCCCTAGGTAACTTGAATTAAGTTGGATTTGGATGATGATTGATAGATGGAGTTCTATCCCTTGGAGATGTTATGATTATGACTAGAAGGATTCAAAGATAGAAAATGGAATATGCTTGAATTAATTGTTGGTTGAAAAGAAGTGGGAGGTGAAACTTGATTATCATGAGATCAAGGGAAGCCGAACACAAATTGGGGTGGAAAGATAGTTCAACACTGATGCTGATCACATCAGGGTTGGGTGACTCTTGAAGCTCCCTGTAAGTGGTCACAACAACCATGTTAGAAAAATACAAGGAGCATAATGACTTGGAGTTGTATGGTTTTTTCAAAAGAATTTTCAATTGGTTTTTTCAAACAATCGATTAATATTTTGAATAAAAGATCTTCTTATACTTAACCTAGTAAAGAATATTTTTGTAGTACTTGCTCACGAGCTGAGGACGCATCCTTTGTCTTCGACCGGTGACATGAGAATACATATGTAAAAAATAAGTGAATGTTTTGATCTCCCAAAGGAACGGGACCAGAAAGTGTCCATCGCGACCGTGTTCTGCGCGATCACAATGTATATGTACTCAACGTGGGATTCGAACCCATGGAGAGATGGAAAAGGTATTTCTGTTTGATATACATGCTATGACATGTTGTTTGGTATGGTTGATAAAAGTTATTCTGACTGTGATCTCCTAAAGTGTATGCTATCAAGACCTATGAGTCTAAACGTGTTGTGTTACTCGGGCCTACGAGTCCAAATGTGGTTATGTCACCCAGACCTAAGAGTCTGAGGGATATTGTATAGGTGCAAGTGTGGTGAAGGTACCGGACCATTAGGTCCGAGGTTACCATGTGAGTATGATATTTTATGTATAATGTGTATATGTTGCCCGGACCATTAAGTCCGAGGTTGGATGTAAAGGGTGGTTGGTAATGGAAGTTTATGACTATAAGTAATTCCCGTATTCTAATCCAAAGATGCGAGGAAATGTGAACTTCGAGGACGAAGTTCTTTTAAGGGGGGTAGATTGAAATACCCCAAACCTTGGTATGTTGTGTAAATGTTAAGCTATGGTATTTAAAGGCTAAAAAGTGCCTTAGAAACATAAATGGAACATTTAAACCATGGTAAAACACAATAAAACCTAAGACACGGTTTGAGCAAAAACATGCTCTAAGGTTGGAGTGAACTTGGTTAGGACCCAAAGAGCCTACCAAGACTTGATAATGTTTAATTATGACTTTATAAGGCTAATTAAGTCCTTATGAAAACTTTGGTAGACAATGAAACCAAACAAAACACAAATAAATACCTTAGGTCAATAAGAGCAAAATGTGCTCTAAGCTTGGGGATAAATGTGTATAAGGCCTAATGGTCATACCTATGCCTTAATTATATGTTAATGAACATATTAAATCAATTACCAAAGAAACCAAGCTTGAAAACAAGTTAAAACACAAAATGTGCTTTAAGAAGTCTTTAAAGCACGTTTTTGAAAAAATTGTCTTGTAAATGAGTTTTGAATGGCTAATGTCCATCATTACTCTTTATTAACATGTGTACTATATATTCACATTTGGGTGGCTATATCAATGGGAAATCAAAAATTTCACTTCTATGTGCCTTGTTATTGGTGAATAGTGATTTTTATAACTAGTTTGTAACTATAATGTTATAAGTGATTAAGTTGGTCAACAAAGACCAAAACACCCTTGCTACGATTTGGGGCCGGTTTTCCTTAGTGACTCACCACACCTACCTACACAAACAAATGAGTTAACTAAATGATAAAGCAAAAGTTACTAGTCACCTTAGTACAAATATCTTCTAAAAGCAAAAGCAAACCTCATTCTCTCATTTCCTCCTCATTCACACGTATCCAACCTCCTCCAACCTCTCTTCTCATTCTCTTCTACTACGGTTTGCAATAGTACCACCAAACTCCATCTTTGATCTCTTGTATCTTCTAGCTCCATGATCCAAATTCAATTTCAAGACCACCATTCTCTTAGTTAAGTCAAGCTCTACAATCTTGTCTTTTCAAACTTCAAAACCACCATTTCGGTGCCAAGGAGAACTTCCATGGAAGGAGCTTGAGCTAATATTTTTTGCCTTGTTGATCACCTTTGCTTCAAGGTAAGGAAACTCAAAGAAAATCCATGTTTCCTCCATGTTTTCATGTTGTCCGAAATTCACCTCACAATGGTGTATTTATCTTGCTTGTTTTAGCTTCATTTGAATCTTCCAAGGGCAAGGAGAGTCCTCTCTTGATACTCCATTCAAGCTCTCTTTCCATTCAAAGGTAAACAATTACCTTGATGTGTTAAAACAATATATAACTAGGGTTTACAATGAGATAAAGCTTAAGCTTATATACTCATTTCAATGTTGGTATATTGTTTAGTTGTTGACAAGGAAGGAAATGCCTTACGGGTTACAAGGAAACAAGAAGAAATTTGTGAGGAAAAGAGGTAAACAAGCTATCTCAATGTGGTTAATGCCTTAGGAGAAACTAAGCTTATAATGCTTGTTAAAACACCTAAAGAGCAAATGGTAAATGAGCTAGTAAAATGCCCTCAAGGAGTTTATTAAAGGAATATGTATTGTTGGGTGTATTTGCAGGTCAAAGGCATTATTATGTGGGAAATTCAGTGCTTAAGGTTTATGCAATTTAAGGGCCTAAGAGCCATGCATTTAAGGCCTAAGTGCCAAGCATTTAAGTTATGCACTATATTGTGATGTAGTGCTTAATGTGTGAAGTTTGTGTATAAAATGTGTTTGATGGATTTTAGGTGTTCTTGGATGAAATAAGGTAGAAACCTAAGTGTTTGGATGTGGGTATATACTAGAGAAGCTATGGCCAAATTTGGGAAATGTGTAAGAAGTTCTAAGTGTGGTAAGTGAGTTTTTGGTGAACTAGGAAGGATTAAAGGTGAATGAATGTTTACTTGAGAAGAAAACATGTATTAAGGTGATTTAGAGTGATGCAAGGATTTAGGTGTTGTCTTGGAAGTTCTAGGAATTCAATGGGTGTTTTGTGAATGTATTAAAGTCTTGGAGAAGTTGTTTAAGGTTTAGGTAGGGTTGGTGTTCAAGGATAAGTGATGTTTAGGTATGATGTGAAAAAGGAGATTTAGTTAGTAAGAAAAGAAGTCGAGAGGTGATGATAAGGTGTAGAGGAAACACCTTGGTATTGTGGTCATTATAGGTGAAATGCCACCTAGAAATCATAAGGAGAAAACATTGTAAGTGTTAGGAATTTTGTGGAGATATAAGTAAAGGTTTAAGGAATTAGGAAACATAGTTTTGTGAGTGCTTAAGAATATCTTAAGGGTGTGTTTGAAGTGCCAAATGATGTTAGAACACATTAAGAGGCCTTAGGAGAAGTTTGGTGAAGATTGGCAAAGTTTGGGTAAGATTAGAAGGCGACCGACCCAGGGGCCGACCCAGTTTTTGGGTCGGTCGAGCCTCTGTTAGATGTTAGGGAAGTGTTCGGTGAAGGTCCGACCCAAAAGGGTGGGTCGGACATGGGTCGGTCGGTCAAGTTTCAAAGGAAGGAAAATGTTCGCACATGGACCGACCCAGAATGGTGGGTCGGACGTGGGTCGGACGGGCATGTTTATAAGGAAGTAAAAGGGTTCTGTAATGGACCGACCCAGCTGTGGGTCGGACGGTGGGTCGGTCGGACCAAAAACATGGTTTAAGGTTATGAAATGTTATGTGATGATGGGGATTGGTAGGTAATGATGTTATAAGGATGTTAAGGACATGTTAGGTGAGTTTTAATGACAATACAGTGGGCTAAAAGTTGTATTAAAATGTGAGAGTAAACAAGTTAAAAATGTTAAGTTATGTAACTAAGTTAACGGGGAAAAATTAAGCATTGACGTTAAATAATCAAGCAAACCCGATGTTAATGAAAACACATGTGATGTTAACAGTTGTTCGAGAATTTGCTCGAGGAACATAAGTGGACGTGGTAAGTGGACCCCGGTGACAGGTATGGTTTTCTTTCAACCTTGTCCTACCGGATTACACCGACTTGTATGCCAATTGTTTTCTGAGTGTTTGCCACCTTGTAAGATAAAACATGTAATGAGTTTATAGTAATTCATTTATGTGGCGAATATGATTCCGATACCGTTTAACCTCGAATGTGTGTGTTAAACTTAACTAACCGACTCTAGGATCATACAAGAGATCGGCAATCGGATTTAACGACCCATACCATGGGATCGTTCTAACCACGGCTATGCGTGAGTTGGTTGTATATTGTTGCTATGTGCAAGTGTGTGAACCTCCCTTGGGTGATTAACTCGGTTATGATACCGTATGGTTGTGGGTGTGATAGGCTCCAATGAGAGCCCTAACTATTAACTTATGAGCATATGTATGTACTAATGGGGGGAGAGGAGTCCGGTCTGTTCCGGCCACGCGTGTGAGGATGGGGGTCGTGCCATTATAGGTTCGACCCTCTGTGTATGTTATGGTTGTTTTCCCATTGGGTTTCCAACCTTCCCTTTAGCTTAACCAAAGCTATATTACTGACTCACGTCGGGCCACGGGGCATACTAATGGTTATGTTATTTCGGTGTGCTTGGGATTACTATATCCGACACACCTTGGGTATAAGTTAACCGTTCTATATAACCAGACGGTAACGAGGATGGTAACGAGCTTAACATGGGATTGGCAAAAATCCCTAGGCTCACATGGTATACTAACTATGATGGAAGGTTCCTTGTGAGAACCGATTTTATGGTGTTATGTAATGTTATGGTGCTATGCAAATTCCCTTGCTATGCTATGGTATATATATATGTACTCGATGTTTTAAATGGATGCGATGTCATCATATGTACGTTGAAACAAGAAAGGTGTTGTTATGTTTTATTATGTGAGAAATGAGATATGTTGTATGATATGGAATGTGTGGGGATTCATGGAAATGAATCCCAGCTTGTGACAAGAGGCGTTTAAGAATAACCCGATTGATGGGTACATGTCGTTCGTTAAGGAAGTAGCTCCGTTAGAGGAGAGCCACTCTAGGGTTTAAGGAATCATTGGATGGTTGGTTAAGTGTGGATGTTTGGGTTATAGATTGAGCCCATTGAGGCGAAATATTATGTGTTGTATGGATATGGCCTGTATGCATGATTTAAATATAATCAACTGCATGCTAAGACGACAATTAGTCGTGCGTGGCCCGGTAGCATGTGGGCTGCGGGATTACCATACCAGCAAAGGTGCTGAGCCCCTTGGGGCCACCCCTTTCTCTTCTTTTCCTATTTCAGGTACGAAGTGCTGGAAGCCGTTCGAGAGTAGGACGGGGCAGATGTTTATACATGGGTAGCCATTTAAATGGCGTGAGTATGATAGGCGTAGTAAGACCGAAGTTGTTATCGGCAGTAGTTTAGTAAATACTCGGTACAGGGGGAGTGTATGTATATAATAAATGTTGAAGATGGAATGAGGATTGTATTGTGTAGTTGCTCGGGAATCTAGTCCATCAGACCGATACAAATGTACATGTATTAGCCTTGTTAGCCACGTAGGTGGTTAACGGCGTGTAACACCATTGGAATAAGTAATGTGATGAGTTGAATTTCCGCTGCAGATTGTTATTATGTGCTTGTTGTTGGATGGGGTGTTACATCCACCTACGAGGCAAAGAAATGGATGTGTCCAATGGGAGTTGAATATAAAAAGATTCATGCTTGCCCTAATAACTGTGTGCTTTATAGGGGTGAATACGAACATCTAGACAAGTGTCCTAAATGTTTGTTGTCCCGGTACAAGGACAAGGATGAGGATTCCTCCTTTCAGAAAAAAAATCGTCCAGTGAAATTATTGTGGTACTTGCCGATAATTCCTAGATTCAAACGGTTGTTTGCCAACCCGAAAGATGCGAAGAACTTACGATGGCACGCGGATGGTAGAAAAATTGATGAAAAATTAAGACATCCTGCAGACGGACCTCAGTGGAGAAATATCAACAGAAAATTCAAACATCATTTTGGGGATGAGGATAGGAATCTGAGACTTGGATTGTGTATCGATGGGATGAACCTGTATGGCACGTTGAGCAGTCAGCACAGCACTTGGCCGGTGCTACTAGTGATCTACAATTTACCGTCATGGTTGTGCATGAAACGAAAATACATTATGTTATCACTCCTAATTTCTGGTCCAAAGCAACCTGGTCATAACATTGACGTATATCTTGCACCACTGATCGACGATCTGAACTTGTTGTGGAATGAAGGGACAGTGGTATATGATGCTCATGCGAAAGAAAATTTCACACTGAAGGCGATGTTGTTCTGTACTGTTAACGACTTTCCTGCCTATGGGAACTTGTCAGGATACTCGGTGAAAGGATTCAAAGCGTGTCCGGTATGTGAGGATGACACATGTTCAGATCGTCTGAAGCACTGCGGCAAAAATGTTTATATGTGTCATCGACGGTTTCTTCCAGTAGACCATCCTTACCGTTCGAGAAAGCGAAAGCTGTTCAACAATGAGCCCGAGACTCGTGTGGCTCGTCTGCCTTTGAATTCAGAGGAAGTGTATGCAAAGGTAAAAGACATTGAAAATGTCTTTGGAAACACATCCAAGCCGCCGAAGAACATTTGGAAAAAACGTTCCATTTTTTGGGATCTACCGTATTGGCGGCATCTGCCTGTTCGACATTGTTTGGATATCATGCACATTGTGAAGAACGTCGGTGAGGCAGTGTGTGGTACTTTGCTCAACATACCCGGCAAGACGAAAGACGGATTGAAGGTGAGGAGAGATATGCAAGAGTTGCGCATACGGAAAGAACTACACCCAATAGAGGATGAGAAGCGAACATATCTACCTCCTGCGTGTTATACCCTCTCTAAGAGTGAAAAATTAAGTTTTTGCAAGTGTTTGCACACATTGAAGGTACCATCTGGGTACTCTTCAAACTGGAAGAACCTAGTTTCTATGAAGGATTTGAAACTGTTAGGCATGAAATCTCATGATTATCATGTGTTAATGTTGCATCTTCTTCCAGTTGCAATACGAGGGATATTACCAGAAAATGTCAGAAATGCTCTAACTCGATTATGTTTCTTCTTCAACGCTGTCTGCTGCAAGGCAATTGACTCAGACACCCTCGATGATCTGCAACATGAAATTGTTGTGACAATATGCCAGCTTGAGATTTATTTCCCACCATCTTTCTTCGACATAATGGTGCATTTAGTAGTGCATATTGTCCGAGAGATCAAATATTGTGGTCCGGTCTACTTACGTTACATGTATCCTTTCGAACGATATATGGGGATTCTGAAGGGTAGAATGAAAAACAGATATAGACCGGAAGGCAGTATCATCGAAGCAACAGTGACTGAGGAAGTCACAGAATTCGTGACAAGTTATTTGAACGATGCAGAGTCAATTGGTATTCCCAAACCACGTCACCATGGTAGATTTAAGGGTAAAGGAGTTATTGGCAAAAAGGTTGTTCGTATCTCTCGTGATCTTATTAATCAGGCACATTTGTTTGTACTACAACACCTTGAGGTTGTTGAACCCTACTTCGATATTCACATTGCTGAGTTGAGTCGACAAAACCCTACCAAAAACCGTATCTGGCTTAAAAAAGAACAAAATCGAGTATTCGTCCAATGGTTTAAGGAATATGTGTTTGAGCAAGCTTCATTGAACCCCGAAGATGTCAGTGAAGAAATCAGATGTCTAGCTGTTGGTTCTGGAACAGATGTTGTATCGTTTGAAGGGTATGACATTAATGGATGCACATACTACACTGCACGCCAAGATGCTAAATCAATACATCAGAACAGTGGGGTAAAAATTGAAGCATCGGTGACTGAATATGGTCTAGGTAACCAGGTTCAACCAATGAGAAGTAGTAGTTGGTATTATGGTGTGATAGAGGACATATGGGAACTAAACTATCACATTGATTCGTTTCTATTGTTCCGCTGCAATTGGGTGGACAACCGACATGGACTCCAAAATGATAAAGGACTTATTTTGGTTGATCTTTCACGTGTTACAACTAATAAGGAAGATCAGTTTGTGTTGGGTAAAGACTGTGACCAGGTGTTTTATGTTGAAGACCCAAAAGCTAGTAGATGGTATGTTGTTCTTCCAGGGAGAAGACCGGTTTTGTTTGAGGATGAAAACAACGACGATGATGATAATGAGATGATAGATGAAACAGTATCGTTGCATACAGGGTTGCATGATTCAACTGATGATTTACAAAATGATGATGTTCAGACCATCTACGCTCGATCAGACCATAATGAGGGGGTTTTGGGTAGAAAACAGATCATGATATATGTTACTATGTCTAGGTAACACCATTGGTTGAAATTACATTATATAATTCGTATTATTGTTGTTACAATGTTATCAGAATTAATTATTTATGTTTATTTTTGCAATTATACATCGTTCCATGAATATTGATCTAATGTGTGTGTTTTTTTTCCTCAGTGGATGATGATCCTATTGATGATCCTATAGGACGACTGCTCCTGACTGGGGAAACTCAGCCACAACAGAGTAGACCGGCAAAACGCACCACACGAGGTGGTAAAAAGAAATCAAAGAAAGCAGACATAGAGACCACCCCACAGCAGACTGAGACAGCTGGGCCTTCACAGGAAGCACAAGAGATACAAGTTGCTCCTCCGCCTCTCAAGAAACCCAAAAAACGAGGGGCAACCCGTGGGCTGAAAGCAAATAGAGGCCCCCCGACGAAGCCTTTGGAGTTCAATGAGTTTAATCAGCCCACGGGTACTTGGAAAAATGATTTCACTGCTATAGCCAGGCATTTGGTGAGTACATATTTCAATATAAACCACCATTGGAAGCCAGTGCCTCAGGCGTTGAAGGAGCAGATATTTGAACGTCTCAAGGTATTTGTTACACTTAATAGTTTGTTTTAAGATTTATATAGTTACTTTTTACACTAATCCATTTTTTTTGCATATAGGACCGATTCAGTATAGATCCTTCTATGAAGGATGATGTGATGAAGGGGATTGCCACACAGTTAAAGACTTCAGATCTCTGCTCACGAGGCAGTACATTTACTGTGAGGAGCCCGCAGAGATAGAGGAGGCAGAAGGTGAAGATGTGGATGATCGGAGACCACCGTGGCAAAAATATGATGGTATTACTGAAGAGCAGTGGAATGAGTTTGTTGCGAAGCGTTTGACCCCTGAGTTCAAGGTGAGTTTCACACTAGTAGTTGTTCTTTTGTATGATAAATGTTTAAAGTGTCCTTAGAGTTCATTTGGTTAATTCGTCTTTTTCATATTATTTGCATAATTTGTCTTTTCATACATATATGTAGGCTATACGTGAAAACAACAACAAAATGCAAAAAAAAATCGTTACCCCCATCACATGGGGAGTACAAGTATTGCTCAGCGTGTGCCGCAGTGGGAGAAAGAGGGGTTGTTGCCAGCTGGCTCGAATGTCAGCGAACGAAGGATGAAGGTTTGGGACTTAAGTCGACGGAAGAAACCTTCAAATCCGGCGGCACCTGCTGAGTATGATGACGCCACGAGAGAGAAGTCATCAACCAAATGGTAAGTGATTTTTAGTTTAAAAAATGTTTATTATATTTATAGAGTAACAATAGCAGTTAAATAAACCGAAGTATCCTTATTGACTTATTAAACTCCATAACAGGAAGAGTTAAGCTCCCAGATCACCCAGGGCACTTGGCAGCCCGTTAGGCAGGATGATCCACTTTCCCGCGCTCTCGGGAAGAAGGATCATCCGGGTCGTGCAGTAGGCTTTGGTGGTCATGTCGGTATACGCCAAGCCTTCGGTAATCCTGGGTCAGACACAGTGCTGGAGGGAGCATTACATATGAGGAGCACTTACGCCAGAATGCGGAGCTCGAGCAGCGACTACGAAATGAATTTCAGCAGTCAATCGCTCAAGCTATGGAGATGATGCGATCTGAGAGGATGAGTCAGGAGGTTTCTAGACCGCCAGATCAGGCACAAGCATCAGAGCCCGCAGCAGTGCCTCCCAGTAGTGTTCACTCCGTCAACCCATTTCCATATTCATCTCTCAAGGTTAGAACAACATGTTAACTACAAATACAAAAAAAAACAAATTATACACTTGTTTATGTGCATCTAAAATCTTTAATTTTGAAAATTTAGCAACCAATTGACTGCACATTGTTCCAAGTGATTGGCGTTGACGAAGTGAAGTAGGGTGGGGAAAACTTTTCAAGTCTTCTGCTGGAGACACCGTGAGGAATATAGCGCTCCGAGAGTACCATGCCGGGTGCTTGTTGAAGGTTACGCGCCTGCTTACGCGGATTGTCAGATACCGGTGCAGTGCAGACATATCCACCCTTCGTCAAGCTGAATCCATGACAGTACAGTGGCCCTGTAGATTGATTAAGCTTGGGGAGCAGCAGGTAACCCCATGAAAAAACTTATTCTTTAACATATCCTAGAGTAGAAACATATACTTATTAAATTAATATATTAGGAACACATTCAATCAAATTCTGATAAGGCAAAAGGAAAGAGAGTTGTTGTTGCACCAGCTAATCCTTCGATGGCATCCGCGACTAGAGTTGTGATGAGATCGAATTTGCTACAACCGGCGGTTCTGAATGCCTTACCCCCCAAGCTGAAACTGTTGCACTCCACACTATTGATGACGCCGCCAGAAGAGATTCGGTTACAATGGAACCAAGACCGGATCTTTTTACTATGCAGCGCTCAGAGTTTTGAAATCTATCTTACTGATTTTGTGGAGTTGTTCACGAAGGATTGGTTGAGTGCGTCGATTCTCAAATCGGCTTGCATGTGAGTAATTAGCATACCTTGTACACATTTTACTCTGTATATTTGAAAATTAAATTCATAATATTGGTTTCTTTATATTGTGCAGGTTTATTGATGACAAGGCGGTCCAAGTACATGAGAATAGTAGTTTCGGGTTCTTATGCCCTGACTACTGTTCGAAGCTAATATGGGATCTGACCCCCAAGCTTTGGTCCAGTACTTGTCGATGTGATACATGGTGTGCAGTTGCTGATAAATCTTACATAATGCTGCCTCTTCATCAAGGGTAAGAATTTTATCTAATGTTAAGTTAGTTTAAAAATTATGATATTTGTATTATGTAATTGATTGAATTAAGTTTTGCTTGTATTGTAATCTATGAACAGCCGACACTGGTCTTTGCTCGTTCTATGTCTAAAAAGCCCAAGAGTCCTGCAGCTTGACTCAGCATCTCGGCATCCCAAGAGGCCACTTATATATAACATGTTGATGAGGTGATGAATTTACTTAACTTGATTAATTATCAATTTTTAGTTATTTCTTAATCATCCGGTTGATAACTTTTACTTTATCTGTGCGTATGAATTCTAGTGCCTTTGTATCTGTACTAACGCAGTCCGAGGAGAGAGATTAAGAAGATTCCGTGGAATGTAGTCAAGGTATTTTTGTAGTCCTTATTCAAATTTTGTAATATGTTCATTAGTTTTAAAATAGGAACAGTATTATAATTTATGTGTTAAATCGATTTTGAATATGTACGTATATACATGTGCAGTGTCCACAGCAGCCGGGAGGTTCGGAATGGGCTACTATGTCATTCGGTTATGAGTGACTTGATAGCGGACCGAGACTCTTGCCAGAGAAGTCTCTAGACAAGGTAAGTAGCATTCTCGAAATATTTTGGTTTTGTAGATAATTTTTAACATTGATTCTTAAACTCAAAGTATTATTCAACTAATCATATTTCTTTTTGTGTTAATTTCAAGGCTTTTGAAGAGTTGGTAGACGGTTACAACGAAGGACATATAACCGAGGTGCTCGAAGAATGGGCAGAATTCATGAGCGTTAATGTAGGTTGCTTTTAGGTTTTGGTAGGATTGAGTAGGATGATTTTGAAATTCTCATGAAACAATTATGGTTTCTGTAAAGTTTTTGTTGATGTTTGATTTATTTGCTCAAATTTGTAAATGTAAGTGGATTATTGCCCGTAGATAGGTTTGGTGGCTATTGAAATGGTGAAATGGTGAAATGGTTGATCTAATGCCCCACTGTGGTGGCATTGTTAATTGCTATATCTTAACAGGTTTGATTGATTTTGGGTGTGTGTGGTAGAATTTTAGGGTGGAATGGAAAAAACAAAAAAAAAACAACCTATTGCAGCGGTTCTTAGTAAGAACCTCTGCAATAGGCCCTGTCAATATTTTCGGAAGAGACCCTATCGTAGTGGTTCCTTCAACAACCGCTGCGATAGGTTGTTTTTTTTTTAAAAAAAAGGTCTAACACAGCGGTTCTTTTAACAACCGCAGCGGTTGTTAAAAGAACCGCTGCGTTAGAGTACCTACCGCAGCGGTTCTACAACCGCTGCGGTAGGTGTTTCACCTACCGCAGCGGCACCCATCACAGCGGTTTTCAACCGCTGCCATAGGTACCAAACAACCACTGCGGTAGGGTCTTTTTCTACTAGTGAGTGACATGAAGACATGGAATTTAGCAAAGTCAAATGGCGGGTACAACTTGCACCAACACTTGTCTTCCGGTAGAAAATGAGAAGCATCCATGTAGACTGTAGAGACTACAAGTCTACATCTTCCGGTGATCATTATTGGAAACAATAGCAGAAGCCTCCAAGAGAAGACAGTTGAGTTGCCAACTTGCAAAATTTAGTTGGGAAGCAACTTGTGGTCGACGCCCATGTGTCACTGTTAGCAGAAATATGTGTTACTATACTTATACCTAGGCAGTGCACCTACCGTTTTGCAGAATAGTGAATTGAGTGGTGGTTTTCGATCTCAGAGACCTCGTTCAATTACTTGACAATTTATTTACTAACTAAGAAACTAATCTAAGAAAATAGGAAACGTCACTTTTTCAGGTTTTACTTAATTAAATAAAAGAAAGACTCACCAAACTAACATAAAATAACAAAATAGTAAAATGGTAAATAAACTAAATAAAGAAATAAAGATTGAAACTCTGAAATCTAAAGAAGCACCCCGGATTGTTCTGCAAACCTTCACTTTATTAATCTAATAATAAACTCTTCCCTAATTCTGCAATAAACTCAGGAATCTTAATTAATTCGTTGACCGGTCTCTGTACAACGAATCCTAACTGGCAGAAATAACAAACCGCAAACCATGCCCGTCAATTCTAACCAATCACTTTATTACCAATTCCTATTGGGGACAGATTAACCTATAGGCAAACCATGCTTCTAATCGTTAATCCGGTTTAACTTCCTATGTCTTGTTAACTAATCTCAGCGCCGCATGTTGATTAGAAAACTACAAGAACTGCTTTAACAATTAGCTAGAGAATTAAAGCGCATGAAGAACAGGAATTAAACTATGGCAACTACAATTAGAGATAAGATTACAAAATAAATGTAAAGATCTGGTTTGCAACCCCAATCCGGGGATCTAGTCAAACTACTCAAACATAAATACAAAAATAACAAAAATAACAAAGAGCGACAGAAAACGAGTTAATATGTAACAACAATAACATGTGGAAGTGGTGGTGGTAGTGTGTGATGGTATTCAGGTGAACGTGGTGGAAGTGGTGATGGTGGATGATGGTGAATGGTGAGGATGATGGTGGTGGTACGGTGGAGGAGATGGTGTGGGTGATGTTGGTGATGATAAGAGAATGACTTGAGGCGTGAAGCCCCCTACGGTGGGACATGAGAGAATATGTTCTCGTCTGGCTTCATTATGTAGAGCAGCACTCCTCTTTTATCAGCAGCAGTGATCGAATTTTGAGATAAAAATATTTGTTATCTTTTAAACTTGATAAAAACACGCTTTGAGACTGCTATGTGGGTCACGTCCGGACTTACGTCTGGATGAGCAACTCCGGACGTCTCTATATTGCGTCGCACGGTCCTTCTTCTCTGATGCGTCCGGACATGCGTCCGGCTAACTCATCCGGACGCCTCTTGTGCTGTCCGACCCAAGTCGTCCGGACGGAAGTCCGGATGTCTCTATCATTTGTCTCGGCCTTTGTCCAGCCTTGTAGGTCCGGACGCAAGGTCGGACACAACTTCAACGGGGCCTAAATTCTTCGTTTTAGCTTCGTTTGACTCCCCGTTTGTTGCGTTAGAATCCTCATGAGAAATTCTATGAATTTCCTAGACTTTGAACTACATTTGACACATAAAATTCATCAGTTCACATCAAAACATCAATCTAAGGAAAAACATATGATAAGTGAGAAATATAACATGAATTGTTATAAAAATAGGAGGAATTAAAGCCCTAAAAATAGATGTATTTCGCACTTATCAAACTTCCTCGCACTTAGTTTTTGCTTGTCCTCAAGCAAATAGAGAATAAAACTATCTCTAAGGCCGTAGTATCAAACCTCAAGATCAAACCGATGCAAACAGGAAGCAAGCAAAGTGACAATCAAAAGAATAGTTCTGCTCCCGGTTGTAGGTTTTCGCAATCAATGAAAAAGAATGATTTTAGAAGCATGGAGAAGTTAGATTACAAAATCTGAATATAGATTAACTTGGTATGTTCCACCATTTCTTTCCTCTAACCTTTGGATGACAAGGGGGGTGAAGTAACGCCTTATTCCGTGATGCCTTTCAACACCACATACTCATGATCAAAAACAAAAATTAAGCTGTAATTAACTTTTTCTTTAACACCCCTGCCCCTAATACCGTCATTACTGTACAATTACTTACCTTCGCAGCGGATATTACATACACAACGGCGGGTGTACAATGCCGTTAGTCACCCACGTGACTAACAGGGCGAGTTACAATCCTACATACTATCGGTCTGATGAATATGAACATACCGAGTACTCTACACAATACATTACTTTCCCTTGCATACTCAACCATAATTCAATTACAACTCCAATACAATACCATACCGAGTCTACTACAATCCTTAATTTGCCGATACAGTTTGGACTTCCAAATTCACAATACATTACAGATACAATCCCTATTATACAACTACCCATGCTTACATAGCAGTCCCCGTCCTACTCTCTCGAACGGTGGCCAACTTCGAGTACCTGCACACTAAAAACGTTCCCCCTAGGGGGTCAGCTTACGCTGAATATGAATTTCGCATATACCGCGTGCTAACCGCGGTACGCCGACTACTTTGGGTCAGATATACATGGAGTTCATTTTACATGCATACATACATACTCATGCTACAGCAATACAATCAACAATACCTACATACACATACAAGGTTCAATACTTACCAAGGAAGGCAATTCGATAGTCAACCGTTTGTATTAGTTACTTATTCCTTACTCTTTTGTTGCGTTACTCACTACTCTGTTCGTACCGTGTTCGATATTCGCTACTCTACTCATACTCACTCCTTACTCTTGCATGCTCATCCCTCCGTGTTCAATACCTTACTCACACACGATCCTTACTCTGTACTCGTTACTATACTTGTGCATACTCACTACTCAATACTTCATACTTACTCATACGTACTCAATACTCAATACTTACTCATACATACTCAATACTCGGTACTCATTACATACTCATACTCACTTCTTACTCAGTACTCATTACTTTACTCATGCATACACAATACTCAATACTCATTACTTTGGCCTCTGGGCGGAGTCATACACAAGACTCGCTGTAACACCCCATCCAACAACAAACACATAACAACGATTTGCAGTGGAAAATATACTTCATCACATTACTTAACTCGTTGGTGTTACACGCCGTTAACCACCCACGTGGCTAACAAGGCTATTACATAAACATTGTACCGGTCTGATGGACTAGATTCCCGAGCGACTACACATTATTATCCCTTTCCATTAACAACAAACATACACATTCCTTCCAACTGTACCGAGTATTTACAAACTGATGCCGATAACAACTTCGGTCTTACTACACCTACTGTACATATATAACTTAAAAGATTACCCATGTACATACGACTACCCCGTCCTACTCTCGAACGGCTTCCAGCTCCTTGTACCTGAAAATAGGAAAAGAAGAGAAAAGGGTGGCCCCCCAGGGGCTCAGCACCTTTGCTGGTATGGTAATCCCGCAGCCCGCATGCTACCGGGCCACGCACAACTATTTGTCGTCTTAGCATGCGGTTGATTATATTTGAATCATGCATGTAAACTACAAATTCACAACACATTACACTGCACAACAATGGCTCATTAAAATAGCCAATACAACTACACTTAACAAATCACTCATTGTGAACTTTAACCCCTAGAGTGTTTCTCCTTTAACGGAGCTATTTCCTTAATAGACGTCACATACCCACCAATCGGGTTATCCTTAAACGCCTCTTACAATAAACTGGAATTCATATCCATAATCCACATACTCCAAATCTTAACAACATATCACATCACATCGCAATAAGAATTGCAGCACAACAATAATACATAACATAACGGGAACGGTTCCCTTTATGAACCGGCCCAAACATAGTCAGTTCACTTGTAGCCTAGAGAATGTTGCCAGTCTCATGATAAGCTCGTTACATAACTCGTTACCGTCTCGTTAGATGAACGGATAACTTAACACAAGGTGCCTCGGATGTAGTGATCCAAGCACACCGAACAAACATAAACATAGTATGCCTCTGTGGCCCGACGTGAGTCAGTAAAATAGCCTTGGTTAAGCTAAAGGGAGGGTTGGAAACCAAATTGGAAAACAACCATAACATACAGAGAGGATCAAACCTGATATGACAACGACCCCCATACTCACACGCGTGGCCGGAACAGACCGGACTCCTCACTTCCCCCGTTAGCACTTGTTAGTAGTTCAACATTGAACTTAATAAATAATCACAAACATTGGGTTAAGTCTTGTTAGACACACACAAGGGAAGAGAGAGTCATACATTCGCACACAAACATCACATACAAACATCACATGACTAACTCACGCATAGTCGTGGTTAGAACGTTCCTTAGGTCGGAAACGTTATCACCGGATACCGTTCTCTTACGTTTACCTAATAGTGGTTAACTAGCCCTTCATGCACATTCGAGGTTACCGGTATCGGCACATAAACACACAACAACAATAACGACTGTAAACTCATTTCATGATTTATCTTATAACGTGGCAAACATACAGAAAACACATTGGCATACAAGCCGGTGTAATCCGGTAGGACACAGGTTGCAAGAAAACCATACCTGTCATCGGAGTCCACTCTATCATGTCCACTTATGTTCCTCGAGCAATTCTCGAACAACTGATAACATTACATGTACTTTTATTAACATCGGGGTAACATGATTGTTTAAAGTCTAATGCTCATAACTTATCCCCGTCAACTTAGCTAAATAACTTCTCATTTTAACTTGTTTTACTTTCACATTTGATACAACTTTTCCCCCACTATATTGTCATCATAACTCACTTAACATGTCCTCAACAATCTTATAACATCATTACTTAATAATCCCCATCATCCTATAACCTTAAACAATGTTTTGGTCCGACCGACCTTACCGACCGACCTTACACAAGGTCGGTCCATTCCAGAACACATTACCGTCAAAAATTCTACTCCGACCGACCTTGCAAGTTCGGTCCACAAGGTCGGTCCATTCCAGAAACAATTCTCGTACAAAAGTTTAGACACGACCGACCTTGCAAGTCCGGTCCCAAGGTCGGTCTATTCCAGAGACTTAATCCGTACTAAAAATACAAGCCCGACCGACCTTGCAAGTCCTGTCCCCAAGGTCGGTCTGTTCCAGAAACTCTTTCCGGTAGTGTAAACTGAGCTCGACCGACCTTGCAGGTCCGGTCCCTAAGGTCGGTCGGCTCCAGACCTTTGTTTCTAAAATCCCATTTGACTCCAAACTTCACCTCATAGTGCCCTAGTATGTTCTAATCACATTTGGCACTTCAAACACATCTTTAGCCATGTACTAAACTCCTTAAATCACACACCAAAACCATCTTTATCATTCCACAAACTCCTTACAAAATCTCTTAATAATTGTACATTTTTCATTTGGTTTTCTAAGTGGTATTTCACCTATAATGACCACTATACCAAGATGTTTCCTCTACACCTTAGCATCATCTCTCAACATCTTTTCTTACTAACTAAATCTCCTTTTTCACATCTACCTAAACATCATTTCCTCCTTTTACATCAACATTCCTAAACCTTAAACAAACTTCTCCAAGACTTTAATACATACTTTCTTCCCTAGTAAAGCACTTGTTCATTTTTAACACTTCCTAGTTCACCAAAACTCATTTATAACACTTAGAACTTCTTATACGTTTTCCAAATTTTGCCATAGCTTCTCTTGTATATTCTCACATCCAAACACTTAGGTTTTTACCTTACTTCATTCAAGAACACCTAAGTCCATCAAGAACTTTCTCACACAAACACTTCACCAAATTCACACTACATCACAATATAGTGCGTAAACTTAAATTGCTTGGCACTTAGGCCCTTAAATAACATGGCTCTTAGGCCCTTAAATTGCATAAACCTTAAACACTGAATTTCCACATAAATAATGCCTTTGACCTGCAATTACATACAACAACAATATGCCCTTTAATAGTTTCCTTGAGAGCATTTACTAGGTCATTCACCATTGGCTCCTTAGGTATTTTTATCAAGCAAATCAAGCTCATTTTTCCTAAGGCATTTAAAACATTGAGATAGTTTGTTTACCTCTTTTCCTCACAAACTTTCTTGTTTCCTTGTACCGAAAATCAGCAAGGAGTTTGATCACTTGTCAATTTTCTATTCAATATACATATAAGGGTAATGAGCTTAAGAATTCACACTTAAACTCATATACAAACCCTAGTTGAACATAAGTGTTTTCATACACTAAAATGATATTTACCTTTGGAATTTGAGAGGGAAACTTGAATAAGTAACAAGAGAGGTCTCCACCAAGCCCTTGAATGGTTGGAATGAAGCTAGAACAAGGCAAGATGAAGACACCATTGTGAGGTGAATTTTTGGACAACACAAAACATGAAGGAAACATCATTTTTCTTTGAGTTTCCTTACCTTGAAGCAAAGGAGAACAATAATATGTGAAAAGGTGAGCTCAAGCTCCTCCCATGGTGATTCCTCTTGGCACCGAAATGGAGCTCTTGGGATTTTGAAAGGATAGGAATGAAGAGCTTGATGAGACAAAGAGAATGGTGGTGTTTGTTTTTTGATTTGGTTAAGTGAGCTAGGAAATATTGACAATGGAAGATGGAGGTTGATGGTGGTGCTGTAGCAAACCGTAGAAGAGAGCAAGAAGGGAGGAAGAAGACGTGTGAAATGAAGGGAAATGAGAGAATTAAGGAAAAGGTAAGTTGTTTAGATATTTAAGTAAAGTAACTATTTACTTTTGCTATTTTTTTCTATCTTATCAATTAACAAGGGGATGAGTCATCCCATATAAGAAAATTGGCCCCCTTTATTATGTAAGGGGTATTTTAGTCTTTATTTGCCCATTTAATTACTTACAATAACATATGTTACAAACTAGCTTATTTTAGTCACTATTCACTAAAACAAGGCACATAGATGTGAAATTTTTGATTTCCCATTGATATAGACTTCCAAATGTGATACTATATAGTACAAATGTTAATTAAAGAGTAATGATGGACATTTAGCCATTCAAAACTCATTTACAAGACAATTTTTCACAAACGTGCTTTAAGACTCCTTAAAGCACTTTTGTGTTTTAACTTGTTTTCAAGCTTGGTTTTCTTTAGTAATTGGTTTTATATGTTCATTAACATATTTATAAGGTATAGGTATGACCTTTAGGTCTTATACAAATTTATCCCAAGCTTAGAGCACATTTTGCCCATATTGACTTTAAGGCATTTATTTGTGTTTTGTTTGGTTTAATTGTCTACCAAGGTTTCCTAAGGACTTAATTAGCCTTATTAAATCATGATTGAATGTTATTAAGTCTTGGTAGGCTCTTTGGGTCCTAACCAAGTTCACTCCCAACTTAGAGCATGTTTTTGCTCAACTGTATCTTAGTGCTCTATTGCATTTTACTATGGTTTAAATTGTTCACTTATGTTTCTAAGGCACTTTTTAGCCTTTACATACCATAGTTTAAATGTTTAACAACATATCAAGGTTTGGGGTATTTCACTCGCCACCAGACCTACAATACGAGGGCTATACGCTTAGCTCCTCAAATACTCAAATGTCCGTTTTTACCGGACTACTCAAATTCCCAACACTCTTCTCTCAGAGTATATTACAATCTCATGGATTAGCCTAGAAGTATCTCTCTCGATAACCTCCACTAGCTTAGGGAATTACCACCGTCTAGTATCCTCAGATTTAAGGGTTTCCCTAACGTATCGAATACTTTCATGTTCGGGACATTACTTACATCAGTCGGGTCCTCTCATAATGGGTCGACTAATTGCTAAGGGGTTTGGAGATCCCTCATCATTCTTTACTACTCTCATGGTTCATGTGTTGCACCAAGATTAATTCCTCTAATAGAGGTTACTTATGTACTTCCACTACTTATTATTTGTGGATTATTCATTTCGGTTCCCCTATCGTTATCGGAAGGTTATTACTCCCGTACACTCTCTCACATTTTAGTGAGTTCATTAGTTGCGTTATCGTTTATTGATCCGTTAGTTTAGTGTGTTGCTACTGTGCCATTAGTTCACGACATGACTCTTACTACGAGTCGCTACACAACAAGACTCATCTATGAGTCGGTTTACGCACTAAATGAAGCCACACAATCTGTCAAGAAGGGTTAGCTCATACAACATACAACAAGACATACAATGAAAGGCAATAACCCGTTTTCATGCTTTAGTCTTGATTAGCCGGCATACAGCACTCAAATCAACGTAACTCGGTTAGCATACGGGGCATGCGAAAATCATACCTTTCACCGGGTTAGCTTTACCGTGTGTTCCCTTGTTCCTTGGTTCACACTTGTTCCACTGATAATGTTTCCAACATTGTTATTTATACTACGCTCATACGATATACAATTAATTACTACTCCCGTTATCCCGGTATACTTAGTGTTCTTATACTTACAACTTTCTTAACTTATGTTCATACTTCTTACCCTTACTACTTTATCCATGGTGTACTATTATATATATATATATACCCATATGGGTGTAAGCATATATATATATATATATACACAATATGATTACTATACTCATTTCAATTTTTTTTTTGTTTTGACTAGACCGACCTTACCCACGGTCGGTCCCAAGGTCGGTCGAAGTCAGTAGGGTAATACACTGGAAAATTTCAGGGCCGACCGACCTTGCAAGTCCGGTCCCAAGGTCGGTCCATTCCAGTGAGTTACTTGACGGAAAATTTTTAGGCCGACTGAGCTTACATGTCCGGTCCCGAGGTCGGTCCATTCTAGTAAGTTTCATTACGAGAGATTTTCTGGCCGACCGACCTTGTAAGTCCGGTCCCCAAGGTCGGTCCATTCCAGAAGGTCTCCGTCTTTGTAAGTCTGGGCTCGACCGACCTTGCAAGTCCGGTCCCAAGGTCGGTCCGGCCCAGTACTTCAGTTTTAAAATCTGTTTCCAGTTCCCTACTTTACCCATTGCTTCCCCAATCTTCATACATGTAAACCCACATGTTTATACACTACTTAGGCCCTTAAAATTGCCTTAGTTCATCCTCCAAATTCCTTACTCCTTTCTAGATTCACATACATATTTTTCCTTCACTACATTTCAGCACTCATGCCAATTTCCTTTCCTCCAATTGCTACAGATTTTTATTTCCTCTCCTACCTGTAGACACCAAAAATTCTCACCTCATAAAGCAAATTCTGAAATCATAAATGCAATAAGAGGGGTCGTCGCCTTTCTTTTTTCAAAACATATCAACGTGCGTGCCAAAACGAAACCATCATTTTTTTGACAAAATTCTTAAATCATTTTTCAAAGCATTTTTTAAAAACAAAACACAATCCTTCGAAAATAAATTTCCAATGACAATCCAATTTCAACTCATCCCTTTTCATTTTTTTTATCTATTCATTTCTTTTTATTGTTCATGTATCTTTTTTTCCCATTTATTGTTATATTTTCTTGTCTTTTTTAGTGTTTGCTTTTACTTCTATCATTACCATTTTTACTATTATTCCCATCATTTTATGCATTTATTATTATCATTACTTTTATTATTTTGCTTATACGCTTCTTTGTCTGCTTTTATTATGTCGTGTTATATATATATATATATATATATATATATATATATGAGTTATTTTATTGATAAAATCCTTTCATCTTTACTTTGCATTCTCATTTTTTTTAAAACATTAGCGTTTTAGGGAGTCCATTCAATTTGAGTTATAATCTTTGTGTTATTTCATGCATTTCCGTCCGTGTTAGTTTACTTTTCATTCTTCATCCAGTCAAACCAAATAACTAATCAGTCAATTTAATCATGACCTAATCTGTTTCAGAAACAAATAAGGCCCAACCTTCAAGGCCCAATCCACCCCAATCTCACCCCACCCATCTTCTAAACCCTAATACTCTATCATAAAACAAGCAAAACCCTCCATTTACCCAGGTGATTCTTGTTTTCCCACAGTAGCCGCATCCGATTCATTTTTCCCGACCATCTTCTTCACTCCCTTCTTTATCCTTCTCTTCTCTCACGCTTCACTACACAGAAAACTTCCATCCCCTCTTCAAATCGCCGCCTCCTTCTCCTTCATCTGTGTAGATCGATCATCCTTTTATCTCCAGAAACCAAAACGAGACTGAACTTCTCCTCCCCAATACTCCTGTCTTCTTCCTCTCGATCTTCAAACGAAACTCTAGAATTCACGGTAGCCACGATCGACCTCGACCTTCGACAAGCCTTCAACATTGCCGACAACTCTCTCGCATTTGTTTGGAGTGTTCGATTCTTCATCCAAAAATACGACAAACACCATCTGGAAAAATCATTCCATATCCGAAAATCTCCGTTATACTTTGCTCCTCCCACAACCGTTGTCGATTGAGTGTAGACTCCTACCTCACCTCACATCGTTCCCCTCTGAAATCCTTCGAAACCCACGAAACAGAGCAAATCAAAACACTTCCTCTCTGATCCATTGCGGCTTTTCTCGTTCGAATTTGCTAAGCCCGACACACGTTGGTGTTACTTTCCATTCGTTTTTTTTTCTCTCTTCCACGCTCTATTCTCGAGCTCCCTACCCTTGCTCTACCTGGAGGAAGAGTTCACTCAGCAAACGGACGCGGCGAGCTCCTCTCCATGCCGTGAGAATAACATCGAATTGGCTGCCACCCTGAGACTACTCGAGATTATAGATTCGGTTATTGCTGCTCTTAACCCCTTTTTTCTTTATACGCGGTTCATAATTTGCTTGGGAAACTGATTCTTCATCTTGATAATGTACCTTCAATCTATGCTATTATGCTATCTCTGATGTTCTGACTGGTATCGTGCGAAAACTAGTTCCTCTTTTGTGGTGTTTGGTTTGTTTGCATCAGAGTTCCCTCTCCGTAAATCTGGTTTTAAAAGAAAACCTCCTTCAATCTCCCTTGCGTTGATTGTAGTCTTTTCGGTAAAAATTTTGCTCTGGTCGACCGCCATATGAATGTGTTGTGTGGGTTCTGATATGCAATTGACAAAGGTAGCCCTTATTACCCCCTATCGGTCGGTAACGATTTCGGAATCTGGGAGCCCTACTTTGATTACATGAAGAGTTGTTTGATATTCGTATACCTATTTTTTTCTTTTTCTTTTCTTCTTGTTTGTAAAGATGACTCCATTTTCACTACTATGTCTGTTCTTATTCTGTGATGAGGTACCTTGCGAATCGGACATTGGCCAAAACCGACACATGGAGTGGTTTTTTCGTTTGTGCTTTGTGCGTTGATCTAAGCGATGGAGTCTCGGGTTCACATGCTTGTATCGTGGGTTGAAAAAAACCCTGTCGGTTAGCTTCCCTTGATTACAATTAGTAACCCTTTATCTTGTTCTCTATTCACAGATTTCAGCTTAAAAATTGTGTTCGCTTCGGTACTGACCTTGTCCTTGGCATATTGATTGACGTATGGCCTGGAAATAATATTGTGTCTAGCACTGCTTCCCTTTCGTGCACTGATTTGTAGCAGGAATCTGGCTTTGGGCTTAGTGGTTTTTTAGAAAAACACTTTCGTCATTTCTGGGTTGTTGTCTGTTCCATTCTTTGGCTTTGTTTATTGTCGCGCGCATGCGGTGCTCTTGGCCGCTTGTTACATTTGCTAATGCTGCTTTATTACTTTGGTTTTTGGGATGGGCCGTTAACTTTCAGACTAAATTGGATTAGAGTTTATTTGCTTTTTCTCTCTCAATTTTGGTATGTGTTTCAGTTATGTTAATCGTCCTGTACGCGTTTTACACTTTAGCTTTACTATAGCATTTGATTCATTCCGTGCTTCTGTTTATTACTAAGCCCTAGTTACTATCCCTTAAGACCAAGCCTTAGGATAGAGAGTGAACCCTAAGATTTAGGTGAGCCATGGTCCCACCTAATAAACTGGGTGATCTCTAGACCCAAAGCACATCTTATTATAATAACATGTATTAATAAAAACACTTCCTCAAAATTCATCTCAATTTGATTCATCATTTCTTCCCAAATTTTCCAAAGCCCATCAAAGTTCAAAACAACTCAAGCAAGGCCCAAATCAAGCCCAATGCATAAATCAGGCCCAAAAAAAAAAGAAAAGCAATCCATTTCAAAATTCAAGTCCAAGGTCAATTCAAAATTGGGAAGCCCATTTCAGCCCAAATTGACAATCCCGTTTAGGCCCAACTCAACCCAAAAGCCCAACAACCCTCAAACCCAAACAAAAGGTCCAAGGCCCACTTCGGCCCAAATCCAATTTCAGCCCAAATAAAAAAGACCACTTCAACCCACTTTGGCCCACATCCAAACTTGACCCAAAACCAAGTTGGCCCAAAACCAACTCGACCTAAACCCAAGGTGGCCCATCAAGCCAAATCAGGCCTAAGCCCAATGCGTCCCATCAAGCCCAATTTGGCCCAAACCCATTTCGGCCCATAGCCTAATCTGGCCCAATTAGCAAATCCAACCCATAGCCAAATCAGGCCCAAGCCCCAAATTGGCTCGAGCCCACTTTGGTCCAAGCCCATTTTTGGTTCAACTTTGACTAGTCCAATGATTGACCAACCTGAACTTTGACCAACCTGGACTTTGACCAACCTGGACTTTGACCAAGACCCAAACTTTGACCAATCCAAAGTTTGACCAATCCGAACTTTGACCAGCCCAAGTTTGACCTTGACCCAACTTTGACTCAATCCCACTTTGACTCGGTCTAACTCTGACCCGCCTTGTTTTCCTACCCCAACCAAATTCGACTCAAACCAAATCCAATTCCAAACCCAATTCAAATCCAATTCCAAGCCCAATTCAAATTCATTTCAAGCCTAATTCAAATCCAATTCATGCAAACCACCGAACTCAATTTCCACTCATCCAATTCAAACTCTTAATCCCGTTTGAACTCCAAAAATCCAAAAAGAATTTCAAACCATCATTTTATCCAAGTTTCATCAAGATTTTTAGATTTCAAAGGGACCATTTTGTGGAATTTTAAAGGAAAAACTCTTCTCACATCACAGAAAACTCTTCTCAAATGCAGAAAGTTCTTCTCACATATACAGAAAGTTTTCTCCTAAAACATTTCTCAAAATCAGTGTTTCTTCATCGAGGATTCCGAACAACTCCAAACATTTTCCAACTCATTTTTCAAACTCAAAGCTAAATCGTTTTCGGGGAACATGGAATGTCTAACACTTTCAAAACACTTTCCTCCTAGTTAGACATCACTTGTCTCCCTTTCCGAATAAAAATCCGAGGCGGGGCACTGGGGTCATAACCTTCCCTTGTCGCAGTCTGGATCTCTTTAGGCGGGGCATTAGGGTGACAAACCTCCCCTAATTGCAGCCTAGATTTTTACAAGGCGGGGTGCTAGGGAAGTAACGACCTTCCTAGTTGCAGCCGGGATTTTAGAATCGTCTAACTCCCTTCCGCTCGATTTCAATGTTTTCGGTTTTTAACGTTTTTAAACCCGGGAGTTTAGAGACGTTATTAGGGTTTTGACCGAGATATCCCATTCATGATACTTCTCTCTAAATCCTATTTTTCGACATAAATTCATTGCCCCATCTTTCGAGCCTCGGCACATACCATTAATTAAGTGTCGTGTTCGAGGGGGTACATAGGGTAATCCCTCAGGATTATCCGCCCTTTTACAATAAAATGATTTTCCTCAATCGCTTTCAAACCTCAATTTAAAAAAACTCGGGATCTCTATTCAAATACCAATTGCCTCACACACTCAATAATCTTCAAAACTCCAAATCACTTCATACCCAAATCATCATTCAAACTCCAACTCGCATTAAACTCAAATCCTCTTACAATTTCCAACTTCATTCAAGCTGCCAAAGTCTCACAGGCCCGAGCGTCTCATACTCGAATCTCACGAACTCGAATGTCTCATAGACCCGAGCGTCTCACAGACTCATCATTCTGAGATTTCATGTCTCACAGACCTGGGCGTCTCACAGACTCTAACCTCCTAATCCCGAAACTTCTCAAACTCCGAACCCTTCTAAATCCCAAACGCCTCAAATATCTTCAACCACCCACAACATCAAAAACTTCCAAAACCCAAAAACTCATGAACTACGTAAGGTCTGATCTCAACAGGGAGTTGAGTACGTAGGCAGCCCATCTAGGGTGCGACCCCATTCCAACAAAAATCCTTTTCCCCCTCTGAGGTGACTCTCATATCTCTCAAACATTTAAACCTTCTTCGGTTCCCACAAACTTCAAACATCAGACTCCAGTTCTTGTCTATTCACTCAACCTCAGACTTTTCCTCAATCTTCATTTCATACTCATACCGAATTCATCAATTCTTTCTTGGCGCTAGCTTGGCAGAAAAGCTCGCCTCATCTACTACCCCTTTCTCTCTTTCCGCCCTAATCCTATCCTTGGCTATTAAATGAATCTCTCTAAAAAGGTTTTGAAAGAAGGAATCCCGACAATTGGAGACCGAGGTTTCCTCGGCACCAATCCGAAGTCGTGGTCGTTGCCACTTCCAAGGGTGTAACCCAGTACGAATCCAGAATCTCTGTAATGACTAGATAAGTCCTATCCATAGGTAACAATCAGAGTCAACCAACGGTTCTTAGAACCCTCATTCCCTTCCTTCCTAGTATCGTAGGTCAACTAGGTGGCGACTCTAGTCAATTCCGCCTTTAGGGCATAAGTCCGCGTGGAGCCCATTGAGAGCGGGTGTAGTGCTCACTAGCATTCCCCTTATGCTTTCCTGGAAAGAACGGACGATGTAGTAGGTATTTGAGGGATGCCAGAATAACGGGTTTTTACCCTCCACAGAATGGCATTTTCTAGATCTAGGCTTTTTAGTCTGACCATATTTAGATAGACCCCCCTCATACCGAAAAAATCACCCTCCACAGAATGGCGACTCTGCTGGGGAAAACTTGAGTAAGTTTTTCTCAAACTCAAGGAAGACTGAACTCCATTCAATTGTCAGATTTCCCCACCTCTTTCAAAACCTTCATGAGATTCATTTTAAAGCCTCTAGGATTACTCTACTCCACACTTAGAGTGTGTACCTGATGAGGATAGTTAGGACTTGATAGATCCTCAACAAACATTACAACAATTGGGTTAATAATTATCTCACGATTTGAAAGAGACACTTAGGATTGAATGAAGCTAACTTCCTCTAGGTTAATAAACAACCAATTTGGAATCACTTTCAAGAAAAATCCTTAGCAAATAGGTTGGTACTGACTTCATCGCTTTTATATTTATGTTATGATTGTGGGGTGCATTGGGAGGGTAGCTTAGGACATGCATTCCTCTGTGTCACCTGATTTATCCACGAGTCACGGAATCCCGACCGGTCCACGGTTGATTTCCCATGAGCTGGGTCATTTATATAAATGGCTAACCCACGGGCAAGATGGTCATCGACCTACGCCCTGCAGGCTCATGATCCAAAAATATCCTTCATTATCCGAGTTTAAGCCAGCATATAGTGAACCATGAGCCTTCAGTGTCCAGCTGTCTAATCCGGTGTCTAAGACGGGTTTTATGGGTAGTCACCCCTTTGTATGCCGCCTGTCTGACCACCTCTTTGCCTTACCTTGAAGATTGCATGGGCTCAGTTCTCCATTGTTCCTCTGCGCCACGGTGTGTCTCTAAAGCCCAATGTCACGCTACACGTCCATAGAGGTCCCGTATTTACCGGATACCCATACATGGCACTACGTAGTCAGTGAATAATTTGGACTTTAGACACACCTGACCGTGCAGATGACGAGAGACCTGTTCCCATGCAATACTTCCCCGAGTTTCCCGAAAAGTGGGGTGTTGTCGGATCATCACTGGCCGTGGCGTATGTTTCCTTATCACTTCGGGTATCCGGACCTTTCGAACTTAAGCACTTCGGACTTTCTTGATGACGTGCCCCGCAAGGGGCATAGCAGAGAAGAACCCCGAGAGATGACAGTGAAGGGACGATTGAAATACCCCAAACCTTGATATGTGGTTTAAATATCAAACTATGGTATGTAAAGGCTAAAAAGTGCCTTAGAAACATTAGTGAACAGTTAAACCATAGTAAAATGCAATAAAGCATTAAGACACAGTTTGAGCAAAAACATGCTCTAAGCTATGGGTGAACTTGGTTAGGACCCAAAGAGCCTACCAAGACTTAATAATATTCAATTATGATTTAATAGGGCTAATTAAGTCCTTAGGAAACCTTGGTAGACATTGGAACCAAACAAAACACAAATAAATACCTTAAAGTCAATAAGAGCAAAAATGTGCTCTAAGCTTGGGATAAATTTGTATAAGACCTAATGGTCATACCTATACCTTATAAATATGTTAATGAACATATTAAATCAATTACCAAAGAAAACCAAGCTTGAAAACAAGTTAAAACACAAAAAGTGCTTTAAGGAGTCTTAAAGCACGTTTTTGAAAAATTGTCTTGTAAATGAGTTTTGAATGGCTAAATGTCCATAATTACTCTTTAATTAACATGTGTACTATATAGTATCACATTTAGAAGTCTATATCAATGGGAAATCAAAAATTTCACAACAATGTGCTTTGTTTTTGTGAATAGTGATTTTTATGAGCTAGTTTGTAACATATGTTATCATAAGTAGTTAAATTGACAAATAAAGACTAAAATACCCCTTATGTAATAAAGGGGGGGGGGCTGGTTTTTAAGTGTGGTGACTCACCACTCTTGTTAACATATCAAATAAGTAAAGAATGACTAGTTAAGGTACTATTTGCTTTATAAGTTACAAATATCTTCTAAAAAGCAAATTTATCTTCATTCTCTCTTTCCTTCTTGTATTCACACGGTTTCTTCATCTTCTCCTTTCCTCCATTTACGATTTGCTATGGCAACCTCTCTTCCATCTTCAATTCCTTGCCAAATCCAACTCCATGCTCCAAATCAAATTCTAAGACCATATTTGTCTTAGTTAGACCAAGCTCTACACTTCTATCTTTTCAAATCTTCAAGAACTCAATTTTGGTGCCATGGAGATTCACCATTGAAGGATCTTGAGCTCACCTTTCTACATATTATTACTCTCCTTTGCTTCTAGGTAAGGAATCTCAAAGAAAAATCAAGTTTCTTCCATGTTTTTACCTTGACCGAAAATGCACATTGATGGTGCTCTTTCTGTGACTTTGTTCTAGCTTCATTCCAACCTTTCATGGACTAGGTGGAGTCCTCTCTTCATAGATATTCAAACTCTCTTCAAAGATCAAGGTAAAACAACTACATTAATGTTTTTGAAACAATGTAAAATTAGGGTTTACAATGAGATGAAGCTTAAAGCTTGAATACTCATTATGATGTTTGTATATTGTTTAGAACTTGACAAGGAATCAAATACCATACCGGTTTTACAAGGAAACAAGAAAGAAGTTGTGAGGAAAAAGAGGTAAATATACTAACCTAATGTGGTTTAATGCCTTAGGAGAAATGAGCTTATAATGCTTGTTAAAACTACCTAAAGAGAAAATGGTGAATGACTTAGTAAAGTGTTCTTAAGAGACTAGTAAAAGAACATATGTCTTGGTGTATGTATTTGCAGGTCAAAGGCATTATTTATGTGGGAAATTCAGTGTTTAAGGTTTATGCAAGTTAAGGGCCTAAGAGCCATGTTATTAAGAGCCTAAGTGCCAAGCAATTTAAGTTATGCACTATATTGTGATGTAGTGCTAAATGTGTGAAGTTGTGTATAAAAATGTGTTTGATGGATTTTAGGTGTTCTTGAATGGAATAAGGTAAAAACCTAAGTGTTTGGATGTGAGTATATACAAGAGAAGCTATGGCAAAATTTGGGAAAATGTGTAAGAAGTTCTAAGTGTTTTAAGTAAGTTTTGGTGAACTAGGAAGTGTTAAAGGTGAATAAATGTTTATTTGAGAAGAAAACATGTATTAAGGTGATTTAGAGTGATGCAAGGAATTAGGTATTATCTTGGAAGTTCTAGGAATTCAATGTGTGTTTTGAGAATGTATTTAAGTCTTGGAGAAGTTTGTTTAAGGTTTAGGAATGTTGATGTATAAGGAAGAAGTGATGTTTAGGTAAGATGTGAAAAGGAGATTAGTTAGTAAGAAAGAAGTTTGAGAGATGATGTTAAGGTGCAGAGGAAACACCTTGGTATAGTGGTCATTATTGGTGAAATACCACTTAGGAATCTTAAGGAGGAAACATTCCAAATGCTAAGAATTTTGTAAGGAATTTGTGAATGATAAGATGGTTTTGGTGTGTGATTTGGAGAGTTTAGTACATGGCTAATGATGTGTTGAAGTGCCCAAATGAGGTTAGGACATATTAGGATATATGAGGTGAAGTTTGGAGTTAAATGGGCAATGGAAAATAAAGGTCTGGGGCAGACCGACCTTGCGACCGAACTTGCCAAGGTCGGTCGAGCCCAGTTTACCCTGCGAGAATTGGCTTCTGGAATGGACCGACCTTGGGGACCGGACTTGCAAGGTCGGTCGGGCTTGTATTTTGTGTACGGATTGAGTTACTGGAATCGACCGAACATAGGACCGGACTTGGCAAGTTCGGTCGGGCTAAATTTTCAAAGGGAAGAAACTCTCTGGAATAGACCGACCATGCGACCGAACTTGCAAGGTCGGTCGGAGTAGAAAATTTTGACGGAAATATGTTCTGGAATGGACCGACCTTGTGCAAGGTCGGTCAGTAAGGTCGGTCGGACCAAAAATGTTGTTTAAGGATATGAAATGATATGTAATGATGGGGATTGATTAGTAATGATGTTATAAGGTTGTTTAAGTCATGTTAGGTGAGTTATAATGACAATTTAGTGGGGGAAAAGATGTATTAAAATGTAAAAGTAAAACAAGTTTAAAAGTGAAGTTATGTAACTAAGTTAACGGGGAAAAGTTAAGCATTAGACATTAAATAATCATGCTACCCCGATGTTAATAAAAGTACATGTAATGTTATCAGTTGTTCGAGAATTGCTCGAGGAACATAAGTGGACGTGGTAAAGTGGACTCCGGTGACAAGTATGGTTTTCTTGCAACCTGTGTCCTACCGGATTACACCGGCTTGTATGCCAATGTGTTTTTCTGTATGTTTGCCACGTTGTAAGATTAAGCATGTAATGAGTTTACAGTAATTCATTTATGTGGCGTGTACAACTCCGATACCATTTAACCTCGGAAGTGTTAACCTTAGTTAACTGAGTCTAGGATCACATGAGAGTTCGGTATTCGGAGTAAACGTCCAGAACCATGGGACGTACTAACCACGGCTATGCGTGTGTTAATTGTGTGATATGTGTATGTGAATGTAGGGATCTCCCTTGTGTGTCTAACCCAGTTGTAATACTGTATGGTGTGTAGTTATGATAGACTCCATAGTGGGGTTCTAACTAATATCTAAAGTAAGTATGTACTAACAGTAGTGAGGAATCCGGTTTGGCCGGTCGCGCGTTGTTTGGGAGAGGGTATCCTTCCTAGCCTTACCCTTCTCTTTGTTATGGTTGTTTCCCTCACGGGTTATGATCTCCCATTAGCTTATTCCAAAGCTTAGCTATTATGACTTATGATCGGTTTTGGGGGAACATGTGTTTGTGTGGTGTGTTCGGGCCTCCAAACCCGAACCGCCTTAACTTAAGTTACTCGTCCGACTATTAGGACGGTAATGAGTGTTGTTGTTATTGTATAACGGGCTTATCATGAGACTGGCAACATTCTCTAGGCTCACCAGTGTATAAACAATGTTTGGGTCGGTTCCTAAGAGAACCATTCCCGTTATGTTATGTATTTTGTTGTGATGCAATATCTATTGTGATGTTATGATGTACACGTTGAAACGTGCAAGTGTTGTTATGTTTTGTTATGCGAGGAGTGTTATATGTCGTAAGATATGGAGTGTGTGGATCATGGAGATGAATCCCAGTGTGTGATAAGAGGCGTTTAAGGATAACCCGATTTAAGGGTAAGTGTCGTCTATTAAGGAAGTAGCTCCATTAGAGGAGGAACACTCTAGGGATAATGAATACCATGAGTGACTTATCAAGTAAGGATGTATTATCCGTCTGTTGAGCCCATTGAGGCGAAATGTTATGTGTTGTTTGTTTACAATTGCATGCATGATTTAAATATAATCAATCGCATGCTAAGACGACAATTAGTTGTGCGTGGCCCGGTAGCATGTGGGCTGCGGGATTACCATACCAGCAAAGGTGCTGAGCCCCTTGGGGGCCACCCTTTCTCTTCTTTTCCTATTTCAGGTACAGAGAGCTGGAAGCCGTTCGAGAGTAGGACGGGGTAGATGTAGTTCATGGGTAATCGTTTCAGTTGTATATATATACAGTAGGCGTAGTAAGACCGAAATTGTTATCGGCATCAGTTTGTGAATACTCGGTACTGTTGAAAGGTGTATGTTGTTATTGTTGTTAATGGAAAGGGATAGTAATGTGTAGTCGCTCGGGAATTTAGCCCATCAGACCGGTACAATGTATATGTATTAGCCTTGTTAGCCACGTGGGTGGTTAACGGCGTGTAACACCAAGAGGTTAAGTAATGTGTTGAAGTTTGTTTTCCACTGCAGTTTGTTGTTAAGTGTGTATGTTGTTGGATGGGGTGTTACAAAAAAGTGGTATCAGAGCGAAGTATCACTCTGATGACTGAATTACCGAGCTTAGGAAGTACCGAGTTAGGATTTAAGTACTTTGGGTTAAGGGTTGAGTGATAGCGTGAGAGATACGCTAGATAGGAATTACCAGTGTGTACTGGAAACCTACAATATCCTACCCGCCCTCCACAATCCCTGTTTTATAACTTGGGAAAGAACGCCAAAGAGATGGAAGTCCACTCTTACTCGGGAATACCCGATCTGGCTGTTATTAAATACCTCTAAAGGTACGGAGAACCTGTCATACGGTAGATCCCGAAAACTGGGAATCCCGGAGACGGTCTTCATCTGAACAATGTTAACCGCATTAAATAGCGAAGAATGAAGGATTTTGTGTATAAGAGAATAGAATTTCCGGCAACCTGGGTCGACATGCAGAGCAGTCGAGAGTAACCAGCTTGCAACGCACCGACCGTGCAACAGGCAAGAAGTGGATTAGTGAAACCCGAGACGAGTGTCTACGGGACCACAGTTGATAAATAATACACCAACGGTGTACCAACCGATAAAGGAACTGCAACGTAGTGCCCAAACAAGAGACAAGTCTCAGTAACCACGACAAATACGTGGAACGGGCTACGAAGAGGAAACAATACAGAAGGAAAGGGGACTCCAAGAATGGGAGACACCCCAGTTGATAATTATTATGTGAATACAGGGAGAAGTCACCTAGAGAAGTTATTATCAAGACAGTAAGATCAGTGAGGGCCAACAAGGCCACTGATGACAGTGCGGATAAAAACAATACCACAACCGGTATGTGTTAAACCGATAGCCAGTTAGCATGGCGCACTTGCCATAGCAAGTGCTGCTATAACAGGGCTGTTCGGGAAATTTATAACCACTACAAGTACTTAGTAAAGTATTAGAAAGTTAAATGTGGTCGTCATAACAGTGGAAAGGCCTGTTAGCCTAACCCCTGTAATTGTAAGTACACCAGTCAGCAAGAAGCTAGACTTGGTTAAGGTAAGAAGATGTTGTGAAACCATGAAAATTTTCTTTTAAACCCAAATTTATTCAAACCCTTTTCTTTTCAAAACCAAATTTTCTTCCAAACCAACACTTCTTTCTAACCTTCTTTTAAACCAAACCAGTAAAGCCAAGGGCCGATGACAAGGATACAACGATGGATAAACCTTCCCTCGATTAAGTTCGGGAAGCACGAGACACATATTGTCAAGGGACAATATAAGGGAGTTGACAACAGAATACTTCACCTAGGCGTGTGACGGACACTACGAGTGTACCAACTGAAATGTGGGATGACCGCACTCCGATAGGAGTTGTGGGCCTGACAGACCTGCTTATGGGTTAGTTGGGTAGGTAGCAATGTATCAGTATGGTACCCCACATATGTATACGAGTAGAGTCCGGAACACGGGAAGTAGTCAGCTCCGTACTACGGTCAGCAGTATAAGTCAAACAAGAGCTAAGGATTAACAAGGAATGGATGAAGTTAAGGAACTCAGTTAAGTTAACGAGATTAAAGGATTAGTGAATTCCTTTCAAGGATATGTTTAAGAGTCAGGAGGTGCGAAGTGCACTAACTGAATGTAAAGACATCGTATATGACTTAAAGATCCTCAGGGATAAACATGTTAGCTGGAACGGAGACCCAGCCTGTGCATGGCAAGGCAGATGCCTAATGTGGACACATTAATGTGCAATGGACGGGATGAAACTCCCAGAATGAGTACCTACACTAACAGGAAATGTTGATCTTCACAGAAGAAGATAATAACCAGTTAAGAACGCAAAAAGGCGTGGTTAACTGACTATACCAATAAGTGTGAACCAGATGTAATGGCATGACTTAGTAACACCCAGAAGCAATCCTTAAAGGGTGTTCGCATCAATAATTGTTGCACAAAATAACGTGACAGAAACATAAGGGTTGAAACTAACACCCAGTTTAGATATAAGTTGTCAGGAGACGGACTGACAATCCTAAGGGGCATCCCATGAAAGGAAACAGAATGCAACGACCTTGTCATAGAGCTCAATATAACATCCAAACCATGTAATGTTGTACAGAGAAGTACATGTGTGTGGACAGCCTACAATGAGCGCAGCTCAAGGCAAATAAGGCTTATAGGCCCTAAATAAAATGTGTTATGCAAATTAGATTTATTGCAGAAGTTTATGTTGTATAAGTGAATAGAGTGGTAAACGAACCACTGCATTAAGAGTGGGGATACCTCTCGATATTGTGAGACCGCAGGAGCGGTAGTGATGTGAATCAAGTTCAAGAAATATGTTAAGGATGGACGATGTTATTATTGGAAGAGAGCAGTTAGCTTAGTAGTGTGTGTGTATAAAGTGAAACACCGAGCTGAATAATGCCGGCTTGTGACTCGAATGATCGATGCTCAAGGAGCATTCAGTAGTCATCCAAATGAGTGATGAACCATAATGTGAATAATACAAGTATATGTGTGGAAGTTAATGTGACAGTAAATACTATGTAAGCTGATGTTATACAAGGAGTAAGAGCACGGTGCGCAGTAAGCGACCGTTGTATAAGTATTGTTAAACGATAATGTAGCAGATAAGACCAGTTATGAGTTAAACTCAGTGGAGATGCAAGATAAGCGATATTAAACAGACTGGGCAATAAGCCAGTGATAGGTACTGTGTGATGAGGAGTTCAGTGTGAATTCCATGGCGAATCGCATAAGGGATTTACTCTCAAGAGTTTACACCTCTGCACTCTGTATGACTGAGTGTTTTGGTATGGCACTTGCGCAGTAATGATCGAGTGGGATAGCTAGGAATTGGAAACATGTTAATTGGGGAGCAATAATGTTATAATGGCCGATGCATAGGAAATGCAAGGCCGCACCAATAAAGGAGTACTGTACAAAACCAAATGTGGAGACATGATTAACAGTAAGTGACTACAGTAGCACTAACTGCCAAATATTGGTATGGAATATACCCTAAATGTTGTAAATAGCTGAGAGAGCACTACACACTAGGTAGTAGCTCAATCTCAACTGACAGTAAGTCGGAAGGGAACAAGTCAATCATTGTGAAATACATAGCTGTATACACAGTAAATTATCATGGAAGTGGATAGGATGTTTGTAACTCACTGAATTCGCTCACGGTAAGAGATACCACGCGTCGGTTGAGAAACCATTGTTACCAAGATGAAGGTCACAATTGGGGATGTGTAATACAGTAAGAATAACAAATGGGGCAATTAAGCTCTACAGTTATTAGAGTTTCACAGCAGAAACTAGTGAGCCAGTGATTCAAGTGTTGAATGTACATGGTGAACATGAGTGAACGGCTAATTATTAACGCCTAGAAGCCTAACAGGCCAGAATCGAAACCAACTAAGAGTTTAAACAAACTCCAATGAGAATTCTTGGTTTAGGAACTAACCGCCAATATGGTTAAGATCCTCTAATCAGAATCCATTGTGTAATAGACCGCGTGGAAGTTAAAACACTTCACGACGGCAGAACATTTTAAGCCAATGTTTAGTGATTGATTACGTGGGCGTAATCCCTTTTAAGGGGGGTAGAGCGCAAAACCACTTAGTGTGTATTACCGTACAAGTGTACGTGATTTGTGTTGTGCATAGCACAAAATAATTTGTTTTGATGATTGGTGCGTGTGTTACGTAAACATACGCATCCATTCATGGTTTATTTGTGGTAATTGCGCACAAAAGATACGAATACCATTGTGATAAGTGTGTTGATTTATTAATAGTGGTGTGTGATAGTACAAGTGTGGGGAGTAGAGAAACTCCCGGGGAACAAAACCCCGACAGTGTATAAAAGTGAAACTGTGTGTTGTATTTTGATAAAATATATGTGTATATATATATACTATATAGTGATTCATGAAAGGTTATGAAACCGACATAGAACCTAGTGAGAATAAGATTCCCTAGGTAACAACATTAAAGTGAATGGAAATAACTGATAGACGAAGTCCTATCCCTTGGAGATGTTATGATCATGACTAGAATGATTTAAAAGATAGAAAATTGGAAATGAGTGATTTATTTGATGCTTGAAAATGAAGTGGGAGGTGGAACTTGATTTGCATGTGATCAAGGGAAGCCGAACACAAATTGGAGTGGAAAGATAGTTCAACACTGGTGCTGATCACATTAGGGTTGGACGATTCTTGAAACTCCCTATAAGTGGTCACAAATAACCACGCTAAGAAAAGAAGCAAAGAGCATAAGTTGGACTTGGAGTTGTGTGTGTTTTCAAAAGGATTTTCAATTGGTATTTATAAAACGTTGATAGATACTTTACATAATTAAAGTTTTCTTACTTAACCTCACAAGGAAAAATTTCAAATTTAAGTGATTGTTTTAATCTCCCAAAGGCACGGGGACGGAAGGTGTCCATCGCGACCGGGTTCTGCGGGATCATAGTGAATATCAAAGATATTTTTGATTGCTATACATGCTATGACATGTTGTGTGGAATGTGTAATAAATGTTATTTGACCTTGATTTGTTAAAGTGGATGCTATCAAGACCTATGTGTCTAAAGGTTGTTATGTTACCCAAGACCAGTGAGTCAAAGGGGTTGTTATGTATGTGTAAATGTTGTTAAGATACCCGGACCATTGAGTCCGAGGTTATCATGTGAATATGTTATGTTATGTATGGATGTGAATATGTTACCTGGACCATCAAGTCCGAGGTTGTGATGTAAAGTGTGTTGGGTTATGGGAGTTTTATGGCTATAAGTAATCCCCGTATTCTAATCTAATGATGTGTGGGAAATGTGAACTTCGAGGACGAAGTTCTTTTAAGGGGGGTAGATTGAAATACCCCAAACCTTGATATGTGGTTTAAATATCAAACTATGGTATGTAAAGGCTAAAAAGTGCCTTAGAAACATTAGTGAACAGTTAAACCATAGTAAAATGCAATAAAGCATTAAGACACAGTTTGAGCAAAAACATGCTCTAAGCTATGGGTGAACTTGGTTAGGACCCAAAGAGCGTACCAAGACTTAATAATATTCAATTATGATTTAATAGGGCTAATTAAGTCCTTAGGAAACCTTGGTAGACATTGGAACCAAACAAAACACAAATAAATACATTAAAGTCAATAAGAGCAAAAATGTGCTCTAAGCTTGGGATAAATTTGTATAAGACCTAATGGTCATACCTATACCTTAAATATGTTAATGAACATATTAAATCAATTACCAAAGAAAACCAAGCTTGAAAACAAGTTAAAACACAAAAAGTGCTTTAAGGAGTCTTAAAGCACGTTTTTGAAAAATTGTCTTGTAAATGAGTTTTGAATGGCTAAATGTCCATAATTACTCTTTAATTAACATGTGTACTATAGTATCACATTTAGAAGTCTATATCAATGGGAAATCAAAAATTTCACAACAATGTGCTTTGTTTTTGTGAATAGTGATTTTTATGAGCTAGTTTGTAACATATGTTATCATAAGTAGTTAAATTGACAAATAAAGACTAAAATACCCCTTATGTAATAAAGGGGGGGCCGGTTTTTAAGTGTGGTGACTCACCACTCTTGTTAACATATCAAATAAGTAAAGAATGACTAGTTAAGGTACTATTTGCTTTATAAGTTACAAATATCTTCTAAAAAGCAAATTTATCTTCATTCTCTCTTTCCTTCTTGTATTCACACGGTTTCTTCATCTTCTCCTTTCCTCCATTTACGATTTGCTATGGCAACCTCTCTTCTCCATCTTCAATTCCTTGCCAAATCCAACTCCATGCTCCAAATCAAATTCTAAGACCATATTTGTCTTAGTTAGACCAAGCTCTACACTTCTATCTTTTCAAATCTTCAAGAACTCAATTTTGGTGCCAGGGAGATTCACCATTGAAGGATCTTGAGCTCACCTTTCTACATATTATTACTCTCCTTTGCTTCTAGGTAAGGAATCTCAAAGAAAAATCAAGTTTCTTCCATGTTTTTACCTTGACCGAAAATGCACATTGATGGTGCTCTTTCTGTGACTTTGTTCTAGCTTCATTCCAACCTTTCATGGACTAGGTGGAGTCCTCTCTTCATAGATATTCAAACTCTCTTCAAAGATCAAGGTAAAACAACTACATTAATGTTTTTGAAACAATGTAAAATTAGGGTTTACAATGAGATGAAGCTTAAAGCTTGAATACTCATTATGATGTTTGTATATTGTTTAGAACTTGACAAGGAATCAAATACCTTACCGGTTTTACAAGGAAACAAGAAAGAAGTTGTGAGGAAAAAGAGGTAAATATACTAACCTAATGTGGTTTAATGCCTTAGGAGAAATGAGCTTATAATGCTTGTTAAAACTACCTAAAGAGAAAATGGTGAATGACTTAGTAAAGTGTTCTTAAGAGACTAGTAAAATAACATATGTCTTGGTGTATGTATTTGCAGGTCAAAGGCATTATTTATGTGGGAAATTCAGTGTTTAAGGTTTATGCAAGTTAAGGGCCTAAGAGCCATGTTATTTAAGAGCCTAAGTGCCAAGCAATTTAAGTTATGCACTATATTGTGATGTAGTGCTAAATGTGTGAAGTTGTGTATAAAAATGTGTTTGATGGATTTTAGGTGTTCTTGAATGGAATAAGGTAAAAACCTAAGTGTTTGGATGTGAGTATATACAAGAGAAGCTATGGCAAAATTTGGGAAAATGTGTAAGAAGTTCTAAGTGTTTTAAGTAAGTTTTGGTGAACTAGGAAGTGTTAAAGGTGAATAAATGTTTATTTGAGAAGAAAACATGTATTAAGGTGATTTAGAGTGATGCAAGGAATTAGGTATTATCTTGGAAGTTCTAGGAATTCAATGTGTGTTTTGAGAATGTATTTAAGTCTTGGAGAAGTTTGTTTAAGGTTTAGGAATGTTGATGTATAAGGAAGAAGTGATGTTTAGGTAAGATGTGAAAAGGAGAATTAGTTAGTAAGAAAAGAAGTTTGAGAGATGATGTTAAGGTGCAGAGGAAACACCTTGGTATAGTGGTCATTATTGGTGAAATACCACTTAGGAATCTTAAGGAGGAAACATTCCAAATGCTAAGAATTTTGTAAGGAATTTTTGAATGATAAGATGGTTTTGGTGTGTGATTTGGAGAGTTTAGTACATGGCTAATGATGTGTTGAAGTGCCCAAATGAGGTTAGGACATATTAGGATATATGAGGTGAAGTTTGGAGTTAAATGGGCAATGGAAAATAAAGGTCTGGGGCAGACCGACCTTGCGACCGAACTTGCCAAGGTCGGTCGAGCCCAGTTTACCCTGCGAGAATTGGCTTCTGGAATGGACCGACCTTGGGGACCGGACTTGCAAGGTCGGTCGGGCTTGTTTTGTGTACGGATTGAGTTACTGGAATCGACCGAACATAGGACCGGACTTGGCAAGTTCGGTCGGGCTAAATTTTCAAAGGGAAGAAACTCTCTGGAATAGACTGACCATGCGACCGAACTTGCAAGGTCGGTCGGAATAGAAAATTTTGACGGAAATATGTTCTGGAATGGACCGACCTTGTGCAAGGTCGGTCGGTAAGGTCGGTCGGACCAAAAATGTTGTTTAAGGATATGAAATGATATGTAATGATGGGGATTGATTAGTAATGATGTTATAAGGTTGTTTAAGTCATGTTAGGTGAGTTATAATGACAATTTAGTGGGGGAAAAGATGTATTAAAATGTAAAAGTAAAACAAGTTTAAAAGTGAAGTTATGTAACTAAGTTAACGGGGAAAAGTTAAGCATTAGACATTAAATAATCATCCTACCCCGATGTTAATAAAAGTACATGTAATGTTATCAGTTGTTCGAGAATTGCTCGAGGAACATAAGTGGACGTGGTAAAGTGGACTCCGGTGACAGGTATGGTTTTCTTGCAACCTGTGTCCTACCGGATTACACCGGCTTGTATGCCAATGTGTTTTTCTGTATGTTTGCCACGTTGTAAGATTAAGCATGTAATGAGTTTACAGTAATTCATTTATGTGGCGTGTACAACTCCGATACCATTTAACCTCAGAAGTGTTAACCTTAGTTAACTGAGTCTAGGATCACATGAGAGTTCGGTATTCGGAGTAAACGTCCCGAACCATGGGACGTACTAACCACGGCTATGCGTGTGTTAATTGTGTGATATGTGTATGTGAATGTAGGGATCTCCTTTGTGTGTCTAACCTAGTTGTAATACTGTATGCTGTGTAGTTATGATAGACTCCATAGTGGGGTTCTAACTAATATCTAAAGTAAGTATGTACTAACAGTAGTGAGGAATCCGGTTTGGCCGGTCACGCGTTGTTTGGGAGAGGGTATCCTTCCTAGCCTTACCCTTCTCTTTGTTATGGTTGTTTCCCTCACGGGTTATGATCTCCCATTAGCTTATTCCAAAGCTTAGCTATTCTGACTTATGATCGGTTTAGGGGGAACATGTGTTTGTGTGGTGTGTTCGGGCCTCCAAACCCGAACCGCCTTAACTTAAGTTACTCGTCCGACTATTAGGACGGTAATGAGTGTTGTTGTTGTTGTATAACGGGCTTATCATGAGACTGGCAACATTCTCTAGGCTCACCACTGTATAAACAATGTTTGGGTCGGTTCCTAAGAGAACCATTCCCGTTATGTTATGTATTTTGTTGTGATGCAATATCTATTATGATGTTATGATGTACACGTTGAAACGTGCAAGTGTTGTTATGTTTTGTTATGCGAGGAGTGTTATATGTCGTAAGATATGGAGTGTGTGGATCATGGAGATGAATCCCAGTGTGTGATAAGAGGCGTTTAAGGATAACCCGATTTAAGGGTAAGTGTCGTCTATTAAGGAAGTAGCTCCATTAGAGGAGGAACACTCTAGGGATAATGAATACCATGAGTGACTTATCAAGTAAGGATGTATTATCCGTCTGTTGAGCCCATTGAGGTGAAATGTTATGTGTTGTGTGTTTACAATTGCATGCATGATTTAAATATAATCAATCGCATGCTAAGACGACAATTAGTTGTGCGTGGCCCGGTAGCATGTGGGCTGCAGGATTACCATACCAGCAAAGGTGCTGAGCCCCTTGGGGGCCACCCTTTCTCTTCTTTTCCTATTTCAGGTACAGAGAACTGGAAGCCGTTCGAGAGTAGGACGGGGTAGATGTAGTTCATGGGTAATCGTTTCAGTTGTATATATATACAGTAGGCGTAGTAAGACCGAAATTGTTATCGGCATCAGTTTGTGAATACTCGGTACAGTTGAAAGGTGTATGTTGTTATTGTTGTTAATGGAAAGGGATAGTAATGTGTAGTCGCTCGGGAATTTAGCCCATCAGACCGGTACAATGTATATGTATTAGCCTTGTTAGCCACGTGGGTGGTTAACGGCGTGTAACACCAAGAGGTTAAGTAATGTGTTGAAGTTTGTTTTCCGCTGCAGTTTGTTGTTAAGTGTGTATGTTGTTGGATGGGGTGTTACAACGATGGTTCCCCCGGTGAGACGGAATCATAATTGACCTGGAAAGTGATTATCCCAACACTAACACTTACAACTCCACATCAAATACAGCCACGATTTACTTCTTGCTATGCATGTGTGCAAACCGCTTTTTCCAACCAATCTGTTTCAAAACGTTCAGAATTCTCTTTTGCACATCTCTTAAAGCTGTTTTACGAGCTCGCTTAATTTCAAATCCCACCTAAATTTTTCTCATAAACATTTGCGGTTTTAATCTTGCCACTTCATCTTTAGAATGTTATTCCAGAACAATTTTCTTAAATTGATTTTGAAAACCTACTTTCTGCAAACCTACTTTCTGCAAACCTACTTTCTACAAACGAATTTCAAACAACATTTTTCACCAACATTATTTCAAAATAGTTTTCGAAAACAGTTTTCAAAGTTGATTTTCACAAACGTATTTCAAAATAAATGATTTAGTCTCCATGTCATGACCCGCTATTTTTGAAGTTCTACCCACCTTCAAGAGCAGCGGTCATTACTGTGGAGCGTACTAGTCATTTCGTGTTTTCACAAAAGTGGTGGATTTTCTCATAAGATTTTGTGCTTGACCATTCACCTTTTCCTTTCTCAAGAATATCCCTCATTTCCCTCGTCGGAGCGGATCGAGCTAAAAATCAGAGGCACACCAACCCATGGAGCTAGCCGAGCAACATGAAGACCGACACCAACCGTTCAATTAAAAAATCAGAGGCGCACCAACCCGTGGAGCTAGCCGAGCGACATGAAGACCGACACCAACCGTTCAATTACAAAATCAGAGGCGCACCAACCCGTGGAGCTAGCCGAGCGACATGAAGACCGACACCAATCGTTCAATTACAAAATCAGAGGCGTACCAGCCTGAGCCAAACGACATGAAGACTAGAGACACCTATTCGAGTTCAAACTATTGAAAATCATAAGAACACCAACCCGTTTTGTTTGATCACAGTTTTGCTTCGTTGTGAAAGCCTGAAAATGAGCCAGCAGTCGGTCAAGCACCCGAAGACAAGCGTGCAGCCGGTCAAGAGGCCGAAAACGAGCAAGCAACCGATCAAGAGCCCGAAAACGAGCGAGCAGCCGGCCAAGAACCCGAAAACAAGCGAGCAATCGTTCAAGAGCCGAAGATGAGTGAGTGGCCAATCAGGAGCCCGAAGACGATTGAGCAGTCAGTCAGAAGCTCGAAGACGAAGCAAAAGAATTCGGAGAAGTTTTTAAGCTCAAACTCCCCCATTTAATGACTTTTAGAATTGATGTATAGGTTTTCCCCTAGCATTCTTTTCTCTCTTGTCCATTTCTGAATAGATTACATGTATAGGTTTACACATTCCCTTTGAATTTATTTAGATCAATGTGTATAGGGTTCCCCATCCCCTATTTTATTTGCGAATGATCGAGCATCAAAATTTCTATTGAGGAAATCCACCACTTTGAAAACACGCGTTTTCAAAATTTTTTTTCTAAAACTTGGTTCTTTTGGCATGCACGAATAAAGAGAAGGAATGAATAAGGAACGACTCCTCATAGTTATATATCATTTATCAACTTTGCTTTATGGGGCGAGAATTCACGGTATCTACAAGAGGTATCCCCTAAATAAACAACACCAACAAATGCAACCGAGCACAAAGCAAAACACATGCATCGCATTCCACACAAAAAAAGAGTCACTTGCACTTCCAGCCATTTCAATTCCATTAATCATTCCAGTCATGTCCATCTCAAAAATTGCATAACCATGTGTTTCATTGTCACCACACCACACACACTTTCATCCCAATATCTCGACCGCCAGAGCCCGATCTCAGAGGGATAGAAAAGAAAACCGAGTTCAAAACCTCTCCCACTCAGAATCACCATGCGCGCCAGTGACTAAAAGGGAAAGAGCGTGTCATACGTGGGACCACCATGCGGGAGTTATCACTCCCTAAAAATCCAAATTCCAAAAACCAATCACCAACCCGGCCTCACTTGAGAGTCTCTACCCTGACAGTGACCCCAGCAGCTAGACCAGCTTCAGAGTTTATAATGGAGGGATGAGCTTCATAGACCATCAACTGGAACTGACTCAAGCGAGACTAGGTGTAGCTTTACCACGCATGCATTGCATCCAAAACGAAAAACGCAAAAAAAAAAAACATTCTGTCAAAACCCAAAGTCAACCATCTTCATTCATCACTTTCAGCATTTCACGCATCTTATACGTAGTAATTCCATATTACCACAGTAGATTGCATTGTAGATAGCCGTGTTTGCATACTCTCGTATCGAAACGACATCTTCGAGAAAATCATGAGAGATTGATTGAACAGAGTGCATGAACCACTTAACTCTTGACCCATCAATGAATACAAGGATCTAATCAAAATCAGCACCACAAATCAAGTGAGTAGTGTGCGAAGAGCGGTATTTTCCCTTGGATTTCAAGTGAACGTTTGGACAATCCACTGAGCGACGAGGGAAGGCAGAGAGAGCCAATCGAGGTAAAACCACGAGCGACTTGTGCTGTCCTTCAGCACATGGAGAGGCACAATTCATAGTGAGATATATGTCGATAAACGAGATACAAACTGTGATTCATGCAAAGATCCGAGAATAGTAAGAAAACAATCATTGACTAATGAGAATGACGAGGCACCTAGGAATAAAAATTCCCACAAAACCAAAAGGCTTTGACTGCCCTGTACATAACCACTTAGTGAGCCCCGCTGAACCTTTCATGAAAAACTCTTTCTTCAAAAAAGAAACTGCACAACATGCCACCCCACATATACTTACTCGCCCTTGCAATAGAGGATCTCGAAGGAGCCGGAGCCATGGTCTCTCCCCTACCGTCTTTCGCAAGAACAAAAAACGAAATGTTCAAAGAAATCAGTGAGTCAATGCAACTTCAGAGTCAAATGCCAAAAAGAACATCAAAAATGTTCAAGAAGATCGATGTGTCAATGCAACTCCAAAGCTGAAAGCCAAAATATGAAGCAGAGAATGCTTGAGAAAGTCGATAAACCTATGCGATTCCGAAAGCAAAACACAAGGAAGAAGATCACACACCGAAAAGGAAGGAGAAGAAAGTGAAAACCGTACACCAAAAGAGGCAAGAATGAGGAAGCCAAATCCAAAGGACCAATGATGTCCCGCCAAAAATCAATAAAAGGTTATCAAAAACCCATCTAATCATTCCACCCATGGCAAAGGCGAAGCACGTCTTCTATTGCACAAAAGCTCCACAACTCCCAAACAAATCCTCCAGTCCCATGCGACATGCATCATACCCCTCATCCCCGTTATAACCCAATGAAAGACCTCCGACTCGTTAGTTGGTGAACGTTAACTGAAAGTATCGGATCTGAAACATGAATCATAAGCTTCGTGCTTGTTATCAACATGTCCCACCTCACAATACAGGGACTATGAGTGAATGAGTGTAACCTTACTTCACAAGGTCTTTAGAGTGCGAGTGACTCTTCGACTAAGCCACCAAATCATAATCAGCCTATCCCATTGCAGGAGAGGAATTTATGAGGAACGGAAAGTCCATAACCTCAAAAAGGAAATTCTCAGGAAAATACTGCTCTAAGCATCGAGAGTATCACACCGCTTTGCACACACAGCCAAACTCACGAGAGATTGACCCGTATCCCTCCATGAGAGGAAAATGATTCACGCCTTCCAATTCAACAATCATTCAAGATCGAATCGAAGATGTCTTATATTCGTAAACCTCATATTAATAGAGATAGGACCGTACCTTCTCTACAAAAACTGCATATGCATTTTGCATCATATCTAGCATTTAATATTTGCATGCATCATAAGCACTCCATCGTCAACATCTAATTGGTAAGAACTCTGCCTAGTCTCGCTGAGAGTGTCGACTTCAGTTGCTGCAGTTGAAGTAAAACTTCCTATCAAAGGAAATCAAGTTGAAGCCATTCCGGGCTATGTTTGAGCTACCTCGAATCATTATGAAGCCACCCGGGGCCATCCTCGAACTACATCGAAGCATTCAGAGCCATCCCAGGCTACCTTTGAGCTACATTGAACCAAAATAAGGCCATCCTATGCCGTACGAAGACAATCTCGGAGCCATCCAGTGTCATGCTCGAGCCTCATCAACACCATATCAAGAACCAAACTGGAGCCATATGGGAGCCATCATCAGACATTGAAACCATCCTTGGAACTACACAGGGGTCATCCCAACAGTCCGAGAACAATACGGGAGCCACCTCAAATCCATGTCAAAGCTATTTCATCACCAAGGTCTTCCCTACAGAATTTCGAACTACGTATGGTCTGATCTCAATACGAAATTGAGTACGTAGGCAGCCCGTTCAGGGTGCGACCACATCAAAGGTGAAAACTTCCCTTTTCCCCTCGGTGTCATTAAAGTGAACCAATCAAAGCATCGTCATGCTCAATCAGCACAAGGTCATCCCGGAGCCATCCATGGAAATCCTGGAACAATGATGGAAACTCCCAACAAGTCATGCAACTGTGTTTCATCATTCACTCGTGAAAAACCATTCACTCACTACAAAGTCCACAATAAATCCCGTCAAACAACAATAAATCCATCATCGGAGCCATCAAACCATCCTGAAAAAAAAAAATCTGAAGGCAAATCAAAGCCCACAAACTGCCACAAAATCACCAACCATGTCAAACCCACCAACCACCCGGAGCCATCAGTGCATACCGGAGCCATCAGTGCATACCGGAGCCATCAGTGCATACCGGAGCCATCAGTGCATACCAGAGCCATCAGTGCATACCGGAGCCATCAACGCATGCTGGAGCCATCTCAGATCATTGAAGCCATGCCGGAGCCACCGGAGCCATCCCGAAGTTTTGATGTAACTATAAAGCCATCTGCTCACACAAAAACCTACCTCCACAAACAGGGAGTTTAATTCAATTAATACATTGGTTAATCACCTCACATCACATATCATCTGCATATACCCACAAAAATTTGCTCACTGTCTGACGCATCTTCACACCCGCTAGGCAGCTATTGCGCTACTAGTGCGGTCGACTTTTCGTTTTACACCCGCTAGACAGCTATTACGCTACTAGTGCGGTCGACTTTCCGTTTTACACCCGCTAGACAGCTATTACGCTACTAGTGCGGTCGACTTTGCGTTTTACACCTGCTAGACAGCTATTATGCTACTAGTGCGGTCGACTTTTTCATTTTACACCCGCTAGACAGCTATTACGCTACTAGTGCGGTCGACTTTCCATTTTACACCCGCTAGACAGCTATTACGCTACTAGTGCGGTCGACTTTTCGTTTTACACCCGCTAGACAGCTATTACGCTACTAGTGCGGTCGACTTTCCGTTTTACACCCGCTAGACAGCTATTACGCTACTAGTGTGGTTGACTTTTCATTTTACACCCGCTAGACAGCTATTACGCTACTAGTGCGGTCGACTTTTCGTTTCACACCCGCTAGACAGCTATTACGCTACTAGTGCGGTCGACTTTTTCATTTTACCCGCTAGACAGCTATTACGCTACTAGTGCGGTCGACTTTCCGTTTTACACCCGCTAGACAGCTATTACGCTACTAGTGCGGTCGACTTTTTGTTTTAGACACCCCTAGACACTATTTACGCTACTAGTGCGGTCGACTTTACCGTTTTACTACCACCCGCTAGACAGCTATTACGCTACTAGTGTGGTCGACTTTTCGTTTTACACCCGCTAGACAGCTATTACGCTACTAGTGCAGTCGACTTTTCATTTTACACCCGCTAGACAGCTATTACGCTACTAGTGCGGTCGACTTTTAGTTTTTCAACACCCGCTAGACAGCTATTGCGCTACTAGTGCGGTACCGCAATTGCATTATAGGCTCGTCATAAGTCCTATAGCTAGATGTCAAGAGGTCTAGTTCAGGCTCGTCATAAGTCCTCGTGCACTCTAAACCAATCTAATTGTTAGTATCATAGGCTCGTCATAAGTCCTATGGCTAGATATCAAGAGGTCTAGTTGAGGCTCATCATAAGTCCTCGTACTTTCAACTGCATTATAGGCTCGTCATAAGTCCTATAGCTAGATGTCAAGAGGTCTAGTTGAGGTTCATCATAAGTCCTCGTGCACCCGCATTCATAAGAACAAATCATAAACCGCAGTGAGAATTTTTGGCGTCCCGTCAACCTTGATCCAATTCTGCAAGGGCTTGCCGAATTGAATCAAGGGGAGCCATCTGTAGACACCAAAAATTCTCACCTCATAAAGCAAATTCCGAAATCATAAATGCAATAAGAGGGGTCGTCGCCTTTCTTTTTTCAAAACATATCAACGTGCGTGCCAAAACGAAACCATCATTTTTTTGACAAAATTCTTAAATCATTTTTCAAAGCATTTTTTAAAAACAAAACACAATCCTTCGAAAATAAATTTCCAATGACAATCCAATTTCAAACTCATCCCTTTTCATTTTTTTTATCTATTCATTTCTTTTTATTGTTCATGTATCTTTTTTTCCCATTTATTGTTATATTTTCTTGTCTTTTTTAGTGTTTGCTTTTACTTCTATCATTACCATTTTTAGTATTATTCCCATCATTTTATGCATTTATTATTATCATTACTTTTATTATTTTGCTTATACGCTTCTTTGTCTGCTTTTATTATGTCGTGTTATATATATATATAAATGAGTTATTTTATTGATAAAATCCTTTCATCTTTACTTTGCATTCTCGTTTTTTTTTAAACATTAGCGTTTTAGGGAGTCCATTCAATTTGAGTTACAATCTTTGTGTTATTTCATGCATTTCCGTCCGTGTTAGTTTACTTTTCTTTCTTCATCCAGTCAAACCAAATAACTAATCAGTCAATTTAATCATGACCTAATCTGTTTCAGAAACAAATAAGGCCCAACCATCAAGGCCCAATCCACCCCACCCATCTTCTAAACCCTAATACTCTATCATAAAACAAGCAAAACCCTCCATTTACCCAGGTGATTCTCGTTTTCCCACAGTAGCCGCATCCGATTCATTTTTCCCGACCATCTTCTTCACTCCCTTCTTTATCCTTCTCTTCTCTCACGCTTCACTACACAGAAAAGTTCCATCCCCTCTTCAAATCGCCGCCTCCTTCTCCTTCATCTGTGTAGATCGATCATCCTTTTATCTCCAGAAACCAAAACGAGACTGAACTTCTCCTCCCCAATACTCCTGTCTTCTTCCTCTCGATCTTCAAACGAAACTCTAGAATTCACAGTAGCCACGATCGACCTCGACCTTCGACAAGCCTTCAACATTGCCGACAACTCTCTTGCATTTGTTTGGAGTGTTCGATTCTTCATCCAAAAATACGACAAACACCATCTGGAAAACTCATTCCATATCCGAAAATCTCCGTTATACTTTGCTCCTCCCACAACCGTTGTCGATTGAGTGTAGACTCCTACCTCACCTCACATCGTTCCCCTCTGAAATCCTTCGAAACCCACGAAACAGAGCAAATCAAAACACTTCCTCTCTGATCCATTGCGGCTTTTCTCGTTCGAATTTGCTAAGCCCGACACACGTTGGTGTTACTTTCCATTCGTTTTTTTTTTCTCTCTTCCACGCTCTATTCTCGAGCTCCCTACCCTTGCTCTACCTGGAGGAAGAGTTCACTCAGCAAACGGATGGCGAGCCTCTCCATGCCGTGAGAATAACATCGAATCGGCTGCCACCCTGAGACTACTCGAGATTATAGATTCGGTTATTGCTGCTCTTAACCCCTTTTTTCTTTATACGCGGTTCATAATTTGCTTGGGAAACTGATTCTTCATCTTGATAATGTACCTTCAATCTATGCTATTATGCTATCTCTGATGTTCTGACTGGTATCGTGCGAAAACTAGTTCCTCTTTTGTGGTGTTTGGTTTGTTTGCATCAGAGTTCCCTCTCCGTAAATCTGGTTTTAAAAGAAAACCTCCCTTCAATCTCCCTTGCGTTGATTGTAGTCTTTTCGGGTAAAAATTTTGCTCTGGTCGACCGCCATATGAATGTGTTGTGTGGGTTCTGATATGCAATTGACAAAGGTAGCCCTTATTACCCCCTATCGGTCGGTAACGATTTCGGAATCTGGGAGCCCTACTTTGATTACATGAAGAGTTGTTTGATATTCGTCTACCTATTTTTTTCTTTTTCTTTTCTTCTTGTTTGTAAAGATGACTCCATTTTCACTACTATGTCTGTTCTTATTCTGTGATGAGGTACCTTGCGAATCGGACATTGGCCAAAACCGACACATGGAGTGGTTTTTTCGTTTGTGCTTTGTGCGTTGATCTAAGCGATGGAGTCTCAGGTTCACATGCTTGTATCGTGGGTTGAAAAAAACCCTGTCGGTTAGCTTCCCTTGATTACAATTAGTAACCCTTTATCTTGTTCTCTATTCACAGATTTCAGCTTAAAAATTGTGTTCGCTTCGGTACTGACCTTGTCCTTGGCATATTGATTGATGTATGGCCTGGAAATAATATTGTGTCTAGCACTGCTTCCCTTTCGTGCACTGATTTGTAGCAGGAATCTGGCTTTGGGCTTAGTGGTTTTTTAGAAAAAACGCTTTCGTCATTTCTGGGTTGTTGTCTGTTCCATTCTTTGGCTTTGTTTATTGTCGCGCGCATGCGGTGCTCTTGGCCGCTTGTTACATTTGCTAATGCTGCTTTATTACTTTGGTTTTTGGGATGGGCCGTTAACTTTCAGACTAAATTGGATTAGAGTTTATTTGCTTTTTCTCTCTCAATTTTGGACTGTGTTTCAGTTATGTTAATCGTCCTGTACGCGTTTTACACTTTAGCTTTACTATAGCATTTGATTCATTCCGTGCTTCTGTTTATTACTAAGCCCTAGTTACTATCCCTTAAGACCAAGCCTTAGGATAGAGAGTGAACCCTAAGATTTAGGTGAGCCATGGTCCCACCTAATAAACTGGGTGATCTCTAGACCCAAAGCACATCTTATTATAATAACATGTATTAATAAAAACACTTCCTCAAAATTCATCTCAATTTGATTCATCATTTCTTCCCAAATTTTCCAAAGCCCATCAAAGTTCAAAACAACTCAAACAAGGCCCAAATCAAGCCCAATGCATAAATCAGGCCCAAAAAAAAAAGAAAAGCAATCCATTTCAAAATTCAAGTCCAAGGTCAATTCAAAATTGGGAAGCCCATTTCAGCCCAAATTGACAATCCCGTTTAGGCCCAACTCAACCCAAAAGCCCAACAACACCTCAAACCCAAACAAAAGGTCCAAGGCCCACTTCGGCCCAAATCCAATTTCAGCCCAAATAAAAAAGACCACTTCAACCCACTTTGGCCCACATCCAAACTTGACCCAAAACCAAGTTGGCCCAAAACCAACTCGACCCAAACCCAAGGTGGCCCATCAAGCCAAATCAGGCCTAAGCCCAATGCGTCCCATCAATCCCAATTTGGCCCAAACCCATTTCGGCCCATTAGCCTAATCTGGCCCAATTAGCAAATCCAACCCATAAGCCAAATCAGGCCCAAGCCCTAAATTGGCTCGAGCCCACTTTGGTCCAAGCCCATTTTTGGTTCAACTTTGACTAGTCCAATGATTGACCAACCTGAACTTTGACCAACCTGGACTTTGACCAACCTGGACTTTGACCAACCGGAACTTTGACCAAGACCCAAACTTTGACCAATCCAAAGTTTGACCAATCCGAACTTTGACCAGCCCAAGTTTGACCTTGACCCAACTTTGACTCAATCCCACTTTGACTCGGTCTAACTCTGACCCGCCTTGTTTTCCTACCCCAACCAAATTCGACTCAAACCAAATCCAATTCCAAACCCAATTCAAATCCAATTCCAAGCCCAATTCAAATTCATTTCAAGCCTAATTCAAATCCAATTCATGCAAACCACCGAACTCAATTTTCACTCATCCAATTCAAACTCTTAATCCCGTTTGAACTCCAAAAATCCAAAAAGAATTTCAAACCATCATTTTATCCAAGTTTCATCAAGATTTTTAGATTTCAAAGGGACCATTTTGTGGAATTTTAAAGGAAAAACTCTTCTCACATCACAGAAAACTCTTCTCAAATGCAGAAAGTTCTTCTCACATATACAGAAAGTTTTCTCCTCAAACATTTCTCAAAATCAGTGTTTCTTCAACGAGGATTCTGAACAACTCCAAACATTTTCCAACTCATTTTTCAAACTCAAAGCTAAATCGTTTTCGGGGAACATGAAATGTCTAACACTTTCAAAACACTTTCCTCCTAGTAAGACATCACTTGTCTCCCTTTCCGAATAAAAATCCGTGGCGGGGCACTAGGGTCATAACCTTCCCTTGTCGCAGTCTGGATCTCTTTAGGCGGGGCATTAGGGTGACAAACCTCCCCTAATTGCAGCCTAGATTTTTACAAGGCGGGGTGCTAGGGAAGTAACGACCTTCCTAGTTGCAGCCGGGATTTTAGAATCGTCTAACTCCCTTCCGCTCGATTTCAATGTTTTCAGTTTTTAACGTTTTTAAACCCGGGAGTTAGAGACGTTATTAGGGTTTGACTGAGAGTATCCCATTCATGATACTTCTCTCTAAATCCTATTTTTCGACATAAATTCATTGCCCCATCTTTCGAGCCTCGGCGCATACCATTAATTAAGTGTCGTGTTCGAGGGGGTACATAGGGTAATCCCTCAGGATTATCCGCCCTTTTACAATAAAATGATTTTCCTCAATCGCTTTAAAACCTCAAATTTAAAAAAAACTCGGGATCTCTATTCAAATACCAATTGACTCACACACTCAAATAATCTTCAAAACTCCAAATCACTTCATACCCAAATCATCATTCAAACTCCAACTCGCATTAAACTCAAATCCTCTTACAATTTCCAACTTCATTCAAGCTGCCAAAGTCTCACAGGCCCGAGCGTCTCATAGACTCGAACATCTCACGAACTCGAATGTCTCACAGACCCGAGCGTCTCACAGACTCAATCATTCTGAGATTTCAATGTCTCACAGACCTGGGCGTCTCACAGACTCTAACCTCCCAATCCCGAAACTTCTCAAAACTCCGAACCCTTCTAAATCCCAAACGCCTCAAATATCTTCAAACCCCACAAACATCAAAACTTCCAAAACCCAAAAACTCATGAACTACGTAAGGTCTGATCTCAACAGGGAGTTGAGTACGTAGGCAGCCCATCTAGGGTGCGACCCCATTCCAAACAAAAAATCCTTTTCCCCCTCTGAGGTGACTCTCATATCTCTCAAAACATTTAAACCTTCTTCGGTTCCCACAAACTTCAAACCATCAGACTCCAAGTCTTGTCTATTCACTCAACCTCAGACTTTTCCTCAATCTTCATTTCATACTCATCCGAATTCATCAATTCTTTCTTGGCGCTAGCTTGGCAGAAAAGCTCGCCTCATCTACTCCCTTTCTCTCTTTCCGCCCTAATCCTATCCTTGGCTATTAAATGAATCTCTCTAAAAATGTTTTGAAAGAAGGCAATCCCGACAATTGGAGACCGAGGTTTCCTCGGGCACCAATCCGAAGTCGTGGTCATTGCCACTTCCAAGGGGTGTAACCCAGTACGAATCCAGAATCTCTGTAATGACTAGATAAGTCCTATCCATAGGTAATAATCAGAGTCAACCAACGGTTCTTAGAACCCTCATTCCCTTCCTTCCTAGTATCGTAGGTCAAACTAGGTGGTGACTCTAGTCAATTCCGCCCTTAGGGCATAAGTCCACGTGGAGCCCATTGAGAGCGGGTGTAGTGCTCACTAGCATTCCCCTTATGCTTTCTGGGAAAGACGGACGATGTAGTAGGTATTTGAGGGATGCCAGAATAACGGGTTTTTACCCTCCACAGAATGGCATTTTCTAGGATCTAGGCTTTTTAGTCTGACCATATTTATATAGACCCCCCTCATACCGAAAAATCACCCTCCACACTACCATTCAATACTCCCTCCACCAATGCTACTCCTAGCATCCCAAGCACTTTACTTTACCACTCCATTTCATTCCCAAACAACTACACTATCAATACCCAAGGCCAACATTCATTTTACGAAGTCTTGTACTTCAATTCTTCCTAATCCCTCTAATGAAATCCGATACCTCTTGCTACAGTTTTTATACTCTTTTATTCACATACCACTACCACCATTACATGGTCATTAACATCTCTACTAAGCCCAATACACACCTTGGTTCTCCCATTCACCAACTTATCCATTAATGCACAATTCCTACCAAAATTTTGCCATAGTCCTCCTACTTCTCTTACTTATCCACACATATCCTTTCTCAACAAATTCATCCCTATTCTAGCCAAACCACAAGGGTTCTACCTGCACACATACAAAATCTCAATACACCAACATTTCCTCAATCGGTACGCCGACTACTTTGGGTCGGATATACATGGAGTTCATTTTACATGCATACATACATACTCATGCTACAGCAATACAATCAACAATACCTACATACACATATAAGGTTCAATACTTACCAAGGAAGGCAATTCGATAGTCAACCGTTTGTATTAGTTATTTATTCCTTACTCTTTCGTTGCGTTACTCACTACTTTGTTCGTGCCGTGTTCGATATTCGCTACTCTTCTCATACTCACTCCTTACTCTTGCATGCTTATCCCTCCGTGTTCAATACCTTACTCGCACACGATCCTTACTCTGTACACATTACTATACTTGTGCATACTTACTACTCAATACTCCATACTTACTCATACGTACTCAATACTCAATACTTACTCATACATACTCAATACTCAATACTCAATACTTACTACATTTCCTCAATTACAGTACCAATACATCATTACTTCCTCAATTAGCAATACTAATACACATACACCATTCATTTGGTGCTAAGGCCTACAAATCCACATTTTTGCTCACAACTACTCAAACATCCACAACTACAATACTAGTGCAATAGTTTAGGTTCTTTTATTTGTTTACCCATTCCCATTACACTAATGCATTAAATTAAGCATTAGGAAGGAGCTCTTACCTTGAGCTTTTGATTCCTTCATTTCTTTTCCACTTCTCCTCCTCCTCTCTTTCTTGTCCAAATCGGTTTTGTGGGGAATGGAGTTGCCAAACTCCATTCCCTTCACCCAAGCACACAAAGACAAGTATAATTAATACACTAACCCTTAGATTTATGCTAGTTCATTGAAGTGTTTAAAATACAAATTCTAGGGTTTACCTTTAGAGTGCTTTAGGAGGGGTTTTAGCCCTTGGTTCAAGAAGGAGAATCCACCACCATTGCTAGGTGAAGTTGATGCTCAAAAGAGAGAGAAAAATAAGGCATTACAAAGGGCCAAAAATTGGCTACCAAAGGAAGGTGGAGAAACTTGAATCTTTTATGGAGATTTTTACCTTGTTGGGAAGAGGAGACTCCAAGCTCCATAATGGTGTGCTTTTCTCTTCAAATGGGGAAAACCCATGGAGATGAAACTCATCCTTTTTGAATTTTGAAAAGAGGGAATGATAGAGGAGGAGGATGAGGGGATTACAAATATGTAATTATTTTTACATTTGGAGCTCAAATGAAGATAGAGCGTGGAGAAGGAGATAGAGTAGCCATGGGAGGAGGAAGGAATCGGCTGCAACCAGAGGGGAGAAAAAAACGATGGAGGAAGAAGGAGAGGAAAGAGAAGGAAGAAAAGAGAAATGAGAGAGGAGAGAGAGGGTGGGGTTGCTTTTCTACTTTTCTTTCTTTCTTTCCTTTCTTTCTTTCTAGCTTATTAGGTATGTGAGAGGGCTGTCTCACAATTAAAAACCGGCCCACATAACTGTTACAGGCTGGAGCGTTTTTCGTCTTTTACAGAAAACGCTAGTTATTTTACCCGGTTTAGGTACTATTCACTAACCGGGCCCGTTTCCAGAATTTGCTCGTTTCTTTAATTTATATTGGTTATTAAGCTTCCGTTAATGCTTAATAATATTTGTTTAATGATTTATAATTTTTACAGGTTCGTTTGACCACTTACAATCACATTTTCGGGTTTTCTCGAAAAACGTGCGCTAAAGCTATATCAGCGTTTTAATACATTATTCGGATCCGTTTTCTTCGGGAATCATTCCCATATACCAATTAGGCATTAATACCCCTTAGGAATCCTTATAATACTCTAACCGAGGTGTCGTACCCCCTATGGTTACTTAACGCTTATTTTAGCGTTTTCCGCTTTCTAAGCGTTTTCTCATTTCTTTTGGATTTATTTTCTTTACCAAAATTACTTAGGCACTATTAGGCCCTTAAATACCAATTTAAAATAATTTAATCACCATATTTAGGTTCGGGGTATTTCAATCTACCCCCCTTAAAGAACTTTGCCCTCAAAGTTGGTGAGTCTATGCAGACGTTATATAGTGAGTGGTTAGAACAGGTGTAATTAACATAAAAGAAAGAAATTAAAACGCAAAAATAACTTCGGGCTGCAAATAAATCCCGGTCGCAGTAGTATAGTGAAAATGTAAGCAACCGGATGTCGGACCGTGGGACTAATGTACATATAATAGTACCTAAGCGTGTCACAAAAAGGGGGGTGGATTAATTGACTTGTAAAATAAATAAAAAGAAAAGATAAAATAAACTAAGTTGACAGATAAATAAAATGGAACTCTGGGTCAGGTTAATATAATCTGCATAATTAAGCTATCTCTACTGGTTTAATAATTTGGCAAGGTTCCTGTAATTATCTTAAGGACTAAGTCATAGCCTCATAAGAACTCATTCACCTGTAATGCAAGGTTCTAATCAAGGTTCAAGCAAAAGCCTGCGAACGGCAGAGGAGTATTGAGGAATTACATTTGCAACTGAATACTAACTTATTAAATCATAACAAGTTTCCTCCAGTTTTACGGCTTAATTAACCTGTCTATTTATCACCTGGTCTGATCAAAGTAGACTTAGGAAAGCAATTTAATAAACTCATGACATTTATTAAAAAGGTGCGTGATAACCTTTAAGCGTAACAAACTGTATATAATTAAAACCAGTAAAAATATAGCATAATTAATACAAACATATAATAACCATTCCCAGAGCGTACGTAAACTAGCCTAACATATTAAATAGAATAACAGAAACAAGAATGATAGAAATCATCCGTAATCACTCCGTCTCGCTCTGCTATTTTGTATACGTAGGCTAGAGGTGGATTTTGTGGAATGAAGAGAAAATAAAATGGAGAAGACGGGAGGAAGGGATAATGGATCGGTAGTGTTTCTCGTGGAAGGGACTTGTTATTTTTGAGCAGAAGCTCGTGGCTTTTATAGAAGAAAAGAAGAGGCAGCAGATAAGGAACGCGTGAATGGATTGAGCTCATTGATTGCTCACTGATTGAAGCATTGATTGCAGGGGACAGGAGTTGGAGACGGGGAGCGAAATAAGGTAGGCGCCGGCGACAGTGGACGAGTTGGAGCGCGAGTTGCAGACGAACAAGATAAGCTCGTGCAACATTTACACGCGTGCTTGCGTCATGTCCGCCTGTTCACGTCCGCCTGGTAAAGGGGCGGTTGCTGCTCACGTCCGCCACCAAGACCGCCAGATAACAGGCGGTTGCTGCTCTCACGTCCGCCACCAAGACCGCCCATTAAGAGGCGGTACTCTTTTGTTGTGTCCGCGAGGCGGTTGCGCCTCTCTAGACCGCCTATTAAGAGGCGGTTGTCTCTCTGTTGTCCGCGAGTTGGTTGCGCCCCTCTAGTCCGCCAGTTATCTGGACATCGCTGTCGTGACTTATTTCTTCTACCTTCGACCGGCTCTAGATTGTTCGTTTGGGCTCCGTTTTTCGAGCCGTTTGCGTCTATGTGTTCGTCTCTTTATCTACTTTAGTCCCAGCTTGGTTTTCCTCATGTTAAACCAATAAATTAGTGAGATAATATAAAACAAACTAGAGGAAAACTAACCGAAGTGGAGAAATGAGCAAGAAAAGTGTTAATATTATATATGAAATACACCTATAAATCATGCTCATTTGGACACTTATCAGTCTAATATTGTTACTTGTATAAATACTCTATGCTAAGGTTATGACCTCTACATATAGCTTGTCAAACTCCAAACGTCTGACATGATGCATACTACGCATCCAAACAGCATGTCACTGCATGCATAGCAATCAAAAATATCTGTTTTACTTCTCTCCAAGGGGGTCCATCCGCAGACAATTAGGTACCATCCTCCCCCAAGTCGAGTGATCCCTCAGGCACCGGTCACGTTTGAACACTTACACTTTCTGGTTCACGGCCATCATGACTTGAGCACTTACACTTTCTGGATCTATAGTCCTTTGGTTCAGATCAAATTCATTTGCACATATGGAGATCCTCAGGCACTTACTCATACTTACTTACTCATACTTACTCAAACTTACGCATACTTACTTCGGGACTACGCTGCCCCAGTGCCCTTGGAAAAATACAAAACACACACTATCACTGCACGAACGTTGTAGTGGTTTCAAAACTAATCAACATTCCCACCGACTCAAAACTAGCTTCTCCTCCTATGGTTTCGACCGGATACCCGTGCCTAGGCATGGAGGGTCCACTAGCGCCCGTGGAAGCGGTTTCAAAACCGATCCTCATTCTCAAGTTTTAAGAAACATTGTACCAAATTAGTTTTGGAAATTCATTTTGAAAACTTGCATACATCTCCCAAATTTCCAATTTATGATGATTATACCTATTACTAGTGTTATTTCTGTGACCACTTAAGGGGAGCTTCCAGAGTCCTTCAACCCCAATGTGATCAGCATTGGTGTTGAATTATCCTTCCACTCCAATTTGTGTTCGGCTTCCCTTGATCACTAGCAAATCAAGTTCCACCTCCCATCTCCATTCCAAACAGACAAATCGTCAAACATTATTTCGTTTTCTATCTTTTTAATCTTGCTACTCATAATCACACACATACATTTTCCAATTCGTATGATTCACTTACCTACTTACTAATCATCTCATTACTTATTACTACATCTTCTCCAACTACTATACTTAAGAAATTCATGGGTAATATCCCATTAATTTACTATGCTCCAATTTATGCTCATAAAATACATCGGTTTTATACCGATTTATACTCATTACATACATCGATTCCATACCGATTTATACGCCTCAAGTCTCCCATACGTACTCATGCCTCATACTATTACCAATGGGGTTCTCATTCCCCTGGAGTTTCTCTACTCCTTTTTCCTATACTTATTTCTCAAATACCTGCAATTACACGATGAGTGAATACAATGTTTATGTAACGTGAGTATCAACCATCAAAATGACTTCTCTTGCGCTATGCGCATTGTAGTTTACACACCTATCACGTAAAACATACATTTCGCGGTTTTCGCTCTACCCCCCTTAAAAGGGATTACGCCCACGTAATCTACCGTGTGTCAACATTGGACATTGGTCGAAGGCATTCAGCCGTCATGGTGTGGTTCAGTTTCCATGCGGTCTATTATACAATGTTTCTTGATCAATGAGTCTTAACCGTATTAGCGGTTAGTCCCTACATCAAGAATTTTCATCGGAGTTTATCTCACTCTTAACCGGGTTCGGTTCTAGCCTTAGAGGCTTCAAGGTATTGATGATTAACCTTTTATTCACTAGGGGTATTTCACTTGGAATTCTGGGCCCACTAGCTTCTGCTGCATGACCCTAATAACTTGGGTTATTCACCCTTCTTGTTATCCTTAATGTGTTACACATCACCCTTTTATCTCTCTTATTGTGGGAATAAGGTTTATTCCATGAGGCGTGGTGTTCTTTTACCGTGTACAAACTCAATGAGTTTTAGATTCATAACCAGCTCTTTGGGAATCTATATTCATATTGTTGTGTATTATAGTGATCATTCACTTGGTTCCTCTGACTTATTGTCGATTGAGGTTGAGCCACTACTTAGTTGTAGTGCTTCCTCTGTTGTCAGTGGCTTCTGAATTCTGCTCAATATTTTGTTTGGTACAAGTGTTCTTTATTTGTGTGACCTTGCATTTCTATGTGTCGGTCCTTGTGACTTTCTTAAGTCTCCTTTCACCTTTATTCCAATGGGATTCACATCTTGTGATTGTTGGTGTTTCACACTCCCCATGCTTCTTTGGCCTTAGGCCGCACGGTTTGTTTCTAAGCTTCTGCTTAGCTGGCTTATGCCAAGTTCATTGGTGAAAGAAAGAATTTACCACTACTTACATTTCCATATTTCTAGCTATCCCACTAGATCATTAACTGCACAAGTGCAATACCAAAACACTCAGTCCTACAGAGTGTAGAGGCGTAAAGTAACTCTCTTATGAGATCACAATAGGAATGTTCGTTACTCTTTCGGGTGGTGCTTCATTATTTGGTGCAGACTTCTGGCTTATTGCCCGGTCTATCTACCATCTTGTATTAACAACTTCATAGTATTGGGTGCTATTTCCCACACATCGGTCGCCTGTTGCGCACCATGTTCTTACTGATTCTACAGTATTGGTTTACATGGCCTCCGCTGTTGCTAGCTTCAGCTCATGCATTTCCACCAGCATGGTTCAGTGTCTATACTTCTGAGCTCCTTGAGTGTCATTTACTTATACCTTATGTTCCCCCATATCGTGTTCCTTTTGAACTGATTACTTCTTGGTTGTCAACAGTTGCCATTTAAGCTTATTTGACATCGCTTGGAAGTAATTGTTTGCTCAAGCTTCACTATATTAGTAGTTCTGAAAGGGATATATTTTCAGACATTTATTGCTGGAATCCTCCCTTGGGATCTGTATGTTCACCGCTCTTGCGGTATCACAGCAACGAGGGGTATGCTTTCTCGTTAGTTATTTAACTATCTCACTGGTGCCGTTCTTGGCAACTCTTCATACCATTCACATTGGTTTTTGTGACCTTTGGGTTGCGTCCTGTAGTAGGTTTATGGCATATTAGCCATGTTGCCTAGAGCTCTGCTCATCTTAGGCGGTTCACAAGCTTTGCTCTTCTTTATACCTTCAATTGGTTTGGAGGTAAGTAATTTGATGTTGATTGTTGTCATTGTTAATTTAGGGTATCCCCGAGTGAGTAGGATCCCTTCGGTGTTCTAACCGGGTGTCCAATCTAGCTCTTGTACTTTTATCACGCTTCCGACACCCTTCAAGGACTGCTCCTGGGTGTTGTTGAGTGGTGCCATTATATCTGGCTGATATTTAAGAGTGCGTTTAGTCTGTTATCCTTCCTCGCAGTTCTGGATCTGAGTTATCCGTTAAGGGTTATAGCGTCTCCCGTTCTTAGGGTAGACCATTACTGTTTTCCTTATGTTATTACGGATTTGATATTCCTTCCGGTGATGAATGGTATTTCTCGGTACCTTATGTGATCACACTGTGTGTTTGTGGTAGTTGTCCTGGGAATTCCATCCCGTTCATTGAACACTGATGTGTTAATATTAGACATTTGTCTACAATGTTTAGACTGGGTATTCCTTCCAGTTATCATGCTTTATTTCGGTATCTTCGAGACATATTCAATGTCTTGTTCCGCTGTTAGTGCTTCTCGCACTTTTAACTCTCAATCACTCTCCTAGACTGAGTTCTTGACTCCTTAGCTTGTAAGCTTATATGAGTTCCCTTCTTGCTCATTTGAGCCATCTTACTGTTCTGGTTTGAGTTTACTTATGGTCCATAGAACGGAGATGACTACTTCCCGTGTTTCGTACACTACATGTATACATACGTGGGGTACCTTGCTGGTACGTTACCACTTACCTGACTATTTGTCGGGCCCGCAAGCTCCTTCGGAGTGCGGTCGTCCCACATCCCGTAATTGGGTATACTCGTAGTGTTCGTCACACGCCTAGGTGAAGTATTCTATTGTCAACTCTTCTTGTATCATCCTATGATACTCACCGAAATTCTGTCGGTTTGATTTTAAAAATCCAAGGTTTAAAAGAAGGGTTTGTGGTTTTGAAAGAAAGGTTTGAGTTTAGAAATAACAGTTCGGTGTAAAAAGAAATTCTTCATGGCGCTGTCATGATTGAGGTCTTGACCAAGTCCAGCTCCTCGCTGACTGGTATGTTCTTAATACAATGGTCGGGCCGTTAGGCCTTTCCAAGGTTTCGCTGTTTCAAATTCTTAGGATTAGTGTTCCTGTATTTGTTTCAATCCTCATGGTGGTACTTTATTAGGTACTAGTGGGTTGTTAAAAGTCTTCCAACCGTCTTGTAGTTGCTGCACTTGCCTTGGGCAAGTGCGCGGGTAGGTTGTTTTTCGGTTGACGTATACCGGTTACGGTATCGTTTCCATCCATATTTGGTGGTTTATTAGATCATCCTTTGATCTTTTGATCTCGGTAATCGATTTTCTGAGTCGTTTCTCAAAGTACTTGACATGGTTGTCGTCCATCCGGGTGTCTCACACCTTTACTGTGGTTAACGAGACTTAACGTATCCTTAGGAACCACGTTGTAGTCCGATAGGTGTATGTTTTATGAATACTTTCATAGTTATCTGAGCCATGTTGTTCGGTTTTATAGCCCCATGGCATGTAGGTTTGGTGTTAATCCAACCTCGACTATCTCCTTAGTCGGTTTGTGTACCGTTATTGGTATTATTAAACATTACATTCCGTAGACTCTCTTGTCTCGGGCTTTATTACTCTTTCTTCCTTGCTCCCTTGCACGGTTGTGCTCCTCTTCTTGCTGGCTACTCATGGTTCTCACGACTGCAGAGCACGTCCCCCCATGGTGCTGTAAATTCCATTATCCTGTGTGTAGGGTCTTCGATCTACGATCATTAAATGCGGTCATTGTCATTCACCGGGAACCGTCTTCGGGACTTCCAATTCTTGGACTCTACCGTATGACAGGTTCCCTTCTAATAAGGTTTGTCTTTGCAACTACCAGACCGGGTTTTACCCGAGTGTGAGAGGTCTTTCCAACTCTCTGGCGTTCTTGTCCCAACTTTACAACGGGGGACGCGGAGGGCGGGTATGGTTATGGTAGGTTTCCGGTTCACCCAGAAGTTCCTAACTATTGTATCTCACACGCTAACACTCAACTCTTAGCCCTAAGTCTCTAATTCCTAACTCGGTATTTTCCTAAACTCGGTATTTCATCCATCAGAGTGATACTTCGCTCTGATACCACTTTTTGTAACACCCCTGCCGCTAATACCGTCATTACTGTACAATTACTTACCTTCGCAGCGGATATTACATACACAACGGCGGGTGTACAATGCCGTTAGTCACCCACGTGACTAACAAGGCGAGTTACAATCCTACATACTATTAGTCTGATGAATATGAACATACCGAGTACTCTACACAATACATTACTTTCCCTTGCATACTCAACCATAATTCAATTACAACTCCAATACAATACCATACCGAGTCTACTACAATCCTTAATTTGCCGATACAGTTTGGACTTCCAAATTCACAATACATTACAGATACAATCCCTATTATACAACTACCCATGCTTACATAGCAGTCCCCGTCCTACTCTCTCGAACGGTGGCCAGCTTTGAGTACCTGCACATTAAAAACGTTCCCCCTAGGGGGTCAGCTTACGCTGAATATGAATTTCGCATATACCGCGTGCTAACCGCGGTACGCCGACTACTTTGGGTCGGATATACATGGAGTTCATTTTACATGCATACATACATACTCATGCTACAACAATACAATCAACAATACCTACATACACATATAAGGTTCAATACTTACCAAGGAAGGCAATTCGATAGTCAACCGTTTGTATTAGTTATTTATTCCTTACTCTTTCGTTGCGTTACTCACTACTTTGTTCGTACCATGTTCGATATTCGCTACTCTACTCATACTCACTCCTTACTCTTGCATGCTCATCCCTCCGTGTTCAATACCTTACTCGCACACGATCCTTACTCTGTACACGTTACTATACTTGTGCATACTTACTACTCAATACTCCATACTTACTCATACGTACTCAATACTCAATACTCGGTACTCATTACATACTCATACTCACTTCTTACTCAGAACTCATTACTTTACTCATGCATACGCAATACTCAATACTCATTACTTTGGCCTCTGGGCGGAGTCATACACAAGACTCGCCACCGGACCTACAATACGAGGGCTATACGCTTAGCTCCTCAAATACTCAAATGTCCGTTTTTACCGGACTACTCAAATTCCCAACACTCTTCTCTTAGAGTATATTACAATCTCATGGATTAGCCTAGAAGTATCTCTCTCGATAACCTCCACTAGCTTAGGGAATTACCACTGTCTAGTATCCTCAGATTTAAGGGTTTCCCCAACGTATCGAATACTTTCATGTTTGGGATATTACTTACATCAGTCGGGTCCTCTCATAATGGGTCGACTAATTGCTAAGGGGTTTGGAGATCCCTCATCATTCTTTACTACTCTCATGGTTCATGTCTTGCACCAAGATTAATTCCTCTAATAGAGGTTACTTATGTACTTCCATTACTTATTATTTGTGGATTATTTATTTCGGTTCCCCTACCGTTATCGGAAGGTTATTACTCCCGTACACTCTCTCACATTTTAGTGAGTTCATCAGTTGCGTTATCGTTTATTGATCCGTTAGTTTAGTGCGTTGCTAGTGTTCCATTAGTTCACGACATGACTCTTACTACGAGTCGCTACACGACAAGACTCATCAATGAGTCGGTCTACGCACTAAATGAAGCCACACAATCAGTCAAGAAGGGTTAGCTCATACAACATACAACAAGACATACAATGAAAGGCAATAACCTGTTTTCATGCTTTAGTCTTGATTAGCCGGCATACAGCACACAAATCAACGTAACTCGGTTAGCATACGGGGCATGAGAAAATCATACCTTTCACCGGGTTAGCTTTACCATGTGTCCCTTGTTCCTTGGTTCACACTTGTTCCACTGATAATGTTTCCAACATTGTTATTAATACTATGCTCATACGATATACAATTAATTACTACTCCCGTTATCCCGGTATACTTAGTGTTCTTATACTTACAACTTTCTTAACTTATGTTCATACTTCTTACCTTTACTACTTTATCCATGGTGTACTACTATATATATACCCATATGGGTGTAAGCATATATATATATATACAATATGATTACTATACTCATTTCAAATTTTTTTTTTGTTTTGACTCGACCAACCTTACCCAGGGTCGGTCCCAAGGTCGGTCGAAGTCAGTAGGGTAATACGCTGGAAAATTTCAGGGCCGGCCGACCTTGCAAGTCCGGTCCCAAGGTCGGTCCATTCCAGTGAGTTACTTGACGGAAAATTTTTAGGCCGACCAACCTTGCATGTCCGGTCCCGAGGTCGGTCCATTCCAGTAAGTTTCATTACGGGAGATTTTCTGGCCGACCGACCTTGTAAGTCCGGTCCCCAAGGTCGGTCCATTCCAGAAGGTCTCCGTCTTTGTAAGTCTGGGCTCGACCGACCTTCCAAGTCCGGTCCCAAGGTCGGTCCGGCCCAGTACATCAGTTTTAAAATCTGTTTCTAGTTCCCTACTTTACCCATTGCTTCCCCAATCTTCCTACATGTAATCCCACATGTTTATACACTAATTAGGCCCTCAAAATTGCCTTAGTTCATCATCCAAATTCCTTACTCCTTTCTAGATTCACATACATAATTTTCCTTCACTACATTTCAACACTCATGCCAATTTCCTTTCCTCCAATTGCTACAGATTTTTATTTCCTCTCCTACCATTCAATACTCCCGCCACCAATGCTACTCCTAGCATCCCAAGCACTTTACTTTACCACTCCATTTCATTCCCAAGCAACTACACTATCAATACCCAAGTCCAACATTCATTTTACGAAGTCTTGTACTCCAATTCTTCCTAATCCCTCCAATGAAATCCGATACCTCTTGCTACAGTTTTTATACTCTTTTATTCACATACCACTACCACCATTACATGGTCATTAACATCTCTACTAAGCCCAATACACACCTTGGTTCTCCCATTCACCAACTTATCCATTAATGCACAATTCCTACCAAAATTTTTCCATAGTCCTCCTACTTCTCTAACTTATCCACACATATCCTTTCTCAACAAATTCATCCCTATTCTAGCCAAACCACAAGGGTTCTACCGGCACACATACAAAATCTCAATACACCAACATTTCCTCAATTACAATACCAATACATCATTACTTCCTCAAATAGCAATACTAATACACATACACCATTCATTTGGCTCTAAGGCCTACAAATCCACATTTTTGCTCACAACTACTCAAACATCCACAACTACAATACTAGTGCAATAGTTTAGGTTCTTTTATTTGTTTACCCATTCCCATTACACTAATGCATTAAATTAAGCATTAGGAAGGAGCTCTTACCTTGAGCTTTTGATTCCTTCATTTCTTTTCCATTTCTCCTCCTTCTCTCTTTCTTGTCCAAATCAGTTTTGTGGGGAATGGAGTTGCCAAACTCCATTCCCATCACCCAAGCACAAAAAGACAAGTATAATTAATACACTAACACTTAGATTTATGCTAGTTCATTAAAGTGTTTAAAATACAAATTCTAGGGTTTACCTTTGGAGTGCTTTAGGAGGGGTTTTAGCCCTTGGTTCAAGAAGGAGAATCCACCACCATTGCTAGGTGAAGTTGATGCTCAAAAGAGAGAGAAAAATAAGGCATTACAAAGGGCCAAAAATCGGCTACCAAAGGAAGGTGGAGAAACTTGAATCTTTTATGAAGATTTTTACCTTCTTGGGAAGAGGAGACTCCAAGCTGCATAATGGTGTGCTTTTCTCTTCAAATGGGGAAAACCCATGGAGATGAAACTCATCCTTTTTGAATTTTGAAAAGAGGGAATGATATAGGAGGAGGATGAGGGGATTACAAATATGTAATTATTTTTACATTTGGAGCTCAAATGAAGATAGAGCATGGAGAAGGAGATAGAGTAGCCATGGGAGGAGGAAGGAATCGGCTGCAACCAGAGGGGAGAAAAAAACGATGGAGGAAGCAAGGAGAGGAAAGAGAAGGAAGAAAAGAGAAATGAGAGAGGAGAGAGAGTGTGGGGTTGCTTTTCTACTTTTCTTTCTTTCTTTCCTTTATTTCTTTCTAGCTTATTAGGTATGTGAGAGGGCTGTCTCACAATTAAAAACCGGCCCACATAACTGTTACAGGCTGGAGCGTTTTTCGTCTTTTACAGAAAACGCTAGTTATTTTACCCGGTTTAGGTACTATTCACTAACCGGGCCCGTTTCCAGAATTTGCTCGTTTCTTTAATTTTTATTGGTTGTTAAGCTTCCTTTAACGCTTTATAAAAGTTGTTTAATGATTTATAATTTTTACGGGTTCGTTTGACCACTTACAATCATGTTTTCGGGTTTTCTCGAAAACGTGCGCTAAAGCTCTATCAGTGTTTTAATACATTATTCGGATCCGTTTTCTTCGGGAATCATTCCCATATACCAATTAGGCATTCATACCCCTTAGGAATCCTTATAATACTCTAACCGAGTTGTCGTACCCCCTATGGTTACTTAACGCTTATTTTAGCGTTTTCCGCTTTCTAAGCGTTTTCTCATTTCTTTTGGATTTATTTTCGTTACCAAAATTACTTAGGCACTATTAGGCCCTTAAATACCATATTAAAATAATTTAATCACCATATTTAAGTTCGGCGTATTTCATTTTCGCATGCAAAAACATTCTCCTTCAAGAAATATATACAAAACAAACGAATTATTGCGAATCGCAAAGTTATTTCGTAACCCAGACTTTTCTCTCTATCCCTGTAACGGTGTTGGCTAACTATCCCAGATCCTGAGACCTTAGGTAGATAGGTGTTAAGGCACCCCTAGGACTTAATAACCGGATAGACGAGGCCTGCTTTTGTTAGGAATTTTTTTTATCAGCCGAGTACCTTGCCTTATCCTTTCATTCCAAACTTTCACATCATTTCCGAAATCCCAAGCTAAACTAATTCAGTTTCTACAATCAACTAATCCATCAAATTTCAGTGAAAACAGATTAATTTGAATACAACTATATATACAAACAACCTAAAGCAGAAAGATTCTTGAGGTGGTCACCACGCTCGATTTCAAAATCTGTGCAAAAATTTTCACCCAAGAATTCAATATTTATAAGCACTCAGAGAAGTGATTCTCTCAAAGCAATAGGACAAACAAAAACAAGTGTGACATTTAAGCGCAACTGGCATATTCTCAGGGAAAGGTCTCTACTTCCTCACACTTAAGATGAACAATGTTCTTATTTTTCAAAAATAAAAATCAAGAAAATACCTTTCAAAATATGCTAGTCTCATGAAGAATTTCATTCAGGACCATAAGGACTGATAAAAAAAATAAGCATTAAAAGCATTGTAGGCTGAACACAAACATTAACAATAAAGGAAACTGAGACTCCCCTGATATCGTAGATTGAGGAAGGTTCCATTCCTCACACTTAAGCTCGAACGAGGGGGGTAGCGTCGTTCCTCACACTTGCGTTCAAGGAAGTTTCCAGCCTTGGGGGTACATCAAACACCATAATAAAAAATTCATCTGCACACACTCACAATCAATTCTGGGCCTGTCTGGATTTGTGTCCGGACCTATATGTCCAGACGTACCATCTGGCCCTGTTATGTCTTGTCTGTGTACCCTGTCCGGACGTTCATGTCCGGACGCATGTCCAGACAGGGTATAAAATTTCGCCCCTGTTCCTTTCTCTCATCAAAACAAAGATAAACATATAAAAACAAAAATAAAACCAGAAAACATAAAAATAAAAATAAAACAATAGCAGGAATAAAACAGGAATTTAACCATTGAGTTGCCTCCCAGTAAGTTGCTTGTCTTTATAGTCTTTGGCTAGACTCCCGCTTCGTTTATCCTGGATCAAAAATAAAAGTAGACAACAGCTTTACCAGGAAAATGAAATAGGCAGTAATTAAAAGCAAACCACCTGAATCAAAACAAAACGTTACTTCGGCAAATAAAATAGGAAAGTAAATAGTCCACAAAACCTGATGTTTGAGGAGATACTGCCGATAACGTATTTTTAATTGGAGACCAGGTGATGATGGATTGTCTTCCTCAAATTCGAGGACATAAATGTCCTCCTCCTGTTGTTGAGGCTTTTGGAGACAAGGTGGGAGCTGCTGATGACTTGATGGTAGCGGTGTTCCCTCCTCATATTCGAGGATACAAATATCCTCTCCCAGTTGGTGAGGATCCATGGGAAAATCCTCTTCTAGCTCGCAGACCGGCTCAGACAAAATATGCTCAATCACTGGATAGTCGAATTGAGTCGAGGTTGGGGAGGGCAATATAACTCTTCAACATGTCGCTCAACCTCTTCATCAGACTCTTCTTCAGCTTCAGAAATAATAGGCTTGGAATGGTCTTCACCCATCAAAGTCTCTACTTGAAATGGGTCCAGTGGGTTCGAATGACTTTGATTTTGGAGGAAATTTGTCCGCTCCTATGCTAGATGCTTTGTAAACTTAGCATCAAACTTAGATTCAATTTCAGTAAATTTAGCATTAGTGGCTTTTCTTTGCTCTAGGATCTCTGCAAGCATGCTTTCTATATTGCTCGTATCCTCCTTAGGAGGCTCCTGATAAGCGTAGAACTGCTCGACCTCCATCTGCATTCTAGTCTGCTCACTTTCCCACCAATAAGGTTGTCGATAAGACGATTGTTGCGGTTGGTAATAATCCTGTCGCCGATTCTGGTTGTAACTTTGAGCATCCGGCTGATTATACCTGTTCAAATTCTGCTCTATGTTCATTATCGCAACCGTTGTTTCCAACTGTGTCAACACTCTCCTGAACTCATCCATGTTATCCTCCTACAAAAGCAAAAACAAAAACAAGAATAAAAAGTAAAATAGAAAATTAATGAAATACCCCAGACCTTGGTATGTTGTTTAAACATTTAAATATGGTATATTAAGACTAAAAAGAGTCTTAGAAACATTAGTAAACAATTTAAACCATAGAAAACACAAATAAATGCCTTAAAGTCAATTAGGGCTAAAATGTGTTCTAAGCTTGGAATAAGCTTGAGTAAGACCTAATGAGCTTACCAAGACCTCATTTGATACTAGAAACATATTAAACCATTATCACAAAGAAAACCAAGCTGAAAACAAGTTAAAACACAAAATGTGGCTTTAAGGAGTCTTAAAGCACATTTTGAAAAATTGTCTTGTAAATGAGGTTTTTGAATGGCTAAATGTCCATCATTACTCTTTAATTAACATGTACTATATAGTATCACATTTGGAAGTCTATCAACTGGAAATCAAAAATTTCACATCTATGTGCCTTGTTTTAGTGAATAGTACTAAAATAAGCTAGTTTGTAACATATGTTTTGTATAAGTAATAAATTGGCTAACAAAGAACTAAAATACCCTTAGTAAATTAAGGGGCCGGTTTTTGTAGTAATGAGTCACCACTCATGTTAGTTTATTAAGTAACCAAATGATGAACTAATGTTACTATTTACTTTAAGGTATAATATCTTCTAAAAGCAAAATCAATCTTCATTCTCTCATTTCTCTTCATCCCACACGTCTTCAACCTCTTCTATCTCTTCTTGCTCTCATTCACGGTTTGCTACAGCAACACCAACACCACCATTATTTCCATCTTTGACCACTTGTATCTCCTAGCTCATTTTGCCAAATTAATTCTAAGACCACCATTCTCTTCCTCTCATCAAGCTCTTCAATTCTATCCTTTCAAAATCTCAAGAGCTCCATTTTGGTGCCAAGAAGAATCTCCATTGGAGAGCTTGAGCTCATCTTTTCACTATTGTTGTTCTCCTTTGCTTCTAGGTAAGGAAACTCAAAGAAAATAACACTTCCTTCATGTTATATGTTCCGAAAATCACCACTAATGGTGCCCTTACCTTGCCTTGTTTCTAGCTTCATTTCAACCTTTCATGGACTAGGTGGAGTCCTCTCTTGATATATATTCAAACTTTCTTCAAGTTCTAAGGTAAAACAATTATCTTAATGTTTTTTAAAACAATGTATAATCTAGGGTTTACAATGAGATGAAGCTTAAAGCTTGAATACTCATTATATTGTTTGTATATTGTTTAGAAGTTGACAAGCAAACCAAACATCATTACCAATTTTAATCAAGGAAACAAGAAAGAAGTTGTGAGGAAAAGAGGAAAATGTGCTAACCTAATGTGGTTTAAAGTCTTAGGAGAAATGAGCTTATATTGCTTATTGAAATAATCTAAGGAGCCAATGGTGAATGACTTAGTAAAATGTTCTCAAGGGCTTAGTAAAAGGCATATGTATTGTTGGGTGTATTTGCAGGTCAAAGGCGAATATATTGTGGAAATTCAGTGTTTATGATTTATGCATCTTAAGGGCCTAAGAGCCATGTTATTTAAGGGCCTAAGTGCCAAGCAATTTAAATTATGCACTATATTGTGATGTAGTGCTAAATGAGTGAAGTTTTGTGTATAAGAATGTGTTTGATGGATTTTAGTGTTCTTGATTGTTTAATGGTGAAAATAATGTGTTTTGGTTTAGTAATGCTCTAGGAGAACCTATGTCGAAATTTAGGTAATAAACAAGAAGTTCTAAGGGTTTAAAATGAGTTTGGTAAGTTAGGGAATGTTTAGAATGGTTAAGTGTTCAACTAGTGGAAGAAACATGCATTAAGGTGTTTAAAGATGTAAAAAGGGCTTAGGCAATGTTCTAGAGGATTTAGAATGCAAAAGAATGTTTTGGGACATTTTAAGATCATGGTGAGATTGTATTTAGGACTTGTGCATTGTTGGTGAAAAAGGGATGAAGTGAATTGTTGCATGGGAAGCTATAAACTTGTAAAGATGTTCAAGGGGTTGTGTAGGAAGAAAAGATGCTTGGGAGGTGATGTTGTAGTGGTGAGGAAACATTATTGGCATAGTGGTAATCATAGGTATGAAAAACCACTTAGGAAAATCAAGGAGAAAATATCATAAGTGTTAGGAATTTTGGTATGAAATGAGTAAGTGTTTAAGGAGATAGAAAATGAGTTTCATGGATGTTGTATGAGGGTGTAAGTGTACCAAATGATGTTAGAACACAATAGGAGGCTCTAGGAGAAGTTTGGTGAAGATTTAACAATTTTTGGACTTGTTCTGGTGGCGTCCGACCCAGGGGTCCGACCCAAGTTTGGGTCGGACGGCCTCTGTTAGACGTCAATAAGTGGTTCTGGAACGGTCCGACCCAGAGGACTTGGGTCGGACATGGGTCGGACGTGTATGTTCAAAGGACGATAAATGTTCTGGAATGGTCCGACCCATATGGTTGAGTCGGACATGGGTCGGATGTGTATGTTCAAAGGACGGTAAATGTTCTGGAATGGTCCGACCCATATGGTTGAGTCTGACATGGGTCGGACAAGTAGAGTTTTTCAAACCCGAAAATCACTGGAAGGGTCCGACCCAGTTGGTGGGTCGGACGGTGGGTCGGACAGACCAAAACTTAAAAAAAACAATAAAGAATGTGGCAAATGTAGTTAACCCTAGGGGGTATAATGTAGGTAATGAAGGATTAGTTTGGGCATTAAGACAGGTCATATTATCATGTTAAACATTTGGTAAATTTGAAGTTAAGTAAATTAATTAACCGACGTTATTAATCATGTATAGGAGTGACCTACGGTGGAAACAAATCGAAGCAAGGACCAAGGTATGGTTTTCTTGCAGTCTGTTGCCTACCGGTTTACACCGGCTTGTGAGTTGTTTGTTTTTCTGTGTGTTTATGACGTTATAAGACTTAATCATGTAATGAGTTTACAGTTGTTCATATTATTGTGATGTTATGATGTGACTCATTTCCCTTGTGTGTGTCTAACATGACTTACCACTCGTTGTGAATTGTTTGATAAGTTCCACTGTTGAACTTCTAACTAGTGCTAACTGGGAAGTGAGGAATCCGGTTGTCCGGTCATGCATGTAAGTTAAGAGTAGATATCTGAATCAGATTCGACTCTTATGTTGTTAAGATTGTCCTCCTTAATTTGGCGTTCGATCTCCCGCTAGCTTCCTCCAAAGCTTACCTATTCTGACTTATGATCGGTTTAGTGGGAACATGTGTTTGTGTGGTGTGTTCGGGTCACTATATCCGAACCATCTGTGACTTAAGTTACTCGTTCGAATAACAGAACGGTAATGAGTGTGTGTAACAAGCTTAATATGAGAGTGAACCATTCTCTAGGTTTCTTATGTTGTTTAACCTTCTTGGTTTGTTATTGTGGAAAGAGTACCCACTGTGTAGGTGACGTTGTGCTATGCAATAATGTTGTTATGCCATATATTATGTTACATTATGTTATGTTTAAAATGAATGCCATGTTATCATGACAATTAGTTGCGCGTATCCCGGTAGCCGATGGGCTGCGCGTTAACCATACCAGCCAAGGGTTGCTGACCCCCTCGGGGGCTCCATATTTTTACTGCAGGATGAGGATCGAGGAAGCATAGTGGCTGTAGGTTTTAGGCTGCAGTTGTACTTTTGGTTATTTTGGATGTTGAGCCCGGGATGCGTCTGTGCTCCCGTGGCATTATATTTTGGTTCCGTTGATACTACTGTGGCGGTATATTGGCAGTGTACAGTGAAGGAATGTAATTAAATACTCGGTATTGTATATGATGTATTTATGGTTTTAGTTCTATGCTCGGGAGTCTGATCATCAGACCGGTACACTTGTATTTATTCTGCCTTGTTAACCACGTGGGTGGTTGACGGCATTGTAGCACCGAAACGTTTAGTTAAAGTTTAGTTGTTCATTTCCGCTGTGATTTCAGTTAGTTGTGAAGTACAATGTAGGGGTGTTACAATTAAGGTAGAAAATAAAATTAAACTAATACGTAATGAATGAAACAAAATCCTACGTGTTGGACAAAATAAAATCCAAAGAAACTATGGAGAAGAACAAAATTAAAAAAAAAAAGAAAAGAAAAGAAAAGAAAAAGGAATAAAAATAAAATAAGAAAAGTATCGTACTGAAATAAATAAAAAAAGTAAAAGATAATAAATAAAGAAAATCAAAACATAAAAGGGAAAAAAATTAAACTAATTTCCTAATGTAATCTAACGAACCAAATCAATTCGTACTAATCAAAATAAACGCCAACGTAACTAAGAAATCAAAACGAATAATACGGCAGAAGTAACGGAAAAGATAAAAAAAATGAATCTAACTAAATCTTAACTACAAATTAAACGGCTATAACATACTTAAAATAAACTAAAGCAGAACTACCAAAACAAAATTAAATGAAATTGTACGTAATCTAAACTAATTACAAAACAAATTCACAAAGAAACAAATTAATCGTAATGAATATGTAGTCAAGATAGACTAAAAGGAAAATAAAAATATAAAAAGAAAAACTAGAATAAAGTGTTGATCAAATAAATAAAAATGTCAATTAACCGTTCTAGAGGTCCCCGCAACGGCGCCAAAAACTTGTTAGCAGAAATATGTGTTACTATACTTCTACCTAGGTAGTGTACCTATCGTTTTGCGGAATAGTGAATTGAGTGTGGGTTGTCAATCTCAGGGACCTCGTTCAATTAATTGATAATTTATTTATTAACTGAGAAACTAAACTAAGAAAACAGAAAACGTCACTTTTTTAGGTTTTACTTAATTAAATAAAAGAAAGACTCAACAAACTAACATAAAATAACAAAATAGTAAATGGTAAATATAAACTAAATAAGAAAATAAAGATTGAAACTCTTAAATCTAAAGAAGCACCCCGGATTGTTCTGCAAACCTTCACTTTATTAATTTAATAATAAACTCTTCCCTAATTCTGCAATAAACTCAGGAATCTTAATTAATTCGTTGAGCGGTCCCTGCACAACGAATCCTAACTGATAGAAATAACAAGCCGCAAACCATGCCCAAGTCAATTCTAACCAATCTCTTTATTACCAATTCCTATTGGAGAAAGATTAACCTATAGGCAAACCATGCTTCTAGTCATTAATCCGGTTTAACTTCCTATGTCTTGTTAACTAATCTCCGCGCCGCATGTTGATTAGAAAACTACAAGAATTGCTTTAATAATTAGCTAGAGAATTAAAGCGCATGAAGAATATGAATTAAACTACTGCAACTATAATTAGAGAAAATATTATAAAATAAATGTAAAGATCTAGTTTGCTACCCCAATCCGGGGAGCTAGTCTAACTACTAAAACATAAATATAAAAACAATAAAAATAACAAAGAATGACAGAAAACGAGTTAATATGTAACAACAATAACATGTGGAAGTGCGTGACGGTGGTGGAGTGTAGCGTGATGGTATTCAGGTGAACGTGGTGGAAGTGGTGATGGTGGATGATGGTGAATGACGAGGATGATGGTTGATGGTGGTGGTACGGTAGAGGAGATGGTGTGGGTGATGTTGGTGATGATAAGAGAATGATTTGAGGCATGAAGCCCCCCGCGGTGGGATGTGAGAGAATTTGTTCTTGTCTGGCTTCATTATATAAAGCAGCACTCCTCTTTTATCAGCAGCAGCGATCGACTTTCGTGATAAAAAATAATTTTTATCTTTTAGACTTGATAAAAACGCGCTTTAGGACTGCTCTGTCGGTCGCGTCTGGACTTGCGTCTGGATGAGCAAGTCCGGACGTCTCTATATGCGTCGCACGGTCCTTCTTCTCTGATGCGTCCTGACATGCGTCCGGCTAACTCATCTGGACGTCTCTTGTGCTGTCCGACCCAAGTCATCCGGACGGAAGTCCAAACATCTCTATCATTTGTCTCGGCCTCTGTCCGGCCTTGCAGGTCCGGACGCAAGGTTGGACACAACTTCAACGGGGCCTAAATTCTCTGTTTTAGCTCAGTTGCGCTCCCCGTTTGTCGCGTTAGAATCCTCATGAAAAATTCTATGCATTTCCTAGAATTTGACACATAAAATGCATCATTTCACATCAAAACATAAATCTAAGGAAAAACATATGATAAGTGAGAAATATGACATGAATTGTTATAAAAGTAGGAAGAATTAAAGCCTTAAAAATAGATGTATTTTGCACTTGTCAGTCACCAAGTGCACCGACGTGCAGAAGCTTAACCAATGAATAGTAAAGTGTTCCGAGTAGATAGTTAAGTTAGTTAAGGTGTTTAAGTTAGCCATTTGCTTATATATACTAGTTGCATCAAATTTGTAACTACCAATTTTGTAAGAAACACTCATATTGAGAGCATAAAGATTTTAGGTTGAATAAATTTGAGCTTAACTGTAAGCTTCAATCTCATTGAAAGAGTGATTTTAAGTGGGCAGCAGTGTGAGTGTATGGATCGGGTAAAATACAAGTGTTAAGAACACAAGGAAACTAGGAAAGTATGGGAGTAGTTGATTGAGCTATTGGGATACTCTAGGATAGTCAGGAAGCAGTCATGGACTGCTGGGAGACTGCCGGTCGATAGGTCGACCAGGGTAAAAGTGCTTTGGTGGTAAGTCCTAAACTGTCCCGGAGTCCTTAGATTGGGCGGAGGGAGATTGAATGAATTGTGAAAAGTAAATCTCAATTGAATAAGAGATTCCAGTTTAAAATTACTTGTACTCTTCTACTATACCTAGGTACAGATTTATTTAGTTCATTTTGTCACCCCTAAAGACACATCCATGACATTTCCGGGACGTATCTGGTGCATATCGAGTTACATGGTTGATATATGATAGTTGGTTTGATAGTGGTCAGTAGTTATTGTTTGTTATAACAGAAGTTGAAAAGTTATTCACAATCATATTTTTATTTAATCACGTAGTCAATGTGATGCTATAGTACCCATAAACTCATTAGTAGCAGTGGCATACCTACATGGTACTCTGTGGCGACATGTGCCCCCACAGGTTTTTGGAAAAATACAAATATATATGTATTTTTATATATGGAAGACTTAGACGAAATTAGATAATTTTGGGTGATGAATTGGACGGTGATAATCCAATCATTCATGTAGAAGCAGATAGTTCATTAACAATAACATAATCATGTACTCCTTCCTGTTCTAAATATATGATTTTCTAGCTGTGAGCACAAGAATTAAGGAGAAAAAAGTAGACCAATTTACCCGTACTTTTTTCATTGGGAATTGAAGTTATTTGAAAAGTATAGCTGTGAAATAAAAGTTGAAAGGTAGAACTGGAAAGTAGATGGCAAAAAGACTTGAACATCTTATATTTTGAAAAGAGTGTGGGGATCCAAAAAATCATATATTGAGAAGAGGATGGAGTATCATTTTAGATGATAAAGACCCATATAGATCAACTGCAACTCAAACATGTACGCTGTTTAAATTTTAATTTCAGTATTTTGTTTGTTAGATCAATAGTGCCTCACAGGTTTTCATTCCTTGGTCCGCCACTGATTAGTAGTATACAGACATCGGGCCTTTTTTGACTATTCATCTCCTTTTTGAAAAGGGTGCAAGACAAATGCAGCTTGATGCTGCTAGCGAATGACAATATTAAGTTTCTTATTCATGTCTTATTGTAAGTGTGTAATGATGTATTATTGGGTAGAGTCATAAATTTTAATAGAGAAACCGAACTTAACACTCGGGTAATGAATAAGCTAGGTTTCCTAGCTCTAACGAGAAGTATTGAAAGGGAAATTTCACATACAATGAGGGTATGGTGTAATGAACAAATAATTTAATTTTAAAAACTTCCTTTACATCATTGTTGCAGTTCTCTTGTTTATTACCAACCTTTTCCTCGATAGAGAACCTGAGTGTCATAAAGAAACAAATACCACTCTCATGTGTATTCCGTACTCACTTTCTTCCACTTATCCACTTGTTTAAAACGAACCCGGAGGTATATATCTTAATCATGAGAGATCCGATTGAGTTAAATTCAAAACTAACTCGGGCTTGAATGATCCAAAATAACTGGAATCGTTTTTGTAGTCTAATTCCACTCCACATAGTTGGAATTTAAATGAAAATTATGAGATTGCACTTAGTTTGAAATTACACTTATGTAATACCAAACAATCAAATGGGGCTTTACTTTATATACTTAAATTTACTTTTTTCAGGCATTTCTTCTTAACTAATTTATAGTTTTTAGTAGATTTAGACCTAGAATAGAACAAATATAAAAAAAATAGCCAAAAAACCTAAAAAATTAGGACAACCAACACCTCAAAAAATGGGCGTTGGCGGTGGGTGCGGAGGGCAGGCATCGACATGAAGATACGAGGGCAGGCGTTGATGGCAGCGGTGAAGGGCAGGCGCGGACGCATGGTGAACCAGGTTTTGAACGGCTTTGACCTAAATTTGACTGATTTTGACTGGTTTTGATTATTTTAATTAGTTTTAACACCTTTGAATGATTCTGACTGGATTTGAACCACACTAAACTTATTTGGACCGGTATCGACTAATTGGCCGGAATGGTTTGGTTATTCAATTTTTTGAAGATGAGGTTGCAGAAGCTGATAATTTTAACGCGGATCTCAGTGATTTTGACGTTGAATGAATCCTAGTTCTTGTTTGAATTCAGAGGTGGTACAAAAATAACATCACATTTGTAATTTCAAAATAACAGACAGATGAAGCACAAATTGGTCAAAAATTAAGTTAAGTCAAAACTAATCCAAAAAGGTCAAAAATGGTCCAAAAAAGGTCAAAACTAGTCAATAAGAGGTCAAACTGGTCAAAAATGGACAAGAACCGCCAAAATTAGTCCGGCTGAATCAACTAATTTAGTCGGCGTTGATGTCCGCGGTACGTGCCACGCGCTAGCGCCTGGTCTTTGTCACTGCCTACTCTCCTCAGTGGTCGTCACTGGCTGCGCATCAATACGTACCCTGATATGTTGTCGTCGATGCTTGCACCCCAATGCGTTGTCGTTGAAGTCTGCGCTCCGTGTAGCAATTGTTCAACTTTTTCTAGTTTTTTTTGTATTTTCACCTAAATTTAATTTAAAAGTATTACAAATGCATAAAAATTATCTCTCAATGAGCTACTTGTAATCTGTGACGAATTTTTGGTAGATATTGTACTTTTTGAAAAAAATTGAAGTAAAAACAAGATAGTCATTTTCTGAGCTAATGACCCCCAATATATTAGTGTCCCGTATTTGAACTGGAATGACTACATTAATAGCGATAGAAAACTTGACGTAACCTCATTAAATCTGACCCAAAACTAGAGTGGATGTTGTATTCAGAGGCGGATCCAGGGGGCACCGACCCCCTGAAACTTTTGAAAATTTTTTCAAATGCTTTTATAAATTTTTGAAAAAAATACAAAATGACATAATATATTACAGTATGATAGTGTCAAAAAAAAAATTCCCCCCTCGAAACAAACAGTTAATAACATACAATTAAAGACAAAGATTTAATAACATTATTAAAAAATGATTAACAAACATTATAGTCAAATAGAATCTGGAAGGTATTTACTTAATGTAGGGGCAAGTGTAAGCGATGAAGTGTTTGTAAGAGTTTTATGTAAGGATGGAGAAAGGGATTGGTTATAATCTCTTCTTTCCACATTTATGGGGTCTTTAGCTATGAGCCATTAATTATTAAAGAAAGTATTTACTTAATTACTTTTATCCAATAAAATATCTTGACCTGAAACCTTGTTTTACCCAAAGCTTTGGTAACTTAAACCCAATTTCACTCAAACTCGACTCAATTCAAGTTTTTTATTATTCAAACAATCATGACAGAAACATATTCAACCCGAAACCCCACAATCATGGATAAGTTGTTAGTAATTTCAAAACAACTAAGTGACACCATGAATTCTTCATTTTCTATTATTCAAGTTCTCTAATATTTGGGGTGTCTACAGTAGCCTAACGGTTGAACTGCGGTGGTTCAAAACCCCATCATCCATAGTCCATTAGTTAATTCCCTCACTTCTTGGTTTCTGTAACGAATCGTTATCTGTTAATACTATCAAACTTGGCTGATCAAATTTATAAAAAAAAAAACTTCCACATAATTCTACCTTATTCTTGTAATCTCGAAACCCTAGATGAAATAGGGTATAGAGAGGATCGAGAGATATTTTCATTGTTCCATTGTATTTCATCTATATTCCTTTGAGCAAGACATTTCTATTTATAGTCCAGGACATTGTAATATATTCTAGACAGACTTAGCCTTTTGGGTTTATTTTACAAACCAAACATAGGCCATACTACTATGGGCTACTATCCGCCCGCGTTTCCAAGGTCGGGGAAAACATCGACAATTGGGAACGAAACCATTCGATGTGTCGCTGAGTTAGGGTTTTGGTAAATCCATCTGTGACCTGCTGTGCCATCGGCACAAATGCAATTCTCAAGCTCCCGTTTCGATTTCGCTCGCGGACGAAGAAGAAATCAATGGCGACGTGTTTGGCGTGGCTGTGAAACACCGGATTCATTGCAAGGTAAGTCGCACCTATATTGTCGCATTTCAAGACTGGACTTTTGTCCAGAAAAATTCCTAAATCTCCCATTATCTTCTATAACCAAACTACTTCTATTGTTGCTGTTGCGAGGGCTTTGTATTCCACCTCTGTATAGGAGGGAGAGATTGTCTGCTGCTTGCGAGAGGACCAGGAGACAAGCTTATCCCCAACAAAAATATAGAATCCGGTGGTAAAGCAGCGTCAAGGTGAGAGCCACCCCAGTATGCATCGGAGAACACCCGAAGTCGCCGGGAGGTGAAGCATGAAAGAAAAGGCCCACGACCATAGTGCCTCACAGGTAACATAAAATTAGTTTCGCAGCATTCCAGACATCTAGAGGTTTATGCATGAATTGACTCACTCTATTAACTACATAACTAATGTCTAGCCCGGTGAAGGCCAGATACTGTAAACTCCCAGCAATATTTCGATAGAAACTGGGATCTATGTATGGTTTGGATGTGGTAGGGTCTAGGGTTGGAGAATCAACCATAGGTGTAGAAACGGTCTTTGCTTGATCCATGTGGGCTTTTTGAAGTAGATCTCGAATGTAGTGTTCTTGGGACAATTCTTGGCCAGAGGAGTCACGGGTGATAGATATACCTAGAAAGTGATGAATTTGTCCCAAGTTTTTGATAGGAAGCTCATTGGCTAGGCTAGAAATAAGGTGAGAAATCAAATGTTGAGAAGAGGCAATAATCAAAATATCATCCACCAGATTAGGGTAAAAACATAATCCTGACCTTGTGTGTATGTGAAGAGAGAAGGATCAGATGAGGAGGCAGTACAGCCTATGTGAGTGAGATAGGTGCTGAGCCTAGAAAATCAAGCCCTAGGGGACTGTTTAAGTCCATAGAGAGCCCTGTTTAGGCGACATACATGGTGAGGAAGAGCCTTGTTAACAAAACCAGAGGGTTGCTTAATATAAACAGTTTCTTCCAACTCCCCATGCGGAAATGCATTGTCAACGTCTATCTGATTAATAAGCCAATTCTTGGCTGTAGCAACAGCCAAAACCAGCCTTATAGTTTAGGGTTTTACCACGGGACTAAAGGTTTCCCTGTAATCAATGCCTGGGGTTTGGCAAAAACCCTGGGCAACAAGCCTAGCTTTCCTTCTCTCGAGAGTCCCATCAGCATACCTTTTTGTTCTCAAAAGCCACTTAGTCCCTAGAACATTCATGTGAGATTCATAAGGTACAAGATCCCACGGGTTATTCTGTTGTAGGGCATTAAATTCCTTTTGCATAGCTGTAACACCCCAACTCAATCCAAATGTGGTCTCGCAACTTAACAGTATATATATAAACATGTCACAGCGGAATTCTTTACAATCCAGGACCTTGCCACGGTCTGACTACAGAATATACCGAACATTAGACTAACAATCTTAACCATTTACATAACCTTCTTACAACCCCCTCACATCCTATACATCTTACTAACTCAGATCGCCATACGAGTGTACATGCACAACTCGTAGGCCACACTAAACCCTTAACAGCTGTATCCTCTTCTTACGCTTGCGACGACCGCTTCCTGATGTACCTGTGTAGTAAAAACAGCCCCCAAAGGGGGTCAGCACGAATGCTGGTACGATCCCCTCATGGCCCCCAAGCTAACGTGGCTACGACGACTAATTTTCGATAGCATGGAGGTTGATTAAATGCACAACATAGTAGTAAATGCTGTAAACAACAACCCATATATGAACAATCAAGGTTCACACACACAATGAACGGCTTAAATGCGTTCCCTTAATTAGAGAGTTAATTGTTTAACTCCTTAAGTTATATATCCTCTTAATCTTAGACCATCCTTATCTCACCTCAATCTTAATCTTATCTTAATCTTAGAAACAACCATCCTTTAATAAGGAGTGGATGTCACTTATCTTAATCTTAATTATACAAACCATCCTTTAAAGAGGAATGGTTGCAACTCATCTTAACCTTAACTTAATCTTAATCTTAACTTAATCTTAATCTTAACAATACAAATCATCCTTTAAAAAGGAATGATTGTAACTTACTTATCTTAATCTTAACTTAAGTATGCCAACCGTTCTCTCATTGGGAACAGGTTAGCCCTTAGTTCGTTGTTTATTTTTGTAGGGCTTGGTTAACCCTAGCCAGCAGCAGGACACTTACCAGCAATAACATTCTTAAATTGTTGGGGATGTAGGCTTGATCCCCCCACGCCATCTTAAAGCCACCTACCTTGGACTGGATGTCCAATGTAGCCGAGCCGGTCAACCGACCCAAGGCTACTAGTCCGAGGACTAGTCCTTAATCGGAAGTCGAATCTGCTATAGATACCGACCCCCTTTCCTTAGCATGCATGACCGGAGATCGGTCCCGGGTTTCCTCACTCATGTTCCAGTTAGTAGTAGTCTCAAGACCATGTTTGTTGGTTAACCTCTTTCGGTTTATATCGTCCCTCATTAGGGGGCGTTCCTTAGTCTCACTCAATTCCTTACTAAGCATTGGTTAGTAAGTTCTCACGGTATGTTGTGTTAGTTTTCAAACATCACACAACAGTACAATATATATATAATATATTCCGGTTGCATGCTTTATCTTGTTTAGTGAGCACACAAAAACAAATAGCACACAAGCCGAGGGACACCTCGTTAGCAAGCAGGTCACAAGAGAACTGTACCGTTCACCGTTGGTCGTTCGGCTGCTTACTCTCTTCCGGAGTCCAAACTCCCAAGTCCTAAAACATTCATTCAGTTTTAGGTTGTTAATCACTTAACTTACTATGACTTGCTTAACTTGTTTAACTTACTTAATTCCTTAATGATCCCCTCCTAACACCTCTTAAGTATTACAACTTAATCTTACAAACTTAATCTTAAACTTTCAAGTTTATACTTAACTTAACTTAATCCCTTAAGTCTTTATGCCTCTAATCATCATTGCCCCCTTAATGGGGTACCATTAATAGCACTAAACTCTCTTAGGGTTTCTTTCCTTTCTTTTTTTTTTTTTTTTTTATGGTCCGACCGACCCACCGACCGACCCACCCCCTGGGTAGGTCGGGTGCAGAGAACATCCAACTTCACAGTTTCAGCCCGACCGACCCAGACTGGGGTCGGACCCCTGGGTAGGTCGGCTGCAGAAACTTCTCATACATTGTCAAACTTTCTTCAAATTTTTCCTCAAGCCTTCTAATGTGTTCTAACATCATTTAGACCTTTAAACCCACCTTTAATCATCCTCCAAACTCTTTTAAAATAGCCTCCAAAGATCATCCTAACCTTTTGCTCAATTCTTGCAAGCATTCCTTACACTTATCATATAATTCCTTACATTACCAACTTGTATCTTTACCAAAACTTCAACCAACCCAAGTGTTCCCTCCTTAACAGTTTGGGCACTTCATAAACATTATTTTCCATCTTCAGTTCATTTACCAAAACTTCCTCAAGTCATCTAACATAGCCACGCACAAATTCCTCTCTTTTCCATTTGTTACTCATCATTCCTAAACTCTTGGGCATACCTAAACATTTCTTGTCATCCTCTTAGCACCTTAACCTTGTTCTTCTTTACCTTAACTATACTACACCCTCCTTGGACATCTCCACCTCCTTTACTCACTTACTCACCATTATCACGATCATACGCTCTTTTACATTCCTAGTCACTTTCCTTGATGACTTACAACATCCTCCTACCTTTTTCACTTCCATAACCCAAGTCCACACATTACCATTCAACTAAACCTTACTAGTCCACCACTAACATCATCACACTTACACAAGGCTCTCAAAACTCTCATTGTCTTACTCTCTAGTTCATACCTAAATCTCCTTAAGGCATTATACACCTTTCCTTAAAACTTATGCACAAGTCTTACACTCCTCATACCATGACTTTGGTGTGTTCAATACACCCACCTAAACTCTAACTTCCTCATAGACCATTCTAGGTCATTCTCATCCTTAAGAACTCCTTAGTTAACTCATTTCCACTCAAATTCTTCATAATGACTCCTAGTAAATCCTAGGTCATATTAATTCACCACCATCACCTAAACACTTATTTTCTACTCAAATTTCGCCATAGCTTCTCTAGCATCTTATCATGCCCAACTGCATTGTTTTCCTCATTCAACCATCTCACACACATCAAGTTCTTTCTCATCATATCTCATCACCCAAACCAACTCATTCTCAACAAACTCAAGATATTGCAATAATCTTAAATTGCATAGCACTAAGGCTCTTAAATGACATGGCTCTTAGGCCCTTAAATGACTTAAACTTAAACACTGAATTTCCCACATATATAAGCTTTCAACCTGCAAATACACTCATCAATCTCATAGTAGTTATAATGCTCTTAAAATCCACCTTAAACTTATATTACTAACTCATTCTCATTAGCTCCTTAATCACAAGTTCATAAGCTTGTTTAAGTTCTTTTTCTTAGGTTATATAACCCAATACACAATGTAAGCTCTAAGCCACATTGGTACTTATCTAAAACTCATTCCTTTATCTTAAACCACCATTAGGTAAGCATTTTACCTTGTTTTCTCAAGCTTATCTTAATCTCCTCCTTAGGCCTTCTTCTTGCATAGATCTCGGCCACCACTTAAATTCCCCTTGCCAATGTTCTAATCAACATTCAAGGACTCATATAAGTACTAAACAATGCACTAACCTCAAGGAATTAAAAACCTAGGTTAGAAATGTGTTCTAAGGCATAAAAGTGGATGATTACCTTTGAAGTCTCAAGGTAGACTTTGGCATTGAATGAAATAGGACCTCCACTAGTCCTTGGTGAATAAATCAAGCTAGAACAAGGCATAAAAACATAGCCCCATGAGAAAGAATTTTCGGCCATGTATAGAAAATGATGGAAACATGGTTTTTCTTACATTTTCTTTACCTTAAGAGAATGGAGAAGCTAATGAGCTCTTCAAACTTGATTTTCCTCCATCAATGGAGTTTTCTCATGGCACCAAAATGGAGCTTTGAAAGATTTGAAAAGATAGAAAGATAGGTCTTGACCTAACTAAGAATAATATGTGTTTAGTTTTTGATTTGGAGCTAAAATGAGTAAGTTGTTGCCAAAGCAAGGTGAAGCAACAATGGAGGCTGCTTGGGACGGTTTGGAACAGAGGAAAAGAAGAGAAGAACCGTGGAAGAAGAAGAGAAATGAAGAAGAGAGGAGAGAAGGTAGCTTATAAGGATATTTTGCTTTATAAAAGCAAATAGTAACTTTCTCACTTTACTCTTCTTTTCCTTTCTCATTTGATGACTCATGTGGTGACTCATCCCTTAGAAAACCGGCCCCCATCTTAAATATGGCTAGTCATGGTCTTTGTTGACCAACTAATTAGCTTATATTGATTAAAACTTAAACTAGTCACTATTTGGCACTATTCACTAATCAAGGCACATAATCGGGAAATTTTTGATTTCTCATTGATTTAGACCTCCTAATGTGATACTAATTAGTACACATGCTGATTAAAGAGTAATGATGGACATTTAGCCACTCAAAACTCAATTCTAAGACAATTTCTCAAAAATGTGCTTTAAGACTTCTTAAAGCACATTTTGTGTTTAACTTGTTTTCAAGCTTGGTTTTCTTTGCTAATTGATTTAAAATGACCATTAGAATATTACTAAGGTCTTATCATGATATTTGGGTACTCACCCAAGTCTCTCCAAGCTTAGAGCACATTTTTGCCCTAATTGCCCTTAAGGCATTTTCTTGTGTTTTCCTTAGTTTAAATTGTCTACCAATCTTTCTAAGGCATATTCTAGCCTTACTACATCATAATTTGATGTTTACTTAGCATACTTAGGTTTAGGGTATTTCAATCTACCCCCTTAAAAGGACTTTGTCCCCAAAGTTCCCATGCATCTTATCTCATTAGAATACATGTATTACCTCATTCCTTAGATCATATAGATCATACTTATGTATACTTAAACTCATTGGATCATTAGATCCGCCACATTCTTATACTTAAATATCACACAACATGCTTAAGCGTGTATAGCACTCAAAATTCTCCTTGTTTCTTTTGATGATTAAAACATTCACATAATTTTCTTTCCGACGCATTCTCCCATGTCACCGGTCCGTAGACAATGGCTCATTCGTCCTCGTCACCATGGGCCAGAATACAAAACACGCTGCTCTCCCCATGTCACCGGTCCGAAGACAAAGGCTCGTGCGTCCTCGACTTCATGGGCGAGACTCAGTAAAAAGGTAATCCTTTTTATGAGGTCATGTGAGGAATAATTCCTCTAATTAAAAATACAATCAACTCCAATTTCATTTTATCCTAAGGCCTCTACCCTTAGTGTGATTTAATTGTGACCACTGGTAGGGAGTTTCAGGAATCATCCAACCCTGATGTGATCAGCATCAGTGTAGAACTATCCTTCTACCCCATTTTGTGTTCGGTTTCCCTTGATCCCTAGAAAATCAAGTTCCACCTCCCACGTCATTTTCAAACATCCAAATAATTCACTCATATCCAATTTTCTATCTTTTTAGTTCTTCTAATCATAATCAATACATCTCCAAAGTGTGGACTCATTCCATCAAACATTCCCAATTCATCTCTTAGTAATTACCTCAAGACTCAAATTCCTACTAAATTCTATATCAGTCTCATACCAACTTCCACTGTCTCATACCACATAACATTACTATATCCTAACTCATAATCATATCAAATTGCATCTCATAATGTTATCTTATTCTTATCTCCCACATAGTCTCATATTGACTCATACCTCATATATTCTTACTTCTTAAGTCTCCTTAATCCTCTTCCTTAATTCCTCTTCCTTAATTCTCTTAACTTGTACTCACACCGGAGTTAACAAGATAAGTACTTAATATGTATGGCATTCACATCTTCTGTGTGCAATAACCATAATTTATCTCAAAATGTTTATGTAAAACATATTCTCAAATTATTTGTGCTATGCACACCGTAGTTTATGTACTCAGTACACAAACATACGCTAAGCGGTTTTCGCTCTACCCCCCTTAAAATGGATTACGCCCACGTAATCGGCGTCACATCATCTTTGAACATAAGTTCAAGATATCTAATTCTTACCAAGCATTCTAGCTTCCACGTCATCTATCTTACTTATAACTCGATCAGAAATGACTTAGTCTCTGTATCGAGGATTCTTAACGGTACTTATACTGTTTCCTTAACTTAGTTTGGTCTAATCTCAAAGGTAGTGATCTGCTAGCTTCTGCTGCACCACTCTGATGTTCTTAGGCTTAACTGCCTCACTTATCTTTTTATAGTATTGTATATCCTTCTGCGTCCTTACAGTTTAGGAATATTGGTCTCTCAATGGACACGTGTTATCTTTATATATACACGGCCTTGATGAGTTGTAGCTCGTCTATCCATTCTCCTGGAAGATCTTATGTTCATACTCTTAGTGTTTCCTCGAATGTCTAAGTTGTTCTCTCCAACTGACCTTTGGTCCGAGGATGATCCTTAATTTGAAACTACTGTTCAGTGCGCATTGCGCTTTATGGTCTTAATCCCTTACATCTTAAGACATGTCCAATGTCTGTACTTAACAATCCGTGCTCTTCGCACTTCATAGTCCTGAATTATCTGTTCTTTGGTTCCTCTGCGTTGCTGGCTCAACTGAATTCTTCTCTTCGACTGTCTGTGGTAGTAGCTGCTCTTGTGTGATCTTGCGTCGTTGTCCGTGGTACGGAGTCGACTACCTCCCGTGTTCCTTACACCACTCGTTCACATGCATGGGGTACCTTACTGGTACATTACTACTTACCCAACTAACTCATAAATGAGCGTGTCAGGCCTGCAAGCCCCTGTGGGGTGCAGTCGTCCCACGTCTCGTTTTAGTAAACTCATAGTGTCCGTCACACGTTTAGCTATTGCTAATTATGAAGTATTCTGTTGTCGATCTCCTCTTTCCTTGTTCCATAATAACATTTATTGTTCTTCTTGATGTTAATCAAGGAAAATCCATTACTGCGTTCTTGGGTATGGTATGCTCCAGCTCCTTTCTGTATCCCGTACTGATTTTATTTCTTAGTAGCTTAGGTCTCTTTCCATAGAGCCTCTTATCTTCTTTCTCATATTCATTCTACTAGGAAAGCACTTCCAGTTCCTTAAGGAATGGGTTGTGTGCTTCCTGTGTAATCTTACCAAACCATGTCCAGACCACTGGCATCAATGCTCAGTTCGTCTTCCATCTTATTTTCTTACTTATGCTGGTCTTAACTCATACATCTAATTGCCTCAGTGTCAATATTTGACGGCTCATTCACAATGGTCGCCTTCCGCGCACCATGACTTAATCCACTTATATAACTATTATACTGACGACTCCTACTACCATGGTAGTTGGCCCTTACCATGTTGCCCTTTAATGGTGCAATCTCTTACTCACTTATTCTAATGTCTTAACTTATACTCAATCCTTTCTTGGTGTAAACACACTGGAAGTTCTTTCATTCCGGTATTGGCGGTTGTCGTACCGTGTTGTAAAATAGTTGGCTCTTAATATGAAGGTGTTATCTACCATGTAGTTTAACTGATTACTGAAGAAGTCATCCGCTGAATCACAAGCTCTTCTGAGCATTGTTTAATTGACGTGCCATAATGTGCAGTCACAATGTTTATCTCTGCCCATACTAATTCTTACATCCTGGGTGTTGGATATGGGGTCTATCTGTGCCACCTTCATTATTACTCAAGTGTATCTGGTATGTTCTAAGGTAATCTCAAGGTTCATAGTTTCCATTTTCTAAATAAAGTTTACTTCATCTCTAACAAGTGAAAGCCCTTTTGTGAGGGGTTCATTCCCACTCTTGGCCTCACAACAAGGAGAGGTATCCCCACCCTAAAAGGCGTGGTTCGTTCTCCGCTCCCGTCCTTAGCATTATCTCAATATTCTCATTGGTACCCTTTCTTGGCTTACACAGCTCTCTTATAACTTATTGCGCCTCGGGCTCTGATGTGGTTAACATCCTTGGCTCGTAGGCTCTTAGTGCTTAATGTCTCAGTTCATTATTTGTACTCTTACTCATCTGTAGGTTATCCTCATAAACTTCTGGTCCCTTGGAACACCATCAATCATTAGGTTACATACTAAATGTAGTATCGGGTTTTATGGTAAGTTGTTCAGGTGATCTGAGGTTACTTAATGTCTTTGACAATACTGTCATTTTACTAGACTTATGTCTCTTAGCAATCAAGGTTAGGTTCGTATTAGGCGTTTGCCTTATGGTGTCCAAGTTGGATATCATCCTGTCGTCTTATACTTCCATCTCAACGCTTCGTTCAACTTTCGTTGACTATGCCACCCGTTGATGGTCAATCATATTTGGGTGTTAATGAGTTAAACAAACAGTGTTAACTGTCATTCATCAGTTGTTTGGCTCGACTATACCCGCTTTGTGTGGGTAGTCCGCTGAGCTTCCCTCTGTCGGGATTATACATTTTTAATCCTTAGTAGGTCATAGCTTATGTTCATTTCTTTTACCCTTATTTTCTGGGTTTTCCAACATCTTCATTGAAGAATGTTGTTATTGGTATCCTTAATGGTCACTCTGGGAGTCTTATCCCGTTTTCATTGTAAGTCGATGCTTCAACAGTCTCAATAGTATCTTATAATACATCCCTTGTATATCATTGCTTATATAGTGTTTTTGGTCGCATTACCGAGCGATCTCTTAGGTTTTCCCCTTGGAGTTCGGGATTGTGTTCTTACCGTACTGTCGGTTGTTGTTGTAGTGGGTTATACCGTTGCTAATATTTATACGGTTTAATACTTTGTCCAAGTTCTGCTCCCGGCTGACTGGTGTGTCACCTCATCTCATCATGATCAGGCCATCGGGCCTTTCCAAGGTCTTATTTTTCTGTTCTTATGGATTTACAATCCGGTATTAATATATGCTACAACTGTAGCGTTCTCCTATTTCGCCTTGATGGCTTTTCGTGTGGCTTAGCCGTGGTAGCACTTGCTATTGCAAGTGCGCCATGCAGGTTGGGTTACTGGTACAAGGTACATCGGTAGTGATACTCCCTTCTAATTTCCATGTAATTGGTAGTCCTCGGGACTCCTTCGATAATCTCTTATTTTGGATAACCGTCCATCCGGCAGTTTCCTTGTTGTTTGACAGTACTGTCATCTACCAGGGCGTTCCTCTTTCTGAGGGAACCCCTTAATATTTTCTTATATCTTAATCCTCGCTCCTGTCTCCACACATTTTGTTGTGGTTATTAAGTAATGGTTTTCCTTTAGGCACTACATTGTAGTCCTATTCCGGTATACAACTTGTATAAGTTCCTATCGTCGTCCGCATTATGTTGGCCAGGTTTTGCAACCTTCCTCATTGTATGGGGTTTAGAGTTCCCGTTCCAGTAATCTCAATCCTCATGCTCTGTATTATCATACTGTTATGCTCCTTCGGACCACTGTCCGGTACTCATGTCGTTTCCCTTTTCCTTTCTATTGCACCCGTAGTGCTTCCCTTATCATTGGTATTGCAGGTTATTTCGACTGCGTAGCATGTCGACCCATGTTGCCGGTAATTACCGTTCCCTTACTGATAGTATTCCATAGGTAGCGCCTGTTTCTCTGTTGCGCTCCATTGAAAACCTCCAAGTTCTCCGTAACTGTTGTACAACAAGTTATTTCTTGTATTGCTTACTGTTAACTCACTGCCAGATCGGGTTTCCCCGAGTAAGAGAAGGCTTTCTTCTCTCTGGCGTTTGTTCCACATATTCAGGGTTAGGGATGTGGAGGGCGGGTCTAGGTACTATGGATGTCCGGTAAGCACCGGGAAGTCCCGACTAATGCACCTCTCACTCTATCTCTCAACCCTTAACTCATAACTCAATCTCAACCTCAATATTCTCCTAAGTTCGGTATTTCTTGTCTTCAGAGCGTAACTACGCTCTGATACCACTTTTTGTAACACCCCAACTCAATCCAAATGTGGTCTCGCAACTTAACAGTATATATATAAACATGTCACAGCGGAATTCTTTACAATCCAGGACCTTGCCACAGTCTGACTACAGAATATACCGAACATTAGACTAACAATCTTAACCATTTACATAACCTTCTTACAACCCCCTCACATCCTATACATCTTACTAACTCAGATCGCCATACGAGTGTACATGCACAACTCGTAGGCCACACTAAACCCTTAACAGCTGTATCCTCTTCTTACGCTTGCGACGACCGCTTCCTGATGTACCTGTGTAGTAAAAACAGCCCCCAAAGGGGGTCAGCACGAATGCTGGTACGATCCCCTCATGGCCCCCAAGCTAACGTGGCTACGACGACTAATTGTCGATAGCATGGAGGTTGATTAAATGCACAACATAGTAGTAAATGCTGTAAACAACAACCCATATATGAACAATCAAGGTTCACACACACAATGAACGGCTTAAATGCGTTCCCTTAATTAGAGAGTTAATTGTTTAACTCCTTAAGTTATATATCCTCTTAATCTTAGACCATCCTTATCTCACCTCAATCTTAATCTTATCTTAATCTTAGAAACAACCATCCTTTAATAAGGAGTGGATGTCACTTATCTTAATCTTAATTATACAAACCATCCTTTAAAGAGGAATGGTTGCAACTCATCTTAACCTTAACTTAATCTTAATCTTAACTTAATCTTAATCTTAACAATACAAATCATCCTTTAAAAAGGAATGATTGTAACTTATCTTAATCTTAACTGTATGCCAACCGTTCTCTCATTGGGAACAGGTTAGCCCTTAGTTCGTTGTTTATTTTTGTAGGGCTTGGTTAACCCTAGCCAGCAGCAGGACACTTACCAGCAATAAACAACATTCTTAAATTGTTGGGGATGTAGGCTTGATCCCCCCACGCCATCTTAAAGCCACCTACCTTGGACTGGATGTCCAATGTAGCCGAGCCGGTCAACCGACCCAAGGCTACTAGTCCGAGGACTAGTCCTTAATCGGAAGTCGAATCTGCTATAGATACCGACCCCCTTTCCTTAGCATGCATGACCGGAGATCGGTCCCGGGTTTCCTCACTCATGTTCCAGTTAGTGAGTAGTCTCAGACCATGTTTGTTGGTTAACCTCTTCGGTTTTATATCGTCCCTCATTAGGGGGCGTTCCTTAGTCTCATCAATTCCTTACTAAGCATTGGTTAGTAGTTCTCACGGTATGTTGTGTTAGTTTTCAAACATCACACAACAGTACAATATATATATATATATTCCGGTTTGCATGCTTTATCTTGTTTAGTGAGCACACAAAAAACAAATAGCACACAAGCCGAGGGACACCTCGTTAGCAAGCAGGTCACAAAGAACTGTACCGTTCACCGTTGGTCGTTCGGCTGCTTACTCTCTTCCGGAGTCCAAACTCCCAAGTCCTAAAACATTCATTCAGTTTTAGGTTGTTAATCACTTAACTTACTATGACTTGCTTAACTTGTTTAACTTACTTAATTCCTTAATGATCCCCTCCTAACACCTCTTAAGTATTAAACTTAATCTTACAAACTTAATCTTAAACTTCAAGTTTATACTTAACTTAACTTAATCCCTTAAGTCTTTATGCCTCTAATCATCATTGCCCCCTTAATGGGGTACCATTAATAGCACTAAACTCTCTTAGGGTTTCTTTCCTTTCTTTTTTTTTTTATTTTATGGTCCGACCGACCCACCGACCGACCCACCCCCTGGGTAGGTCGGGTGCAGAGAACATCCAACTTCACAGTTTCAGCCCGACCGACCCAGACTGGGGTCGGACCCCTGGGTAGGTCGGCTGCAGAAACTTCTCATACATTGTCAAACTTTCTTCAAATTTTTCCTCAAGCCTTCTAATGTGTTCTAACATCATTTAGACCTTTAAACCCACCTTTAATCATCCTCCAAACTCTTTTAAAATAGCCTCCAAAGATCATCCTAACCTTTTGCTCAATTCTTGCAAGCATTCCTTACACTTATCATATAATTCCTTACATTACCAACTTGTATCTTTACCAAAACTTCAACCAACCCAAGTGTTCCCTCCTTAACAGTTTGGGCACTTCATAAACATTATTTTCCATCTTCAGTTCATTTACCAAAACTTCCTCAAGTCATCTAACATAGCCACGCACAAATTCCTCTCTTTTCCATTTGTTACTCATCATTCCTAAACTCTTGGGCATACCTAAACATTTCTTGTCATCCTCTTAGCACCTTAACCTTGTTCTTCTTTACCTTAACTATACTACACCCTCCTTGGACATCTCCACCTCCTTTTACTCACTTACTCACCATTATCACGATCATACGCTCTTTTACATTCCTAGTCACTTTCCTTGATGACTTACAACATCCTCCTACCTTTTTCACTTCCATAACCCAAGTCCACACATTACCATTCAACTAAACCTTACTAGTCCACCACTAACATCATCACACTTACACAAGGCTCTCAAAACTCTCATTGTCTTACTCTCTAGTTCATACCTAAATCTCCTTAAGGCATTATACACCTTTCCTTAAAACTTATGCACAAGTCTTACACTCCTCATACCATGACTTTGGTGTGTTCAATACACCCACCTAAACTCTAACTTCCTCATAGACCATTCTAGGTCATTCTCATCCTTAAGAACTCCTTAGTTAACTCATTTCCACTCAAATTCTTCATAATGACTCCTAGTAAATCCTAGGTCATATTAATTCACCACCATCACCTAAACACTTATTTTCTACTCAAATTTCGCCATAGCTTCTCTAGCATCTTATCATGCCCAACTGCATTGTTTTCCTCATTCAACCATCTCACACACATCAAGTTCTTTCTCATCATATCTCATCACCCAAACCAACTCATTCTCAACAAACTCAAGATATTGCAATAATCTTAAATTGCATAGCACTAAGGCTCTTAAATGACATGGCTCTTAGGCCCTTAAATGACTTAAACTTAAACACTGAATTTCCCACATATATAAGCTTTCAACCTGCAAATACACTCATCAATCTCATAGTAGTTATAATGCTCTTAAAATCCACCTTAAACTTATATTACTAACTCATTCTCATTAGCTCCTTAATCACAAGTTCATAAGCTTGTTTAAGTTCTTTTTCTTAGGTTATAACCCAATACACAATGTAAGCTCTAAGCCACATTGGTACTTATCTAAAACTCATTCCTTTATCTTAAACCACCATTAGGTAAGCATTTTACCTTGTTTTCTCAAGCTTATCTTAATCTCCTCCTTAGGCCTTCTTCTTGCATAGATCTCGGCCACCACTTAAATTCCCCTTGCCAATGTTCTAATCAACATTCAAGGACTCATATAAGTACTAAACAATGCACTAACCTCAAGGAATTAAAAACCTAGGTTAGAAATGTGTTCTAAGGCATAAAAGTGGATGATTACCTTTGAAGTCTCAAGGTAGACTTTGGCATTGAATGAAATAGGACCTCCACTAGTCCTTGGTGAATAAATCAAGCTAGAACAAGGCATAAAAACATAGCCCCATGAGAAAGAATTTTCGGCCATGTATAGAAAATGATGGAAACATGGTTTTTCTTACATTTTCTTTACCTTAAGAGAATGGAGAAGCTAATGAGCTCTTCAAACTTGATTTTCCTCCATCAATGGAGTTTTCTCATGGCACCAAAATGGAGCTTTGAAAGATTTGAAAAGATAGAAAGATAGGTCTTGACCTAACTAAGAATAATATGTGTTTAGTTTTTGATTTGGAGCTAAAATGAGTAAGTTGTTGCCAAAGCAAGGTGAAGCAACAATGGAGGCTGCTTGGGACGGTTTGGAACAGAGGAAAAGAATAGAAGAACCGTGGAAGAAGAAGAGAAATGAAGAAGAGAGGAGAGAAGGTAGCTTATAAGGATATTTTGCTTTATAAAAGCAAATAGTAACTTTCTCACTTTACTCTTCTTTTCCTTTCTCATTTGATGACTCATGTGGTGACTCATCCCTTAGAAAACCGGCCCCCATCTTAAATATGGCTAGTCATGGTCTTTGTTGACCAACTAATTAGCTTATATTGATTAAAACTTATACTAGTCACTATTTGGCACTATTCACTAATCAAGGCACATAATCGGGAAATTTTTGATTTCTCATTGATTTAGACCTCCTAATGTGATACTAATTAGTACACATGTTGATTAAAGAGTAATGATGGACATTTAGCCACTCAAAACTCAATTCTAAGACAATTTCTCAAAAATGTGCTTTAAGACTTCTTAAAGCACATTTTGTGTTTTAACTTGTTTTCAAGCTTGTTTTTCTTTGCTAATTAATTTAAAATGACCATTAGAATATTACTAAGGTCTTATCATGATATTTGGGTACTCACCCAAGTCTCTCCAAGCTTAGAGCACATTTTTGCCCTAATTGCCCTTAAGGCATTTTCTTGTGTTTTCCTTAGTTTAAATTGTCTACCAATCTTTCTAAGGCATATTCTAGCCTTACTACATCATAATTTGATGTTTACTTAGCATACTTAGGTTTGGGGTATTTCAATAGCCAATAAAATGATGGGTAGTAGCGGTGTCAGGCCTCCACTCTATAGTATTCACCCTACCAGTAGCATTAGCAGAAACTGGAGAGGGTGGTTTAGGTTGATAGGCAAAACTATAACGATGATAACAAGCAGAGGCCTCATGACCCCTCTTATAGCAAATCTGACACTGAGGTCATGAGTATGGTTGACCAACAAAGTTAAGATTAGATCCAGATCTAGAATAATAGGAATTATGTTGGTTTTGAGTTCCAGTGAAAAGGGAATTTCTCCCGCATCCTCTTGTGGAATGATTTCTGCCACGTCCACCACTAGATCTGTTGTTGTTAGGGGCATAGGATTTTGATCTAGTGTCAGAATTGGAAGAATAGATGTTTGTGGAGTTAAGGGAGATGGAATTTTGTAAGAGACTTTGCTGTTGATTTTGCCATGTCTCAGTAGACAAAAGGTAATTGTAAATTTGCTCAGGGGAGCAAGCTTCAAATCTGGTTAAAATGTTTAAAACCACTACATTGTAATCAATTGAAAGGCCTTTCAAAATATAACTCTGGAATTTTTTATCTGAGACAATGTGGCCTGTCAGAGCTAGAGAATCCACTAGGACCCTAGCCCCATTATAATAGGATGTAATAGTTTCATCACCATGTTTTTCAATAGAAGCAATCTGGAGATGTAACTGCGTAATTTGGGCATTGGTTTGAGCAGCAAAGGTATTGTGAATATATTTCCATACCTGAGCTGAAGTTTTCATGCCTACCACCTGACCAATAATAGATTCACTAAGAAAGGCCAAGAGAATGGTTAATATGAGTTGATCCTGCTGGCACCACTTGTCATAATCAGCGGTGTTAGACCCGTCGGTTTTGAGAATGGGGCAAGGGTTGGTGCCATCTACAAATTTGTAGAGATCCATACCTCTAAGGAAGGGAAGAATGACTCCCTTCCAGATCCGGTAGTTATCTATCTTTAGTTTGATTAAATTAGTAGCAGTAAAAACAATAGAATGAGTATTGATGTGTATGGCTTGTGCAGGAGGCGTAGTAGAGTGAGAGCACATCGAGACATGCCCTTCAGAATTGCCGGTGGATGAACTTTCCGGTGATTTATCAACCATCGTTGTTGTCGCCTTGGATCAATTTAGATGTAAAGAAAATAAGTTGAAGTTGGCGTTAGCCATGAGGTGGCTCTGATATCATAGATGAAATAGGGTAAAGAGAGGATCGAGAGATACTTTCACTGTTTCATTGTATTTCGTCTATATTCCTTTGTATAAGACATTTTTATTTATAGTCTAGGACATTGTAATATATTCTAAACAGACTTAGCCTTCTCGGATTATTTTACAAACCAAACATAGGCCCATACTACTATGGGCTACTAAACTCATGGTCAATATTGTAACACCCCTCTCAATAATCACGATATAATCTCTCACGTAGCAATAAATAAAACGTCTCGCAGCGGAAAAACAAATAACCATTACAAAACTCACTCGGGTGTCACCGGCCGTTACTCGCCCATGCGAGCAACGCAGCCAAACTACATCCAACTTCCAATACAAATAAACTGCTAACCGCAGTGATAACGAGAAACTCCTATACATCACACTAAGTCCATAAACCATAAACATCGACAAGTGAGCATCTACCCAATCCTGAATACACAACCTTACCATAATACAATTCACCATCTTCATTGCTATACAACATCTCCAAGTGTGGTGACAAAAGTAACACTCCAATTACCCTGTTCCTGCTTTTCAGCTCCGACAATGATCAACAACCTGTAATGGTGTAGTATCAGCGATAGACGCTGAGTATGCCGGGCCTGGACCCTAATGGTCACTTGTCATTTTAACCATCTTATTATTAGATTGGTTTCATGCTTTTCCTTTTTACAGTTATAATCAAAACTGAAGGATAAATGTATAATATATATTATCCACCATCCAAATATCCATATTCATTTAACCGTCCATCCAATCCAAACATTCATTTAATATTCCATACAACATTTATATATCGAACGTATCGAGAAATAACAATATAATGTACAATGTACATTCGCCGTAGCGTACAATTTTCATATTTAATTTACCTTAGCCTTGTAGGCTCCATCCAACCATCAACACACAATAAAATAACCACAAGTATAACCAATGAACAACAAAGCGAAACAACGAGAATAATAAACAAGTATTAAGTCTCGTCCATAGTATTGTTCGCCACTGTATAAGTCTCAATTGTTTTAGTTGTTCAGTTATACCTAGTGACAATGTCTCGTTAAAACGAAATGTCTCTAGTTACCCATATATTATGGCGGGTCACCCACGGCAGTAGCCACTCCAACGGTAGAGTCTCCGACCAACGAGCCATTCTAGCTCACGGGAAATTTTCTTGATACTTACGGACCCGTACGCGGACATCCTGGTATCGTTTTTGTGATCACAGCGCGCACCAAGAGCCACATCCTCTTGGCTTTACTTCCATTCCATTAATTAATTAATTATACCATCGCATCGCATTACCAAATTTTCTAACACGGCAGACTAAGGTCATTAGTCCAATCCGGAGTCTGTAAACTCGGGATCCAGTGCTAGATACAAGAGCGGCGTATAGAAAGGCCAATGCTCCGTATAAAAGTCTCAGATAATATGTATATGTTATTATCATAGTGCTACAACGTTTTACTTACGTTCCTTATATTTCATATAAGATAGCACCATAGCCGCTAGTTCGTTTTATATATATAGGTCCATATATACGAACCAATACGGTTAACTCAACAACAGAAAATCATAAGCAGCTATAAATATACAATTCAGACAAACAATCTTATCACAGATCGCACAAAGTCTGAACTGAGGAAGCCCTCAGAGACAATCCGAGACACATAACAACATACAAGTTATATCAACCAAATCCGAGCCCAAGGAGCAACCTTAGGACAACTCGGATCAAACCCCTTTACATACCGTTCACCCTGATTGTATTACGGTGGAGTATGAATCAGCAAGATCCTATGCTCCGTGTAGTCTGCTAGCTCGTCGAGCGTCTTGTCAGAGGTACAATCTAAACGGTAATAAACTATAAGTCAGTCTCCATGACTAACTACATCCGGTATCTCCGAATAATAAGTAACCCCGACAGTTCACCCCCGTTTTCTACAGTTGTTCGTTACGGGTTTCTCTAAAACAGTCGGTTTTGTTACTTAAAACGCGTACGTCAAAACCATTTCAACTGTTAAGTTTAATTCCTTATATTTCTTTTAATCTTATCCACATCTAGTTTAGGTACGTAACCTATAGTTGCATGTATTCATGCATGATTGTAGTATATTATTATTTTTTGTATTGTATCCAAAACTAATAACTTATAGTTCATGACTATATACATTTTTTTAAATAATCACCACCATTAAATCATATGGTTTCCAACCAAAAGACATATCCACCTTATATACATTATCCTTGTGTATGTATATATTTACCACGTAGGTAATTCCCATGAGTTTCATAAACTCTTGTATTTTATGTTACATTTTATCATCTTTTATTGGATGATTATTCCCATTAGTTGTATTATATTATACAACTTATATTAAGATTATTATCCTAATATCATGTAACATCTTATGTTGTATAATTACAACTCCTAAGGTTTATTCCATAAACACCTTAGTTTATAAATCTCATTTATTTATAGTTTGTCACATTATTTTATGTGAGTACCCTTCCTTATATTAATTCCATCTAAACCATATCATTGTCATAACATTTATAACATTATAGACCTTAGTCTAAAATTCATCTCTCAACTCTTATTAACTCAGTATAGCCCTTAACTTAATTTAAATTCCGTTTTGACCACATAACATTATGTAATGTTATACCATATACTAATACCATACTATGTGATATTTTATTCCCTTTAACTTATAACCTATAGTCTTTATACAAAACTATTTATTATTGCCTCTTAGGCACCATAAGAAAATCTTATTCTTTTCCATAAACCATAGTTTCCTTTATTTAAAAATCACCCCTTTATTTTTACCATGTTATATATACCATTTAATATAACATTTCTAACTTATAAAAGAGTATAACCTATGGTTATTTTTTTGTAAATTCCGAACAGCCCTTGTGCTATTCTATAATTGCCATTTGGCCGTATTTATAACATATAGTTCTTCCATATCATTAAAACCATATTTCATACACATATCTTAATAAATTCTCTTAATAATTCTAAAAATCACCAAATTCCACCAAAGGGTTATAAATATCCTTATTAACCCATATACTTTTGGTATTTACCATTCCACCATCTATTTTTCTCCAAAGTGTCATAATGACATAATAACTATATATTATACATATATAGTTCATTTTAATTCCAAAATCCACCAAATAAATTCCTAAAAATTCCTAATAGCCCATGGGTGTTTAAAATACCATTTTACACCCTTAGTTTTCGGTAATAACATATTCACCACATATGTTATAAAAATATTACCATAAGATTCTTATCTTATTATACAACCTTAAATAAGTTATTTAACTTATCTAATTTGGTCAAAACCTAGCATATGGTCACGGTTGACCACCTTAATATTTCCTTGACCACCAATTCCTTATAATTACGGTTTAGTACCCAAACTTTCTAAAATTCACCATTTAACCCCAAAACTTTATAAAATCTTATAAGCTTTTTTTAACTCCTTTTTAACTCTAATTTTCGGCTTTATTTTTCTAAAGTCCCTAAATTTAATTTAATTACACCTAATACCCCATTTATTTTCGGTAATGCATTTATACTACTTAAACTTAATTAAAAGCTTGTAAATGCATAAATAAAATGGCCTAAAATACATGGCCTTATTAAAAACATTGGCTTGCAAAATAAATTACACATAAATGTCCCAAAATACATATAAAATTTCGGCCTCACCATATAATTTTCATTTATTTACCAAACTTCCACATAATGTCTTAAATTTGACATTTATGCTTGTTTAATTAGTTATAAAATTTATTAAGCCATTCCTTAATCATTTTAAGGTCAAACAAGCCTTATTATTTCACTCTTCACTCACGGCAATTAATTAGGAATAGCTTAAACTTGTATTAATGTAACAAGTTAAGGTTTTAAGTAATTTATACCTTGATTTAACCTAGATAGAACCTTGTTTGGTTCGGCCACCTTAAGTAGAAATTCTCCACAGCTTGTTTTACATATTTTCAAATAGAGAACAAGGCCTAGTTAGTCTCCAAGCAAGATCTAACCATAAGAAGTAATTTAATGTAAGATTTAAGGCAAAAATCACCTTAAGAATGCAAGGAGAGTTCAAGATGGTTTCAGCCTGAATCAAACACACCACAAGGTGTTAGATCCACCATATTGACATAGGAAATAGCTAGATCTCAACAAACTACCTTGTTATTAGGTTTTACCTTGGAAAAATGCCTTAAAAGAGGGTATTTCCTTTGGATCTCGGCCACCTTTGCTCCAAATGGCTAACCAACAGATTCCACATGAAAAGGAGAAGAAGATGAGGCTATGACCAAAGTTTCACAGCCGAACTTGAAGGGAATCAAAAGTTATGAGCTTAAAGCACATTTTTACCTTAAATGGTCAAGACTTGAACTTTCCTCCTTAGATCTGGTTATGTACGAAACCAACACTTCCTCTAACCTCCAAATCACTCTACATAGATGTATAGAAAAGGTTGGAGTGTAGATCAATCGAAAAAGGAAGGAAAGATGAAGAAAATGGGCATTTTTATGCCTTAAGAGCTTACCTAGAGCTTGAAACCTCATCAATGGTGCTTGGAACTCTTACCTACGGTGGAGAGGAGCCAAAGGGAGCTCAAGGACAGAGCAACCTCGGATGAAGAGAAGAAATGAAGGGGAAAGACCTAATATTGCCTTAAAGCACCTTTTTGCATTTTTTTTATGATTTCCTTGCTTTGATGACTCATCAAGTTTGATTGGGGTTGGATAATTGGAGCTCAATCAGTGGAGACAAGAGGAGGAGGCAGCCGTCCAAGATAAGGGAAGGTAGGGTAGTGTTTGATTCAAATTTTGATTGAAAATGGAGTTATAATGTTACTTTAGTTCATTTATTGTAAGGTGACTAAGCATTCTTGTCTTGTACCAGCTTGGAGCACCGAAATTCAAGGAGGAAAGGAGCAAGTGGAGGCTCCAATTCGGTTGGCTCACATGGGTAAGGTAAGTGGAGCCCACTTTTTTTGTTTTATAAGGTAAAGTTTGTCTTTATTTGTTATTTTATGCAAAAGTAAGGGCATATATTTAATTGTCACATGTCTCTTGTCCCTTGGTCTGTTAAGAGACTTAATTATCTGATTTCATATGGTCCATTTGGTGGTCAATGGTCAACATTGACCAACTTAGTCAATGTTGACCCAAACGGGCCCCACATTAGGGTTTTATTAATATTTTAATATTAAATTTGTAAAAATTCGTAAATTTCTGGAATTAAATTCCTAATATCATTAATATGATATTTTATTATATTTAAAGGTAATTATAACCTTTTAGCCATTTAATTTAAAACTATTTAAAAGGCGATTACACAAAAACGTGCTTTAAGGAGTTTTCGTGCACATTTTGTGTCGCAAGGTGTTTCTGGGCTCTGTTTCCTTTGACAACGGTTTTGTTGTGTTCCTTACATGATACTTGATCATGGTATCCAATTTTATATCATTTAGAGGTCATTTGATTTTTAAGGTTTTCCTAGAGCACCTTTTTGCCCTTTTTGACCTTGAAGCATGTAAATGCTTTTTTCTTTGTGTTGGAGTGTTTTCCAACGGTTATAATATGTTTAATATTATGTTAATATACTTAGGACAAATTTTTAGGTCCTAAGAAGTTCATTTGGGTATTTATTTACCCTTAACAGTCAAAGGGTGCAACATCTTGTTTTGTGTTGACCGCTGTTGATCTCAGTTGACTTTTAAGGCATGTTTAGGCCTTAATTAATGTGATTAAATATTTAATCCATATTTAATAAGTTTGGGGTATTTCAAATATTACCAATTCATCTTCCATAATATAACATTCCACCTTTTTTTGCCTTGTTTTTTCTTCAACAAATGTTCATCATTCTCATTAGGACTCCTTCTGATTCATGACTGTAATCTCGAATAATTTCTTAGATTACTTCTCTTATAATTTTTTCATTTCTCTTCTATAATACTCTAGCAACTAACGCTTGACGACTACCAAAACAACTGTCAAAATAGACAAGTAATTTTAAGGTTAAAATAAGGGTTCACGTTACTTTACTCAAAGTGACCCACCCGACTGTGGTTACTTTTTAAATGCAGTTGTCAGAATAATGCAAAGAAAAAATTGGAAACGACACTGAAATTGATGTTAGCTGTCAAATTGATGTTAGCTGAAATTGAATGGAACGGGTCATCTTACACTGGCTGGGACCTTAGAGTGTAGTGGGTCTTCGGGTTATGAGGCCCAGGTGTGTTACGGTAATGGTGGGCCCCCTAATTATTCGGGGTGGATAGTCCCTTATTATGGACCTTGGGTCCAAGTGCCTATGGTAGATCAGTTCGGTTGGTGGGGGCAAGGCTACAGGTGGAATGGTGAGTGGTGGAGTCCAGAGTTTCAAGGCTTGAGCGGGCCGCTTGCTGGTTGGGGGCAGACTGGGCTTGCCTCAGGCTTGGATCAAGCGTGTGTGCCCCATAATGCCACTCACACGGCCCAAGCGGGGCCTATTCCCCGAGCTCCTGTCTCTATTCATGATCCTTTGGGAAGTAAGATCACAGTTCCTGACCCCATAGCAGCCGAGATGGTCAGCAAGGACCAGTATTTTTCGAGGGAAGGTGATAAGGGGTTAGGAAACCTTGTCGATGCTGAGGTTTCTGAGACTGATCAGGGTCTAGTTGGGGGTTCCCCTATGGATTTAGTTGCTGAGAAGCCCCAAGAGGAGCAGCCCGGGGAGGGATCAGATGGTGATGACCTTAGATTGCTCTTTGAAGACCTCAAATTCCCCCCGGGCTTTGAGCCGGGAAGAGGCGTGTCTAGGCCGACGTTGAGCCCTGAGGAGATTTTTGTGAAGGAGGAAGCAAGACAAACCCTCAAGCTGGCGAAATATCTAGGGTGCCAAGTCATTGACGAAGGGCGTGCCCTCAGTAATTTTGAAGATATCATTCGAGAACAGAAAGAGCAATCCAGACAGAGAATCAGGGAGGAGAAGGGAGGAATGGCAATGGACTGAAATACCCTGAACTTAAATATGGTGATTAAATTATTCTAATGTGGTATTTGAGGGCCTAATAGTTCCTAAAGAGTTTTGGTGAAGAAAATAAATCCAAAAGAAAAGAGAAAACGCGTAAAAAGCACAAAATGTAAAATCGTGTGTTACGTAACTCTAGGAGGTGTGTGAGATTGATTAGGATCCTGGAAGGATTCCTAGGGCTTATTTATGCCTAATTGATATATGGGAACAATTCCTGAAGAAAACGGATCCACATAATGGATTAAAAACGCTAATAAAGCTTTTGAGCATGTTTTTCGAGAAAACCCAAAAACGTGACTCTGAGTGGTCAAACGGACCTGTAAAAATTATAGTCAATCAAATAACTATAATTAAACATTAATGGAAGCTTAAGAACCATTAAAACTAAAGAAACGAGAAAATCCAGAAAAACGGGCCCGGTTAGTGAATAGTGCAAAATCGGGTAAATTAACGAGCATAATTGTGAAAAGATGAAACTACCCCTGTCTAAGTATATAGGGGGCTGGTTTTAAAGAGAGGAAATCAGCTCTCTCACACACACTTTAATACCCCGGATCTAAAAATGGTGATTTAATTACTCTAATAAAATTATTAAGGGCCTAATAGTGCCTAGAGAGTATTGGTAAAAAGAATAAAACCAAAAGAAAAGAGAAAATGCGTTAAACGCGAAAAACGCTAAAATGCGCATTAAATTTAAATAAGGGATAAATGATCTCGTAAGGGTCCGAGATGGATTCCTAAGGCTTAGTTAGGCCTAATTAGTATACGGGAATGATTCCCGAAGAAAACGGATCCAAATAATGGATTAAAAATGCTAACGGAGTTTTAAGCACGTTTTTCGAGAAAACCCGAAAACGTGACTTTAAGTGGTCAAACGGACCCGTAAAAATTATAGTTGATTAAATAACTATAATTAAGTATTAATGGAAGTTTAATAACCATTAAAAATAAAGAAACGACAAAATTCCGGAAAACGGACCCGGTAAATGAATAGTGTCGAAAACGAGAGACGAGACGCGTTTAATTCGAAAAGACGAAAAATGACCCGGGCTATTAATTAATGTGGGCCGGTTTTAATTAATAAGTATACACCCATTAATAGCTTGCTAGCTATTAAGTAATAACATGACAAATAAATAAATAAGTAAAGTAAATAGTATAAAGTAAAAGTAAAATAAAAGAGCTCTCACCTTTCTCTTCATTCACGATTCGCCCCAGCATTTTGAAACTCTTCTCCTCTGTAAATCGCGAGACCGAACAGCACCCAAACCCTCTCCTTGCATCACCATTAACTTGCTCATTCCTCCACCGAATCACACGAAATTGGTACCGTTGAACTCGTCTCGGTGAGAGCTTTGATCTCTACCCATCAAAGTTTCGATTCCTCCATTTTCATCTCCATGGACGTGGGAGCTTTTGGAGCTTGAAGAGTAGATTTCAACCCTCCTTCTCTTCCTGAGTGCCTTAAGGTATATATAAGTGAGTATTTATACCATTTCAAGCCTATTCTAATTTATGTGAGACTTTTTCCTCACGTTGGAAAACTCCTCTCATTTCAGCCGAGACCATATGTTTTTGTGGGGTGTTGGAAACCTCTCCAACTGATTGCCAATCCAACCATTTGGGTTCTTCAAGGTAAAACCTAGATTAAACTTTGAAAACTAGCACTTAATATATATATTAGGTTTGTGGAGGAAAAATAAATTGATTGTTGAATGTGTGATGGGCTGCGGTTGTAGTGGGCAATCCAAAGCCTTTGTGTGGTGTGGAAAACAAGAGGAGAAAGAGGGAACAAGATAAAGAGGAAGAAGAGGAGTGAAAACTGAAAGTGAAACAAGGTAAAGAGCTTACCTTGTATTGGTTTATCTTCTTGCAAAACAGATTTTGTAAGTGGTGAGAATGATCTTGTATTAGTGTAGTTGAGATACTACAATTTAAAGATGAGTGAAGCTGTTTTAAGGTTGCCTAAGTGAGAGAAATAAGCTTGAGTCTAAACTAATACATATGTGTGAACAAGTGGGATTTTTATGTGTTGTTTATGTTTAAACCAAACAGGGGAGAAGAGGTGTTTGTGAACATGTTAAGTGTGGTGAAAATGCTTAGTAAAGCAAGCAAGTGCTGTCAAATTTGACTTGGAAACCAAGGGTGATTAAGAGAGTGAAACCTAGGATAAACTAGGTATGTTTAGAAGATGAAAGTGAGTGATAAATCACTTGGAATTTGGAAGAAAAAGAGAAGGGTGCTTGGAGTAGAACTGGAGGGGGAAAATAATGTCATTTTGGTGCTAGGAATGACATTAGTAAGTGAGTTTTGAATGGTTTGAAGAAGAGACCCAAATCTGTTGCAAATCTGATAGAAAAGCAAGTGGAAAACTAGTTTCTAAGTGTAAATAACTTAAGAGAAATTAACTAGATTGGTGAGTGTACTTGATGCTTGGGTTTAAGGTGGTTTAGGTGGGTAATTAGATGCTAAAACATGAGGGTTTTAGTTGGTGAAGATTGGTTAATCATTGGGTAAAGAGAGAACCTGTAACAGATGAAGAAACTGTAAATTTTGCAAAATCTGTAGCAGGGTCCGGGACTTAGGTCCAGGACCAAGTCCCGGACCACCCCTATTTTTACCCCCGAGAGTTGCCTGCTTGTTTGGTCCGGGTCCTAGCTCTATGCCCAAGTCCCGGACCATATATAGAATTTAGGCCGAGAATCAACAACCACATTGGTCCGGGACTTGGCCTAGGTACAAGGTCCCGGACCATGCAATATTTTTGGCCGAGAGTTAGCTTTGTGATTGGTCCGGGACTTAGGGTATGGACCAAGTCCCGGACCACCCCCAGAATTGCCCCGTGAGTGTTTTAAAGGTTGCTAATGATGGGGGTTTGAATGCTAATGATGTTATAAGATGTTAAGGCCTTGTTTGGTGACATGTGAAGGCCCTAAGGAGTGTAAGAAAGTGTTAGAAGAGAGTGAGAAATGAGAACTCAAATTAACAAGTGTAAAACCGAGATAACGGGATAAACGGGGTTAAGTACGGGAGTATTAGTTTTACATACCGTAATGCTTTGATGTTAATAAAACATTTGAATGTTATCAGTGGATCGTGTGTGAACCAAGCAAGGTGAGGTGACACGGTAAAAGTAAAATCCCGGTGAAAGGTATGATTTTCTCATGCCCCGTATGCTAACCGAGTTACTCTGATTTGTGTGTTTGTGTGCCGGCTTAATCAAGACTAAAGCATGAAAATAATCCCTTGTTTGGTTATGTATGTCTTGTTGTATGTTGAATGAACTAACATACTTGTATGCCGGTGTGGTCTAACATAGTGTAAAGACCGACTCATAGTGAGTAACGTTCGGCTAGAGATCCGTAGAACGGATCGATGCGTATGATAACGAAAACATGCAAACACACACAAGCTATCGATTAAAGTATAACGATAACGCAAACATATGAACTCCCTAGAACGTGAGGAGATGTACGGGTTGAGTAAATACCCGATAACGGTTAGTAAACCTTATTGAAACAATCCACGGAATAAATATGAGTGGAGGGATAAACGAACCTCCATCGAGAGGATCGAAGTTAGTCCAAATAATGTAAACACATAAGAAAGGTAAAAGAGACCTAAGGGACTATGTGACTCCCTTGAGATACGGTCGACCTCTTATATGAGGAATTTTACCCGGTATAAGATAATATCCTAATGTATAATCATATGATTGTGAAGGTAACCCTTAAACCTAAGATTACCCGAATTTAAGTAAAGTTCCCAAAGTCATTAGAAACATCGAGAATGATGCTTCTAGACTAATATACATGATATTATTATAACTCCGAGAGAGGAGTGTACGGGAACGAGAGTAGTCCGAGAGTAGTCGGACCTAAGTAAAAGAGATAGGAACTAAGGAGAGTTCCGTGAGCTAGTTGAACCTTCCCACCATGCTAGACCCAGAGTAGGGTCGAAACCGGGGAAGTAATACTATGCTAGAGAGCCATGAGTTTTGGCTTAAGTATGTAATAAGAGTAACAAGCGTGACGTAGGAGACCTGTAGTGTCTCGAGAATCTACAAGAGCTTGAGTATGAATAACCCAAGAGTGTGGGTGAGATAACGAGTATAAATAACCCGAGAGAAAGGGGTGAGTATACGAATGAGTAACCCGAGAGAACGGGTAAGTATAAGAATAAGTAACCCGAGAGAGAGGGTGAGGTATTGAATAAGTAAACAAGGCATAGTGAGGAATAACCCTCAATGCCTAAGAGTAACCAGTTACCACTAACAACATTGTTATGTTAGTTAGGAATCGTGTTCCGTGATTGGATGTAGATTCCTTGTGTGATATACATATATATTGTATTGCCATGATGCATGTTGTTTGATTAAAATGAACTCCATGTATATCCGACCCAAAGTAGTCGGCGTACCGCGGTTAGCACGCGGTATATGCGAATTTCATGCGCAGCGTAAGCTGACCCCCTAGGGGGAACGTTTTTAGTGTGCAGGTACTTGAAGCTGACCACCGTTCGAGAGAGTAGGACGGGGACTGCTATGAAGCATGGGTAGTTAGATAGTAATTACTAATGCATTTGAAAGAGGTGTAAGTCCGAGTATGTTATCGGCATCCGTATATTGTAGACTCGGTATAGTAAAGTAAGGAATTGAGTATTGTGCTGTATGAAGTACTCGGTTGTTCCAGTCCATCAGACCGTTACTGTATGTGAGTCAGGCCTGGTTAGCCACGAGGGTGGCTAACGGCGTTGTATCACCCTCTGTTGTATTAGAATTCCGCTGCGAGCTTAATGGTAAATTGTAACAGTTTAAGAGGTAATGATGAGATTAGCAGTTGGGGTGTTACAAAAATGGTATCAGAGCGAAGTATCGCTCTGATGACTGGAAATACCGAGCTTAGGAAATACCGAGTTAGGAATTAGAGACTTAGGGCTATGTGTTGAGTGGTAGCGTGAGAGATGCGCTAGTTAGGAACTTCTAGTGTGTTCTGGATACCTACAATACCAAACCCGCCCTCCACAACCCCCGTATTAAAAGTTCGGGAAAGAACGCCAAAAGACGGGAAACCCGATCTGGCACTTACAAACTATTTCAAAATGAACTAGAACCTGTCATGCAGTAGATCCCGAGAACCGGAAACCCCGGAGGCGGATCCCGTTGGAACGACACTAACCGCACTTAAAGGCGGGAGATCGAGAAATCCTAATCCAAGGAGACCGGAATCTGTGGCAGCTTGGGGCGACATGCTTAGCAGTCGCGAGAACCTAGCTAGCCGAGCAGCAGCAAGAAGGAAGTACTAACCACGCAGCAGGGCGGATTAATGAGAAGCAACCAAACCGAGACACATGTCTACGGACCGTCATAGTTAAATAATACTACCAACGGTATACCAACCAATTAGGAACCTAGATGAGAGTAGGTACACCCACCCTGCCACACCCAAGGAGGTTGCAATACTTAACTGATACAGCTTAGACAGCTACGAACATTACTACGGGATATACCCGAATAGGACTACAGAAGTAGTACCTAAATAAGTTAAACCTCGGTAACCACAGTAAAGACGTGGGAACGAGCAACGAGGTAAAGCATGGAATTAAAGTAATTAAGGAACTCCGAGAGTGGAGGAGCACCTAAATGAATGACAGTCATGTCAAGATGAATGAGAAGCAGCTCCAAGGAGCAGTTATCCAATTAAAGGATCAAGGAAGAGCCGACAAGGCTACCAAATACCATGTGAACAATGCCGTGACCGGTATGAGTTAACCCAAAAACCGCCTGTACCGCGCACTTGCCTCGGCAAGTGCAGTATAACGGACAGCTAAGAGGAACTTTGACACGCAATAAGTACTTAGCAGAGTACGTGGATGGCTAAGGAAGCCGACATAGCACCACAAACCCTAAGAATTCTGAAACAAAACCTTGAGAAGGGCTTAACGACCTAATCACTGTATAAAGAACATACCAGTCTGCAAGAAGTCAGACTTGGTAAGAAGCAACCGGCAAGGGAATGCCATGAAAATTTTATTTTCTAAACTCAAATTTTTCTTTAAAAACGCAAGTTTTCCAAAAACCCCCAAATTTTAAAACCAAACCAGAGAGCCATGGTAAATCATCATAGGACGATATAAGAAGAGTTGGCAACTGAATACTTCACTTAGGCGTGACCGACACTACAAGTGTACACAAATGAGACATGGAACGACCGCACTCCAGAGGAGCTTGCGGGCCTGACAGACCAATTATGAGTTAGTTGGGTAAGTGGTAACGTATCAATAAGATACTCCATGTATGTATACAAGTAGAGTACGGAACACGGGAAGTAGCCCACTCCATACTACGGACGAAAGAGCCAATTCAAACCGAGACAGTTGGACATCTCGAATGATCGAAGAACACAAAGAAGCCTACTAAGCTAAAGGAGTCAAGAATCCAGTAGGATGATGGAGCTAAGAACATAACGTTAAGAAGTGCGAGAAGCACAGAGTATTAAGTGTAGACATTGGATATGTGACAACTGGAAGAATACCCAGTATAAACAATACGGCGAATGCCTAAAATGAATATATCAATATTTGATGAATGGGATAGAATTCCCACTTTATACCTCACTGAAGAGAATAATGACCAGACCTAGTAGGTATTAGAAGGTACCAAGGATCTACCCAATAATGGGAGACATTACAACCCTAAACGGGATAGTCAAGGACATAGCCGCAAGGCGAAGTCACAACTGAACATAACCATGAGTACAAGCCAAATGTAATGGCATTACTCAGTAACACCCAGGAGCAATCCGAGAAGGGTGCCGGAGTCAACAGTAGTTGAACGAAATATCGTGTTGAGAACACAAGTGTTTAAGCAAACACTCGGGTAGAACCCGAAGGGATCCCACGGTACACGGGATACCCTAGATTGCCAGAGGGCATCAACAAATATCAAGTTGCTTAAAGGGCCTTCCATGTATGGAAGAGTGTTGAGACAACCTTATCGAAAAACCCAGTAATACCTCCAAACCATTTAATGGTATACGGAGAAGCAAAAACCTATATAAACAGCCCGCATGGAGCATGACTCGAGGCAAGGTGGCTTGTAAGCCGATAAAACCAACTACAATACGTAGATCCAAACGTTGTAAAACCTATGCATAGAGGCATAAGAGGAACAGTGGAGAATGAACCACTACCTTAGAGTGGGGATACCACTTGTTATTATGGGGCCTATGGAGCGGCATTTACGTGAATCCTCCAGAGAAAGGCTACCACCTAAGTATGTAACGTGAAACCGCTAGAGCGGTGTAGTCAAACTTGAGCATGTGTATAATGCCAATGAGTATATGAACTATAGTAGAGTGTAAAGAGGAACCTCGATTGTAGCAATTCGAGACCGAAGAGTAATCAGTTGAGTAGTAAACACTGTATGTGTGCAATGTGAACTGCAGAGTAAGCAGCGCGCAAGTGCGCAGAGGGATTTAAAGAATAGCGTATATTATTGAGCCAAATGAATGGCAAGCCATAGTGTAAATGGCGAGAACACATGAGCGGAAGCTAAAGTAGTAGCGGATGCCATATAAGCGAATGTTGTAACGAGTAGAACATGGTACGCAGCAAGCGACCGTTGAAAGAGTATAACTAGTTAATGATATGAAGCTGATGAGCAAATGTGGTAAAGGGGACATAATCATTCCTATCCCATGAGAGATTTACTGTCAAGGGTTTACGCTTCTGCACTCTGTATGACTGAGTGTTTTGGTATTGCACTTGTGCGGTAATGATCGAGTGGGAGAGCCAGGAATTGAGAAATGTCAACGAAGCCTGTTGAGTGAGAATTTAGAAAGATAACCGTGCGGCCGTTGGCCAAAGATGCACGAGGAACGTGAGCAGTAACCCACAGGGCCCAGGATCGATGAATGGTAAATGTAGAGTAGTATGAATGAAGAACTCTGGTACAGAACCAAGAAACAAACGTAATCCATGAGCCACTATTAAACGAGGAAGCACTACATGCTAAGTAGTAGCTTGACCTCAACCGACAATAAGTCGGGAAAAATATGTGAATAATCACAAAGGTATACAGTGTTATACGAAGTAGATTCCCAGAGAACTGGAGAGACAATCTAAAATTCATCGAATTCGCATACGGTAAGAGATACCAAGCGACGATTGAAATACATGGAGAATACCAAAGAGCAAATTAAGCTCTAGTTATCAGGTCACGCAGCAGAAGCTTGTGGACCGTGATTCAGGGTTAAATATACCTATGTCATAAACCCCTTGAAGCCTTAGAGGCTAAAACCGAACCCGGTTATGAGTTAATTAACCGTACTGAAGTTAAAACACTTCAGTGATAACATATGGTTGGTTACGCGGGCGTAACCCCTTTTAAGGGGGGTAGGGCGAGAAACCGCTTAGAGTATGTTTTACGTATTGGTGCGTAAACTACTATGTGCATAGCATAAAAAGAAATTGTTTTGATGATTGGAACTCATGTTACATAAACATGTCTACCCATTCATCGCGTAAGTATGAGTATTGTGCATGAGAGATGCGAGTAATGTGTATGTAATAAATATGAAAAGAGGAGTAGAGAAACTCCTAGGGAATGAGAATCCCTATAGTATATGTCTAGTGAGATTAGACATGAGTTATGATGAGTATGAATCGGCATGAAACCGATGTGTAACCTAAGAGGGAGTGAGTTCCCTAGGTGATTTTATTTGAGAATGATAGATGGAGTGAGTTCCATCCTTTGGAGTTGTATGTTATGTGTTTTAAATTGAGCAACAATTTTAGTAAATGAAGCCATAGGTATGGAATACCTAGGTAAAGTAGTGAAGCAATGAGAATGACAAATGACCTAAGTACTAGGAACTAGAGATTAATTGAAACGAATTGTTTCGTGAATATGACTAGAAAGAGTAAAAGATAGAAAACAAAAATGTTTGACTATCTGATTGTTTGAAACTGACGTGGGAGGTGGAACTTGATCTGCTAGCGATCAAGGGAAACCGAACACAAATTGGGGTGGAAGGATAGTTCAACACTGATGCTGATCACATCAGGGTTAGATGATTCCTGAAGCTCCCTATAGTGGTCACAAGTAATCACGCTAAGGAAGGATACAACTACCATAAACCGGATTTGGAGTTGTGTGATGCTTTAAAAAGAATTTTCAAACAGATTTTGAAAAAGAATTTTCTTCAAGTATGAAAATGGAAATGAAAACTGGTTTTGAAACCGCTATCACCCGCCGATGGCTGAGCCTTAAGTCTTGATGACCGGTAGAACGGTGGGCGTGTATTAGTTTTGAAACCATTGCACCGTACGTGCGGCGGTCCTAAGTGACCGGTTGGGGCGGTGTCAGTGTGTGATTTTTCCAAAGGCAGCGGGACGGGGAGAGTACCCTGAGATGTTCCTGTGTTGAGTGAGTCAACCAGAGTGCCTGAGGATATGTATATGTGTAACGTTTTGATCAGAACCGAAGGGACCGTGGGCCAGAGAGAGTAAGTGCCCAGTAGTCATGAAACGGCCGTGAACCAGAAAGAGTAAGTGTTCAACGTGACCGGTACCTGAGGGATCAGTAGTATATTACTCAACATGGATTCGAGGACTGTAGCGCCTTCTTGTCTTCGGACCGATTCCATTGAGAGAGAACAAAAAGTATTTTTGATTGCTATACATGCTGTGATATGTGTGAGGTATGTGTAGTATGAAATGAGACAGACTTGTGAAGTCTGTAAGGTTGTACATGTATTATAACCTTGGCATAGTACGCCCATGAGAGTAACCATTTAGATTCACCAACTTTGAGGACAAAGTTCCTAAGGGGGGTAGATTTTAATACCCCGGATCTAAAAATGGTGATTTAATTACTCTAATAAAATTATTAAGGGCCTAATAGTGCCTAGAGAGTATTGGTAAAAAGAATAAAACCAAAAGAAAAGAGAAAATGCGTTAAACGCGAAAAACGCTAAAATGCGCATTAAATTTAAATAAGAGATAAATGATCTCGTAAGGGTCCGAGATGGATTCCTAAGGCTTAGTTAGGCCTAATTAGTATACGGGAATGATTCCCGAAGAAAACGGATCCAAATAATGGATTAAAAATGCTAACGGAGTTTTAAGCACGTTTTTCGAGAAAACCCGAAAACGTGACTTTAAGTGGTCAAACGGACCCGTAAAAATTATAGTTGATTAAATAACTATAATTAAGTATTAATGGAAGTTTAATAACCATTAAAAATAAAGAAACGGCAAAATTCCGGAAAACGGACCCGGTAAATGAATAGTGTCGAAAACGAGAGACGAGACGCGTTTAATTCGAAAAGACGAAAAATGACCCGGGCTATTAATTAATGTGGGCCGGTTTTAATTAATAAGTATACACCCATTAATAGCTTGCTAGCTATTAAGTAATAACATGACAAATAAATAAATAAGTAAAGTAAATAGTATAAAGTAAAAAGTAAAATAAAAGAGCTCACCTTCTCACCTTTCTCTTCATTCACGATTCGCCCCAGCATTTTGAAACTCTTCTTCCTCCTCTGTAAATCGCGAGACCGAACAGCACCCAAACCCTCTCCTTGCATCACCATTAACTTGCTCATTCCTCCACCGAATCACACGAAATTGGTACCGTTGAACTCGTCTCGGTGAGAGCTTCGATCTCTACCCATCAAAGTTTCGATTCCTCCATTTTCATCTCCATGGACGTGGGAGCTTTTGGAGCTTGAAGAGTAGATTTCAACCCTCCTTCTCTTCCTGAGTGCCTTAAGGTATATATAAGTGAGTATTTATACCATTTCAAGCCTATTCTACCATTTGTGAGACTTTTTCCTCACGTTGGAAAACTCCTCTCATTTCAGCCGAGACCATATGTTTTTGTGGGGTGTTGGAAACCTCTCCAACTGATTGCCAATCCAACCATTTGGGTTCTTCAAGGTAAAACCTAGATTAAACTTTGAAAACTAGCACTTAATATATATATTAGGTTTGTGGAGGAAAAATAAATTGATTGTTGAATGTGTGATGGGCTGCGGTTGTAGTGGGCAATCCAAAGCCTTTGTGTGGTGTGGAAAACAAGAGGAGAAAGAGGGAACAAGATAAAGAGGAAGAAGAGGAGTGAAAACTGAAAGTGAAACAAGGTAAAGAGCTTACCTTGTATTGGTTTATCTTCTTGCAAAACAGATTTTGTAAGTGGTGAGAATGATCTTGTATTAGTGTAGTTGAGATACTACAATTTAAAGATGAGTGAAGCTGTTTTAAGGTTGCCTAAGTGAGAGAAATAAGCTTGAGTCTAAACTAATACATATGTGTGAACAAGTGGGATTTTTATGTGTTGTTTATGTTTAAACCAAACAGGGGAGAAGAGGTGTTTGTGAACATGTTAAGTGTGGTGAAAATGCTTAGTAAAGCAAGCAAGTGCTGTCAAATTTTACTTGGAAACCAAGGGTGATTAAGAGAGTGAAACCTAGGATAAACTAGGTATGTTTAGAAGATGAAAGTGAGTGATAAATCACTTGGAATTTGGAAGAAAAAGAGAAGGGTGCTTGGAGTAGAACTGGAGGGGGAAAATAATGTCATTTTGGTGCTAGGAATGACATTAGTAAGTGAGTTTTGAATGGTTTAAAGAAGAGACCCAAATCTGTTGCAAATCTGATAGAAAAGCAAGTGGAAAACTAGTTTCTAAGTGTAAATAACTTAAGAGAAATTAACTAGATTGGTGAGTGTACTTGATGCTTGGGTGGTTTAGGTGGGTAATTAGATGCTAAAACATGAGGGTTTTAGTTGGTGAAGATTGGTTAATCATTGGGTAAAGAGAGAACCTGTAACAGATGAAGAAACTGTAAATTTTGCAAAATCTGTAGCAGGGTCCGGGACTTAGGTCCAGGACCAAGTCCCGGACCACCCCTATTTTTACCCCCGAGAGTTGCCTGCTTGTTTGGTCCGGGTCCTAGCTCTATGCCCAAGTCCCGGACCATATATAGAATTTAGGCCGAGAATCAACAACCACATTGGTCCGGGACTTGGCCTAGGTACAAGGTCCCGGACCATGCAATATTTTTGGCCGAGAGTTAGCTTTGTGATTGGTCCGGGACTTAGGGTATGGACCAAGTCCCGGACCACCCCCAGAATTGCCCCGTGAGTGTTTTAAAGGTTGCTAATGATGGGGGTTTGAATGCTAATGATGTTATAAGATGTTAAGGCCTTGTTTGGTGACATGTGAAGGCCCTAAGGAGTGTAAGAAAGTGTTAGAAGAGAGTGAGAAATGAGAACTCAAATTAACAAGTGTAAAACCGAGATAACGGGATAAACGGGGTTAAGTACGGGAGTATTAGTTTTACATACCGTAATGCTTTGATGTTAATAAAACATTTGAATGTTATCAGTGGATCGTGTGTGAACCAAGCAAGGTGAGGTGACACGGTAAAAGTAAAATCCCGGTGAAAGGTATGATTTTCTCATGCCCCGTATGCTAACCGAGTTACTCTGATTTGTGTGTTTGTGTGCCGGCTTAATCAAGACTAAAGCATGAAAATAATCCCTTGTTTGGTTATGTATGTCTTGTTGTATGTTGAATGAACTAACATACTTGTATGCCGGTGTGGTCTAACATAGTGTAAAGACCGACTCATAGTGAGTAACGTTCGGCTAGAGATCCGTAGAACGGATCGATGCGTATGATAACAAAAACATGCAAACACACACAAGCTATCGATTAAAGTATAACGATAACGCAAACATATGAACTCCCTAGAACGTGAGGAGATGTACGGGTTGAGTAAATACCCGATAACGGTTAGTAAACCTTATTGAAACAATCCACGGAATAAATATGAGTGGAGGGATAAACGAACCTCCATCGAGAGGATCGAAGTTAGTCCAAATAATGTAAACACATAAGAAAGGTAAAAGAGACCTAAGGGACTATGTGACTCCCTTGAGATACAGTCGACCTCTTATATGAGGAATTTTACCCGGTATAAGATAATATCCTAATGTATAATCATATGATTGTGAGGGTAACCCTTAAACCTAAGATTACCCGAATTTAAGTAAAGTTCCCAAAGTCATTAGAAACATCGAGAATGATGCTTCTAGACTAATATACATGATATTATTATAACTCCGAGAGAGGAGTGTACGGGAACGAGAGTAGTCCGAGAGTAGTCGGACCTAAGTAAAAGAGATAGGAACTAAGAGAGAGTTCCGTGAGCTAGTTGAACCTTCCCACCATGCTAGACCCAGAGTAGGGTCGAAACCGGGGAAGTAATACTATGCTAGAGAGCCATGAGTTTTGGCTTAAGTATGTAATAAGAGTAACAAGCGTGACGTAGGAGACCTGTAGTGTCTCGAGAATCTACAAGAGCTTGAGTATGAATAACCCAAGAGTGTGGGTGAGATAACGAGTATAAATAACCCGAGAGAAAGGGGTGAGTATACGAATGAGTAACCCGAGAGAACGGGTAAGTATAAGAATAAGTAACCCGAGAGAGAGGGTGAGGTATTGAATAAGTAAACAAGGCATAGTGAGGAATAACCCTCAATGCCTAAGAGTAACCAGTTACCACTAACAACATTGTTATGTTAGTTAGGAATCGTGTTCCGTGATTGGATGTAGATTCCTTGTGTGATATACATATATATTGTATTGCCATGATGCATGTTGTTTGATTAAAATGAACTCCATGTATATCCGACCCAAAGTAGTCGGCGTACCGCGGTTAGCACGCGGTATATGCGAATTTCATGCGCAGCGTAAGCTGACCCCCTAGGGGGAACGTTTTTAGTGTGCAGGTACTTGAAGCTGACCACCGTTCGAGAGAGTAGGACGGGGACTGCTATGAAGCATGGGTAGTTAGATAGTAATTACTAATGCATTTGAAAGAGGTGTAAGTCCGAGTATGTTATCGGCATCCGTATATTGTAGACTCGGTATAGTAAAGTAAGGAATTGAGTATTGTGCTGTATGAAGTACTCGGTTGTTCCAGTCCATCAGACCGTTACTGTATGTGAGTCAGGCCTGGTTAGCCACGAGGGTGGCTAACGGCGTTGTATCACCCTCTGTTGTATTAGAATTCCGCTGCGAGCTTAATGGTAAATTGTAACAGTTTAAGAGGTAATGATGAGATTAGCAGTTGGGGTGTTACACACACTTAATTAGCTAGAATAAGAAAAGAGCAAAAAGCAAATAAATTGAAAAAGTACAAAAAGTAAAAGGTACCCTCTTTCCTCTCATTTCCCTCTTCTCTATCCTATTCTTTCTTCTTCCACTGAGAGCTCCCTCCTTCCCTCCCCATCCTGGCGATTTTGAGCTTCCTCAAGAGCTCCCATGGCTTCCTCACCTTCTCCTCTTGCACAAGCTTCATTAAAGCTTCAAATGCAAAAATAAACACATATTCTTGCTCCCCTTACCAAGAGCTTCATTTCTATCTTTTCAAAGTCTTAAATGGAGGAAGTTGACCTCCATGGGCGTTAGACATTTGAAGAGAAAACTACATGTTCTTGGAGCTAGACACCTCCTCTTTCATTTAAGATAAACGATTCAAGAAAAACTCATGTGCCGATTTTGAGCTTCTCATGAGTCTTGTTCTTCCCTTGTTTGAGCTTTGATTCAAGCCCCAAAAATGGTGGTTGGAAGCTCTCTTTGATTCGTGAGCAAAAACCCCTATAGGGTTTCAAAGGTAAAGCCCTTAATCTTGTGCTTTAGGCACCTTATTTGCATTGTGGATTAATTAATAAGCCTAAGAGTATTAATTAGTGCTTATTGTATTCCCATTAGAACGTCGGTCTAGTGATGTGGCAATGGTAATGCCCCTTGACCAAAAATGGAGGAGAAAGGAGAAGAGGAGAACAAAAGTGAAAAAGAAACCCTTGAAAGCTTAAGGTAAGAAATCTACCTAGAAGTTATCTTAATGCTTTAAGAACTTGGGAAGGGTAATTTAAGAATGAATCAAAATTGTGTTGGAACATGTATTTGATTGTGGGAGAAGGAAATTGTGATTATGTTAGTGTAATGAGAACTTGTGGTGTGATTTAAGGGCCTAAGAGCCAAGCATTTAAGTTAATGCACAATATTGTGATTGATGAGATTTTGATGAGTGTTGTGTGCTGGTAGGATCCTTTATGGATGTAGCTAGTTGAATTGATAAGGAAGGGAGAATTGATGAATTTGGGAGTATTAGAATTGTAGGTGAACTATGGCAAAATTTCCGTAGAAATTAAGTGGTTTAGGTGACTTTATGAGATTGAAGAGCTTAAGGTTGACTAGGAGTGGAAAGGAATTGATTTGGGATTTATTAATCACATTGGAATGGTAGTTGGAGAATGAAGGTTTAAGTGTGCAAAATATGTGGCAAGAATGTTGTTAATGGTGTCTTGGAATACTAGAATCAAACTAGGTTGTATAACCTTGAAGGAAATGGTTGGGCTTTGGAATTAGAAATGAATATGCCTAGGAGTATTTGGAATAGTCAATAGGTGAATTGGTGATGGTAGGTAGAAGTGTAACCTGTCAAGAGGAAGTTTGGAAAATGCACTAGTGTGCATAAGTGCAGAAATGAGATTTTAAATTGGTAGAATTAAGTAAGAATTGAGTGATAAGTTTGATCCATGATTAAAGAGGTTTTGAGCATGATTAAGGTGCTAAAATATGTTGGATTACATGTGGAATGATTAGGAAGAGATTGGGTATGAAATAGGGGTTGAAAGGAGTTCAAAAACTGTCAAATTTAACAGTTCCAGGGTTGGTCCAGGTTTGTAAATCGGTACACAAATCCGGACCACCTCAAAAACATGCCAGAATGTCATTCCAGTGTTTGGTCCGGTTTTACTTCCCCGGACACAAACCCGGACCACATGAAAAAATAGGCAGAATGTAATGCGATGAGTTGGTCAGGGTTTAAAAACCAGGACACAAACCTGGACCAACATAAAAATGCACCTGAAAGTAGTTTTAAGCCTCTAAATGATGGGGAATTGATTGGTATTGGTTTTAGATGATGTTTAGGACTTGTTTGGTGACATGTAAATGTCCTTAGAAGGATGAACAAGTTTGAGAAGTGAATGAGGAAGTTGAGAACTTAAGTACACTCGAGAAAAACTAAGGATAACGGGACAACAGGGTAAGTACGGGAGTTGTAGTTATTACAAACCCTAATGCCTCCATGTTAATAGAAACATTTGGAATGTTATTAGTGGATCAAGTGTGAACCAAGCAATGTGAGGTGACATGGTAGAGTGAATCCATGGTGAAAGGTATGATTTTCTCATGCCCTGTATGCTACCGGGATTACACTGATTTGTGTGTTGTTTGCTTGTGTGCCGACCTAATCAAGATAAAAGCATGAAAATGTTCTATTGCTTGATTGTATATCTTGATGCATGCTGTGTGTACTAACCTGAAATACCCCAAACCTTGATATGTGGTTTAAATATCAAACTATGGTATGTAAAGGCTAAAAAGTGCCTTAGAAACATCAGTGAACAATTTAAACCATAGTAAAATGCAATAAAGCACTAAGACACAGTTTGAGCAAAAACATGCTCTAAGCTATGAGTGAACTTGGTTAGGACCCAAAGATTCTACCAAGACTTAATAATATTCAAGTATGATTTAATAAGGCTAATTAAGTCCTTAGGAAACTTTGGTAGACAATGAAACCAAACAAAACACAAGAAAATACCTTAAAGTCAATAAGAGCAAAATGTGCTCTAAGCTTGGGATAAATTTGTATAAGACCTAATGGTCATACCTATACCTTATTTATATGTTAATGATCATATTAAATCAATTACTAAAGAAAACCAAGCTTGAAAACAAGTTAAAACACAAAATGTGCTTTAAGGAGTCTTAAAGCACGTTTTTGAAAAATTGTCTTGTAAATGAGTTTTGAATGGCTAAATGCCCATCATTACTCTTTAATTAACGTGTGTACTATATAGTATCACATTTGGAAGTCTATATCAATGGGAAATCAAAAATTTCACTTCTATGTGCTTTGTTTTTGTGAATAGTGATTTTTAAGCTAGTTTGTAACATATGTTATCATAAGTAATTAAATTGACAAATAAAGACTAAAGTACCCTTCTAACTAAATGGGGGCCGGTTTTTCAAGGTGTGAGTCACCAACTTGTAAAAGAAATCAAATAAGTAAAGTAAAGCTTAAAGTAAAGTACTATTTTGCTTATACATAAATATCTTAACAAAAGCAAACTTACCTCCTCATTCTCTTATTTCCTTTCATTTCCCACGGTAGCCATCTTCTTCCTCCCCTCCATTTACGATTTTCTACAGCTCCATCTCTTCTCCATCTTCATTTCTTGCCAAATCCAACTCCATGCTCCAAATCAAATTCTAAGACTATATTTGTCTTAGTTAGACCAAGCTCTACACTTCTATCTTTTCAAATCTTCAAGAGCTCAATTTTGGTGCCATGGAGATTCACCATTGAAGGAGCTTGAGCTCACCTTTCTACATATTATTACTCTCCTTTGCTTCTAGGTAAGGAATCTCAAAGAAAAATCAAGTTTCCTTCATGTTTTTGCCTTGACCGAAATTGCACATTAATGGTGCTCTTGGTGTGACTTTGTTCTAGCTTCATTCCAACCTTTCATGGACTAGGTGGAGTCCTCTCTTCATAGATATTCAAACTCTCTTCAAAGATCAAGGTAAAACAACTACGTACATTAATGTTTTTGAAACAATGTAAACCTAGGGTTTACAATGAGTTTAAGCTTGAAGCTTGCATACTCATTTCATTGCTTGTATATTGTTTAGTAATGGACAAGGAATCAAATACCTTACCGGCTTTATAAGGAAACAAGAAAGAAGTTTGAGTGGAAAAGAGGTAAATATACTAACCTAATGTGGTATAATGCCTTAGGACAAGTGAGCTTATATTGCTTGTTAAAATGATCTAAGGAGCCAAAGGTGAATGACCTAGTGAAATGCTCACAAGGAGTTTATTAAGGGCATATGTATTGTTGGGTGTATTTGCAGGTCAAAGGCATTGTTTATGTGGGAAATTCAGTGTTTAAGGTTTATGCAATTTAAGGGCCTAAGAGCCATGCATTTAAGGGCCTAAGTGCCAAACAATTTAAATTGTGCACTATATTGTGATGTAGTGTAAATTTGGTGAAGTCTTGTGTGTGATGGTGTTCTTGATGGATTTAGGTGTTCTTGAATGAAATAAGGTAAAAACCTAAGTGTTTGGATGTGAGAATATACAAGAGAAGCTATGGCAAAATTTGGAAAATGTGTAAGAAGTTCTAATTGTTTTAGGTAAGTTTTGGTGAACTAGGAAGTGTTAAAGGTGAACAAATGTTTTACTTGGGAAGAAAACATGTATTAAGGTGATTTAGAGTGATGCAAGGATTTAGGTGTTATCTTGGAAGTTCTAGGAATTCAATGTGTGTTTTGAGAATGTATTTAAGTCTTGGAGAGGTTTGTTTAAGGTTTAGGTAATGTTGATATCCAAGGAATAAGTGATGTTTAGGTAAGATGTGAAGAAGAGGGTTTAGTTAGTAAGAAAAAGTTTGAGAGATGATGTTAAGGTGTAGAGGAAACACTTGGTATAGTGGTCATTATTGGTGAAATACCACTTAGGAATCTTAAGGAGGAAACACTCCAAGTGCTAAGAATTTTGTAAGGAATTTGTGAATGATAAGAAGGTTATGGTGTGTGATTTAGAGAGTTTAGTACATGGCTAAAGGTGTGTTTGAAGTGCCCAAATGAGGTTAGGGTGTACTAGGATATATGGGGTGAAGTTTGGAGTTGAATGAGATAAGGAAAACAAGGGTCTGGGGCAGACCGAACTTGCGACCGAACTTGCAAGTTCGGTCGAGCCTAGTTTACCCTGCGAGAATTGGCTTCTGGAATGGACCGACCTTGGGGACCGGACTTTCAAGGTCGGTCGGGCTTGTATTTTGTGTACGGATTAAGTTTCTGGAACCGACCGAACATGCGACCGAACTTACAAGGTCGGTCGGAGTAGAAATTTTGACGGTAAAGTGTTCTGGAATGGACCGACCTTGTGCAAGGTCGGTCGGTAAGTTCGGTCGGACCAAAAATGGTTTAAGGTTATGAAATGATATGTAATGATGGGGATTGATTAGTAATGATGTATAAAGTTGTTAAGGACATGTTAGGTGAGTTTTAATGACAATTAAGTGGGTGAAAAGTTGTATTGAAATGTAAAAGTAAAACAAGTTAAAAAGTGAAGTTATGTAACTAAGTTAACGGGGAAAAAGTTATAAGCATTAGACATTAAGTAATCGTGCTACCCCGATGTTAATAAAAGTACATGTAATGTTATCAGTTGTTCGAGAATTGCTCGAGGAACATAAGTGGACGTGGTAAAGTGGACTCCGGTGACAGGTATGGTTTTCTTGCAACCTGTGTCCTACCGGATTACACCGGCTTGTATGCCAACGTGTTTTTCTGTATGTTTGCCACGTTATAAGATAAATCATGAAACGAGTTTACAGTCGTTATTGTTATTGTATGTTTACGTGCCGATACCGGTAACCTCGAATGCGCTTGAGGGGCTAGTTAACCATTATTAGGTAAACGTAGGAGAACGGTATCCGGTGATAACGTTTCCGACCTAAGGAACGTTCTAACCACGGCTATGCGTGAGTTAGTTATGTAATGTTTGTGTGTGATGTTGGTGTGTGAATGTATGACTCTCCCTTCCCTTGTGTGTGTCTAACAAGACTTAACCCAATGTTGTGATTGTTTAACTAAGTTCAATGATGAACTTCTGACGAGTGCTAACGGGGGGAGTGAGGAGTCCGGTCTGTTCCGGCCACGCGTGTGAGTATGGGGGTCGTTGTCATAGCAGGTTCGATCTTCTCCGTATGTTATGGTTGTTTTTCCAAATTGGTTTCCAACCTTCCCTTTAGCTTAACCAAGGCTATTACTGACTCACGTCGGGCCACAGGGGCATACTATGTTATGTTTGTATGGTGTGCTTGGATCACTATATCCGAGACACCTTGTGCTAAGTTATCCGTTCATTTAACGAGACGGTAACGAGTTATGTAACGAGCTTATCATGAGACTGGCAACATTCTATAGGCTCACCAGTGTATAAACAATGTTTGGGTCGGTTCCTAAGAGAACCATTCCCGTTATGTTATGTGATGTTGTTGTAATGCAATTTCTATTGCGATGTTATTATTGTGCACGTTGAAACGGGAAAGTGTTGTTACGTGTTGTTATGGGATGCATGTTATATGTTGTAAAATGTGGAGTACGTGGATCATGGATATGAATCCCAGTTTATGATAAGAGGCGTTAAGGATAACCCGAATAACGGGTAAGTGTCGTCTATTAAGGAAGTAGCTCCATTAGAAGAGGAACACTCTAGGGATAATGAATACCATGAGTGACTTATCAAGTAAGGGTGCATTATCCGTTTGTTGAGCCCATTGAGGCGAAATGATTATGTGTTGTGTGTTTACAGTTGCATGCATGATTTAGAAATAATCAATAGCATGCTAAGTCGACAATTAGTTGTGCGTGGCCCGGTAGCATGTGGGCTGCGGGATTACCATACCAGCAAAGGTGCTGAGCCCCTTGGGGGCCACCCTTTCTCTTCTTTTCCTATTTCAGGTACAAGGAGCTGGAAGCCGTTCGAGAGTAGGACGGGGTAGTCGTTAATCATGGGTAATCATTTAAGTGTATATATGCAGTAGGTGTAGTAAGACCGAAATTGTTATCGGCATCAGTTTATAAATACTCGGTATAGTTGAAAGGTGTGTGTTGTTGTTGTTAATGGAAAGGGATAGTAATGTGTAGTCGCTCGGGAATTTAGCCCATCAGACCGGTACAATGTATATGTATTAGCCTTGTTAGCCACGTGGGTGGTTAACGGCGTGTAACACCAACGAGTTAAGTTATTTGTTGAGGTGTGTATTCCGCTGCAGATGGTTGTTATGTGTTTGTTGTTGGATGGGGTGTTACAAAAAGTGGTATCAGAGCGAAGTATCGCTCTGATGACTGAGTTACCGAGCTTAGGAAGTACCGAGTTAGGATTTTAGTGCTTTGGGTTAAGGGTTGAGTGATAGCGTGAGAGATACGCTAGTTAGGTATTACCAGTGTATACAGGAAACCTACAATATCCATCCTGCCCTCCACAATCCCTGTTATATAACTTGGGGAAACAACGCCAGAGAGATGAAAGTCCACTCTGACTCGGGAATACCCGATCTGGCTGTTATTAAATACCTTTAAAGTACGGAGAACCTGTCATACGGTAGATCCCGAAAACTGGGAATCCCGGAGACGGTCTCCATCTGAACAATGTTAACCGCATTAAATAGCGAAGGATGAAGAATCTTGTGTATAGAAGAATAGAATTTCCGGCAACCTGGGTCGACATGCCGAGCAGTCGAGAACAACCAGCTTGCAACGCACCAACCGTGCAACAGGCAAGAAATGGATTAATGAAACCCGAGACGAGTGTCTACGGAACCACAGTTGCCAGATAATACGCCAATGGTATATCAACCGATAAGGAACTACAACGTAGTGCCCAAACAAAAGGCAAGTCTCAGTGACCACGACAAGTGCGTGGAACGGGCTACGAAGAGGATGCAGTACTAAGTAAGTAAAAAGGGGTCTCCCAGAATGGGAAACACCCTAGTTGATGATCGTCATGTGAGGACAGTGAGAAGTCACCTAGAAGAGTTATTATCAAGGCAGTAAGATCAGTGAGGGCCAACAAGGCCACTGATGACAGTATGGGTAAAAACAATACCACAACTGGTATGTGTTAAACCGATAGCCAGTTAGCATGGCGCACTTGCCATAGCAAGTGCTGCTATAACAGGGCTGTTCGGGAAATTTATAACCACTACAAAGTACTTGGTAAAGTACCATAAAGTTAAATGTGATCGTCATAACAGTGGAAGGGCCTATTAGCCTAACCTCTGTAATTGTAAGTACACCAGTCAGCAAGAAGCTAGACTTGGTTAAGGTAAGAAGATGTTGTGAAACCATGAAAATTTTCTTTCAAACCCAGATTTATTCAAACTCTTTCTTTTCAAAACCAAAATTTTCTTTCAAACCAATGCTTCTTTCTACCTTCTTTTAAGAACCTAACCAGTAAAAACCAAGGACAGTTGACAAGGATACAACAGTGGATAAACTTTCCTTCGATTAAGTTCGGGAAGCACGGGACGTATATTGTCATAGGACAATATAAGGGAGTTAACAACAGAATACTTCACCTAGGCGTGTGACGGACACTACGAGTGTACTAACTGAAATGTGGGACGACCACACTCCGATAGGAGCTTGTGGGCCTGACAGACCTACTTATGGGTTAGTTGGGTAAGTAGTAATGTATCAGTAGGGTACCCACAATGTATACAAGTAGAGTCCGGAACACGGGAAGTAGTCGACTCCATACTACGGTCAGCAGTAAAAGTCAAACAAGAGCTAAGGATTACCATGAATGGTTAAAGTTAAGGAACAAGTCAAGTTAACGAGACTAAAGGAAGTAGTGAATCCCTTTCAACGATATGTTTAAGAGTCGGGAGGTGTGAAGTGCACTAACTGTTATGTAAAGACATCACACATGTCTTAAAAATTCCGAGGGATAAACATGTTAGCTGGAACGGTGACCCAGCCTGTGCATGGGAAGGCAGATGCCTGATGTGGACACATTAATGTGCAATGAACGGGATGAAACTCCCAGAATGAGTACCTACACTATCAGGAAATGTTGATCTTCACAAAAGAGGATAATAAGCCAGCTAAGAACGCAAACGGCGTCGCTAACTGAATATACCAATAAGTGTGAACTAGATGTAAAGGCATAACTTAACAACACCCAGGAGCAATCCTTGAAGGGTGTTCGCATCAACAATTGTTGAACGAAATGCATGACAGAAACACAAGGGTTGAAACTAACACCCAGTTTAGACATAAGTTGTCAGGAGACGGACTGACAAACTTAAGGGGCATCCCATGAAAGGAGACGGAATGCAACGACCTTGTCATGGAGCTCAATATAATATCCAAACCATGTAATGTTGTACAAGGAGTACATGTATGTGGACAGCCTACAATGAGCGCAGCTCAGGGCAGTAAGGCTTATAAGCCACAAAGAAAATGTGTTATGTAAATTAGATTGATTGCAGAAGTTTATGTTATACAAGTAATAGAGCGGAGAACGAACCACTGCATTAAGAGTGGGGATACCTCTCGATATTGTGAGACCGCAGGAGCGGTAGTTATGTTAATCAAGTTCAAGAAATATGTTAAGGATGGACGATGTTATTATTGAAAGAGAGCAATTAGCTTAGTAGTATGTGTGTATAAAGTGAAGCACCGAGCTAAGTAACGCCGGTTTGTGACTCGAGTGAGCAACGCTCAAGGAACATTCGGTAGTCATCCAAATGAATGACGAACCATAATGTGAATAATGTAAGTAACGTGTGGAAATAAATGTGACAGTAAATACCATGCAAGTTAGTGTTATGTTATACAATAAGCACGGCGCGCAGTAAGCGACCGTTGTATAAGTATTGTTGAATGACAATGTGGCAGATAAGACCAGTTATGAGTTAAACTTAGTAGAGATGCAAGATAAGCGATGTTAAACAGAATGGGCAATAAGCCAGTGGTATGTACTGTGTGATGAGGAACTCAGTGTGAATTCCATGGCGAATCGCATAAGGGATTTACTGTCAAGAGTTTACGCCTCTGCACTCTGTATGACTGAATGTTTTGGTATTGCATTTACGCAGTAATGATCAAGTGGGATAGCTAGGAATCAGGAACATGTTAATTATGGAGGAATAATGTTATAATGGCCGATGCATAGGAAATGCAAGGCCGCACCAATAAAAGAGTACTGTACAAAACCAAATGTGGAGACATGATTAACAGTAAGTGACTACAGTAGCACTAACTGCCAAATAGCGGTATGGAATATACCCCAAATGTTGTAAATAACTGAGAGAGCACTACACACTAGGTAGTAGCTCAATCTCAACCGACAGTAAGTCGGAAGGAAACAAGTCAATCATTGTGAAATATGTAACAGTATATACAGTCAATTATTATGGAAGTGGATAGAAAGTTTATAACTCACCGAATTCGCCAACGGTAAGAGATACCACGCATCGGTTGAGAAACCATTGTTACCGAGATGAAGGTGACAATTGGGGACGTACAATACAGTAAGCATAACAAAAAGGGGCAATTAAGCTCTACAGTTACTAGAGTTTCGCAGCAGAAACTAGTGAGCCAGTGATTCAAGTGTTGAATGTACATGGTGAACATGAGTGAATGGCTAATTATTAAAGCCCAGAAGCCTCACAGGCCAGAACCGAAACCGGTTATGAGTTAAAGCAAACTCCAATGAGAATTTTTGATTTAGGGACTAAACCGCCAATATGGTTAAGATCCTCTAATCAGAATCCATTGTGTAATAGACCGCGTGGAAGTTAAAACACTTCACGACGGTAGAACATTTGAAGCCAATGTTTAGTGATTGATTACGTGGGTGTAATCCCTTTTAAGGGGGGTAGAGCGCAAAGCCACTTAGTGAGTATTACCGTACAAGTGTACGTGATTTATGTTGTGCATAGCACAAAATAATTTGTTTTGATGATTGGTGTGTGTGTTATGTAAATATACGCATTCATTCATGGTTTAATTGTGGTAATTGCGCACAGAAGATGCGAATACAATTGTGATAAGTGTGTTGATTTATTAATAGTAGTGTGTGATAGTACAAGTGTGGGGAGTAGAGAAACTCCCGGGGAACAAACCCCGACAGTGTATAAATGTGAAACTGGGTGTGGTATTTTGATAAAATATATGTATATATATATATACTATATAGTGATTCATGAAAGGGTATGAGATCGATATAAAACCTAATGAGGATAAGATTCCCTAGGTAACAAGATTAAAGCGAATAGGAGAATACTGATAGACGAAAATCTATCCCTTGGAGATGTTATGATCATGACTAGAATGATTTAAAAGATAGAAAATTGGAAATGAGTGATTTATTTGATGCTTGAAAATGAAGTGGGAGGTGGAACTTGATTTGCATGTGATCAAGGGAAGCCGAACACAAATTGGAGTGGAAGGATAGTTCAACACTAATGCTGATCACATCAGGGTTGGATGATTCTAAAGCTCCCTATAAGTGGTCACAAATAACCACGCTAAGAAAAGAAGCAAAGAGCATAAGTTGGACTTGAAGTTGTGTGTGTTTTCAAAAAGGATTTTGAATTGGTATTTATAAACGTCGATAGGTATTTTACATAGTTAAAGTTCTCTAATTAACCTCATAAGGAAATTTTAAATTTAAGTGATTGTTTTGATCTCCCAAAGGCACGGGGACGGAAGGTGTCCATCGTGACCGGGTTCTGCGGGATCACAGTGTATATCAAAGATATTTTTGATTGTTATACATTCTATGACATGTTGTGTGGTATGTGTAATAAATGTTATTTTGACTTTGATCTCCTAAAGTGTATGCTATTAAGACCTATGAGTCTAAATGTGTTGTGTTACATAGACCTATGTGTCTAAATGTTATTCTGTTACCCAAGACCAGAGAGTCTAAGGGTTGTTATGTATGTGTAAATGTTGTTAAGATACCCGGACCATTGAGTCCGAGGTTATCATGTGAGTATGTTATGTTATGTATGGATGTGAATATGTTACCCGGACCATTAAGTCCGAGGTTATGATGTAAAGTGTGTTTGGTTATGGAAGTTTTATGGCTATAAGTAATCCCCGTATTCTAATCTAATGATGTGTGGGAAATGTGAACTTCGAGGACGAAGTTCTTTTCAAGGGGGGTAGATTGAAATACCCCAAACCTTGATATGTGGTTTAAATATCAAACTATGGTATGTAAAGGCTAAAAAGTGCCTTAGAAACATCAGTGAACAATTTAAACCATAGTAAAATGCAATAAAGCACTAAGACACAGTTTGAGCAAAAACATGCTCTAAGCTATGAGCGAACTTGGTTAGGACCCAAAGAGTCTACCAAGACTTAATAATATTCAAGTATGATTTAATAAGGCTAATTAAGTCCTTAGGAAACCTTGGTAGACAATGAAACCAAACAAAACACAAGAAAATACCTTAAAGTCAATAAGAGCAAAATGTGCTCTAAGCTTGGGATAAATTTGTATAAGACCTAATGGTCATACCTATACCTTATTTATATGTTAATGACATATTAAATCAATTACTAAAGAAAACCAAGCTTGAAAACAAGTTAAAACACAAAATGTGCTTTAAGGAGTCTTAAAGCACGTTTTTGAAAAATTGTCTTGTAAATGAGTTTTGAATGGCTAAATGTCCATCATTACTCTTTAATTAACATGTGTACTATATAGTATCACATTTGGAAGTCTATATCAATGGGAAATCAAAAATTTCACTTCTATGTGCCTTGTTTTTGTGAATAGTGATTTTTATAAGCTAGTTTGTAACATATGTTATCATAAGTAATTAAATTGACAAATAAAGACTAAAGTACCCTTCTAACTAAATGGGGGCCGGTTTTTCAAGGTGTGAGTCACCAACTTGTAAAATAAATCAAATAAGTAAAGTAAAGCTTAAAGTAAAGTACTATTTTTGCTTTATACATAAATATCTTAACAAAAGCAAACTTACCTCCTCATTCTCTTATTTCCTTTCATTTCCCACGGTAGCCATCTTCTTCCTCCCCTCCATTTACGATTTGCTACAGCTCCATCTCTTCTCCATCTTCATTTCTTGCCAAATCCAACTCCATGCTCCAAATCAAATTCTAAGACTATATTTGTCTTAGTTAGACCAAGCTCTACACTTCTATCTTTTCAAATCTTCAAGAGCTCAATTTTGGTGCCATGGAGATTCACCATTGAAGGAGCTTGAGCTCACCTTTCTACATATTATTACTCTCTTTGCTTCTAGGTAAGGAATCTCAAAGAAAAATCAAGTTTCCTTCATGTTTTTGCCTTGACCGAAATTGCACATTAATGGTGCTCTTGGTGTGACTTTGTTCTAGCTTCATTCCAACCTTTCATGGACTAGGTGGAGTCCTCTCTTCATAGATATTCAAACTCTCTTCAAAGATCAAGGTAAAACAACTACATTAATGTTTTTGAAACAATGTAAACCTAGGGTTTACAATGAGTTTAAGCTTGAAGCTTGCATACTCATTTCATTGCTTGTATATTGTTTAGTAGTGGACAAGGAATCAAATACCTTACCGGCTTTATAAGGAAACAAGAAAGAAGTTTGAGTGGAAAAGAGGTAAATATACTAACCTAATGTGGTATAATGCCTTAGGAGAAGTGAGCTTATATTGCTTGTTAAAATGATCTAAGGAGCCAAAGGTTAATGACCTAGTGAAATGCTCACAAGGAGTTTATTAAGGGCATATGTATTGTTGGGTGTATTTGCAGGTCAAAGGCATTGTTTATGTGGGAAATTCAGTGTTTAAGGTTTATGCAATTTAAGGGCCTAAGAGCCATGCATTTAAGGGCCTAAGTGCCAAACAATTTAAATTGTGCACTATATTGTGATGTGGTGTAAATTTGGTGAAGTCTTGTGTGTGATGGTGTTCTTGATGGATTTAGGTGTTCTTGAATGAAATAAGGTAAAAACCTAAGTGTTTGGGTGTGAGAATATACAAGAGAAGCTATGGCAAAATTTGGAAAATGTGTAAGAAGTTCTAAGTGTTTTAGGTAAGTTTTGGTGAACTAGGAAGTGTTAAAGGTGAACAAATGTTTTACTTGGGAAGAAAACATGTATTAAGGTGATTTAGAGTGATGCAAGGATTTAGGTGTTATCTTGGAAGTTCTAGGAATTCAATGTGTGTTTTGAGAATGCATTTAAGTCTTAGAGAGGTTTGCTTAAGGTTTAGGTAATGTTGATATCCAAGGAATAAGTGATGTTTAGGTAAGATGTGAAGAAGAGGGTTTAGTTAGTAAGAAAAGAAGTTTGAGAGATGATGTTAAGGTGTAGAGGAAACACCTTGGTATAGTGGTCATTATTGGTGAAATACCACTTAGGAATCTTAAGGAGGAAACACTCCAAGTGCTAAGAATTTTGTAAGGAATTTGTGAATGATAAGATGGTTTTGGTGTGTGATTAAGAGAGTTTAGTACATGGCTAAAGGTGTGTTTGAAGTGCCCAAATGAGGTTAGGGTGTACTAGGATATATGGGGTGAAGTTTGGAGTTGAATGAGAAAAGGAAAACAAGGGTCTGGGGCAGACCGAACTTGCGACCGAACTTGCAAGTTCGGTCGAGCCCAGTTTACCCTGCGAGAATTGGCTTCTGGAATGGACCGACCTTGGGGACCGGACTTGCAAGGTCGGTCGGGCTTGTATTTTGTGTACGGATTAAGTTTCTGGAACCGACCGAACATGTGACCGAACTTACAAGGTCGGTCGGAGTAGAAATTTTGACGGTAAAGTGTTCTGGAATGGACCGACCTTGTGCAAGGTCGGTTGGTAAGTTCGGTCGGACCAAAAACATGGTTTAAGGTTATGAAATGATATGTAATGATGGGGATTGATTAGTAATGATGTTATAAAGTTGTTAAGGACATGTTAGGTGAGTTTTAATGACAATTAAGTGGGTGAAAAGTTGTATTGAAATGTAAAAGTAAAACAAGTTAAAAAGTGAAGTTATGTAACTAAGTTAACGGGGAAAAAGTTATAAGCATTAGACATTAAGTAATCGTGCTACCCCGATGTTAATAAAAGTACATGTAATGTTATCAGTTGTTCGAGAGTTGCTCGAGGAACATAAGTGGACGTGGTAAAGTGGACTCCAGTGACAGGTATGGTTTTCTTGTAACCTGTGTCCTACCGGATTACACCGGCTTGTATGCCAACGTGTTTTTCTGTATGTTTGCCACGTTATAAGATAAATCATGAAACGGGTTTACAGTCGTTATTGTTATTGTATGTTTACGTGCCGATACCGGTAACCTCGAATGCGCTTGAAGGGCTAGTTAACCACTATTAGGTAAACGTAGGAGAACGGTATCCGGTGATAACGTTTCCGACCTAAGGAACGTTCTAACCACGGCTATGCGTGAGTTAGTTATGTAATGTTTGTGTGTGATGTTGGTGTGTGAATGTATGACTCTCCCTTCCCTTGTGTGTGTCTAACAAGACTTAACCCAATGTTGTGATTGTTTAACTAAGTTCAATGATGAACTTCTGACGAGTGCTAACGGGGGGAGTGAGGAGTCCGGTCTGTTCCGGCCACGCGTATGAGTATGGGGGTCGTTGTCATAGTAGGTTTGATCCTCTCCGTATGTTATGGTTGTTTTTCCAATTTGGTTTCCAACCTTCCCTTTAGCTTAACCAAGGCTATTACTGACTCACGTCGGGCCACAGGGGCATACTATGTTATGTTTGTACGGTGTGCTTGGATCACTATATCCGAGACACCTTGTGCTAAGTTATCCGTTCATTTAACAAGACGGTAACGAGTTATGTAACGAGCTTATCATGAGACTGGCAACATTCTCTAGGCTCACCAGTGTATAAACAATGTTTGGGTCGGTTCCTAAGAGAACCATTCCCGTTATGTTATGTGATGTTGTTGTAATGCAATTTCTATTGCGATGTTATTATTGTGCACGTTGAAACGGGAAAGTGTTGTTACGTGTTGTTATGGGATGCATGTTATATGTTGTAAAATGTGGAGTACGTGGATCATGGATATGAATCCCAGTTTATGATAAGAGGCGTTAAGGATAACCCGAATAACGGGTAAGTGTCGTCTATTAAGGAAGTAGCTCCATTAGAGGAGGAACACTCTAGGGATAATGAATACCATGAGTGACTTATCAAGTAAGGATGCATTATCCGTTTGTTGAGCCCATTGAGGCGAAATGATTATGTGTTGTGTGTTTACAGTTGCATGCATGATTTAGAAATAATCAATAGCATGCTAAGTCGACAATTAGTTGTGCGTGGCCTGGTAGCATGTGGGCTGCGGGATTACCATACCAGCAAAGGTGCTGAGCCCCTTGGGGGCCACCCTTTCTCTTCTTTTCCTATTTCAGGTACAAGGAGCTGGAAGCCATTCGAGAGTAGGACGGGGTACTCGTTATACATGGGTAATCATTTAAGTGTATATATGCAGTAGGTGTAGTAAGACCGAAATTGTTATCGGCATCAGTTTATAAATACTCGGTATAGTTGAAAGGTGTGTGTTGTTGTTGTTGTTAATGGAAAGGGATAGTAATGTGTAGTCGCTCGGGAATTTAGCCCATCAGACCGGTACAATGTATATGTATTAGCCTTGTTAGCCACGTGGGTGGTTAACGGCGTGTAACACCAACGAGTTAAGTTATTTGTTGAGGTGTGTATTCCGCTGCAGATGGTTGTTATGTGTTTGTTGTTGGATGGGGTGTTACATAACCATTCTTGTATGATTGTGCCATCTAACTTAGTGTTATAGACTGACTCATAATTGAGTACCGATTGGTTAGTGACTCGTAGAAAGAGTCGTTTAGCAAATTAACGAAAACGTGGAAGCACACGAAAACTATCAATTAAACATAACAATAAGACAAACTTATGAACTCACTAGAATGTGAGAGAGTTGTTTGGGATTAGTAAACTCCCGATAACGGTTAGAGAACCAAAATGAACAATCCACGAAATAATCAATGGTGGAAATAAATGATGAAACCTCTATTAAGAGATTGAAGATAGTTCAAGATATGAACTTTTGAGAGAAGTAAAAGAATGATAAGGGACCATCAAACTCCCTTAGAAATATAGTCGACCTCCTACCCGAGGACCCGACCTTGAATAAGAAAATGTCCCGAACGAATAAGTATTGGAAAAGTTGGGGAAACCCTTAAATCTGAGAATACTAGACATTGAGAAATTTCCCTAAGCTATTAGATGATATCGAAAGAGATACTTCTAGGTTAATCCATGAGATTGTGAAATAACTCCGGGAGAGGAGTATTGGGAATTTGAGTAGTCCGGTAGAGAAATGGACAATTGTGAATTTGAGGAACTAGGAGTATAGTCCCGTTTGGTAGTCGAACCTTCCCATTATGCTAGACCTGGTGTAGGGTCGTAGCCGGGGAAGTAAGACGAGAATTTGTAAGCCCGGTGGTGAGTCTTGTGTATGACTCTGCCCGGAGGTCATGGGTAATGACTTAAAAGATCTCCCTTTGAGAATTTGAGATTGAGATTTGAGAATTTGAGAATTGAGCTTGAGAGTTGAGATTTGAATTTGAGATTGAGAAATTGAGAATTTGAGTTTAAGATTGAGAATAAGAGAGCTTGAGTAAGAGTAACCCAAGAGAATGGGTAAGACAATGAATAAGTGACTAAGGCAATAGTAAGGTAGAAACCCTCAAGGCCTAAGAGTAAGATAATATGAACTAACAACCTTGATGTGTTAGTTAGGGATTGTATTCCATGATTGAATGTTGAATACTTATGCTATTGTACATGTTTAACGTATTGCTATCCTGCATTGTTGTTGAATCAAAATGAATCCCATGTTCTCGACAAAGTAGTCGGCGTACCCCCGTTAGCACGCGGGGTATGCGAATTTCATACCAGCAATTTGCTGAGCCCCTTGGGGCACCGTTTTTAGTTTTCAGGTACTTTGGAGCCAATTACCGTTCGAGAGTAGGACGAGGTTGCTGCTTAAGCATGGGTAGTTAATTTTAGAACAATTGTATTTATGTTGTATTTGTTTGATTGTACGACCGAAATGTTATCGGCAAGTTTGAGGATTGTAGAAACTCGGTATAGAATTGATTTGAGGGTTGTATTTGTATTTGAACCGGTAAAGGAATGAAATGTAATTGTTGTATAGAGTACTCGGTATACTAGTTCATCAGACCGATATTGTTTTTTGATTTGGCCTTGTTAGTCACGTGGGTGACTAACGGCATTGTACCACCCACCGTTTGTAGTGAATTTCCGCTGCTTTGGTATTGGTGAATGAGACAAATTAAGAGATAGGAATTAGAGACTTAGGGCTAAGGGTTGAGTGATAGCGTGAGAGGTACACTAGATAGGAACTTCCGTGTGAACCAGAAACCTACAATAACCATACCCGCCCTCCACATCCCATGTTATAAAGTTGGGACAAGAACGCCAGAGAGATGGAAAGACCTCTCTTACTCGGGAAACCCGATCTGGCAGTTGCAAAATAAACCTTGTAAGGACCAGAACTAGTCATACGGTAGATTCCAAGAACAGGAATCCTGGAGACCATTCCCGTTTGAACGGCAACAACCGCATTTATTAGTAGAAGATTGAGAAATCCTAACTAAAGGAAAGAAAATATATGGCGGCATGGGGCGACGTGCTTCACAGTCGCGAGAACCATGCACAGCCAGCAAGAAGGAAAGCACAACCGCGCAATGAAGTGAAAAAGGCGGAGCAACAAAACCCGAGACAAGAGAGTCTGCGGACTGCAAACGCGTGATAATGCCACCAATGGTATACTAACCGACTAAGGAATTAGTCAAGGTTGGATAATTCCAAAACCTACAGCGCCGAGAGGCTGAAATACCAGAATAACATAGTTCAGACAACCATGAGAGTATCCATGAAACTTACACCAACAGACTACGGCGTAGTTCCTAAGGATAATTCAAGCCTCGGTAACCACAATAAAGGTGTGGGAACGAGCAACGAAGCAAGGTATGCAGGGACCCCAGAGATTGGGGAGGTACCCTGATAAATGACAACCACGTCAAGAACACGGAGAAGCCACTCGGGCGATTGATCACTAAGATCCAAAGATCAAAGGAAAAGCCAATAAAACAACCGAATACGGATGGAAACAATATCGTGATCGGTATATGTTAACGTGAAAACCAACCTACCCGCGCACTTGCCAGGGCAAGTGCAGCAACACAACAGGGCCATTTGGAAAACTTTCAATGACCAACGAGTACTTACTAAAGTACCGCTATGACGGTTGAAGCAAATATAGGATCACCAATCCTATGAACTTGAAGAACGGAACCTTGGAAAGGTCTAACGGCCTAACCATCATGTTAATGAACGTACCAGTCAGCGAGAAGCTAGACTTGGTCAAGACCCCAATCATGGTAACACCACGAAAATTTTTCTTTCAAATTCCAGACTTTTCTTTCAAACCAAACATTTCTTTTAAAACCTCAGATTTTAAAACCAAACCAGAGAACCACGGTAAGTTATCATAGGACGATACAAGAGGAGTTGACAATAGAATACTTCACCTAGGCGTGTGACGAGCACTACGAGTGTACCCAAACACGGGATATGGGATGACCGCACTCCGAAGGAGCTTGCGGGCCTGACAGACCATTTGTGAGTTAGTCAGGTAAGTGGTAACGTACCAATAAGGTACCCCACGCATGTATACAAGTAGTGTATGAAACACGGGAAGTGGCCGACTCCATTCTATGGACAGTGAAGTAAGTTCAAGTTAGAACAGTTGGATACCTCGAATGATCGAAAGAACTCAGGTAAGCTCACAAGCTAAGGAGTCAAGAACTCACTCTAGGGGAAATGATCAAAAGTTATGAAGGGCGAGAAGAACTAACAATTGAGTAAAGACATCGGACATGTCTCGAGAATCTAGGAGCAATGCACGATAGCTGGAATGTATGTCAGTCTAAACACGGTGAGGCAAGTGCCTGACGTTAACACATCAATATTCAACAAACGGGATGGAACTCCCAGGACAACCACCAAGACTATCGGGAAATACTGTTCTTCATAGAAGAATACATTATACCCGGTCAAGTCATAAGGAAAAGTATTTGTGGTCTACTCTAAGAACGGGGGACGTTACAACCCTAAACGGGATAATTCAAATCCAGAACCGCAAGGCGGGGTAATCAACCAAACATACCTATAAATGCTAGTCAGATGAAATGGCGTAACTTAGCAACACTCAGGAGCAATCCTTGAAGGGTGTGGGGAACAACAATAATTGAATGAAGTTTCGTGATAAGAGCACAAGAATTAAAGCGAACACTCGGTTAGAACACCGAAGGGATTCCACCGAACGGGAAGTACCCTAAATTGCCAAAAGGTAACCGGTTATTACTTAAAGGGTCTCCAATGAACGGAAGTGTGATGCGATGATCTTATCATGGAGCCCAGTATTACCTCTAAGCCATTCGATGGTATACGGGGAAGCAATACTTGTGAACAGCCTATGATGAGCAGAGCTCTAAGCAATGTGGCACGTAAGCCGTCAAGCAACTACGATACGTAGGTCCAACGATTGCAAAAACTACTTAGAATCATAAGGAGATTTGCGGGAAATGGCACCAGTAAAGATTGTTTAACAACTAAAGAACAAGGATACCACTCGTTATCGTAGGACCGTCAGAGCGGAGAACAAATAGATTCCAAAGAAGAGGATGTCATCAGTGGATGTTTAAAAATACATCTCTTTCAGAACTACTAATGTAGTGAAGCTTGAGCATATGATTACTGCCAAGCAATAACTTGAACAAGGTAAAACTGAAATAAGCTTTGATAGCAAACGCCGAAAACCGAAAAATAGTCGGTTAGAAGAAACACTATATGTGTACAATGTGAATTGTGAAGTAAATAACGCTCGAGGAGCTCAGAGACATAAAGAATGTCATATTCCGTAATCAGCCAGGCAAATGGAAAACCATGGTATACATGGTAGAAGTACATGAGTAAAAGCTAATGTAATAGCGGATGCCATGGAAACCAAGTCGTAAATACATACGAACATGGTGCGCAGCAAGCGACCAATGTATCTCAATAATCACACAATGATATGGAGATGTTAAATAAGAGATGGTAGACAGACCGGGCAACAAGCCAGGAGTCTGCACCATACTATGAAAGACCTCACAGAGGAGGCAATGCTCATTCCTATTGATGTTGCATAAGGAACTGGAAGCAAATCCTTGATGAATCAAATTGATAAGTGAAGAAATAACTTCGGGACAAGAGTACCCAATTGATAGATAATCAACCGCATTGGATATAGAAAGTGTTGTAAACACACCAATGAACATGACACAAGCCAGTTAAGCGAAAGCTTAGAAACAAACCGTGCGGCCTTTGGCCAAACAAGCACGAAGAAGGTCAGACACACCAACAATCACAAGAGGTGAATTCCACTGGAATAAAAGCGGTAGGAAACGTATGAAATTCATGAGGACCGATGCATAGAAAATGCAAGGTCATACAAGTAAAGAACACGTGTACGGAAGCAGATAAGTGGGCATAATCCAGAAGCCACTAACAACAGAGGAAGCACTACATACTAAGTAGTGACTCAACCTCACCGGCAGCTTGTCGGGAGAATCAAGTGAATGATCATGAAAGTATACAATAGCATGTATAATAGATTTCCAGAGAGCTGGATAGAAAATCTATAACTCATCGAGTTCGCGTACGGTAAGAAATACCACGCGTTGATTGAGAAACCTTATTCCCAAGATAAAAGGGGATAATAAAGTGGTGTCTAACACATTCAAAATAACGAGAAGAGCGAACAAACCCCAAGATATCAGGGTCGCGCAGTAGAACCTAGTGGGCCCAGAATTCTAAGGTTTAAAAATACCTGGTGAATAAGAGTGAACAGCTACTTATCAACACCTCGAAGCCTAAAAGGCTAGAACCGAACCGGTTAAGAGTTAAACAAACTCCAATGAGAATTCTTAGTGCAGGGACTAAACCAGCAAATTGGTTAAGACCCTTTGATCAAAGAACATTGTATAATAGACCACATGGAACCCAAAACACTCTATGACGGTTGAATGCATTCGACCAATGTCCAATATTGACACATGGTAGATTACGTGGGTGTAATCCCTTTTAAGGGGGGTAGAGTGAAAACCGCAAAGTGTATCTTTTACGTAATAAGTGTGTAAACTACAGTGCACATAGCGTAAAAGAATTTGTCTTGATGATTGATACTTATGTTACATAAACATTCGCATTCACTCATTGTGTAATTATGGTTATTACGCACTAGAGATGCAAATACCATTGAGATATAGCTTGATTATCTTGTAACACCGGCGTGAGTATACAAAGGGAAAGGAGTAGAGAAACTCCAGGGGAATGAGGACCCCGATAGTATATGTCTATTTGAGATTAGACATGGTATATGATGAGTATAAATCGGTATGAAACCAATGTTGAACCTAGTGGGAATTGAATTCCCTAGGTGACTTGATTTGAGTTGACTTGTAAATGATTGGTGGATAGAAATTTATTGGAGAACTCAGTATTGACTTTCCTAGGTAAACTAGTTGGAGATAAACTTGGTAATAATAGATGAGATGATTAATAAGTGAGGAAAGGAATTCTAGAAATTGAAAATGTGTTGCTCTATGATTATGACAAGAAAGATTAAAAGATAGAAAATGGAATAATGTTTGACTATTTGATTTTTGAATTGAAGTGGGAGGTGGAACTTGATTTGCTAGCGATCAAGGGAAACCGAACACAAATTGGGGTGGAAGGATAGTTCTACACGTTGCTGATCACATCGGGGTTGAATGACCCTTGAAGCTCCCTATAAGTGGTCATAAGTAACAACGCTAAGAATAAGTGCAATTAGTATAAATTGGAATTTGGAGTTGTATTGAGTTTTCAAAATGAATTTCCAAATGATTTTGGAAAAAATGATTTTTCTTCAAACTTGAGAATGAGGACCGGTTTTGAAACCGCTCCCACGGGTGCTAGTTGGACCTTCCCATGGCTAGGCACCGGTATCAGGTCGAGACCCGGGAAGTAAGGCTAGTGTGTGAGCCGGTGGGAGTGATGATTAGTTTTGAAACCACTATGATAAGCCGCAGACTTATCATATTTTATGTACTAGATTTATAGATAATTTAGTTTGAATAAGGTTAAATAGTTAGTATTTATGTTATATTTCATATAAAGTCTATTATTTGTTCAGATTTATGTTTTTACATGTTTTTCGTACAAGGAAATCATTTCTGACCTAGATGCCAGACTTGAGGCCGGGTAACTCCTGCACGGCACAAGCATAGAGCAGAAAAGAGGCTTTGCCGGACACGATGTCGGGTACATTCTATCCGGCATTAGTGAAGAGTCGCCACGGTTGACCAAACGATGGTAGTTATTGACCGTTGGTAATTTGGCTGGTGCCGGGCATCTCTTGTCCGGCAGAGGTACCTTTTCACGCAGATTCGGCGGTTTCGACCATTAACAGTTAACACGTTTTTCACATGTGCCGGCTACTCCTGATCCGGCACGACACCCGGCAAAGGCACGATTGAGGCTTATAAATAGGCCGAGAGTCTGCATCAATTCTTACACTTCAACATACCACAAACACGCCATTCATACTTAAATTCCGCCCTTATTCCATTGTTGGTGTCCAAGGCATTTCTACGAATCCATCCACGAAGAAGAAGAGAAGATCTTTGTCAGGGTTAAGGCTATGACCAATCTCCTTCTCCCATATGTATTTCTTCTTTATTTTGAGTGGATGGTGAAGTAGGAATCATTGCTAGTTATTGGTTAGGGATGAACTCTTCCTTGTAACAATATGATTATTTTAATACAATTTCAAGCGTTCATTAAGATTTTGGCTCTTATTGCAAGTGAATTAGTTGATCATTCATTCTCTTTATGCAAATTCTACTTAAGGAAGAAAAGTCCAAGAGTAGAATAGGTTAGACAAACCCTAGTGGTCTTTAACGTTGTCTTCTGCGCCTCAGTGGGAGCAAGACTTAAGATTACGAATTAACCCATCTTCTCCCATTATCTTGTTCGTTTCGTGGCATGATTTGCTCGATTCGATAATAGGTGATGAGTTTTTTGTTATCATATCCGAAGCAAGAGAATGGTTTTCACAATATGAATGTGTCGGGTGCACTGCCGGATGTTTCGTGTCCGGCACATTCAAAGTCTTTGAATGTGCCGTGCATCTGGTATCCGGCAGGACATCCGGCGCATTCATATTGGTTGGTTAAGTTCGAGTCTTGAAGTTGCATTGCGTGATCATATTGGTACTTAGGATGATGTAATCCCAAACCTCGCATTTAGTTAGGATTTTAGTTAATTATTTGTCATTTACATTTCCCCCTCGTTTTAGAATAGGTAATTACCGGGATTAGGACTAGTTTTCTATAAGTCCCTTGGGTTCGATACTCTCGGTCGTAATTTGCTCATGCTGTACTCTGACCGTGAATTGTTTGCTACACGTAGTAGAGTTGTAGGATTAGTTTATTATTTTACTCATTTGAGTGGATGGGGAAGTAGGAATCCTAGTTAGGTTTTGGTTAGGGATGAGTTCTTCCCTGTAAACACTTTGATCATTCAATATATATATTCTTACAAGTTTTACTAAGATTCAGATTTCCATATAAGGCAGAATGAGATCGCAACTTGTTCTCCTATCATCTAAATTCTACTTGAGGTTCAAAAGACAAGAATGTTTTGGTTAAGGAATCTTAGTGGCCTTTTACCGTTGTTGGATGCAGAGGTGTAGATGACAACACCGAAAGAGTTGAATAACCTTATCCATTTTCGTTATTCGGTTGAATACTGACGAGAGATTGTTGGGTTCGAATTGGATAATGAGTCCTTGTTTTCAGAAGCCTGAGGCTAGGATAACAATTCGCATTTTTACTCTTGCCGGGTCTAGTGCCGGGTTGTTTGTGTCCGGCATATTCAATGTCTTTGAATATGCCGCCGGACATCAGGCACGTTCATTTGTTCGGGTGATTTCAGAAACTTGTTATGTATTAAATGTTCATAGTGACACTTAGGGTTGATCTAGTCTCGAATCATTCATTTAGATAGGTTTATTTATTTCTCTCAGTTTGGAATCAATATTTTCTTTTCCCCCTGTTTTAGAATAGGTTATTACAGGGATTAGGACTAGTTTTCTATAAGTCCCTTGGGCTCGATACTCTCGGTCGTAATATATACACGCTATACTCCGACCGGGAATTATTTGCTACCCGTATAGAGTTGTAGGTTTATTTTATAATTCTTTTATTATTTCTTTCTTTTGTATATCCCTTTTATCCCTACAAAAAGTCTGTAATTGTAGGGAAAAACTATATACAAAATGAATAAAATAATAAACTAATCCAACAACTCTACTACGGGTAGCAAACAATTCCCGGTCGGAGTATAGCGTGAGCAAATTACGACTGAGAGTATCGAGCCCAAGGGACTTATAGAAAACTAGTCCTAATCCCGGTAATTACCAATTCTAAAACGAGGGGGAAATGTAAATGACAAATAATTAACTAAAATCCTAACTAAATGCGAGGTTTGGTGAAATACCCCTAATTAATTAAACATTTAATCAATTAAATTAAGGCATAAACATGCCTTAAAAACAATTTAAAAACAACAATGGTCAACATAAAGCAAATATTGCACCCTTTGACCATTTAGGGTAAATATATGCCCAAATGAACTCCTTAGATCTAAAATTAATTCCTAAGCATATTAACACATTAATGAACGTAATGAAGCTGTTGGACAACACTCCAACATCAATAAAAAGCATTAACATGCTTAAAGGTCACTTAGGGAAAAATGTGCTCTAAAGAAGCCTTAAAGATCTTGTGACCTCCGCTTGATTTCAAATTGGATTTATAAGTTTAGTAATCATGTAATGAATGTAATTAGTCAACTAATAAAGAAAACCAAGCTCAAAAACAAGCTTTAACACAAAATGTGTCTTAAAACACCTTAAAGCAAATTTTTGTGTATAAGTTTAAAAATATTGATTTTATGTCACTTTAAGGACTAGATTACATTTATAATAACATCAATGTGACATTATACACCATATTAGAAGGTCTAAATCAAAGTTTTCAAATACAATCAAAATGGGTGATTTTGGTGTGAATAGTACTCTTATAAGGCAAAAATTAAGTCTTAAGTGACCAACTTGGTCAAAGCCATCCTTAATCACCTTAGGTGACCGGATTTAATTACTGTCACCCACCACCTTTTAAGCTAGGAAAAAAAATATATCCACCAAACTTTATATAACTAATCATTAAAGTAAGGATTATTTTACTTATAAAACTAATCTAGTCACACGTCAAAACCAATTCTTCCACCTTGATCACACAATGCCAACATGAAAAGAGGTCATCCTTATCCGTAAGCCACCTCCCAAAATATCTACTATGACTCTTATTATACTATTGTTTAATTAATGATTTTTTTACTATAAGAGACAAAATTCAACTTCTCTTCTTCACTTGCTTATCCCAGCCGAATTATACAACTTCAAACCCTCCATTTTCTTCCCCTTTAAACATACTCAACATGCCAGCTTCATGGGGAATTCATCTTGATTAAGGTAACCATTAAATACATGTTATAGTTCAAATTTCTCATCTCTTCTTCCTCTTTCATTTGAGCTAATCTATGTCCACTTCCATGCACTACTCAAGCTCCGTTTGGAGTCCAAAGAGGGAGTAGTTATCGGATGGAAAATCCAAAAGGAAGGAGAAGTAAAGTTTAAGTGGGTTATGAGGTAAACCATGTTCTAAACTTGTGAATCTCCTTCCTTTCACTTCCGATGGTTTTCTTTTGATTCCTTGAGCTAATTTCCTACTCATTCTCATGCCTTATCAGTAGATCCATCAATGGCTGCAAGTTATAGCTTATTTGAAGTCTAAACTCCATTTCAAATTACTTGGGGCAAGGTGAACATTAGCCTCTTTTCTACCTTGCTCTCAACGTTTCTACTCCCTTGGTTTTGACATTTGTTTTTAACACTCTTTATGCTCTAAAGTCCGGGCGAGAACAACCCCGAAATAAGCTTTGATAGCAAACGTCGAAAACCGAAAAATAGTCGGTTAGAAGAAACACAATATGTGTACAATGTGAATTGTGAAGTAAATAACCCTCAAGGAGCTCAGAGACATAAAGAATGTCATATTCCGTAATCATCCAGGCAAATGGAAAACCATGGTATACATGGTAGAAGTACATGAGCAGAAGCTAATGTAATAGCAGATGTCATGGAAACCAAGTCGTAAATACATACGAACATGGTGCGTAGCAAGCGACCAATGTAACTCAATAATCACACAATGATATGGAGATGTTAAATAAGAGATGGTAGACAGACCGGGCAACAAGCCAGGAGTCTGCACCATACTATGAAAGACCTCACAGAGGAGGCAATGCTCATTCCTATTGCAGTTGCATAAGGAACTGGAAGCAAATACTTGATGAATCAAATTGATAAGTGAAGAAATAACTTCAGGACAAGAGTACCCAATTGATAGATAATCAACCGCATTGGATACAGAAAGTGTTGTAAACACACCAATGAACATGACACAAGCCAGTTAAGCGAAAGCTTAGAAACAAACCGTGCGGCCTTTGGCCAAACAAGCACGAAGAAGGTCAGACACACCAACAATCACAATAAGTGAATTCCACTAGAATAAAAGCAGTAGGAAACGTATGAAATTCATGAGGACCGATGCATAGAAAATGCAAGGTCATACAAGTAAAGAACACGTGTACGGAAGTAGATAAGTGGGCATAATCCAGAAGCCACTAACAACAGAGGAAGCACTACATACTAAGTAGTGACTCAACCTCACCGGCAGCTTGTTGGGAGAATCAAGTGAATGATCACGAAAGTATACAATAGCATGTATAATAGATTTCCAGAGAGCTGGATATAAAACCTATAACTCATCGAGTTCGCGTATGGCAAGAAATACCACGCGTTGATTGAGAAACCTTATTCCCAAGATAAAAGGGGATAATAAGGTGGTGTCTAACACATTCAGAATAACGAGAAGGGCGAACAAACCCCAAGTTATCAGGGTCGCGCAGCAGAAGCTAGTGGGCCCAGAATTCTAAGGTTTAAAATACCTGGTGAATAAGAACGAACGGCTACTTATCAACGCCTCGAAGCCTAAAAGGCTAGAACCAAACCGGTTAAGAGTTAAACAAACTCCAATGAGAATTCTTAGTGCAGGGACTAAACCAGCAAATTGGTTAAGGCCCTTTGACCAAAGAACATTGTATAATAGACCACATGGAAGCCGAAACACTCCATGACGGTTGAATGCCTTCAACCAATGTCCAATATTGACACATGGTAGATTACGTGGGCGTAATCCCTTTTAAGGGGGGTAGAGTGAAAACCGCAAAGTGTATCTTTTACGTAATAAGTGCGTAAACTACAGTGCGCATAGCGTAAAAGAATTTGTCTTGATGATTGATACTTATGTTACATAAACATTCGTATACACTCATTGTGTAAATATGGTTATTACGCACTAGAGATGCGAATACCATTGAGATATAGCTTGATTATCTTGTAACTCCAGCGTGAGTATACAAAGGGAAAGGAGTAGAGAAACTCTAGGGGAATGAGGACCCCGATAGTATATGTCTATTTGAGATTAGACATGGTATATGATGAGTATAAATCGGTATGAAACCAATGTTGAACCTAGTGGGAATTGAATTCCCTAGGTGACTTGATTTGTGTTGACTTGTAAATGATTGGTGGATAGAAATTTATTGGAGAACTCAGTATTGAATTTCCTAGGTAAACTAGTTGGAGATAAACTTGGTAATAATTGATGAGATGATTAATAAGTGAGGAAAGGAATTCTAGAAAGTGAAAATGTGTTGCTCTATGATTATGACTAGAAAGATTAAAAGATAGAAATGGAATAATGTTTGACTATTTGATTGTTTGAAGTGAAGTGGGAGGTGGAACTTGATTTGCTAGCGATCAAGGGAAACCGAACACAAATTGGGGTGGAAGGATAGTTCCACACCGGTGCTGATCACATCGGGGTTGAATGACCCTTGAAGCTCCCTATAAGTGGTCACAAGTAACAATGCTAAGAATAAGTGCAATTAGTATAAATTGGAATTTGGAGTTGTATTGAGTTTTCAAAATGAATTTCCAACTGATTTTGGCAAAAATGATTTTTCTTCAAACTTGAGAATGATGACCAGTTTTGAAACCGCTCCCACGGGTGATTGTTGGACCTTCCCATGGCTAGGCACCGGTATCAGGTCGAGACTCGGGAAGTAAGGCTAGTGTGTGAGCCGGTGGGAGTGATGATTAGTTTTGAAACCACTACGATAAGCCACAGACTTATCATATTTTATGTACTAGATTTATAGATAATTTAGTCTGAATAAGGTTAAATAGTTAGTATTTATGTTATATTTCATATAAAGTCTATTATTTGTTCAGATTTATGTTTTTTCATGTTTTTCGTAGAAGGAAATCATTTCTGACCTAGATGCCGGACTTGAGGCCGGGTAACTCCTGCACGGCACAAGCATAGAGTAAAAAAGAGGCTTTGCCGGACACGATGTCGGGTACATTCCATCCGGTATAAGTGAAGAGTCGCCACGGTTGACCAAATGATGACAGTTATTGACCGTTAGTAATTTAGCTGGTGTCAGGCATCTCTTGTCCGGCACAGGTACCTTTTCACGCAGATTCGGCGGTTTCGACCATTAACAGTTGACACGTTTTTCACATGTGCCAGCTACTCCTGATCCGGCACGACGCCCGAAAAGGCACGATTGAGGCTTATAAATAGGCCGAGAGTCTGCATCAATTCTTACACTTCAACATACCACAACCACACCATTCATACTTAAATTGTGCCCTCATTCCATTGTTGGTGTCCAAGGCATTTCTACGGATCCATCCACGAAGAAGAAGAGAAGATCTTTGTCAGGGTTAAGGCTATAACCAATCTCCTTCTCCCTTATGTATTTCTTCTTTATTTTGAGTGGATGGTGAAGTAGGAATCCTTTCTAGTTATTGGTTAGGGATGAACTCTTCCTTGTAACAATATGATTATTTTAATACAATTTCAAGCGTTCATTAAGATTTTGGTTCTTATTGCAAGTGAATTAGTTGATCACTCATTCTCTTTATGCAAATTTTACTTAAGGAAGAAAAGTCCAAGAGTAGAATAGGTTAGACAAACCTTAGTGGTCTTTAACGTTGTCTTCTGCGCCTCAGTGGGAGCAAGACTTAAGATTACGAATTAACCCATCATCTCCCATTATCTTGTTCATTTCGTGGCATGTTTTGCTTGATTCGATAATAGCTGATGAGTTTCTTGTTATCATATCCGAAGCAAGAGAATGGTTTTCACAATATGAACGTGTCGGGTGCACTGTCGGATGTTTCGTGTCCGGCACATTCAAAGTCTTTGAATGTGACGTGCATCTGGTGTCCGGCAGGACATCCGGCGCATTCATATTGGTTGGTTAAGTTTGAGTCTTGAAGTTGCATTGCGTGATCATATTGGTACTTAGGTTGTTGTAATCCCAAACCTCGCATTTAGTTAGGATTTTAGTTAATTATTTGTCATTTACATTTCCCCCTCGTTTTAGAATAGGTAATTACCGGGATTAGCACTAGTTTTCTATAAGTCCCTTGGGTTCGATACTCTCGGTCGTAATTTGCTCATGCTGTACTCCGACCGGGAATTGTTTGCTACCCATAGTAGAGTTGTAGGATTAGTTTATTATTTTACTCATTTGAGTGGATGGTGAAGTAGGAATCCTTGTTAGGTTTTGGTTAGGGATTGAGTTCTTCCCTGTAAACACTTTGATCATTCAATATATATATTCTTACAAGTTTTACTAAGATTCAGATTTCCATATAAGGCAGAATGAGATCGCAACTTGTTCTCCTATCTTCTAAATTCTACTTGAGGTTCAAAAGACAAGAGTGTTTTGGTTAAGGAATCTTAGTGGTCTTTTACCGTTGTTAGATGCAGAGGTGTAGATGACAACACCGAAAGAGTTGAATAACCTTATCCATTTTTGTTATTCGGTTGAATACTGACGAGAGATTGTTGGGTTCGAATTGGATAATGAGTCCTTGTTTTCAGAAGCCTGAGGCTAGGATAACAATTCGCATTTTTACTCTTGCCGGGTCTAGTGCAGGGTTGTTTGTGTCCGGCATATTCAACGTCTTTGAATATGCCGCCGAACATCCGGCACGTTCATTTGTTCGGGTGATTTCATAAACTTGTTATGTATTAAATGTTCATAGTGACACTTAGGGTTGATGAAATACCCCAAACCTTGATATGTGGTTTAAATATCAAACTATGTTATATAAAGGCTAAAAGTGCCTTAGGAACATCAGTGTACAATTTTAATCATAGTAAAATGCAATAAAGCATTAAGACACGGTTTGAGCAAAAACATGCTCTAAGCTATGAGTGAACTTGGTTAGGACCCAAAGAGCCTACCAAGACTTAATAATATTCAATTATGATTTAATAAGGCAAATTAAGTCCTTAGGAAACTTTGGTAGACATTGGAACCAAACAAAACACAAATAAATACCTTAAAGTCAATAAGAGCAAAAATGTGCTCTAAGCTTGGGATAAATTTGTATAAGACCTAATGGTCATACCTATACCTTATAAATATGTTAATGAACATATTAAATCAATTACCAAAGAAAACCAAGCTTGAAAACAAGTTAAAACACAAAATGTGCTTTAAGAAGTCTTAAAGCACGTTTTTGAAAAATTGTCTTGTAAATGAGTTTTGAATGGCTAAATGTCCATCATTACTCTTTAATTAACATGTGTACTATATAGTATCACATTTGGGTGGCTATATCAATGGGAAATCAAAAATTTCACTTCTATGTGCCTTGTTTTGTGAATAGTGATTTTTATAAGCTAGTTTGTAACATATAATGTTATAAGTAATTAAATTGGTCAACAAAGACTAAAACACCCTCATTATAATAAAGGGGGCCGGTTTCTTAAGTGTGGTGACTCACCACTCACTTGTTAACTTGTTAAAGAAATAAAGATGACTAATATAGTTACTATTTGCTTTTTAAGTACAAATATCTTCCAAAAAGCAAAACTTATCTCATTCTCTCATTTCCTTCTTCATTTCCCACGTATCCAAGCTCTCTTCTACCTCTCTTCTCTCTGTTCTCACGTTCATACAGCACCACCACCATGGAAGTCCACCTTTGAACCCTTGTAAAACCTAGCTCACTTAACCAAATCAAAAACAAACACCACCATTCTCTTCCTCTCATCAAGCTCTTCATTCCTATCTTCTCAAAATTTCAAGATCACCATTTCGGTGCCATGGAGTTCCACCATTGATGGAGCTTGAGCTTGTCTTTCCACATATTATTGATCTCCTTTGCTTCTAGGTAAGGAATCTCAAAGAAAAATCAAGTTTCCTCTCCTTTTAGTACATGGCCGAAAATTCACCTCACCATGGTGTCTTTACCTTGCTTGTTTTAGCTTCATTTGAATCTTCCAAGGGCTAGGAGGAGTCCTCTCTTGATACTTATTCAAGTTCTCTTCCAATTCCAAGGTAAAACAATTACCTTAATGTGATAAAACAATATGTGTAATTAGGGTTTACAATGAGATGAAGCATAATGCTTGAATACTCATTCTATTATTTGTACATTGTTTAGAAGTTGACAAACAACCAAACACCCCACCGGTTTCACAAGGAAACAAGAAAGAAGTTGTGAGGAAAAAGAGGTAAACAAGCTATCTCAATGTAGTTTAAATGCCTTAGGAAAATGAGCTTGATTTGCCTAATAAATTACCTAAGGAGCCAATGGTGAATGACCTAGTGAAATGCTCTCAAGGAGTTTATTAAAGGAATATGTATTGTTGGGTGTATTTGCAGGTCAAAGGCATTATTATGTGGGAAATTCAGTGTTTATGGTTTATGCAATTTAAGGGCCTAAGAGCCATGTTATTTAAGGGCCTAAGTGCCAAGCAATTTAAGTTATGCACTATATTGTGATGTAGTGCTTAATGTGTGTAAAAATGTTCTTGATGGATTTTAGGAGTTCTTGAATGAAATAAGGTAAAAACCTAAGTGTTTGGATGTGAGTATATACAAGAGAAGCTATGGCCAAATTTGGGAAATGTGTAAGAAGTTCTAAGTGTTTTAAGTGAGTTTTGGTGAACTAGGAAGTGTTAAAGGTGAATAAATGTTTACTTGAGAAGAAAACATGTGTTAAGGTGATTTAGAGTGATGCAAGGATTTAGGTGTTATCTTGGAAGTTCTAGAAATTCAATGTGTGTTTTGAGGATGTATTTAAGTCTTGGAGGAGTTTGTTTAAGGTTTAGGTAATGTTGATGTCCAAGGAATAAGTGATGATTAGGTAAGATGTGAAAAAGGAGATTTAGTTAGTAAGAAAAGAAGTTTGAGAGATGATGTTAAGGTGTAGAGGAAACACCTTGGTGTAGTGGTCATTATTGGTGAACTACCACTTATAAATCATAAGGAGAAAACATCCCAAGTGCTAGGAACTTTGTAAGAAGTTTGTGAATGATAAAATGGTTTTGGTGAATGATTTAAAGAGTTTAGCACATGGATAAAGGTGTGTTGGAAGTGCCCAAATGAGGTTAGGGTATACTAGGATATGTGGGGTGAAGTTTGGAGTTGAATGTAAAAAGGAAAACAAAGATCTGGGGCAGACCGGACTTGCGACCGAACTTGCAAGTTCGGTCGGGCCCAGTTTACCCCGTGGGAATTAGTTTCTGGAATGGACCGGACATAGGACCGGACTTACAAGGTCGGTCGGAGTAGAAAATTTTGACGGAAATGTGTTCTGGAATCGACCGGACTTGGGTAAGTCCGGTCGGTAAGTCCGGTCGGACCAAAAAAACATGGTTTAAGGTTATGAAATGATATGTAATGATGGGGATTGATAGGTAATGATGTTATAAGGTTGTTAAGGACATGTTAGGTGAGTTTTAAATGGCAATTAAGTGGGTTTAAAGTTGTATCAAAATGTAAAAGTAAAACAAGTTAAAATGTAAAGTTATGTAACTAAGTTAACGGGGAAAGTTAAGCATTAGACATTAAATAATCAAGCAAACCCCGATGTTAATAAAAACACATGTGATGTTAACAGTTGTTCGAGAATCGCTCGAGGAACATAAGTGGACGTGGTAAAGTGGACTCCGGTGACAGGTATGGTTTTCTTGCAACCTGTGTCCTACCGGATTACACCGGCTTGTATGCCAATGTGTTTTTCTGTATGTTTGCCACGTTATGAGATAAATCATGAAACGAGTTTACAGTCGTTATTGTTATTGTATGTTTACGTGCCGATACCGGTAACCTCGAATGCGCTTGAAGGGCTAGTTGACCACTATTAGGTAAACGTAGGAGAACGGTATCCGGTGATAACGTTTCCGACCTAAGGAACGTTCTAACCACGGCTATGCGTGAGTTAGTTATGTAATGTTTGTGTGTGATGTTGGTGTATGAATATGACTCCCTTCCCTTGTGTGTCTAACAAGACTTAACCCAATGTTGTGATTGTTTAACTAAGTTCAATGATGAACTTCTGACAAGTGCTAACGGGGGGAGTGAGGAGTCCGGTCTGTTCCGGCCACGCGTGTGAGTATGGGGGTCGTTGTCATAGCAGGTTCGATCCTCTCCGTATGTTATGGTTGTTTTCCAATTTGGTTCCCAACCTTCCCTTTAGCTTAACCAAGGCTATTACTGACTCACGTCGGGCCACAGGGGCATACTATTGTTATGTTTGTTTCGGTGTGCTTGGATCACTATATCCGAGACACCTTGTGTTAAGTTAACCGTTCATTTAACGAGACGGTAACGAGTTATGTAATGATCTTATCATGAGACTGGCAACATTCTCTAGGCTCACCAGTGTATTAGCAATGTTTGGGTCGGTTCCTAAGAGGACCATTCCCGTTATGTTATGTATCTTTGTTGTGATGCAATATCTATTGCGGTGTTATGTTGTGCACGTGGAAACGTGCAAAGTGTTGTTAAGTGTTGTTATGTAGTGTATGTTATATGTTGTAAAATGTGGAGTATGTGGATCATGGATATGAGTCCCAGTTTGAGAAAAGAGGCGTTTAAGGCTAACCCGATTCAAGGGTAAGTGTCGTCTGTTAAGGAAGTAGCTCCATTAGAGGAGGAACACTCTAGGGATATTGAATACCTTGAGTGACTTATTAAGTAAGGATGTATTATCCGTTTGTTGAGCCCGTTGAGGCGAAATGATTATGTGTTGTGTGTTTACAGTTGCATGCATGATTTAAAATAATCAACCGCATGCTAAGACGACAATTAGTTGTGCGTGGCCCGGTAGCATGTGGGCTGCGGGATTACCATACCAGCAAAGGTGCTGAGCCCCTTGGGGGCCACCCTTTCTCTTCTTTTCCTATTTCAGGTACAGAGAGCCGGAAGCCGTTCGAGAGTAGGACGGGGTAGACATTGTACATGGGTAAACATTTAAGTGTATATATACAGTAGGTGTAGTAAGACCGAAATTGTTGTCGGCACTAGTTTATTAATACTCGGTATAGTTAGAAGGTGTATGTTGTTGTTGTTGTTAATGGAAAGGGATAGTAATGTGTAGTCGCTCGGGAATTTAGCCCATCAGACCGGTACAATGTGTATGTATTAGCCTTGTTAGCCACGTGGGTGGCTAACGGCGTGTAACACCAACGAGTTAAGTAATGTGATGAGGTTGTTTTTCCACTGCAGTTTATTGTAAGTGTGTTAATGTTGGATGGGGTGTTACAGTTGATGTAACACCCCTAATACGCACATGATACTAAATGAAATCGCAGCGGAATAAAATAACTAAACAGTAACTAACGCTTCGGTGCTACAACGCCGTCAACCACCCACGTGGTTGACAAGGCAGAATGAATACAATTGTACCGGTCTGATGATCAGACTCCCGAGCATAAAACTAAACCATAAATACATCATATACAATACCGAGTGTTTACATATCCGTCACTGTATAACATCACTGTAACTGCAACAACCAAAGTATATAACGCCACAGGAGCACAGGCGCATCCCGGGCCAACATCCAAAAGTATACAAAAGTAATCACATCCTAGGATCTAAAGCCACTCCGCTTCTTCGATCCTCATCCTGCAGTATAAGAAATATGGATCCCCCGAGGGGGTCAGCAACCCTTGGCTGGTATGGCTAACTCGCAGCCCATCGGCTACCGGGATACGCGCAGCTACTTGTCATTATAACATGGCATTCATTTATATACATAACATAACATAACATGGAGCATAGCATCAATGGTGCATAGCTCGTCATCACATACACGGTGGATCTTCGTTCCACAATAACAAACCACAAGGGTCAAATAACATAAGAGCCTAGAGAGTGATTCACCCTCATGTTAAGCTCGTTAAACACACTCATTACCGTTCTGTTAGACGAACGAGTAACTTAAGTCACAGATGGTTCGGATTTAGTGACCCGAACACACCACACAAACACAGGTTCCCACTAAACCGATCATAAGTCAGAATAGGTAAGCTTTGGAAGAAGCTAGCGGGAGATCGAACGCCAAATTAAGGAGAACAATCTTAACAACATAAGAGTCGAATCTGATTCAGATATCTACTCTTAACTTACATGCATGACGGACAACCGGATTCCTCACTTCCCAGTTAACACTTGTTAGAAGTTCATAGTGGAACTTAACAACCAACACACAATAGGTGTAAGTCATGTAGACACCACAAGGGAAATGAGTCACAACAACACATTCACAATAATATGAACAACTGTAAACTCATTACATGTTTAAATCTTATAACGTTGTAAACACACAGAAAAACATACAACACACAAACCGGTGTAAACCGCTAGACAACAGACTGCAAGAAAACCATACCTTGGTCCTTGCCTCGTTTGGTTTCCTCCGTAGGTCACTCCTATACATAATTCAAGAACGTCGGTTAATTTAACTTACTTAACCTCCAAATTTACTAAGTGTTTAACATAATTGTATGACATGTTTTAATGTCTATCTTACCCTAGGTTACCCTCATTATACACCCTAGGGTTAACTACATAAGTCACATTCTTTTCTGTTTTTTTTTTTTTTACAAGTTTGGTCCGACCGGACTTGCCGACCGGACTGTCCATGTCCGGTCGATTTCCAGAGAGTTTCTCCCCTTCGGAAATTTAGCCCGACCGGACTTGCCAAGTCCGTCCATGTCCGGTCGATTCCAGTAACTCAATCCGTACACAATTTACAAGTCCGACCGACCTTGCAAGTCGGTCCCAAGGTCGGTCCATTCCAGAAGACAATTCTCGCAGGGTAAACAGGTCCCGACCGGGCTTGCAAGTCCGGTCGCAAGTCCGGTCTGCCCCAAATCCTTATTTTCCTTTTTACATTCAACTCCAAACTTCACCCCATATAACCTAGTACCCCCTAACCTCATTTGGGCACTTCAAACACAACTTAAACCATCCTTAAACACTCACAAACTCTTTTTCTAATTCCTTAAACCTTTACTTATTTCTTCACAAAATTCCTAACACTTACAACATTTTACACTAGGTTTCTAAATGGTGTTTCTCACCTATGATAACTACTATCCCAAAATGTTTTCTCCTTATCTTAACCTCATCTCCCAAGCATCATCTCTCACAACTAATTCCTTATATCCTTCTTGAAACTCTTTTCCTAGTGTACACTTCTCCTTATTTTGCCAAAGTTTGCCTAAGTCTTTACCTAAGTCCCAAAATGACTTTGGTACATACTACAATCTCAAGCTCATGCCTAAGTCCTTGTTACATCCTAAATCACCTTAATGCATGTTTCCTACACAAGGACAACACTTAACCATTTTAAATACTCCTTAACTTATCAAACTCATTTTAACACTTAGAACTTCACATTTGTTACCTAAATTTCGACATAGGTTCTCCTAGAACATTACTAAACCAAAACACATTGTTTTTACCAACAAACAACCAAGAACACTAAAGATCCATCAAGTACTTATTATACACAAACTTCACTCACAAAGCACTACATCACAATATAGTGCATAATTTAAATTGCATGGCACTTAGGCCCTTAAATGACATGGCTCTTAGGCCCTTAAGATGCATAAATCATAAACACTGAATTTCCACAATATATTTGCCTTTAACCTGCAAATACACTCAACAACACATATGCCTTTTACTAAGCTCTTGAGAACACTTTACTAAGTCATTCACCATTTGCTCTTTAGGTAGTTAATAAGCATTTATAAGCTCATTTCTCCTAAGGCATTAAAACAACATTAGGTTAGTAGATTTACCTCTTTTGCAAAATAACTTCTTTCTTGTTTCCTTTAGAAAACCGATAGAGTACTTGATTCTTTGACAAGTTCTAAACTATACACACATTATAATGAGTATTCAAGCTATGAGCTCCATCTCATTGTAAACCCTAGTTTACATTGTTTCAAAAACATTAATGTAGTTGTTTTACCTTGCTCTTGAAGAGAGTTTGAATATCTAGCAAGAGAGGACTCCACCTAGTCCATGAAGAGTTGGAATGAAGCTAAACAGTCACATAAAAAGCTCCTTCATATATATTTTCGGACATGACAAAAACAAGGAGGAAACTTGATTTTTGTTTGTGATTCCTACCTAGAAGCCAAGGAGAGTACAATATGTAAAAATACAAGCTCAAGCTCCTTCAATGGAGAAACTCCATGGCACCGAAATGGTTGTCTTGAAGTTTGGAGAAGATAGAAATGAAGAGCTTGAGGAGAGGAAGAAGATGGTGGTGTTTGTTTGATTTGGACAAGTGAGCAAGGTTTAACAAGAGATCAAAGTGGGAGTTTCAATGGAGGTGTGTATTATCGTGAGAGAACAGCAAGAAGAAGGAAGAAAGAGGTGGGAAACCGTGTGAATGAAGAAAGGAAATGAGAGAATGAAGATTGGTTTACTTTTAGAAGATATTTGTAGTTTTAAAGTAAATAGTACATTCATTAGTCATCATTATTTACTTAACAAAATACACAAGAGGGTGGTGAGTCACCACACCTTAGAAAACCGGCCCCTTAATATATTGAGGTAATATAGTCTTTGTTTGTCAATTTAATTACTTATACAAACATATGTTACAAAATAGCTTATAAAAGTTACTATTCATAAAACAAGGCACATAGAAGTGAAAATTTTGATTTCCCATTAATATAGACACCCAAATGTGATACTATATAGTACACATATATATTTAAGAGTAATGATGGACATTTAGCCACTCAAAACTCATTTACAAGACAATTTTTCGAAAATGTGCTTTAAGACTCCTTAAAGCACATTTTGTGTTTAAACTTGTTTTCAAGCTTGGTTTTCTTTGGTAATTGATTAAATATGTTCATTAGTGTATAAATGAGGTCTTGGTAAGTTCATTAGGTCTTAACCAAGTTTATCCCAAGCTTAGAGCACATTTTGGCTCTTATTGACTTTAAAGCACATTTTGTGTTTCCTTTTGTTTAAATTTGTTTACTAATGTTTCTAAGACTCTTTTTAGTCTTAATACACCATATTTAAGTGTTTACACAATATATTAAGGTTTGGGGTATTTCAGTTGATCTAGTCTCGAATCATACATTTAGATAGGTTTATTTATTTCTCTTAGTTTAGAATCAATATTTACTTTTCCCCCTGTTTTAGAATAGGTTATTACAGGGATTAGGACTAGTTTTCTATAAGTCCCTTGGGTTCGATACTCTCGGTCGTAATATATTCACGCTATACTCCGACCGGGAATTATTTGCTACCCGTATAGAGTTGTAGGTTTATTTTATAATTCTTTTATTATTTCATTCTTTTGTATATCCCTTTTATCTCTACAAAAAGTCTGTAATTGTAGGGAAAACTATATACAAAATGAATAAAAGAATAAACTAATCCTACAACTCTACTATGGGTAGCAAACAATTCCCAGTCGGAGTACAGCGTGAGCAAATTACGACCGAGAGAATCGAGCCCAAGGGATTTATAGAAAACTAGTCCTAATCCCGGTAATTACCTATTCTGAAACGAGGGGGAAATGTAAATGACAAATAATTAACTAAAATCCTAACTAAATGCGAGGTTTGGTGAAATTCCCCTAATTAATTAAACATTGATTAAACATTTAATCAATTAAATTAAGGCCTAAACATGCCTTAAAAACAATTTAAAAACAACAATGGTCAACATAAAGCAAATATTGCACCCTTTGACCATTTAGGGCAAATATATGCCCAAATGAACTCCTTAGGATCTAAAATTAATTCCTAAGCATATTAACACAATAATGAACGTAATGAAGCTGTTGGACAACACTCCAACATCAATAACAAGCATTAACATGCTTAAAGGTCACTTAGGGCAAAATGTGCTCTAAAGAAGCCTTAAAGATCTTGTGACCTCCGTTTGATTTCAAATTGGATTTCTAAGTTTAGTAATCATGTAATGAATGTAATTAGTCAACTACTAAGGAAACCCAAGCTCAAAAACAACCTTTAACACAAAATGTGTCTTAAAACACCTTAAAGCATATTTTTGTGTATAACTTCAAAAATATTGATTTTATGTCACTTTAAGGACTAGATTACATTTATAATAACATTAATGTGACATTATACACCATATTAGAAAGTCTAAATCAAAGTTTTCAAATAAAATCAAAATAGGTGATTTTGGTGTGAATAGTACTCTTATAAGGCAAAATTAAGTCTTAAGTGACCAACTTGGTCAAAGCCATCCCTAATCACCTTAGGTGGCCGGATTTAATTACTGTCACCCACCACCTTTTAAGCTAGGAAAACAAATATATATATATATATATATCCACCAAACTTTATATAACTAATCATTAAAGTAAGGATTATTTTACTTATAAAACTAATCTAGTCACACGTCAAAACCAATTCTTCCACCTTGATCACACAATGCCGACATGAAAGGAGGTCCTCCTTATCCGTAAGCCACCTCCCAAAATATCTACTATGCCTCATATTATACTATTGTTTAATTAATAATTTTTTTTACTTTAAGAGACAAAATTCAACTTCTCTTCTTCACTTGCTCATCCCAGCCGTATTATACAACTTCAAACCCTCCATTTTCTTCCCCTTTAAACGTACTCAACATGCCAGCTTCAAGAGGAATTCATCTTGATTAAGGTAACCATTAAATACATGGTATAGTTCAAATTCCTCAACTCTTCTTCCTCTTTCATTTGAGCTAATCTATGCCCACTTCCATGCACTACTCAAGCTCAGTTTGGAGTCCAAAGAGGGAGTAGTTATCGGATGGAAAATCCAAAAGGAAGGAGAAGTAAAGTTTAAGTGGGTTATGAGGTAAACCATGTTCTAAACTTGTGAATCTCCTTCCTTTCACTTCCGATGGTTTTCTTTTGATTCCTTGAGCTAATTTCCTGCTCATTCTCATGCCTTATCAGTAGATCCATCAATGGCTGCAAGTTATAGCTTATTTGAAGTCTAAACTCCATTTCAAATTACTTGCGGCAAGGTGAACATTAGCCTCTTTTCTACCTTGCTCTCAATGTTTCTACTCCCTTGGATTTGACGTTTTTTTAACACTCTTTATGCTCTAAAGTCCAGGCGAGAACAACCCCACAATACGGTAAGCACCGTGGACTATTAAACTTGTTTTATCTCATTATATACCTTGAAACATTAAGCTAAACTCTACCTTGCTTCCTTGAACAATTATGTACGAATGGGTGCTGGGAAACTTGGAAGTTATCCGGTTCAAGAAGAGGAACAGCAAGTGTAATCTCAATCTTGGAAGAAGTAAGTTGATTACTATCTTAACCATATGATAATCAAGCTTATATGTGGGTAATGTTCAAAAACTAACTTAAATATATATATATATATATAGATGTAGCCGTGGGCAACTTGAAGTGTGCTTGGCTGATTTACTTGCTAATAATAATCAAGTAAGTGTACTAAACTTCTATATTATAATGTTTTTTATATCATTGTATTACCTATATAATGAAGCCGTGGGCATACAAGTCTAAATGACTTACTTAGGTGTTTGAATATTAATTAACACTCTTGGCTAGTTTATTATATACTAAGATGGCTTATAATGCCATGGAAATAATTTGAGTGGTTAAAATACAACTTATAAAAATATATGGGTAAAGGTAATAAAAGCCGTGAGTTACAAGGAATTATTATGACCAAAATATGTATTAAAATGTTGTATAACATTTTTAGTGAGTTAACCAAATGTTTATGTGACATATAATGTCATGGAAATTAATTAAATGATTAAAACACAATTTGTAAAACATTGTACAAATATATAAACCAAAACCGTAAGCTATAATGTCTTTTATGACATTTATAAGTGACTTATATTATATATTAAGGTTTGTAACAAAGCCATGTATTTTAGGCTATTTAATTTTATGTTATATTAAGTTTAAAATTAATTTAAAATAAAATAAACATTACAGCAATGAAAATTGGGGTCAATTGGTAATTTAAATAAATTTAGGGGCTAACTATTAAATTTAGCCGAAAACCATACTTTAAAAGCTATTAAAATGATTTTTATAAAGTTTTACAAAATATGGGATCAAATTATAATTTTCTGAAAATATTGGGTCAAAACTGTTATTTGTTGAAACTATGGTCAAACTGGTAGTCAATGGGTCAATAAAGACCATGTTAGGTGCTTTGACGAAAATTAATTATATAAGTAATTAATTCATGAACTTATAATAACATTATAAGCTAAATATTAAATTTATAAAATTTATGGGGTATAAATTGTAAATACCGAAAACTAGGTGTTCATGAGGTAAATATAACACCTTATAACCTTAGTATAAAGTTTGATGATTTTTGGAATTTAATAAAAGGCTATATACTAAGATAAGTGTATAATATAAGGTTTTAATGATAGTAAAAGTATAGGTTATAAAACTGGGACAAAATTGCAAATATGCAAAGTAAGTAGGGCGGAAGAGTGAATTAAACCAGACCAAGGGTCTGTTCATAATTTAATAGCTTAAATCTATAGTGAAATACCCCAAACTAATAAAACATGGATTAAACATCTAATCACATTAATTAAGGCCTAAACATGCCTTAAAAGTCAACTGAGAACAACAGTGGTCAACACAAAGCAAGATATTGCACCCTTTGACTGTTTAGGGTAAATAAATACCCAAATGAACTTCTTAGGACCTAAAACTTTGTCCCAAGCTTGTTAACACATAACTAAACATATTACAATTGTTGGACAACACTCCAACACAAAGAACAAGCATTTGCATGCTTCAAGGTCAGGTAGGGCAAAATGTGCTCTAAGGAAACCTTAAATGTCTAATGACCTCTATTTGATATAGAATTGGATTCCTAAGTATTATAATGAAGTAATGAACATTATAAAACCATTCTCAAAGGAAACCAAGCTCCAAAACATGTTCTAACACAAAATGTGCTTTAAAATTCCATAAAGCACGTTTTTGTGAAAATTGACTTTCTGAGTGGGTTTTGAGTGGTGTTAGGCATTGGATTAGAGCTTGATATACTAAAGTACTATAATGTAACACATTAGAAGGTCTAAATCCAAGATTTCAAAAAAATCGAAAATATGGCATTCATTTGTGAATAGTAACCCAGATAGTGCATTTTTAAGCAATATTGACTAAGTATGGTCAATGGTCAATGAATGACCACCCTGCCCCTTAGAAGTCGGCAGGCATGGGAGCATGGAAGACAGCTCATTGAACTTTGATACAAATATCTAGCTAATTTGGTGAATCATCATTTACTATTACATAAAATAACATAAACTTAACTTAAAAGAAAATCTAGCATTATTACCTCATTTGCTTCATTCCCAGCCGACACCACACATGCTCATCCTCTCTTTTGCTTCTCCAAACCGTGGGTAACACTCAATATTCAGAAGAGAACAACAATTGACATAGGTAAGCTTATTAAGCCATTTTATGTTCATTCTCTTCACATTTCTTTCCTCTTTCCATGGAGCTAAGCATCAACCATTTCCATCCATGGTTCTAGGTTGTTTTGGAGGTTAAAATGAGGGTGAATCTCGGCTGTAACAAGGGAAGGAGGTGGAGAAATCTAATCTTGTTCTTAAGGTATAAAAATGTGCTTTAAGCACTTATCTTTTGATTCCCTTCAAATCCGGTTGTGAAATTTTGATCCTAGGCTTATAATCTTCTTCTTAACATACTTATTCAGTTGGTATATCAAGAGCTTCTAGGTATAGCCAGATCCAAGCCAAAAACACCATTTTTGGCATTTTAAACAAGGTAAAAATTAGCCATCTTCTAATCTGAGTTATACCAGTTTAAAGCTTGATTTTAGTAGCTCTTTTGATGCTCTTATTGTTCTATAAATTTAGGCCGAAGACATCCATACTTACCATGGTATTTTAAGGTAAAATTTACCTTGAAAATATACATTAAACACTCCTTATGGTTAGATCTTGCTTGGAGACTAATCATGCCTTAATTGCTGTTTGAAAACATGTAAACTAAGCTGTGGAAAAATTGTTCCTAAGCAGCCGTGGCCAAACAAGGCCTAAACTAGGCAAAAACAAGGTATAAATCACTTAAACCTTCACTTGGTATATTAATATGTGTTTATACATATGTATATATTTATGCCATGAGTGAATGGGTTAATTAAGGTCTTATTTTGACCTTAGGTGATTAAGGAATGGTTTAGTAAATTTTATAACTAATTAATTAACATAATTATCAAATTTAAGACATTATGTGGAAAATTGGTAAATATGGAAAAGATAGTTGTAAGGCCGAGAGTTTAATGCATTTTTTGGGCATTTATGTGTGATTCATTTTATAAGCTAATGTTTGTAATAAGGCCATGTACTTTAGGCCATTTTATTTATGCATTTATAAGGTTTTATTTAAGTTTAGGTGGTATATATGCATTACTGCATATTATAAGGGGTTAAAGTGTAATTAAATTAAATTTGGGGGCTATATAATAATAAAGCAGAAAATTAGAGGTTTAAATGAGTTTATATAAAAATTATAAGATTATATAAAGTTTTGGGGTTAAATGGTAATTTCTGAAAAATAAGGGTATAAACCGTAATATATGGATATTGATGGTCAAGGAAATATTAAGGTGGTCAACCTTGACCATATGGTAGGTTTTGACCAAATTAGATAAGTTAAATAACTTATTTAAGGTTTTATGTTAAGATAAGTATTTAATTGTAACAATTTTATAACATATGTGGTATATATGTTATTACCGAAAATAAAGGGTGTATAATGGTATTATAAACACTCATGGGCTATTAGGAATTTTTAGGAATTTATTGGGTTGATTTTGGAATTAAAATAAACTATATATGTATAATATATAATTATTATGTCATTATGACACTTTGGAATAAAAGATGGGGTGGAAATGTAAAATACCGAAAGTATATGGTTAGTAAGGGTAATTATAACCCTTTGGTTAAATTTGGTGATTTTTAGAATTATATAAGAGTATTTATTAAGATATGTGTATAATATATAGTTTTAATGATATGATAAAACTATATGTTATAAATTGGGCCAAATGGCAATTATATAATATATATTGAGATCTGTTCGGAAATTAGAATATAATATAACCATGGGTTATATTTATATTAAGGTTTAAAATGATATATTATATGGTATATATAACATGGTATAAATTATGGGGTGATTTTGTAAATAAAGGAAACTATGAATTATGGAAAAGAATAAGGTTTTAATATATGTGCCTATGCGGCAATATATATAAATATATATATATATATATAGTTTTGTATAAAAACTATAGGTGATAAATTAAAGGGAATAAAAATATCATATTATATGATATTAGTATATGGTATAACATTACATAATGTTATGTGGTCAAAATGAAATTAAAATAAAGATAACGGCTGTACCGAATTATTAAGAGATGGGATATGAATTTTAGACTAAGGTCTACAATGTTATAAATGTTATAACAATTATATGGTGTTAATGGTTTTAATGGAATTAATAAGTAAGGATACTCACATTAAATAATGTGACAAACTATAAATAAATAAGATTTATTAACCAAGGTATTTATTGATTAAACCTTAGGAGTTGTAAATATACAACATAAAATATTACATAATATTAGGATAATAATCTTAATATAAGTTGTATAATATAGTACAACTAATGGGAATAATCATCTAATATAAGATGATAAAATGTAACATATAATATAAGAGTTTTATAACTCATGAAACTTACCTATGTGGTAAATATATACATATACAGGAAAAATGTATATAAGGATGAATATATAATATGGTTGGAAACCATATAATATGATGGTGGAGGTTATGACATGAAAAATAGTTACAAACTATAAGTTATGAGTTTTTGAATGCAAATATAATTTGCTAAAGATAATGGATTATATAATACAATGTATTATAATGGATGGTGGGAAAATAATACAATATAATATAATAATGCATGCATACATGCAACTATAGGTTATATACCTAAGTTTAATGGTGGATAAGATTAAAGAAATATAACGAATTAAACTTAACAGTCAAAATTTTTTGACATGCGAGTTTTAAGTAACAAAGCCGACCGGTTTAGAGAAACCCGTAACAAATAATTGTAGAAATTCGGGGTTGAACTGTCGGGGTTACTTTCTATTCGGAAACACTGGATGTAGTTAGTCATGGAGACTGACTTATAGTTTTATTACCATTTAGATCATACTTCATACGGAGGCGCTTGACGAGCTAGTGGTCTACACTGCGCATCCTAGGTCTTGGTGAACTGTATGTAAAGGGGTTTGATCCGCGTTGTCCTAAGGAATTCCTTGGGCTCGGATTTGGTTGATATCACTTGTGTGTTAAGTGTTTTGGATACGTGTATGTGATTATGGGTGTTACTGCATTAATTATTTATGCACGAGCGTCCTACGGGACTAACACTACGTCGACTATAGATCGACTTATATAAACATACATATACGTTAATGTGATGACATGACAATTACTTGATATAATACCATTAGTATTAATATTAAGTATATGGTAACCTAAGTAAAACACTTAGGAATGAGTCACGACATTATCGGTCTCTAGAGCATGGATCTCGAACATGAATATGACCTAGATTACTTCTAGGTATGCGTGAGACCCATTGGGCAGCTAACTAATAATTATTCTCCATAAGACTAAGAGCATATCTTAAACATTATGAGAGAGTGATGGTGTGAGTTGAGGTGAGGAATCTCGGTAGTTTACGAACTACTTGGTTGCGCATTTGTGATCACTGAGGGGTTCCTGATCGAGTTCCGCTCCAGGTTTATACCCAACGAGCCCTATTTGGATCGTGGGTCAGGTGGCTACGGCCTTTTATATGGACGTCTTAGGAGACAAAAGTGAATAGTCAGGGGCCTCCGGACCTCTGGCGAAATGAGCACACTTTGTGTGTACGGAGGACTACTGTCATGGTGAGGTGATCGGGTTGCTTGACATGACGCCCAATGGTATATTAATAACATGGTTTGGATGGGGCCTGAAGGCCAAATAATTAACAATGGAGGGTGTTCGCTACGGGTCATATTCAGTATAATATTCGATAGTTCGATAGTACAATTGTTGTTTGTGATGTTTTAGATGTTTGAATTGGATGGATGGTTAAGTGTTTATGAATGTTTGATGGAGGAGTTACGTATATTATAAATGTATATTACAGTGTGTTTATAGCTGTAAAATGGTAAAGCATGAAACCAATCTAAATAATAAGATTGTAAAATGACTAAGTGACCATTAGGGTCCAGGCCCGGCATACTCAGCGTCTATCGCTGATACTACACCATTAGCAGGTTGTTGATTATTGTCGAAGCCGAAGTGGGGAACAGGTAATTAGAGTTTATTTTGATTACCGCACGGGGAATCATTTGTATAGCGATGTCAGACTGGTATATGTATTATGATACGGTTATGTATTTGGATTGGGTAGACGCTCACTTGTCGACAGTTTATGGTTTATGGATTAGTATGATGTATAGGAGTTCTGTTATCACGCGCGTTAGTATTTGTTTATGTGGAAGTTGGATATAGTTTGGCTTCGTTATTGCATGGGCGAGTAATGGCCGGTGACACCCGAGTGAGTATTGTTATTGTTATTAATTCTTCCGCTGTAAGACGTTTTATTTATTGCTACGAGAGAGATTATTACGTGTTTAAGGGGAGGGATGTTACAAAAGTGGTATCAGAGGGAGTACCGCTCTGATGAGAGAAAGTAGGTTAAGACAGTGAGCTTAGGACTTGGGAAATTACGGGAAAGTTTGTGAGGTACGAGACGTTCGTCTTAAAAGATATGAGTATTTAGTAACGCATTGCGTGATATACTAGCCTTAAAGGCAATTCAATATTTAGTTTGTTGTGACGGTGAATTACCGAGTTTATGTGACATACTGTACTACAGATGTCTGGGGGAACTAGAGGCGTGGTACTGGTAGAGGTGGAGGCGGGTGCCCCCGTGGTTCCAGGAGTTGCTGAGAGATGCTGTGACTGCGTTCTCGCACAGCTTGGTACTAAGATTGGAGGACAAACACCACCCACTGCCACAGCCTAGGGAAACGAACTGGCTGAAGTCAATTACCGAGACCCGACACCTACTTATTCTGGGGAGCCAGACCCCGTAGCCTTGGAGCGATTCAGAGTTGACATGAGAAGGCCTACGAAGCTTGCAAGACTGCCGACAAGAAGGTCGTCATTGCTGCTTTCCATCTAAAGGATGTAAGCCAGCACTTGGTGGAGGTTGGTGTCAAGGACCATCACTGGCTATACCCGACTTTTCGTGGGCTGCCTTGTCGAGTTGCTGAGGGGAAGTACTACCCAGCGCATCTCAAGCAGAAGAAGCGCCATGAGTTAAGACATATCCCAGGGAGGTCTGACCGTGGATGAGTACTACGCTCGATTCATTTGTCTACTGGACTTTATCCCCAGTGTAGATTACTCAGAGACCGTCAAGGGTCGAGAAGTTCGGGGGGGGGATGTCTGTTCGCATCCAGATGGAGATGGGTGCTACCCTCTACACTACCATCCAGGTATAAACATGAAAGCCATAAATTCTTTACTTACTACATTACCGATTAACCTTGTGAGAACTTATCGATGAGATTCCAAGAGTGTTATGACGCTGCCTCGAGGACGGAGCTAATGCTCCAGATTCGGGAAGAGACTCTCGAGGCAAAGAAAAGGAAGAACCCTGGGGGAGAGTCTGAGGGTGGAGGAGCATCTCTAGGTGATAGCAGAAGAAAGGAAAGTAAGGACTTATCCCATTCTAAACTACTTATCATATTAAAATACCTTATGAATGATGACGCGAAACCTTAAACAGGAAATTCTTTCAAAAGAAAGGGCAGCAGGGTCACCAGGGAGCAAAGGGGAAAGAGCCCGTCATTCGGTTGACCGGCCCAGCTATAGATGCTCAGCCTCTGAGATCTGCGCCTCCTAAGGGTGAGAACACTTACCTCTTAAATTCAATTGTAACCTTAACCTGTATATCATCAGATTTTAACTTAAACTAAATGCCCCCATCAGGCACCGGACAGCACCAGCGCCATTTCTATTGTAAGCATTGTGGGAAGGACCATCCTGGGGTCGACTGCAATGGCCGCAAAGTTGAGTGTCGGTGCTGCAAGAAAGAGGGCCACAGGGAGTTCGAGTGTTGGATGAACCCTGAGAGCCGTAACTACAGGCCACCAAGGAATACTCAGAAGACCTCAGCTGGAGGATCTGGAGTACCACGAGGCGGTCAGGATGGCCAGATATCTACTGATGCTGGAGCCCAGAAAGGCAAGGGAGTAGATAGGGCATGAGTACCCTGAACTCCATGAGACCGCTGGTGGAAGACTTTTGCTTACCTTGTTATGTACTTATCTTGGATGTTAGACAGAGATATGTTATAAATATGTGGGAGCGTGTCATTGACCACTCACCTTTTTGTGTATGACTTTTGAGACTAGTTATGTGGACTCGATACGAGTAACCTTGGAACTTTGACGGATAATATATATGAACAGGATGTTAATACTTACATTATCATGTAGCCCATACTCGACGACACAGAGTCAATGAGACCAATAATTACTGAACCAGAATTTCCACTTGCATGGCGCACTTGCTATTGCAAGCGCTATGACAAGTAAACCACTGAAATTTCCATCTGCCTTGCGCACTTGACAGAGCAAGTGCTGCAACAGCAACTGCTACTACTACTTTTTTTTTTTATTATAATTTATTAATTACTATTTCTTATTATATATATACCAAAAATTTTCATATTTTCCGTATAAACCTTAAGATTAGAAACCTATGCAACCTCAGGAAAACCGTTAATCCAACCACAATAACTGGAGGAGTTATACAACCACTGTGATCGTAAACCATACCAGTTAAATTGTTCGAGAATTGTCAGACAGGGCTTATTAGCCAAATACCATCAGTGTATACCCGCATTTAATGCTAATCACTACTAGTGTTGAATGTTTTGTCCTTGTGGACAAGCATACCCTTTGTTGATGCACCACCGTCAGTGAGGATGGTTGGGAAGTGAAGAGCCAAGTTGCTCAAGCTATTATGCGATCTGCAATATATCCAATTAAACGGATGAGGGGACGAATATGAACTATGGATGAGATATGATCATGATAAACAGGGAGGAAAGGAATATATGTGCACTCAATGAGATTGAATTAGGAGAACCAAGTTTGCTAAATATAGCACAAATTTTACGTACACCGAGCTGAATAACGCTGGCTTATGGCACGAGTTACCACCGATGCCACTAAGGCAATAGCACTTACAACAAGATAACCGATAACATGAACTAATAAACAAAAAAAAGAAGAAGAAGAGAAAAGAAAAAGAGATATCCATCAAGGGGAGATTGACAACAGAATACTTCACAATACCCGTGTGACAAACATCACCAGTTTACTAAACGAGACATGGGACGACCGCACTCCGATAGGAGCATGTGGGCCTGACAGACTTATTTATGAGTTAGTCGGGTAAGTAGTAATGTATAAGTACGGTACCCCATGCAAGTAGACAAGTAGTGTTAGGAACACGAGAAGTAGTCAACTCCGTACTAAGGACAGTGATGCAGATTACGTCGAAGATGGACGAGAAGAGCCGCAGTTAAATCAACGGGCTAGAGAAATCAAGAACCTACAACAGAGGGCAGTAGACAATATACAGTGGAGACAAGGGAACCGTCCAAGGACATGAAACCGAAGGTAAGAGACATGGAAAACCTATTATGGACGAATAATATGTAGAATCCTCATAAGGATCGAGAAAACTCTTGCAATCCAGAGAAAATCTACCAAATAATATGGACATAAACGCGTGATTACGCAATGATGAGAGACAAAGCTAAGATACTAGCAGATACCTTAAGCAAGGAACAATGGATTTGGAATGTACCACTCACATGTTAATTCGCTCATCTTATCTGTTTGACTCATTAGATATTAGTTGCTGAGAGTTTACGCCTCTGCACTCTATAGGACTGAGTGTTTTGGTATTACACTTATGCAGTTATTAATCTAGTGGGAATGTAGAAAGATGCAATGGATATCAACACGATTGTGTATCAGAGAACTACAACAATGTGTTACTCCGGAACAAAACCACCAGGAGACACGGATGACAATCATTATCTCCGTGGACATATAGGCTGGTACGTCTTAGTATTACTAAGACAAGTGCAAAAAGCACTAAGTACTAACAATAGCCAATGTCATATTACACCTCAAGCTGAATATCAGTGAGATAAGACACACGCATGTATGCTAGTGATCCAAATGAGAGGATTCACAGCAATGAAAAGAGGCAAACTGAGCCTATGTTCATGGGTCTGCACCTCATACGGAGCGAGTGGGCCCATGAGAATGAATTCGGGAGAGAGCACAAATAGTTCAGTGCCTCACCCTTTATATATTGTGAAGCCCAGAAGGGCTAGAGTCATACCCGTCTCTCTGATATGGGGATAATCCACGAGTTGGAGAACTCTATGAGAGCCAAGTATCCAGCGCTCCTTGTTGAGCGGTTGTTGTATACTTGTGGGGTACGGGGGCGTAACCCTTTTTAAGGGGGGCAGAGCCTCTTGGCTGTGCACGTGTGTGCACTAAGTTTTGTTGTTTCGTATGCGGGGCATACAGTGAATTGGTGGTATGCGGGGCATACGATGTTTTGTTGGTTATGTTTTGTACGCGGGGCATACGTTGTTAGTTTGTTTTGTGTGTGATGTTGTTATACCCAAACTTTTGACCCCCTGGTTAGGGTCTACGAGGTACTGGTGTTGTGAGAGGCATTTCAATCAAGCGGTGAGGGATCCCGGCCCGATCGGCACGTTCCATGGCAATGGGGAGCAGCTTCGTCACTTTCAGGGGCGTTTTGGTAATCTTTAAAGGCTCCTAAGACCTCTTGTAAGCTTTCTCTCTCCTCCAAAGGATGCCCAAATCAGCTTGAAACGCTTTGATATTTTAACCCATGATAGAGGATGACATTTTAAGCATAATGGCGTTGGAATTTTGATTTTTCGAATTTCCAATAATTTTCTAGCAATTTCTGACTGAATCTGACGAGAAATTCAATTTAAAAATATTCCAATATTCAAAAAATTCGGTTCCACCTCAAAAAATTCATAATATCCATCCTTGACATGTGGTTAAAATCTCACAGCAAAATTCATTGGGGAAGTCACTTAATTAAAATATCAAAAAATCTTACTTTTACTAGATTTTCTTTATCTTTAAGAAAGTCTATATAAGGGGATAGGTTTTTGGATAAAAGGGGAACCTCATATGATCAAGAACCCTAGAGAATCAGAAAACACAACCTCCTCACTCTCTCTCACGTTTTCCAACACCCGGCCACCCAAATCATACCGAAAATCCCCCGAAATCACCATCTAAACACGTTTTCCAATCCCCAAAGCATCAATAGTCATCAAAACCCCACAAAAACACCACCAAAACGTGAAGAACAGCAAGAACAACCAACAACCAGAAGCTTGGTTCGAAGTCCTTTCGGGTCTGCCATCAACGGAGCACTCGACGAATCCCGGTGTGAAGAAACGTTGTGAATCCGAAGGTAAAACAGGTTGCAACTCTACTTTTCTAATTCCCCACGACCCTATTAACTCTCTGTCAAATTTTGGGCTCAAACTAACCTTCGTACGCTTTTGTATTGCTGTTTGTTTAAGCTTCTGTCCAATAACTTGTTTACTAAGTTTCGTGCTTAATTCGAACTCAAATTGAAAACTTTAAATCACTAACGTCTTGTACATCTTTCAGGCTACACACCCATAAAATTTGAGTCGAAAACACCTTCGGGAACAGCCTTAACGCCGCCGTCCGAGGGCGGTCCGCACCCACGGACGTCATGTCTGGGGTCCCGGACTCCTTGTCCATAAGCCCGGACGCCCACGGACGGCGGCGAGATTTTTAGATTTTAAAAAATTTAGGTTTTTCTAATAATGTCCGGGCCCACGGACGGCCTGTCCGTGGCCCCGGACTTTACAACTTTCTGTTTTCTGTTTAATTTGACTTTTATTTTCATATAGGTTAACTAGGGTCCGTGGTCTGGGACATTAGGTCCGTGGCCACGGACGAAAACAAAATTTGACCTAATTTTGCCTCCGAAACCCTAGTTTAGGTAATTTAAATTTCCACTTTAGCTTTCCGTAAAAAAATGCTAAAAAACACAAAAAAACAGAAGCTCGCGCACTTAGGTTAAAACGACTCGTAATAAGCCGTAAATAAACCAAGTAGAGGAAAAACGACCTAGGAAGGGTAATGAAAGTAATTGAACCCTAAATAAGTCGAATATCAAGCCCCCGAACCCGAACTCTCCTTTCCTAATTTGATCTAGGTTAAAATTAGGTGGCGACTCATAATAGGTTCCAGTGAGCTAGCTTAGGTTTTAATTGTAACACCCCATCCAACAATAACACACTTACAATAAACTGCAGCGGAAAAACAACCTCATCACATTACTTATCTCGTTGGTGTTACACGCCGTTAGCCACCCACGTGGCTAACAAGGCTAATACATACACATTGTACCGGTCTGATGGGCTAAATTCCCGAGCGACTACACATTACTATCCCTTTCCATTAACAACAACAACAACGTACACCTTTCAACTATACCGAGTATTTATAAACTGATGCCGACAACAATTTCGGTCTTACTACACCTACTGTATACATACACTTAAATGATTACCCATGTACAACGACTACCCATCCTACTCTCGAACGGCTTCCAGCACTTCGTACCTGAAATAGGAAAAAGAAAAAAGGGTGGCCCCCAAGGGGCTCAGCACCTTTGCTGGTATGGTAATCCCGCAGCCCACATGCTACCGGGCCACGCACAACTAATTGTCGTCTTAGCATGCGGTTGATTATTTTTAAATCATGCATGCAACTGTAAACACACAACACATAATCATTTCGCCTCAACGGGCTCAACAAACGGATAATATATCCTTACTTAATAAGTCACTCAAGGTGTTCAATATCCCTAGAGTGTTCCTCCTCTAATGGAGCTACTTCCTTAACAGACGACACTTACCCTTAAATCGGGTTATCCTTAAACGCCTCTTTTCTCAAACTGGGACTCATATCCATGATCCACATACTCCACATTTTACAACATATAACATACACTACATAACAACACTTAACAACACTTTGCACGTTTCCACGTGCACAACATAACACCGCAATAGATATTGCATCACAACAAAGATACATAACATAACGGGAATGGTCCTCTTAGGAACCGACCCAAACATTGCTAATACACTGGTGAGCCTAGAGAATGTTGCCAGTCTCATGATAAGCTCGTTACATAACTCGTTACCGTCTCGTTAAATGAACGGTTAACTTAGCACAAGGTGTCTCGGATATAGTGATCCAAGCACACCGAAACAAACATAACAATAGTATGCCCCTGTGGCCCGACGTGAGTCAGTAATAGCCTTGGTTAAGCTAAAGGGAAGGTTGGGAACCAAATTGGAAAACAACCATAACATACGGAGAGGATCGAACCTGCTATGACAACGACCCCCATACTCACACGCGTGGCCGGAACAGACCGGACTCCTCACTCCCCCCGTTAGCACTTGTCAGAAGTTCATCATTGAACTTAGTTAAACAATCACAACATCGGGTTAAGTCTTGTTAGACACACACAAGGGAAGGGAGAGTCATACATTCATACACCAACATCACACACAAACATTACATAACTAACTCACGCATAGCCGTGGTTAGAACGTTCCTTAGGTCGGAAACGTTATCACCGGATACCGTTCTCCTACGTTTACCTAATAGTGGTCAACTAGCCCTTCAAGCGCATTCGAGGTTACCGGTATCGGCACGTAAACATACAATAACAATAACGACTGTAAACTCGTTTCATGATTTATCTTATAACGTGGCAAACATACAGAAAAACACATTGGCATACAAGCCGGTGTAATCCGGTAGGACACAGGTTGCAAGAAAACCATACCTGTCACCGGAGTCCACTTTATCATGTCCACTTATGTTCCTCGAGAAATTCTCGAACAACTGATAACATTACAATTACTTTTGTTAATATTGGGGTAACATGTTTGCTTAACGTTTAAAGCGCCCATAGTTTACCCCGTCATTCCCGTTACACTTAACTTACTCTTGTGATATTAAGTTTACTACTCTCACATCAAATCCAACACTTGTTTACACATTTTAAGGCCTTTATATGCCACCAAACAAGGCCTAAACATCACCTAAAACCATTACCATTCAATTCCCCATGATTAGAAGCCTTTAAAACAGATTTTGCAACACTTTTGACCTGGTCCGGGACTTGGTCCGGACCCAAGGTCCCGGACCACTTGTAGAATGTGCTCTCGGCCTTATTTTACCCTTGGTCCGGGTCTTGGTCCTGGACTAAGGACCCGGACCACTTCTAAACTTCACTCTCGGCTCTTTTTAAGGGGTGGTCCGGGTCCTTATACAAGGGCTAGGTCCCGGACCATGTTATTAACTTGTCAAAACATCATTTTTCAACCCCTAAACCAACCTTAAACCTTACCTAATCATTCCATAAACTTTCCACATGTTTCCTACATGTTTAAACACCTTAAAACAAGCACTAAACTTTCCTAAATCATCACTAACTGGTTACTCAATTCCTTACAACAATTCCTAGCACTTATAACATTTTCTTAGATTTCTAAGTGGTATATCATGCCTACTACCTCAACTAACCAAAGTGTTGTCTCACAAACATTACCACCACTCCAAAAGCAATATTTCTCATACACACCTCCTTTGCACAATGCTTATAATTTCCACAAGTTTTCACTTAGACCTTCACTAGGCATTTCTTTTCCTTTGTTTACCAAATCTTGAACAAGACTTAACACTTCACATAACAATTCCTTGGTGTGTTCAAAACACCCATTTGAGTTCTAAATCCTCCAAGACAATGCCCGTGGCACCTTAACACCTAAGAACACCATGATTCACCTTCTTCCACCATCTAAACACTTAACAAGTTCCTAGTACCTTCTAGGTCTTAAAATCTCATTTCATCACATAAACTCCTTTGTTTATCAACTAAATTTTGCCATAGCTTCTCTTGTAACTCTCACACCCAAACACTTAGGTTTTCACCTTTAGACAACCAAGAACACTTAATCACTTAATACACATTCCTTACACACAAACATATTGTTTTTCATTCTTTAACCATTCAAGACATTCATCTTTACAAGAAATGCCCTTTACACACAACTAAGCCTTTAACTACACTACATCACAATATAGTGCATAAACTTAAATTGCTTGGCACTTAGGCCCTTAAATAGCATAAACCATAAACACTGAATTTCCACATTTAAATGCCTTCAACCTGCGAATACACACAACAATGCTCCCATGTCCTTTTAGTCCACCTTGTGGATAGTTTCCTAGCTCATTTTCCCATTGGCTCTTTAGGTTATTTATTAAGCAAATATAGCTCAATTCCCTAGTACAATAAACCACATTAAGAGAGGTTATTTACCTCTTTGTTTTTCCAAGTTTTCTCACTTGTTTTCTCTTGTTTTCTTGATTGAAAATCGGCGAGGAGCTTTTATCACTTGTCAACCTTCTAACCAATATCATATAAGGGTAATGAGCATTAAGTTTAATACTCCAACTCATAGTTAAACCCTAGGTTTACATAAGTGTCTAAAAACACTAAAATTTGATGATTACCTTTGGAATTTGAAAGAGAGCTTGGACAAGTGGCAATATAGGACTCCTCCTAGCCCTTTGAAGTTTGAATTAAGCTAAGAAGAGAGCAAGGTAATGCACCATTGTAAGGTGATTTTTCGGTTATACAAGGAAATGAAAGGAAACTTGGTTTTTCTTTGATTTTCCTTACCTTGAAGCATAAGAGAATGGCAAGGCATGAAAATATGAGCTCAAGCTCCTTCAATGGTGAATCTCCATGGCACCAAAATGGAGTTCTTGAAGATTTGAAAAGAGAGAAGTGTAGAGCTTGACCTAACTAAGACAAATATGGTCTTGGAATTTGATTTGGTGTATGGAGCTAGAAGTTACAAGCATTCAAAGATGGAGAATGGTATATGGCTGTAGCAAAACGAGATGGAGAAGGGAGAATGAGGTTGGAGACGGTGGGAACCAAGAAGAAAAGAAGAGAAAGTGAGGAGAGAGGTTTAGTTGGAGATATTATGTTATAAGGCATAAAGTAACTTTTCACTTTATTCTTTCTTCTTTTCTTTATTTGCTAGCCAAGTGTGATGACTCACACACTAAAAACCGTGCCCCCTTCAATATATAAGATACTTATGGTCTTTGTTGACCATTTAACTAATTAAAGTTGACTTAAGTCAAAACTAGCACTATTTGGGCACTATTCACAAACTAAGGCACATATTTGTGAAATTTTTGATTTCCCATTGATATAGACTTCCAAATGTGATACTATATAGTACACATGTTAATTAAAGAGTAATTATGGACATCTAGCCATTCAAAACTCATTTACAAGACAATTTTTCAAAAACGTGCTTTAAGACTCCTTAAAGCACATTTTGTGTTTTAACTTGTTTTCAGCTTGGTTTTCTTTGGTAATTGATTTAATATGTAATTAACATATTTATAAGGTATAGGTATGACCATTAGGTCTTTTACAAATTTATCCCAAGCTTAGAGCACATTTTTGCTCTTATTGACTTTAAGGTATTATTTATGTTTTGTTTGGTTTCATTGTCTACCAAGGTTTCCTAAGGACTTAATTAGCCTTATAAATCATATTAAGTGTTTTAAGTCTTGGTAGGCTCTTTGGGTCCTAACCAAGTTCACTCATAGCTTAGAGCATGTTTTTGCTCAAACTGTATCTTAGTGCTTTATTGCATTTACTATGGTCTAAATTGTTCACTGATGTTACTAAGGCACTTTCTAGCCTTTACATACCATAGTTTGATATTTAAACCACATATCAAGGTTTGGGGTATTTCAATCTACCCCCCTTAAAAGAACTTCGTCCTCGAAGTTCACACTTTTCACACATCATTAGATTAGAACACAGTAATCACTTGGAAATAAACTTCCATAACCAAACACACTTTACATCACAACCTCGGACTTAATGGTCCGGGCAACACATTCACATCCACATAACATAACATATTCACATGATAGCCTCGGACTCAATGGTCCGGGTATCTTAACAACACTTACACATACATAACAACCCCTTAGACTCTCTGGTCTTGGGTAACATAACACATTTAGACACATAGGTCTTGATAATATAACAGCCTTTAGACACAGGTCATGTAACACAACACATGTAGACTCATAGGTCTTAATAGCATACACTTTTAGAACTCGAGGTCAAAATAACATTTATTACACATACCACACAACATGTCATAGCATGTATAACAATCAAAAATATCTTTTACATACACACTGTGATCCCGCAGAACCCGGTCGCGATGGACACCTTCCGTCCCCGTGCCTTTGGGAGATTAAAACAATCACTTAGATTTAAAATTTCCTTGTGAGGTTAAGTAAGAGAACTTTAATTATGTAAAGTTCTATCAACGTTGTTATAACCAACTGAAAATCCTTTTGAAAACACACAATCCAAGTCCAACTTAAGCTCTTTGCTTCTTTTATAGCGTGGTTATTTGTGACCACTTATAGGGAGTTTCAAGAGTCATCCAACCCTGATGTGATCAGCATCAGTGTTGAACTATCCTTCCACCCCAATTTGTGTCGGCTTCCCTTGATCGCATGCAAATCAAGTTCCACCTCCCACTTCATTTTCAAGCATCAAGTAATCACTCATTTCCAATTTTCTATCTTTTAAATCATTCTAATCATGATCATACATCTCCAAGGATAGAACTTCGTCTATCAGTTATTCCCATACACTTTAATCCTGTTACCTATGGAATCTTATTCTCATTAGGTTTTATATTGGTCTCATACCCTTTTATGAATCACTATATAGTATATATACACATATATTTTATCAAAATACGACACACCGTTTCACATTTATACACTGTCGGGGTTTTGTTCCCCGGGAGTTTCTCTACTCCCACATTTGTACTATCACACACAATTGTTAACAAATACACACACTTATCACAATGGTATTCGCATCCTCTGTGCGCAATTACCACAATTCAACCATGAATGAATGCGTATGTTTACGTAACACACACACCAATCCTCAAAACAATAATATAATTTTGTGCTATGCACAATATAAATCACATACACTACGTACACTTGTACGGTAATATGCACTAAGTGGTTTTGCGCTCTACCCCCCTTAAAAGGGATTACGCCCACGTAATCAATCACTAAACATTAGCTTAAAATGTTTTGCCGTCGTGAAGTATCTTAACTTCCACGCGGTCCATTACACAATGGATTCTGATTAGAGGATCTTAACCATATTGGCGGTTTAGTTCCTAAACCAAGAATTATCATTGGAGTTTGCTTAAACTCTTAGTTGGTTTCGATTCTGGCCTGTTAGGCTTCTAGTCGTTAATAATTAGCCATCCACTCATATTCGTTATTCACGTTGTACATTTGAATCACTGGTTCACTAGCGTCTGCTGCGCAACTCTGACAACTGTAGGGCTTAGTTGCCCCATTTGTCATTCTTACTGTATTGTACACCCCCAATATCACCTTTATCTTGGTAATAATGGTTTCTCAACCGATGTGTGGTATCTTTTACCGTTAGCGAATTCGGTGAGTTATAAACTTTCTATCCACTTCCATAACAATTTACTGTGTATACAGCTATGTATTTCACAATGATTGACTTGTTCCCTTCCGGCTTATTGTCGGTTGAGATTGAGCTACTACCTAGTGTGTAGTGCTCTCTCAGCTATTTACAACATTTGGGGTATATTTCATACCGATATTTGGCAGTTAGTGCTACTGTAGTCACTTACTGTTAATCATGTCACTTACTGTACAAGTACTTTTTTTTATTGGTGCGGCCTTGCATTTCCTATGCATCGGCCATTATAACATTATTGCTCCACAATTAACATGTTTCCAATTCCTAGCTATCTCATTCGATCATTACTGCACAAGTGCAATACCAAAACACTCAGTCATACAGAGTGCAGAGGTGTAAACTCTTGACAGTAAATCTCTTATGCGATTCGCCATGGAATTCACACTGAGTTCCTCATCACATAGTACCTACCACTGGCTTATTGCTCAGTTTGTTTAACATCACTTATCTTGCATCTCCACTGAGTTTAACTCATAACTGGTCTTATCTGTTACATTATCGTTTAACAACATTTATACAACGGTCGCTTGTTGCGCACCGTGCTCTTACTCCCTGTATAACATCAGCTTATATCGTATCTACTGTCACCTCAACTTCCACACATAAACTTACATTTTTCACATTATGGTCCATCCCTCCTTTGGATGACTACTAAATGCTCCTTGAGCATCGATCATTCGAGTCACAAGCCGGCATTATTCAGCCAGGTGCTTCACTTTATACACACATACTACTAAGCTAATTGCTCTCTTTCAATAATAACGTTGTCCATCCTTAACATATTTCTTGAACTTGATTTACATAACTACCGCTCCTGCGGTCTCACAATATCGAGAGGTATCCCCACTCTTAATGCAGTGGTTCGTTTACCACTCTATTTACTTGTATAACATAAAGTCCTGCAATCGGTCAAACTTACATAACATATCTTGCTTGTGGCTTATAAGCCTTACTGTCTTGAGCTGCGCTCGTTGTAAGCTGTCCACATTCATTAATTTCTCTGTGCAATATTACATGGTTTCCCTTCATGGGATGCCCCTTAGGATTGTCAGTGCGTTCCCTGACAACTTATGTCTAAACTGGGTGTTAATTTCAACCCTTGTGCTTCTGTCGTGCATTTCGTTCAACAATTGTTGATTCGAACACCCTTTAAGGATTGCTCCTGGGTGTTACTAAGTCATGCCTTACATTTGTTTCACACTTATTGGTACATTCCATTAGCCACGCCGTTTGCGTTCTTAAATGGCTTATTATCTCCTTTTGTGAAGATCTACATTCCCTGGTAGTATAGGTACTCATTCTGGGAGTTTCATCCCGTTCTTTGCACATTAATGTGTCCACATTAGGCATCTGCCTTGCCATGCATAGGCTGAGTCTCCGTTCCAGCTATCATGTTTATCCCTGAGGATCCTTAAGATATATACGATGTCTTTACATAACAGTCAGTGCACTTCGCACTTCCTGACTCTTAAACATTTCCTTGAGAGGAATTCACTAATCCTTTTAGTCTCGTTAACTTAACTGAGTTCCTTAACTTCAACTATTCCTTGTAATCCTTAGCGCTTGTTTGACTCATGCTGCTGACCGTAGACGGAGTCGACTACTTCCCGTGTTTCGGACTCCACTCGTATACATATGTGGGGTACCATACTGATACATTACTACTTACCCAACTAACCCATAAGTAGGTCTGTCAGGCCCACAAGCTCCTAACGGAGTGCGGTCGTCCCACAATTCAGTTGGTACACTCGTAGTGTCCGTCACACGCCTAGGTGAAGTATTCTGTCGTCAACTCCCTTATATTGTCCCCTGACAATATGCGTCCCGTACTTCCCGAACTTAATCGAGGGAAAGTTTATCCACTGTTGTATCTTATCATCTGACCTTGGTTTTACTGGTTTAGTTTAAAAGAAGGTTGGAAAGAAGTGTTGGTTTGAAAGAACATCTGGTTTTGAAAAGAAAAGGGTTAGATAAATCTGGGTTGAAAGAAGAATTTTCATGGTTTCACAACATCTTCTTACCTTAACCAAGTCTAGCTTCTTGCTGACTGGTGTACTTACAACTACAGGGGTTAGGCTGTTAAGCCCTTCCACACTTAACTTCGTGGAACTTTACCAAGTACTTCATATTTGTTATAAATTTCCCGAACAGCCCTGTTACAGCAGCACTTGCCATGGCAAGTGCGCCTTGCTAACTGGCTATCGGTTCAACACATACCGGTTGTGGTATTGTTTTTACCCATATTGTCATCAGTGGCCTTGTTGGCCCTCACTGATCTTACTGCCTTGATAATAACTCTTCTAGGTGACTTCTCACTGTCTTCATATGATAATCATTAACTAGGGTGTTTCCCATTCTGGAGACCCCTTTTTCTTAGTATTGTATTCTCTTTGTAGCCCGTTCCACGTATTTGTCGTGGTTACTGAGACTTGTCTCTTGTTTGGGCACTATGTTGTAGTTCCTTTGTCGGTTGGTATACCGTTGGTGTATCATTTATCAACTGTGGTCCCGTAGACACTCGTCTCGGGTTCCATTAATCCATTTCCTGCCTGTTGCACGGTCGGTGCGTTGCAAGCTGGTTGTTCTCGACTGCTCAGCATGTCGACCCAGGTTGCCGGAAATTCTATTCTCTTATACACAAATCCTTCATTCTTCGCTATTAAATGCGGTTGACATTGTTCAGATGGAGACCGTCTTTGGGATTCCCAGTTTTCGGGATCTACCGTGTGACAGGTTCTCCGTACCTTAGAGGTACTTAATAACAGCCAGATCGGGTATTCCGAGTAAGAGAGGACTTTCATCTCTCTGGCGTTCTTTCCCCAAGTTATAAAACAGGGATTGTGGAGGGTGGGAAGGATGTAGTAGGTTTCCAGTATTCACTGGTCATACCTAACTAGCGTATCTCTCACGCTATCACTCAACCCTTAACCCAAAGTACTTAAATCCTAACTCGGTACTTCCTAAGCTCGGTAGTTCAGTCATCAGAGCGATACTTCGCTCTGATACCACTTTTTGTAACACCCCATCCAACAATAACACACTTACAATAAACTGCAGCGGAAAAACAACCTCATCACATTACTTATCTCGTTGGTGTTACACGCCGTTAGCCACCCACGTGGCTAACAAGGCTAATACATACACATTGTACCGGTCTGATGGGCTAAATTCCCGAGCGACTACACATTACTATCCCTTTCCATTAACAACAACAACAACGTACACCTTTCAACTATACCGAGTATTTATAAACTGATGCCGACAACAATTTCGGTCTTACTACACCTACTGTATACATACACTTAAATGATTACCCATGTACAACGACTACCCATCCTACTCTCGAACGGCTTCCAGCACTTCGTACCTGAAATAGGAAAAGAAGAAAAAGGGTGGCCCCCAAGGGGCTCAGCACCTTTGCTGGTATGGTAATCCCGCAGCCCACATGCTACCGGGCCACGCACAACTAATTGTCGTCTTAGCATGCGGTTGATTATTTTTAAATCATGCATGCAACTGTAAACACACAACACATAATCATTTCGCCTCAACGGGCTCAACAAACGGATAATATATCCTTACTTAATAAGTCACTCAAGGTGTTCAATATCCCTAGAGTGTTCCTCCTCTAATGGAGCTACTTCCTTAACAGACGACACTTACCCTTAAATCGGGTTATCCTTAAACGCCTCTTTTCTCAAACTGGGACTCATATCCATGATCCACATACTCCACATTTTACAACATATAACATACACTACATAACAACACTTAACAACACTTTGCACGTTTCCACGTGCACAACATAACACCGCAATAGATATTGCATCACAACAAAGATACATAACATAACGGGAATGGTCCTCTTAGGAACCGACCCAAACATTGCTAATACACTGGTGAGCCTAGAGAATGTTGCCAGTCTCATGATAAGCTCGTTACATAACTCGTTACCGTCTCGTTAAATGAACGGTTAACTTAGCACAAGGTGTCTCGGATATAGTGATCCAAGCACACCGAAACAAACATAACAAGTATGCCCCTGTGGCCCGACGTGAGTCAGTAATAGCCTTGGTTAAGCTAAAGGGAAGGTTGGGAACCAAATTGGAAAACAACCATAACATACGGAGAGGATCGAACCTGCTATGACAACGACCCCCATACTCACACGCGTGGCCGGAACAGACCGGACTCCTCACTCCCCCCGTTAGCACTTGTCAGAAGTTCATCATTGAACTTAGTTAAACAATCACAACATCGGGTTAAGTCTTGTTAGACACACACAAGGGAAGGGAGAGTCATACATTCATACACCAACATCACACACAAACATTACATAACTAACTCACGCATAGCCGTGGTTAGAACGTTCCTTAGGTCGGAAACGTTATCACCGGATACCGTTCTCCTACGTTTACCTAATAGTGGTCAACTAGCCCTTCAAGCGCATTCGAGGTTACCGGTATCGGCACGTAAACATACAATAACAATAACGACTGTAAACTCGTTTCATGATTTATCTTATAACGTGGCAAACATACAGAAAAACACATTGGCATACAAGCCGGTGTAATCCGGTAGGACACAGGTTGCAAGAAAACCATACCTGTCACCGGAGTTCACTTTATCATGTCCACTTATGTTCCTCGAGAAATTCTCGAACAACTGATAACATTACAATTACTTTTGTTAATATTGGGGTAACATGTTTGCTTAACGTTTAAAGCGCCCATAGTTTACCCCGTCATTCCCGTTACTCTTAACTTACTCTTGTGATATTAAGTTTACAACTCTCACATCAAATCCAACTCTTGTTTACACATTTTAAGGCCTTTATATGCCACCAAACAAGGCCTAAACATCACCTAAAACCATTACCATTCAATTCCCCATGATTAGAAGCCTTTAAAACAGATTTTGCAACACTTTTGACCTGGTCCGGGACTTGGTCCGGACCCAAGGTCCCGGACCACTTGTAGAATGTGCTCTCGGCCTTATTTTACCCTTGGTCCGGGTCTTGGTCCTGGACTAAGGACCCGGACCACTTCTAAACTTCACTCTTGGCTCTTTTTAAGGGGTGGTCCGGGTACCTATACAAGGGCTAGGTCCCGGACCATGTTATTAACTTGTCAAAACATCATTTTTCAACCCCTAAACCAACCTTAAACCTTACCTAATCATTCCATAAACTTTCCACATGTTTCCTACATGTTTAAACACCTTAAAACAAGCACTAAACTTTCCTAAATCATCACTAACTGGTTACTCAATTCCTTACAACAATTCCTAGCACTTATAACATTTTTCTTAGATTTCTAAGTGGTATATCATGCCTACTACCTCAACTAACCAAAGTGTTGTCTCACAAACATTACCACCACTCCAAAAGCATATTTCTCATACACACCTCCTTTGCACAATTGCTTATAATTTCCACAAGTTTTCACTTAGACCTTCACTAGGCATTTCTTTTCCTTTGTTTACCAAATCTTGAACAAGACTTAACACTTCACATAACAATTCCTTGGTGTGTTCAAAACACCCATTTGAGTTCTAAATCCTCCAAGACAATGCCCGTGGCACCTTAACACCTAAGAACACCATGATTCACCTTCTTCCACCATCTAAACACTTAACAAGTTCCTAGTACCTTCTAGGTCTTAAAATCTCATTTCATCACATAAACTCCTTTGTTTATCAACTAAATTTTGCCATAGCTTCTCTTGTAACTCTCACACCCAAACACTTAGGTTTTCACCTTTAGACAACCAAGAACACTTAATCACTTAATACACATTCCTTACACACAACATATTGTTTTTCATTCTTTAACACATTCAAGACATTCATCTTTACAAGAAATGCCCTTTACACACAACTAAGCCTTTAACTACACTACATCACAATATAGTGCATAAACTTAAATTGCTTGGCACTTAGGCCCTTAAATAGCATAAACCATAAACACTGAATTTCCACATTTAAATGCCTCAACCTGCGAATACACACAACAATGCTCCCATGTCCTTTTAGTCCACCTTGTGGATAGTTTCCTAGCTCATTTTCCCATTGGCTCTTTAGGTTATTTATTAAGCAAATATAGCTCAATTCCCTAGTACAATAAACCACATTAAGAGAGGTTATTTACCTCTTTGTTTTTCCAAGTTTTCTCACTTGTTTTCTCTTGTTTTTCTTGATTGAAAATCGGCGAGGAGCTTTTATCACTTGTCAACCTTCTAACCAATATACATATAAGGGTAATGAGCATTAAGTTTAATACTCCAACTCATAGTTAAACCCTAGGTTTACATAAGTGTCTAAAAACACTAAAATTTGATGATTACCTTTGGAATTTGAAAGAGAGCTTGGACAAGTGGCAATATAGGACTCCTCCTAGCCCTTTGAAGTTTGAATTAAGCTAAGAAGAGAGCAAGGTAATGCCACCATTGTAAGGTGATTTTTCGGTTATACAAGGAAATGAAAGGAAACTTGGTTTTTCTTTGATTTTCCTTACCTTGAAGCATAAGAGAATGGCAAGGCATGAAAATATGAGCTCAAGCTCCTTCAATGGTGAATCTCCATGGCACCAAAATGGAGTTCTTGAAGATTTGAAAAGAGAGAAGTGTAGAGCTTGACCTAACTAAGACAAATATGGTCTTGGAATTTGATTTGGTGCATGGAGCTAGAAGTTACAAGCATTCAAAGATGGAGAATGGTATATGCTGTAGCAAAAAAACGGAAAAGAAGAGGAGTTGAGAAGGGAGAATTTTGGACGGTGGAACCAAGAAGAAAAGAAGAGAAAGTGAGGAGAGAGGTTTAGTTTGGAGATATTTATGTTATAAGGCATAAAGTAACTTTTCACTTTATTCTTTCTTCTTTTCTTTATTTGCTAGCCAAGTGTGATGACTCACACACTAAAAACCGTGCCCCCTTCAATATATAAGATACTTATGGTCTTTGTTGACCATTTAACTAATTAAAGTTGACTTAAGTCAAAACTAGCACTATTTGGGCACTATTCACAAACTAAGGCACATATTTGTGAAATTTTGATTTCCCATTGATATAGACTTCCAAATGTGATACTATATAGTACACATGTTAATTAAAGAGTAATTATGGACATCTAGCCATTCAAAACTCATTTACAAGACAATTTTTCAAAAACGTGCTTTAAGACTCCTTAAAGCACATTTTGTGTTTTAACTTGTTTTCAAGCTTGGTTTTCTTTGGTAATTGATTTAATATGTTCATTAACATATTTATAAGGTATAGGTATGACCATTAGGTCTTTTACAAATTTATCCCAAGCTTAGAGCACATTTTGCTCTTATTGACTTTAAGGTATTTTTATGTTTTGTTTGGTTTCATTGTCTACCAAGGTTTCCTAAGGACTTAATTAGCCTTATAAAATCATAATTAAATGTTATTAAGTCTTGGTAGGCTCTTTGGGTCCTAACCAAGTTCACTCATAGCTTAGAGCATGTTTTTGCTCAAACTGTATCTTAGTGCTTTATTGCATTTACTATGGTCTAAATTGTTCACTGATGTTACTAAGGCACTTTCTAGCCTTTACATACCATAGTTTGATATTTAAACCACATATCAAGGTTTGGGGTATTTCATTAATAATTATTGTTTTAATGACATAGTTATTAATCTTAGGTTATAAGTGGACCTAAAACCCGACTAGATCCCAATCAACTTAATCCACATAGGATAGGGTTTAAAATCGAGGCTCACAGACTGGCGACTCTGCTGGGGATTAACTTCTTAATTTTAACTTGTTTTAATTTTAAGAAAGAGGGCTTAACTCGAAAATGTTTATTTATGGCTTTATTACTTTGTTCGTTTACTTTTGTGCGCACTTTAATTTTCTGCACCTTTGCATCATATGAGAGCGAGGGTCCACCTAAACCAATTTCACCCCAGGACCCGTTTGAGGGTCCCCTGTCAGGGACTCACACCTTTTAGGTGATGTGAATAAGCGGGGGAAAAGAGGAGGGTGTCGTCTAACCACACCCCCTTAATACCTGGGCTTTAGCCCCAAGCGTTTTCCTGACAGTGTCCTTACCTAGCCCATTGTTTGGTCAGTCAAAGACCCGACCGTAGACGCACACCTTCAGGTGATGTGAAAAAAGTGGGGAAACCCAAAGAGAATAGCGTGCAAGCCCTATTCCTTTGAGGTGACCTGGGCCCATGCCCCAAGCACCTCTCTGGATCGATCCATACCCGTTTGGATTTAAACGTCTAGTGAGGACATGTTGAATTTGTGCGGGCCATGTTTGCTTGTATGAACGGCCCATTACCCAGCCTACAGATTGATAGGAACTTCTCCTACATTAACCTAGCCCAGCACGAATTGGCGGCTCTATTTGTTTGCGGCCCAGAGGTCCTGTTTGGTTTAATATGTGAGTCATTCGGGCTTCGGCCCAAAAGCTTAGACTTAGGTGATTTCTCTTCTGGCCCAATTCGAATTATCCATTTAGTTCTAGGCCCAATCAGAACTACTCGGCCCAAATTCCAATTCACATCTAGGACATGGTTTAAAAATCATTTCGGCCCATGCGCCCTATTTCTAGCCCAAACACATTCTGGCCCAGGTGTCAAATTCTCAAAACATTCTGAGTACCGCATTCATAACTCACTTCATCTGGGCCCACAGACCAATTCATAGTTTTGGCCCACGAACTTTGCTCTCGATCCAGAATTTCGGCCCATAACATAAAACATTCGAATCCCAGATAGTTTGTGCAACCCATTCATTCTAGTTTCTGGCCTCAAGGCTCAGCAGGGTCATCAAACGAATCTTAGGCTTCAAGGTTTCTCTCTCGGCCTAGAGGCCCATTCATAATCCATGTGGCTTCCTTCGGCCCGTTTGCCCCACTTCCACGTTAAGGGTGTTCAGGCCCACACATCCGCTCTAACCTAGGGATCACTCTAGCCCATGCACTTCACTCTTAGTTTGGAAGAGATTCAGGCCCTAGTTCCTCCTACATAACCCATAGGCATTCCTAGTTCAAGTACTTCGTGGAGCCTACTAAGAGTCCAACAAGAAGTCGATCACAGTCATCTTAGCGACATCCCGGCGGTCAAGAGCTCGAGTCTTCAGCATGCCAACTTCAGATGGTTCAGCAGGATTCGGATTCAACAGAAATTTTAGGGTTCCCATGCATTCTACTGCATAACCTGCCATAACATTCATATTTCAAATGCACCTCTCATATTTTTCAAAGAATGATCGTTTTCAAACCACTAATAAGAAGCATCGATCTTGTTGAATCTTCTTCTTCCTGTTCACAAATGAATGACTTTTTCAAGTCTAAATGATAACACAAAAAAAAAGGTTTTGTTTCACACAAGTTTCTTTTGAATGGTTCATGAATTAATTATTTCCCGACAATGGAACACAAAGACTTGTATTTTGTTTCTGAAATTTTGAGCATGCCTTACCAAACCACACAACTCACCACATAATATCCAAACAACCCACAATGAGGTTCAAGGCCCACATCTATCAAACTGTTGTCACGAACCCCAAATCAATACTGGGGGCAATCTGAGTTTAGAATCATTGTCTTCGAATCTTTTGTTTAAACGTGTGAACTAGTCTCTGAGTGAAATTCGCGAGAGTGTCTTGAGCGGAAAAACCATGAGTGAACGAGCGTGTCATTTTTACACGACTCCGGTGAGACCACATACAAAGGAAAATGTAAACGGCATAACTCTGACCGAAGGAGATAATTTGTAAATTTACTCTTAGACCTGTGAAAAGTAACAAAGAACGGATACACAATTATCAGGAATGACGAAGCACCTAGGTACAGCACCACATAGCCAAAAGCTTGTGAACCCTGACGTTAAACCCTAGGCACCCCTGCTGAGCCTTTCATATATCCCTTTTCGATATTATGAACTCCACAAAATAACCCAGCCAATGATGAATGTCTGACCCGGTAACCAAAGGAAGCAAGGAGCCCGAGTCTCAGATAACATCTTCATCAGTTCAAAGAAGCAACTCCGCTATCAGCATGACGAAGCGATCCGTAAATGGTCCCAGAGTGACACAGGATCCAAAGAGCTCACACCAAAACAGCTCTCGAAGCCCAAAACCGGGAAACACAAGAACCCCGAAGGCAAAGTCAATAAAGGATAAAACCAAAAAGCAAACCCGAAGTGCCTCAAATAAATCCAAATGACAAAAAGAGAAATAGTGTAAAGGACAACCTCAAAGGTCCAGGTCCAGAAGCTCGAAAACAACGTCAACGCGAAGCAGCTAGACGACTTCAAGACAAGGAAGATGAATCTGAGAGAAGACACAAGTTGCAGCTTTGGTCACCCATTTAAGCTCCACATACCTCAAATATCCCTCCGTAGCCCCATCATTTTTCATCGCACCCTACGGCCACGTTATAAGCTTTAAAGACTTCCGACTTGATAGTTGTGTGTCCAATCACGTGAAAGTAACAGATCAAATGCGTAAATCCATCAAACGTCGAATTCAATGGTCTAAAAGTTATGACCATGAGCGAGAAATGAGTGCATACACCAAATACGTCGAGTGTAGGTTAGGAAGCACCAAATCAGAACATAAGCGTTGACCCTGTAAGGACGAGACTCATTCGCACGTTTAATCAAAGAAAATACTGGGGGCAATCGATCGTCCCAATCGATTTGCATGAACTCTAGCTCAGATTGTCCTAAGGAAAAATACTGGGGGCAATTGTTGGTTCCAACAATTGCCATGACAACACCAATTGAAACCCAAAGCATGAGCACCACCATCCTACCAAAGGCACACATAAGCCCTTACCTCCACATCAAACACTTCAGGCCCACATAAAGCCTTCACCTCCACATTAAATTCTATGGCTCGTCATAAGCCCTATCACAGCTGAAAAACCTTTAGCACCACAAAAAAGAAAACACCTCCACCGGTGGCATATTCATCTTCTAAGAAACAAAATGCAGATATGAAATTCTTAGTCAGGAAGTGATTCTTTCACTTTCCTTTTTCAGTAGGGTTTTCCCCAAGCATTGCCATGTTTGGCACTTTTTCCAACAATTTCTTGCTTTAAACAATTTTCAATTCTCATCATTGCCATGTTTGGCACATCTTCCAGCAATTTCTTGTCTTGAACAATTTTCTTCAAACACTGCCACATTTGGCACCTCTGTCAGCAATTTCTTGTCTTGAACTGTTTTCTTTAAACACTGCCACGTTTGGCGCACATTCTAGCAATGCCTTGCATTGGACGATTTTCAACCCTCATCAATGCCATGTTTGGAACTCCAGCGATCAGTTTTCATCACAATCTTTTACATGACACCATTATCATTTCATAACCCGAAGATACAGATTCTTCAGAGATACAGATTCTCACCCGAAGATACAGATTCTTCAGAGATACAGATTCTCGCCCGAAGATACAGATTCTTCAGAGATACAGATTCTCGCCTGAAGATACAGATTCTTCAGAGATACAGATTCTCACCCGAAGATACAGATTCTTCAGAGATACAGATTCTCGCCCCGAAGATACAGATTCTTTAGAGATACAGATTCTCATCAGAGTAGAAGAACTCACCAGAGTAGCAGAACTCACCCGAGTAGAAGAACCTAACCCTTAGGCTCGTCATAAGACCTAGAACCACCCTTAGGCTCGTCATAAGACCTAGATCCATCCTTAGGCTCGTAGTAAGACCTAGTTCCAACCCTTAGGCTCGTCATAAGACCTAGATCCATCCTTTAGGCTCGTCATAAGACCTAGTTGCATTCCCTTAGGCTCGTAGTAAGACCTAGCGTTACGCTTTAGCTTACCCACTCTCATCAAACACATTGCATTCATCTCATTCAAATAGGCTCGTCATAAGACCTAGTTGCATTATCCAGGCGCGTCACAAGACCTAGCGACAGAAAAGTTGGCGAGGTGATGGCAATAAATCCTCCTTTTGCGATGCCAACTTATTTTCGGGATCAACGAATGGTGGGCGATGGCAATAAGTCCCCAAGGTTTTTACCACGAGTTATCCCTGCACACCGGCTTGGGGGGCGATGGCAATAAGTCCACATTGGGTCCAGCCAGGAGCATTGGCACGGGTTTCGGTCCCCAGAAGCATCCGAGCATCATCAGCATTATCATCAGCATCATCAGCATTATCATCAACATTATCATCAGCATTATCATCAGCATTATCATCAGCATCATCAACATCATCAGCATCATTAGCATCATTACCATTCCAGCATTTTTGCATTTGCATGCCACCTAGCTATCATCATTATAGGTAGTCAACGCCTTAGAATCGCTTGACATCATCTCATTCGTCGTAGGTAGTCAACGCCTTAGAATCGCTTGACATCATCTCATTCGTCATAGGTAGTCAACGCCTTAGAATCGCTTGACATCATCTCATTCGTCATAGGTAGTCAACGCCTTAGAACCGCTTGACATCATCTCATTCATTGTAGGTAGTCAGCGCCTTAGAATAGCTCGACACAACTTATCAGTTTTCTGATAACATGCAGGGTCTTGGAAACATTTGAAATTTTGGGGTATCACTCAGGCATCAACTAGCCTTCTCACTTTCATTACAAAGTCTAGTTGACGGGGGGCAATCTGTTATACCCAAAATTTTGACCCCCTGGTTAGGGTCTACGAGGTACTGGTGTTGTGAGAGGCATTTCAATCAAGCGGTGAGGGATCCCGGCCCGATCGGCACGTTCCATGGCAATGGGGAGCAGCTTCGTCACTTTCAGGGGCGTTTTGGTAATCTTTAAAGGCTCCTAAGACCTCTTGTAAGCTTTCTCTCTCCTCCAAAGGATGCCCAAATCAGCTTGAAACGCTTTGATATTTTAACCCATGATAGAGGATGACATTTTAAGCATAATGGCGTTGGAATTTTGATTTTTCGAATTTCCAATAATTTTCTAGCAATTTCTGACTGAATCTGACGAGAAATTCAATTTAAAAATATTCCAATATTCAAAAAATTCGGTTCCACCTCAGAAAATTCATAATATCCATCCTTGACATGTGGTTAAAATCTCACAGCAAAATTCATTGGGGAAGTCACTTAATTAAAATATCAAAAAATCTTACTTTTACTAGATTTTCTTTATCTTTAAGAAAGTCTATATAAGGGGATAGGTTTTTGGATAAAAGGGGAACCTCATATGCTCAAGAACCCTAGAGAATCAGAAAACACAACCTCCTCACTCTCTCTCACGTTTTCCAACACCCGGCCACCCAAATCATACCGAAAATCCCCTGAAATCACCATCTAAACACGTTTTCCAATCCCCAAAGCATCAATAGTCATCAAAACCCCACAAAAACACCACCAAAACGTGAAGAACAGCAAGAACAACCAACAACCAGAAGCTTGGTTCGAAGTCCTTTCGGGTCTGCCATCAACGGAGCACTCGACGAATCCCGGTGTGAAGAAACGTTGTGAATCCGAAGGTAAAACAGGTTGCAACTCTACTTTTCTAATTCCCCACGACCTTATTAACTCTCTGTCAAATTTTGGGCTCAAACTAACCTTCGTACGCTTCTGTATTGCTGTTTGTTTAAGCTTCTGTCCAATAACTTGTTTACTAAGTTTCGTGCTTAATTCGAACTCAAATTGAAAACTTTAAATCACTAACGTCTTGTACATCTTTCAGGCTACACACCCATAAAATTTGAGTCGAAAACACCTTCGGGAACAGCCTTAACGCCGCCGTCCGAGGGCGGTCCGCACCCACGGACGTCATGTCCGGGGTCCCGGACTCCTTGTCCGTAAGCCCGGACGCCCACGGACGGCGGCGAGATTTTTAGATTTTAAAAAATTTAGGTTTTTCTAATAATGTCCGGGCCCACGAACGGCCTGTCCGTGGCCCCGGACTTTACAACTTTCTGTTTTCTGTTTAATTCGACTTTTATTTTCATATAGGTTAACTAGGGTCCGTGGTCTCGGACATTAGGTCCGTGGCCACGGACGGAAACAAAATTTGACCTAATTCTGCCTCCGAAACCCTAGTTTAGGTAATTTAAATTTCCACTTTAGCTTTCCGTCAAAAAATGCTAAAAAACACAAAAAAAACAGAAGCTCGCGCACTTAGGTTAAAACGACTCGTAATAAGCCGTAAATAAACCAAGTAGAGGAAAAACGACCTAGGAAGGGTAATGAAAGTAATTGAACCCTAAATAAGTTGAATATCAAGCCCCCGAACCCGAACTCTCCTTTCCTAATTTGATCTAGGTTAAAATTAGGTGGCGACTCATAATAGGTTCCAGTGAGCTAGCTTAGGTTTTAATAATTATTGTTTTAATGACATAGTTATTAATCTTAGGTTATAAGTGGACCTAAAACCCGACTAGATCCCAATCAACTTAATCCACATAGGATAGGGTTTAAAATCGAGGCTCACAGATGTGCACTTATATGTATCTATCTTATAAGATACCTGTTTGAATGTTGTATTAACACCCATGTGTGTAATACCTTTCTTATGCTACTTGTGATATACATATTTATATTGCGTTGTAGAATGATTACATATGGTATCGCTTAGATACGAAATGAATCATTAGATATGGAATGTGGAACGATGGTATGTTATGGACACCTCGGGGAGGTTGTTAGGGTTGTAGAATTGATAGGAAATAATGGTGCTGATGGATCACCTATATCCATATATGATTGAACTAACGCCACAAAGTGATGGCTATGTGCTGTATAAGTGCTATACGATGTGTGTAAATGATATATCACAAAGATATACATTATGGGTATAATTGGTAGATATATATTTATATACAGACCTATTTGATTAAGTGACTTCGGGACGAAGTCTTTTTAAGGGGGGTAGATTGAAATACCCAAAACTAATAAAACATGTATTAAACATCTAATCACATTAATTAAGGCCTAAACATGCCTTAAAAGTCAACTGAGAACAATAGTGGTCAACAGAAAGCAAGATATTGCACCCTTTGACTGTTTAGGGTAAATAAATACCCAAATGAACTTCTTAGGACCTAAAACTTTGTCCCAAGCTTTTTAACACATAACTAAACATATTACAATTGTTGGAAAACACTCCAACACAAAGAACAAGCATTTGCATGCTTCAAGGTCAGGTAGGGCAAAAATGTGCTCTAAGGAAACCTTAAAGGTCTAATGACCTCTATTTGATATAGAATTGGATTCCTAAGTATTATAATGAAGTAATGAACATTATAAAACCATTCTCAAAGGAAACCAAGCTCCAAAACATGTTCTAACACAAAATGTGCTTTAAAATTCCTTAAAGCACGTTTTTGAGAAAATTGACTTTCTGAGTGGGTTTTGAGTGGTGTTAGGCATTGGATTAGACCTTGATATACTAAAGTACTATAATGTACCACATTAGAAGGTCTAAATCCAAGATTTCAAAAAAATCAAAAATATGGCATTCATTTGTGAATAGTAACCGAGATAGTGCATTTTTAAGCAATATTGACTAAGTATGGTCAATGGTCAACGAATGACCACCCTTACCCCTTTGAAGTTGGCAGGCATGGGAGCATGGAAGACAGATCATTCAACTTTGATACAAATGTCTAGCTAATTTGGTGAATAATCATTTACTATTACATAAAATAACATAAACTTAACTTAAAAGCAAATCTAGCATTATTACCTCATTTGCTTCATTCCCAGCCGACACCACACATGCTCATCCTCTCTTTTGCTTCTCAAAACCGTGGGTAACACTCAATATTCAGAAGAGAACAACAATTGACATAGGTAAGCTTATTAAGCCATTTTATGTTCATTCTCTTCACATTTCTTTCCTCTTTCCATGGAGCTAAGCATCAACCATTTCCATCCATGGTTCTAGGTTGTTTTGGAGGTTAAAAGGAGGGTGAATCTCGGCTGTAACAAGGGAATGAGGTGGAGAAATCTAATCTTGTTCTTAAGGTATAAAAATGTGCTTTAAGCACTTATCTTTTGATTCCCTTCAAATCCGGTTGTGAAATTTTGATCCTAGGCTTATAATCTTCTTAACATACTTATTCAGTTGGTATATCAAGAGCTTCAAGGTATAGCCAGATCCAAGCCAAAAACACCATTTTTGGCATTTTAAACAAGGTAAAAATTAGCCATCTTCTAATCTGAGTTATACCAGTTTAAAGCTTGGTTTTAGTAGCTCTTTTGATGCTCTTATTGTTCTATAAATTTAGGCCGAAGATATCCATACTTACCTTGGTATTTTAAGGTAAAATTTACCTTGAAAATATACATTAAACACTCCTTATGGTTAGATCTTGCTTGGAGACTAATCATGCCTTAATTGCTGTTTGAAAACATGTAAACTAAGCTGTGGAAAAATTGTTCCTAAGCAGCCGTGGCCAAACAAGGCCTAAACTAGGCAAAAACAAGGTATAAATCACTTAAAACTTCACTTGGTATATTAATATGTGTTTATACATATGTATATATTTATGCCGTGAGTGAATGGGTTAATTAAGGTCTTATTTTGACCTTAGGTGATTAAGGAATGGTTTAGTAAATTTTATAACTAATTAATTAACATAATTGTCAAATTTAAGACATTATGTGGAAAATTGGAAAATATGGAAAAGATGGTGTTAAGGCCGAGAGTTTAATGCATTTTTGGGCATTTATGTGTAATTCATTTTATAAGCTAATGTTTGTAATAAGGCCATGTACTTTAGGCCATTTTATTTATGCATTTATAAGGTTTTATTTAAGTTTAGGTGGTATATATGAATTACCACATATTATAAGGGGTTAAAGTGTAATTAAATTAAATTTGGGGGCTATATAATAATAAAGCCGAAAATTAGAGGTTTAAATGAGTTTATATAAAAATTATAAGATTATATAAAGTTTTGGGGTTAAATGGTAATTTCTGAAAAATAAGGGTACAAACCGTAATATATGGATATTGATGGTCAAGGAAATATTAAGGTGGTCAACCTTGACCATATGGTAGGTTTTGACCAAATTAGATAAGTTAAATAACTTATTTAAGGATTTATGTTAAGATAAGTATTTTATTGTAACAATTTTATAATATATGTGGTATATATGTTATTACCGAAAATAAAGGGTGTATAATGGTATTATAAACACCCATGGGCTATTAGGAAATTTTAGGAATTTATTGGGTTGATTTTGGAATTAAAATAGACTATATATGTATAATATATAATTATTATGTCATTATGACACTTTGGAATAAAAGATGGGGTGGAAATGTAAAATACCGAAAGTATATGGTTAGTAAGGGTAACTATAACCCTTTGGTGAAATTTGGTGATTTTTAGAATTATATAAGAGTATTTATTAAGATATGTGTATAATATATAGTTTTAATGATATGATAAAACTATATGTTATAAATTGGGGCAAATGGCAATTATAGAATATATATTAAGGTCTGTTCGGAAATTAGAATATAATATAACCATGGGTTATATTTATATTAAGGTTTAAAATGTTATATTATATGGTATATATAACATGGTATAAATTATGGGGTGATTTTGTAAATAAAGGAAACTATGGATTATGGAAAAGAATAAGGTTTTAATATATGTGCCTATGTGGCAATATATATGTAGTTTTGTATAAAAACTATAGGTTATAAATTAAAGGGAATAAAAATATCATATTATATGATATTAGTATATGGTATAACATTACATAATGTTATGTGGTCAAAATGAAATTAAAATAAAGATAAGGGCTGTACCGAATTATTAAGAGATGGGATATGAATTTTAGACTAAGGTCTACAATGTTATAAATGTTATAACAATTATATGGTGTTAATGGTTTTAAGGGAATTAATAAGTAAGGATATTCACATTAAATAATGTGACAAACTATAAAAAAATAAGATTTATTAACCAAGGTATTTATTGATTAAACCTTAGGAGTTGTAAATATACAACATAAAATGTTACATAATATTAGGATAATAATCT